>CM059332.1:6181414-6781414 GCA_030340685.1 Protosalanx chinensis | reverse complement strand
CAGGTGGTATTCGATTGTTCCGCAAGGTACAAAGGAACCAGACTAAATGATCATTTGCTCACAGGCCCCAATTTGATGAACAAACCTAACGGGATTTTGATACGCTTCCGACGGCATCCCATTGCACTAATGTGCGATGTGGAGAAGATGTTCCATCAGTTCCACGTAAGTGAAAGGGACCAAAACTACCTACATTTTCTTTGGTGGAAAAACGGAAACCTTAGTTGCCAGCCCCAGACGTATCGCATGAAGGTACATCTGTTCGGCGCTGTCTCGTCTCCCGGGTGTGCCAATTATGGGCTTAAACATCTGGCCAAGGAAAACAGTGACTTATACCCTCTTGGATCGAAGTTCATCATGAAGGACTTTTATGTTGATGACGGTGTGACAAGTATCGAAAATAAATAGAGTGCCATTCGTCTGGCACAAGAAACACGAGAACTTTGTGCCATGGGTGGTCTTCGACTGCACAAGTTTGTGTCCAATGATAAAGATGTTCTAGAAAGCATCCCTTCATCTGAGCGTGCGTCTGACACAACCTTTACCTTGGCATTCAATGACCTGCCTTCTGAAAGAGTGTTAGGGATTAAGTGGCACATCGTTTCAGACTGCTTCAAGTTTGATGTCAGTCTTAAGGACCAACCTGCTACACGGCGTGGAATACTGTCAACAGTTGCTTCCTTGTATGATCCTTTAGGCTTTGTAGCTCTCTTTCTGCTCAATGGGAAAAGGATACTCCAATAGATGTGTAGGCATGGGACAGGATGGGATGAACCCTTGACTGTCGAACTTCAGCCACGGTGGGAGCAGTGGAAATCTGATCTTTTGAATCTGGAAATGGTAGAAATACCTCGGAGTTACACACCTGCTAACTTTGGAAGAGTTTCGCAAGCCGAACTGCATCATTTCTCAGATGCAAGCACAAATGGATATGGACAATGCTCGTATCTGAGAATGACAAATTAAAAAGGAGATATTCATTGTACTCTTGTCTTGGCAAAATCACGTGTAGCTCCTACAAAGGTCACTACAATACCTAGATTAGAATTTACTGCAGCAGTTGTTTCAGTTCAAACAAGTAATACGCTCAGAGAGGAGCTTGACTATTCTGTTGTTGTAGAGTTCTTCTGGACAGACTTGTCGTGGAAATGTTTGACCAATGTTTGTACAATTAATATTTCTTGAACAGGAGGTCTCCTGCATTCTTTAAGAGCCATTTGCTCTGATGAGTGACGATGCTCTTTTGTGAAGCTCTGCTGATTGAATAATGTAAATGTTGCTTTTGTCAGGATGGGGGTTGTGATCCTTCCTACCAACCAGACAATACAGAATTTTGGGCAGATACCTCCTGAAGCATTTACATTGGAGATGTGAAGTCTGGAGATAATGTGGATTCAACTTACTCTATTGTCTTTGGAGATTTAACCAATCAGAGAACAGACATGGGACAGACTGCATGTCTGTGATAGACCAATGACTTCTGAGACTATAAAATGGTCTGTTGAAAGTATGTTTGGGGGTTCAGGGCGATCAGCTGCGTAGCGATCAGACTCCAAAGTAGTTTTAGGATACATAAACAATGACGCACGGCGATTCCACACATTTGTATCCAATCGTGTGCAGAAAATTCGTCTTACCACAACTCCGCAGCAATGGAGATACGTCTCAACTAATGAAAATCCAGCGGACTATGCATCCAGAGGCCTAACGGTTAAAGAACTGCTACAGTCTGACTGGTTCTCTGGCCCCAAGTTTCTATGGAAGAAGGAACTGTTACTCACGGAAGATGCTGTCCCGGAACTTGCTTTGGGAGATCCAGAAGTGAAAGGTGTGCAAACATTCAACACAACAACCAAAGAACAATTTAGCCTTGTAGATCATCTGTCTTCTCATCTTGGACTCGGGCCATTCGAGCAGTAGCACGTGTTCTTAGACGGATCAAAGGTGACAAAACTGACATTCTTTCTACTGTACAAGAACGTGAAAAGGCAGAGCACCTGATAGTTAAAGACTTACAGGAACAGGTGTATAGAGAAGAGTGGAAGATACTAACCAAAGGCAGTCAGCTACCACAACGTAATCGGCTGCATCAGCTCAACACATTCCTAGATAAAGATGGTTTGCTCAAGGTGGGAGGAAGACTTGGCAACTCGACCCTTCCAGACTCAGTTAAACAGCCTGCAATAATTCCTAAGGAACATCATATTACCAAACTGATCATTGCTCATTACCACGAAGAAGTAAAACATCAAGGTAAAGGTATCACAATCAACAAGATACGGTCACATGGTTATTGGATCCTTGGGAGGAATCGAGCCATAGCGTCTTATATACACCAGTGTGTGACCTGTAGAAAGCTACGGAGACCTCCAGAAGAACAGAAAATGGCTAATCTCCCTCAAGAACGGGTGGAACAAACAGCACCATTCACATACTGTGGAATGGATTGCTTTGGCCCTTTTCTCATTAAGCAAGCAAGAAAGGTACACAAAAGATATGGACTTATTTTTACCTGTTTCTGCTCTCGCGCAATCCACATTGAGATGTTGGATGACATGTCTACAGATTGCTTCATAAATGGTCTGCGCTGCTTCATAGCCCTGCGGGGGGCAGTCCGTCAGATAAAATGTGATCAGGGAAGTAACTTTGTGGGAGCAAAAAATGAACTTAAGGAAGCTCTTAAAGAGGTTGACCTAAAGAGACTTGCTACTTTCCTTGCTGAGAAACAGTGTGACTTAGTCATGAACGCACCCCGCTCAAGTCATGCTGGTGGTGTATGGGAGAGACAAATAAGGACTGTAAGAAGCGTTCTAAACTCCACACTCTTGTTATCCTCTGGTAGATTAGACGAGTCTTCTCTACGAACCTTCTTTTATGAAGCAATGGCAATTGTGAACAGTAGGCCACTCACTGTAGACAACCTGAACGATCCAAATAGTCTTGAGCCTCTCACTCCCAATCACCTGCTCACCATGAAGTCCACCAGAGCTCTACCTCCACCAGGGGAGTTTGTGAAAGAGGACATGTATGCAAAGAAAAGGTGGCGTCATGTACAGTACTTGGCAGAACAGTTTTGGAGCCGCTGGCGAAAAGAGTACCTAGCCAATATTGCCATTAGACAGTGCTGGCACACACCAAAGAGAAACCTTACTGTTGGTGACATAGTAATGATGAGAGATGATGTGCTGCCTAGAAGTGAGTGGAGATTAGGTAGAATATGCAAAACCATAGTTGATAAGGATACTTTGGTCAGGAAGATCATAACCTCAGTGCTGGAGGACGAACAATTGTAGACGATAGGAAGAATACAATATTGCATGCCCCAAAACCACAAACTAAAAAACAGATGATGTCATTTTTGGGTTTAACTAATTACTGTAGAAATTGGGTGCCGAATTATGCTGAGATCACAGCATCATTGTATAAATTAATGCATGTAGATGATTTAAAAATGACATCTCCTCTTACCTGGACACTAGAAGCTGAGGAAGCCTTTTGTAAGATTAAACAAGCTTTAGTATCTAGTACGACATTAGCGCTACCAAATTATGATAAAACTTTTATTCAGATGGTGGATTGCGAAGGACGGTTTATGACCTCTGTGCTAGTTCAAGAACATGGTGCAAAATTAAGACCTGTTGCATATTTCTCGTCAAAATTGGACAGTGTGGCTCAAGCTCTGCCCCACTGTGTTAGAGCAGTGATAGCTGCATCAATGGCTGTGAAGATAAGTGCTTCTATAGTGCTTTTTCATCCTTTAATATTGAAAGTACCCCATGCGGTGTCTGCATTATTACTTCAAACGAACTTAACATTCCTCTCCCCTGCGTGTCATTTATCATGTATGGCTACCTTGTTATCACAGCCACATCTAACTATAGAAAGATGTACAGCACTGAACCCAGCTACGTTGTTGCCGCTTCCTGAAGACGGGAGCATTCATGACTGTCAGGACTTGGCAGAACAAACAACTAAAAGTAGATGTGATCTTAAGGATCAGCCTTTGAACAAAGGAGAGGTACTATTTGTGGATGGTTCTTCAAGAAAGGGGGAGCAAGGACAAAATCTGACAGGCTATGCTGTGGTAACTCAAGATAAAGTTTTAAAAGCAGGTAAACTACCAACGCATTACTCTGCCCAAGCAGCTGAATTAGTTGCATTGACTGAAGCATGTAAACTTATGAAAGGTAAAGAAGTGACAATTTATACAGATAGCCAATATGCTTATGCAACAACACATGTTTTTGCACAATATAAATAATATAATAACATAAAACAGAGGCATGGTTACGTCAACTGGTAAACCTGTTACCCACGCTGAACTGTTGACCGAACAAGCTGTAAATCTGCCGCGAGAGATTGCGATATGCAAATGTGCTGCCCATATGCCTGGAGTGGATAGTATCTCGTTGGGGAATGCGTTCGCTGATAAGATAGCTAAAGATGCAGCCATAGGTAAAACACAAGTATTTGTGGTAACACAAGACAATCTCTATAACACTACCTTGATCGACATGCAGCAACAGGCTCCTGTTAGTGAAATAGACCTATGGAAAAAGTGTGGTGCAACGTTACAAAATAATGTTTATGTATGACCAGATGATAAACCTGTCCTACCATGAAATTTATATAAATGGGCTGCGATATTGAGTCATGGGGTAACACATGTCTCAACAGGAGGGATGGTAGGCCAGGTACAGCAATATCATACCACTTACGGATTGAATTCTTATTCAAAAAAGTTTTGTAGAGCATGTTTGACGTGTGCTAAACATAATCCACAGGGGAACCTGAGGCCACGGAGAGGACGCTTTCCTGAACCTCAGTATCCTTTTCAATGTATACACATGGACTATATAGAGTTAAATCAGAGTGAAGGGGAAAAGTATTGTTTGGTCATCATAGATGCATTTTCTAAATGGGTAGAGTTATTTCCAACGAAGCATCCTGATGCTTTAACAGTTGCAAAGGCACTCTGTAAAGATATAATTCCTAGATATGGAATACCTGAGCGAATTTACAGTGATAATGGTAGTCATTTAGTTAATCAAATAATAAAGCAGATAGGAACGATTTTTCACATAGAATTACTAAATAATTGTGCGTACCACCCCCAAAGTGCAGGTTTGGTGGAAAGGATGAACGGAACAGTTAAAAATAGATTGAAGAAATGCATGGAAGAAACTGGAAGATCATGGACGCAATGTTTAGACTTAGTAAAGTTATATATAAACATTACTAGCGCATCTGGACTGACACCTTATGAAACTTTGTTTGGCAGATCTTATAGAATACCACAATTTAAGAACGAATGGGAAACTAATGAGGAATGAATGAATGAAAAACAACGAGATGTTAATGTTGATGTTGATTCTCCTGTTTCCCCACAGAGCGACCAGTTAGTGGGACCTGGAGATTGGGTCTTGATAAGGAGCATTAAGAAGAAACACTGGTATTCTCCTAAGTGGGAGGGGCCACATCAGGTGTTGCTGAGTACCCCAACGGCCGTCAAAATAGCTGAGAGGTCCACCTGGGTACACTTGAGTCACTGCAAAAAGGCCATTTTGGCTGAAACTTCCACCTGGCAAGCTGAGCAAAAGACTGATAATAGGGTGGACCAGACTGTATAGAGTTTGTAGACCTGAAAGTCAGTGAAGAAATAACAAGACACCAAGCCTTATAGGAAAGCCGATTTCAGTCAAAATGACGCCCAGATGGTTAGATTTTATGATACGGTGTTGGGGGTGCTATGCAATTTTTTATGGTGATTTTTCTTTTTGTATGGTATCTTTTGGTACCACCTAAATCACGAAATAGTGTAACTCTGTCAAATCGAACGTATGAAATTAATCATACAGACCGACAATTCAGGCGAGGTGTTTCAGGAGCCCATCATGGCAGTAGCAAATATAAGTTGTATTGGTATCAAGGACCTCCTGCACGAAGGTATAAAAATCCCTGTATAACTGCTAAGAATGAAGACTTATCTAGTACTGACAGTCTGTATGTTTGCTATAATTCTACTATAATTGATGCTAGTGTAATGATACCCGTTTTCGATTAGAATTGGTGGTTATTTTGGTACAGACTGGTCAATTTATGAATGATATTTATCTGTAGCAGATGTGAAGGGGGGTTGGGAACATACACAGGAACATACACAGGAAAGGATTGGTCTCCCACCCCAACAACATTTAAAGCAGTGCAGTGGAGAAAAAGACTTGTTTTGACAAAACAAGCAGATAAGTTACAACTGATGTTAAAAACTGTTGATGCACCTTTGGCTCCACAACCTCCCAAAAGTAATGTCTGGTCAAACTCTCCTTGTTATCATCTAATTCTTTATGTTTGCAGACCAGGAGTGACAGCTGACCCTTACACCTATCTCTCCATCTGTAGCAACATTACGACGTCAAAGACAAACAATCCTGTTGACCCCATGCGGGGGAATTTGACCCCTGGTCCAATGAGTACAACTACATACATGCATATTGTGGAAAATGATGCATCTGTTGACGAATGGTTTCAGGTGACTTCAGGGATATCAGGACTCAGTAATAATTGGTTGTTAATGGTGGAACAAACCGCTAAACAGACTAAAACAGATTGTGTTCTATATTTAGGTCCCAGGCCATTATTGCGTGTAGTACCATCAAATATTCCTACTACTTTTATACTTGATGTAATGACTAAAACGAATCCTAGTGCTAACTGCAGTGGTTGGGACACGGTTTATCCCATCACTCTATATGAAAAAAGTAAACCAGTCTTTTCTAAAAAAGTTGCCCCTGGTAACTTTTTATGTGTCTGTATAACTGGGAAGGGTAAACCCAGGGCCGGCTCTAGGCATAGGCAACATAGGCGGTCGCCTAGAGCGCCATCGGCTGGAGGGGCGCTGCACCCTTAATCGATAATTAATAACAGTGTTCTTTTTTTTCCCGAAAAGTTACCGGATGCTCTCGGTGAAATCCGGTGAAGTCTGCAAACAAGTAAAAAACTGTCGTCTTTGGGAATCGCTCGCACCCCCCCCCCCCCCCTCTACAGAAAAAGACAGGGCTGAACTTTGGTGCGAGCGATTTCAAAAAACGGGGGGCGCGCGCAGTTAATCTCGCCTAGGGCACTAAAATGAGGTAGAGCCAGCCCTGGGTAAACCATTGACACAGTCAAATGGTTCCTTTTGTACAGAAGTGATCTATGTACAGATAGGATTCCTCCCACTTTCTAGAGCTGATATCTGGTGGTGGTGTGGTGACAATCGACTGTTTGATAAATTACCAGAATGTAACTGGAATTTGTGCCCTAATATCTCTGCTTCTTCCTATTACAGTATACCCTATTACTTATATTTAATTAGTTGAGAGATTAGCTAATGTAAAGTCACAGCAATTGATTTCTAGAAGGAAGCGAGATGCTTGGATATCTGATAAAGATTCTACTTATATAGATGCTATAGGTATACCACGTGGTGTTCCTGATGAATACAAATTGGTTGATCAAATAGCGGCTGGATTTGAATCATCACTTTGCTGGTGGTGTACGATTAATAAAAATGTGGACAGGATCAATTACATCCATTACAACGTTAAAAAATTAGGAAATTGGACACAAAGTGGGTTTGAAGCTGTTCATGAACAGCTGTCGGCGACTTCCCTTATGTCATTCCAGAACAGGATTGCTCTTGACATGTTATTGACTGAAAAAGGAGGTGTTTGGAGAACAGTGTTGCACATTTATTCCCAACAGTACAGCTGCTGATGGCCACTTGTCCAAAGCCATAGAGGGGCTTCGTACCCTCAATGGAAAAATGAAAGTGCATTCTGGAGTGGATACATCTATGTGGGATTCCTGGCTGGACATGTTTGGAAGATACCGGACCCTAGTGTCATCAATATTAGTGTCAATAGCAGTATTTGCGGCAATATTAACCTTGTGTGGATGTTGTTGTATTCCTTGTTTACGTTCTTTAACCACTCATCTCATAACCACAGCTATTTCTCCCATGGAGGAGAAAGTAGCTCAGCTTTTTCCACTTTTAGAGCATGAAGACGCTCGGGACAGTAATTATGAAATGTTTGATGCTAATCTTTCTGTATTCTTCTCAATTTAGGTGTTTTCTTCATCATTAATCTCTGGGTGTAACATGTTTGTGTTCATAAAAATGACCTTGCAGCTGAAAATCCTAAGTGAAGTGGCTGATTACAAGTGATGTGAGAATTTGAGTAAATATGGATAAACAGGAGGGAAATGTTAGAATAATATTTGTATCTTATATTTGCTGTTACAACTTTCATAGAATTTATACAATTGTAGCTTTTGTATGTGCTTTTGAGAATGTGCTTTGCAGAGAGAGGACCTCCTTTTGACCTGGAGATTACCCTTTGGTTGATGATCTGCAGGACTGGGGTTGTGTCCTGAGAAAACCAGGCCCAACTCAAACAAGCCATAAAACAGGCTTCCACGAGAACATTCTTGAATTACATTTATTTTGATTGATGTACTATGATTGTGAAGACTGATAATTTGTGAACTGATGTAATAAACGAGGTACCAGAGAGATGTGGGCAGAACAGATTTGGGATTGCCATAAGCACATCTCTGCTGGTCTCCTCATTAGTATATTTTAGACGTTTGTCTTCTTTCTTATGCGCATATAGATTTAGATTAAATCTAACACCACCCCGGTCTGCCAATCCATAGGCACTGTTCCAGACCAACCAGGACAGTCCCACAACATCCAGAGACTTTAAATACTCAGGACGGATCTCGTCCACCCCCGGAGCCCTGCCACCAAGGAGCCCATCGACTACCTTAGTGACTTCAGCCCGGGTGATAGGCGGGTCCGCCCCGAAGTCCCCAGTCTCTGCTTCCTCCTCGGAAGACATGACGGCAGGATTGAGGAGATCCTCAAAGTATTCCTTCCACCGTCCGACAACATCCCCAGTCGAGGCCAACAGCTCCCCACCCGCACCGTAAACAGTGTTGGTGAGGCACGCTTCCCCCTCCTGAGGCGCCGAACGGTTTGCCAGAATTTCCTTGGGGCCGACCGATAGTCCTTCTCCATGGCCTCCCCGAATTCCTCCCAGACCCGAGTTTTTGCCTCTGTGACTACCCGAGCCGCGGCACGCTTGGCCTGCCGGTACCAGTCAACTGTTTCGGGAGTCCCACAAGCCAGAACGGCTCGATAGGACGGCGTCCCTTACTTCTGATGTCCACCACCGGGTTCTGGGATTGCCGCCGCGACCAGCACCAGAGACCTTGCGACCACAACTCCGGACTGCCGCATTGACAATGGAGGCTGAGAACATGGTCCATTCAGACTCAATGTCCCCAGTCTCCCCCGGGATCTGTGAGAAGCTCTCCCGGAGGTGTGAGTTTAAATTACATTTACATTTATTCATTTAGCAGACACTTTTATCCAAAGCGACTTACAAGAGAAAGCTTTTACAAAGAGCATCAGTAATTGAGCGTAGCGATGTGATAGACCCCGAACACAGGGTTTTTTTTTAGATCGGGAATCATACATCATGAGCACCAATAAGTGCCAAGGGAAGAACTATAAATGCATAACACAACGATTGTGAACATAAAGCAAGAGATACAACAAACAACACTGGCAAGTCACCATATGGGGACCAATAAATAGTTCTAAAGCACATTAGATGATGTGAGGTGCCATACTATTTCTAAGTGCCATTAAATTCTCTAAATAAGTGAGTTTTAAGCCTTCTTTTGAAGGTGAGAAGGCAGTCTGTGCTTCTGATGGAGGTGGGGAGTTGATTCCACCATTGGGGAGCCAGGCAGTGGAAGAGTTTGTGTTACGCTCGGGCGCTTGGGTGAGTTGAAGACCCCACTGACAGAGGGGTCCGCCAGACGTTCCCAGCAGACCCTCACGATACGCTTGGGCCTGCCAAGTCTGTCCAACTTCCTCCCCCACCAGCAGATCTGACTCACAACCAGGTGGTGATTGGTTGACAGCTCCGGCCATCTCTTAACCCGAGTGTCCAAGACACATGGCCGCAGGTCAGAAGACACAACAAGAAAGTCGATCATCGACCTCCGGCCTAGAGTGTCCTGGTGCCACGTGCACTGATGGACACTCTTGTGCTTGAGCATGGTGTTAGTTATGGACAAACCATGAATAGCACAGAAGTCCAATAACAAAACACCACTCGGGTTTCTGATCGGGGGCGGCCGTTCTTCCCAATCACCCTTCTTCAGGTGTCACTGTCATTTCCCACGTGGGCGTTTAAGTCCCCCAGTAGAACGACAGAGTCCCCAGTCGGTGCACCGTTCAGAACCCCTCCCAGAGACTCCAAGAAGGCCGGGTACTCTGCACTGCCGTTTGGCCTGTAGGCCGCCACAATAGTGAGAGACCTGTCCCCGGCTTTTAGGTGCAGGGACGCGACCCTCTCGTTAACCGGGGTAAACTCCAACGCATGGCGACTGAGCTGTGGGGCTATAAGCAAACCCACGCAGGCCCGCCGCCTCTCCTCGCGGGGAACGCCAGAGAAATGAAGTCCAGCCTCTCTCAAGGATAAGGGTGTGTATCTAAAGAAGGAAAATATAGCCATGGTGGAACGCTATCGTAAAAGGTAACGCTGAAGAAGGCTTTCAGATTGACGTGTTCAGAGATCATGAGATGACACACACAGTACTCTCAAATGAAGACAGCAGACATACGTTAGACTCACTTTGTTTATTACTGGAGGCTTGTTTTATATATACATACACTTATTTGCAAAGTACTAAAAAGTTTTTAAACTAAAAAGTATTTGTTTTCCAGTACAGTATCTCTACACCAGCGTGGGTTCAAGGAGGCACGGCATTGTTGATGAGCAATGGAAATTGCTCAGAAAAAATATCCTGATAAAAAAAAAATGATTCTACATTTAGGACTGCTTACTGTAAGAAATAACTAGTGTATTGCATTCTCACGCAGATCAAATGAAGTCAAATAAAGAATCAGAATAATGACAAATAAACTGGTTAGCATTGCTTTGATGTGTTTATGAATCTTTGTTCAGACTAAATCATATTTTGTTGATAGCTAAAACAGTATGTTATGGAGATGTTGATTTATGCCCCTTTTTAAACCCTGTCTTGTACCAGGTACCTGTCTCTGTGGTACCTGGTACATAATAGCATGCAATCAGATTTCTCTGGTCTTGATAGCCTCTCATATGATCTATATACAGTCATACCATAGCAGCAAATAGCCAGCCTGACTTCACCCTAACTGCAGAGCATCTGATCCAAGTTCAGATAACAGTCTGGTCCATGTAAAGCCATTCAGGCACTGCTCACAGATCAGAAGTCCAACATTATGAACTGAGAGGCTTGATCAGTAGGAACTCATAGCTGTGTCTGAATGCAAACAGCATCTACCTCTATGTATAAATTATGATTTTCTTAAATGGCAGAATTTAAATGATTCCTAAATTCAACTACACATTTTATAGGGGTAGGGTTTGTGTTGTAGTGTTATGTATTGTGGGTTTAGGGTCATTGAGAGTATAGCAAGGTGAGTGCAGTAAACAAGGAGTTAGTGTGGTGTATGTTGTAGAGGTGGAGTTGGACAGACTGGGAATTGGATTCTTCAGAGATATTTGCTGTACCTACACAAGCATACACACTGTACATGGTACCTGGTGTTGTACTAATTATCCTGGTACATAGGTAAACAGTAACACACTGACTGTATCCAGGTACATATCTCTAAAGATACAAATGGGTGCGACCATGTATATCATTATACATGATGTATATGTATGTTTGTGTCTAGGTATGTGTGGATCCATGTCCTAGCAGGCACACACTGGCTCTATTGCTACAGAAAACAGCCCTTCTTCACATCTGGAACCCCAACCTGACAGGAAACAGTTGTGCAGTGTTTTTGTTATTAGTACAGTTATCTAGAGTAAGAGGAAAGAGCAGAGGAGCTCCTAGTCCAGAAAGACGGGACAGACTCTGCAAGGGACAGGAGACACTTCACCATATATGGAGCCAGGACGCATTACAATACAAACTTTGACACATCTTTTTGTAAAGAATCCTCTTATACATAGCAACTTATTGCTAAACAAACGCAGGTAATCTGTGCAAAATAGATTGACATGTTTAACGTGTCTTGAGCATGCCCTCTACTGTGACGCATGCTGAACCAATACTTTAACTCATAAGAAAGCAGGACCCTAGTTACGGTCATTGCTGGCTGGGAAAATCCTGACCCTGAAACCAAAGGAACACACTCAGAGCCAGAGCAACTAAATGAAACTAAGCTCTACAAGGAGAGAGAAATAAAAATCTGTTCAATCATGAGATGCTGATTGTCTTCTAGCAGCCAGGCTATAGCACCAACTATGGCCAGGTTGTCATTGGTGATGAAATGACTTGAGTGCTGCTAGGTCAGATGAACCTTGTTTTCAATTTGTAAACGTGTGACATTTAATTAATGTAGCAATCAGGACTGTGATAAAAGTTTGTGAATGCCAGCGATCAGATTTCCATGCTCTCTCCTTCAGCCTGTGTGGTTATCTATGTGGTCAGGGTTCCTTTAGTCTGAATTTCAGATTGGTTTAATCATGGTTCTCCATGTCTGATGAGACCACGATTCTTCTTATACTCTGAAAAATATAAAAAAAATCTCATAATAATTTTAGTGCTATAAAGACTGGTAACATCAATAAAGTTACATTTATATTCGAAAAAATGTGTATCTCTTTATCAACGTTTGAGCTTACGCTGGTCATACAAGTGAACATAGAGATCAACCATCCAACCAACTATGACCGTAGTTGTCCTTCCATATGCCCACATCCTGGGTTATGCTAGAGATATTCATCCAATATTGACTAGCTGTGATCAGGTCCTTTGGTCTCTTAAACAATTTGTCCCATTGGTCCTGTGGTCATTGTGATGTTTGCTGATGTCCACCATGCATATGGATCTTCAGGCACAGCTGACCTGACATGTCTGAAATTCGGGGTCAAAGGTAGCCTCTGTTAATTCACGGAGGATAGAGAGTCATCATCCACGCATGGTAAGCCACATGTAGAAGTTCTGTCACTTTTCTCTTCCTCACCTCTCGCCTTCTTTCCCTCCTCTAGTTCCTCTATCACCTTCTCCTCTCCTCTCTCTCGGCCTCTCCACACAACTATTCTCCCCCTGCTCACCCTCTTACTTCTTTTCTCTCTCCTCCTCTCCTCTTCTGTCCCACTCCTCCTCTTCTCACTCTCCCTCTTCTCCTTTACCGTGGGGTTTGTGGTTTGTTTCTACTGAAGACTCTTTTGCTGTCTGTTGGGATCCGGATCAGAGGACGAGGGGCTGTAGGGCTCGGCAGCGCTGGGAAGGTCACAGCAATTGCCACCTGGGATGAGGATGTGGATCACCTCACTGGTGGCCCGAGTCACACTGTCATAGGAGGGTGGGGACGAGGTGGACGACAAAGTGTCTGAGCGCTTCATCTCCTCTCCTTCTCCCCCTCCATAGTTCTCCTTCATCATCAGGGCGATCAGCCCCTCCTTCTCTGGCAATGCCCGCCCACCCCCTACATCTGCCTCATCCTCACTGCCTTCTCCTGTGCGCCCCCCACAGGGGGAGTGTGTGGTGGTGTTAATCTGTCGGTAGAGCAGGGAGGCCTGTTTCATCTGACGACGCACCAGGTGTCTTCGATAACAGCGCTGGATGACGGCAGCCGACACGTCTTCCTGCTTCCGTCTCAGGGTGGTGGTGATGGGCTCGTAAGAGATTTTAGAAGGGTTGGCCATCATGAACTTCTCCTCCATCTGCTGCTTGAGGGCATCCATCTCTCCAGACTCCCCCAGGACGCGCTTGGTAAAGGCAAACAGGATGTCCAGGCAGTGGATCTTGTCTCCGCTCACCATGGGCAAGTCCATGGAGATCAGCTTGATTTTGTTGGGCTTGGCGATGCGCAGAGGTTCAGAAAGCGTATCGGCAAAGTCGGAGAGCTTTGCATACTCTATGAACTGGGTGGCTTCAGGGTCAAACTTCTCCCACACCTGTAACAATACCACAAAGGTCAAACACAGTCCCTCTTTATTTCTGTTCAAAGCTACAGTAGGATTACAATAAAATTAGCCCGGGATGTGTTAGTTTAGAGTTTTAGTTAGAGCTGTTGGTGAAGACTCCCGGGTGTTATGTGCCAAAGGTGTAAATGTGAGGAACATGATGGCCAGGCTGCACAGCACCAGATCACACACTCCTTCCAGATTCACAGGACGGCGCAAAGTTTTTTTAAAGGCTGTGTACTATCAGTCAAGATGTACATTAGATGATGACAGCAAACGATACTGCAATAATACATAGTACCTTATTAACTTCACTATAGTTATTAATTCGTACATTCTGGTCACCACAGTTATCTTCACACTACTATATCAGGTAATATTTAACTTAGATGAGACATGTTAGGCCTTATTTGACATTATTTTATTATGTAATATTGGGTATAATATGGGTTCCATCAGCTCACCTCGTAGAACATCTCAAAGTCGTCCTCACTGAGCGGCTCCGTGCTCTCTTCCGTAGCCACACTGAAGTTCTCCAGGATGATGGCGATGTACATGTTGACCACAATGAGGAAGGAGATGATGATATAGGTCACAAAGAATGTGATGCCCACGGAAGGGTTGCCGCAGTTACCCTTAGCGTTAGTGCCAGTGTGGGGCAGGTGTGGGTTGCACTCCTCAGGGGAGTTGTTGAGAATTGGGGAGAGGAGGTTATCCCAGCCAGCAGAGGTTGTGATCTGGAACAAGCAGATCATGCTGTTCCCAAAAGTCTCGAAGTTGAACATATCATCAATGCCCGCCTGCTTCTTGACATATGCGAAGTTGGCCATGCCAAAGATGGCGTAGATGAACATGACCAGGAAGAGGAGGAGCCCGATGTTGAATAGTGCAGGAAGTGACATCATCAAAGCAAAGAGGAGTGTCCTTATTCCCTTGGCACCTCGGATTAGACGCAGGACCCGACCGATGCGAGCCAATCGGATAACTCGGAACAGCGTTGGCGAGACAAAGTACTTTTCAATGATGTCAGCAAGTACGATGCCTGGGGAAAAAAGGTAGGTTGGGTCAAACACTGGGTATGGGTTTTGTGTTTTACACACTCTCAGTTAGGCTTTGGCATAGGTGTTCCAGTGTAGATTCCTCTCCGTCTACCAATTAAATGTTAGCAACCACCCACCCACGCACGCTCCCTAACTACCTCCCTTGCCCCCACCCCACCCCCCCCCTCCCCCCACCCCACAAACACACACATACATAATCATGTCTGATTCCCTTCCAGAGACCCACAGAGAAAGCCTTGATAGCTTCTGCTGCTACTGCATTCACCTCCCACACTCAGCCTTGTCCACACCCATACACACAGGCACACAAACACCTAACCAGCCTCTGGACCAGGGTCATATTGAGAACCACACATACTTATACAGACACACACACATACAACCTAGTTGTCAGCAGCAGTGTTAACGCAAGAACAAATCTCCAACATTATATCTCACCCAAGCTAGTTTAAAACCATGTCAGGGACTTACTAACATTACATGCTAGCAACACACTACATATGCTAGAAAAAAAGATACATGGAAGTTCACCACACCATTCTAGTGAGAGGGGTGATGGCAGAGAACTAGAAGCAGTTCTGATAGGGTCAAAGCAGTGATGGCTCAGTGTCCGTGCGTAAAATTATAGTACTGTCCTTAAAGGGGCATTCATCTGCAGCTAACGCTGTTTCTAGGTGAACGTTGTGTAAATGGTGTGAAGGCCCTTGACCTGGCACGGAACCAAAGTGTATTATTATCACATGACAAGTACTGCGGGAAGAATGACATCATTGCATCATGGTATGCCGTGTTGGAGGTGTTGAACACATGCGTTCGGAACCAGAGAGTCCAGTTTGGATACTGCACCAGATAACCGGTTTTCTTACCCACAATGGAGAGGATAACCACCACAAAGTCAAAGATATTCCAGCCAATGGTAAAGAAGTAGTAGCGCAGTGCCACAATCTTAACAAGGCACTCGCAGGAGAACACAACTATGAAGCCCAGGTTGATGTTGTTTAGGATGATCTCCATCCTGGGTGACTGCTCGTCTGTCTCCACCATCATTGTGATCATGTTGAGCAGGATAAGGATCATGATGATGATGTCAAATGCCTGCTTGCCCACCAGGTCAAAGAAGAAGCCCTGCACTGGATTCTGGGAGAAGGAGTAGGAGTGGTCAGAAAGAGTATGGTGCTTCTGCTGTTTAAGATTTTTTAAGCGTTCGTAGAGGCATACCAGTGGTCGGGGAATAGGCTTTTGAGGCTTCTTGGAGCCCAGCTTTTTCATGGCATTGTAGTACTTCTTCTGCTCTTCAGTCATGAAGATATCCTGGCCACCTAAGTAAACACACCCCTCTTTGTTAACTACAATTGTCTATACACATACACATCATTGATCTCTCCCCTGCTCGGTGAGGAGTACTGTTCAGACATAGGAAGAATGTGACAGCAGAGTGTAAATTATACTTATCTTTCTCTTCTGCTGGTTGAAGTTGTCGATGATCACGCCTATGAAGAGGTTAAGGGTGAAGAAGGAACCAAAGATGATGAAGATGACAAAGTATAGGTACATGTACAGGTTTACTTCCTTGATGGGCTGCTCCTCCACCTAGACACACACACAGAACATTAGGAAACTCAGAGCAGGTTGGAGGACAGTGCAATGATAAACTTCTATACTATGTATAGTTGAGGTTCTGACATTAGAAAAATAACTTACTGCACGAGAATCTACAGCTGCATACATGATATCCATCCAGCCCTTGAACGTAGCCTTGGAACAAAATACAGACACTAACGTTAGATCCTACACTTGAAACGCACACAAAAGACATTAGAGAAAAAAACATAAAATCCTTGATTTGAAAAGTACTACTCTGTTCTGTACTGTCCATTATTGGTTGTCCATGCCATTCCCGTATGAGACATGCCCCAAATGCATGTCAGAAAAGGCATTGACTGAGAGACAGCCTTTTAAAGACTTCCTGTAGCTTGCATGTTGACAGTGAGAAAGAAAGAAGGAAAGCTGGAAATCAGGAGCGAGAACTTTGAAAGACAGAGATGTTAAGCGAGAGAGAGACAAAGAGAACAGTGACGGAGAGTTGAGACCTTCTTCAGCACAAGTGGCTGCTTGTCAAGAGAAATCATGGTGGTAGGCCTTATTGCCTTGGTTACATGTTAATTTGGTATTTTGTATGTGAATGACTAAATCTACGTTATTCTCGAGAACTGCAGATGGAGGAGGAAGGATGGGGTGTAGCGGGTAGAGATATAGGTGGTGGCTACAGAGATGAAGGTGAAGGGGGTTACACAATTAGTGGTTGAGAGTTAAAAAAATTTAGGTGGGTGGGTTACATAGATGAAGGTGGGGGGGGTTACAGAAATTGAGGGGGGTACAGAGATGGAGGAGGGGGAGCCTCACCAAGGTGATGGAGATGAAGGGGAGCTAAGTGAATTGTTGCTAGGCTACGGCGCCAACTAAGTTAAAGGGAAGAATGAAGTGCTTGCACTCTCGCTGAGCCAAACAACATCCTTCTCTAATAGCCTCCTCCGCCGCTAAATATAGCACCAACAGGCACTGTGCTGGTGGCATGATTGATTCAGGAGCTCTCCGGACGCCAAGGTGGGCAGAGAAGGAACGCCGCAACTCAGGAGTGGGAGGAAAATGAAGTCAAACTGTGAGAGGAAGAGAAAATACAGGAAAAGAAGAGGAAAAGAGAGAGAAGTTCAAAGACTTGCTCTATGGCCTCACCACTTGTAAGAGGGCGAGGTAGCCAGCTCCTACGTTGTCAAAGTTGACCTTGACCTTGCTCCAGTAGAACTGAGTGTTGTTGAGCGCCAGACAGTCTGTCTTATTGTTGACGAAGGAGGCATCGTAGATGTAACCTGTCCTATTCACACAACGCCCAAACTTCCCTGCAAACAGGTTGACTCCCATGATGCTGAAGATGAGCCAGAAGATGAGGCACACCAGCAACACATTCATGATGGATGGAATGGCCCCTATGAGAGCGTTCACCACCACCTGGAGAGACACCAAACACACGCAGTAAATGAGAAGAAAGAAGAGGAAAGAACATTAGATGACAACTGATCAGAACAGAGCAGAGTTCAGTCAAACAAAGAAGAGAGTAAGAGTAAGTGTAATACAGCAGAGTATCAGAGTATAGCAGAGTATCATAGACTAAAGTACAGTGCCATTAGAGCAGAGTCGAACGGAATCTAAATGGAAAGCCATGCAAATCCTAGTGAAAGGAAGATAGGTCATGTTAATTTGCTGTCAAAGGAAATTATGTAATTTCCCCTGTCTGTCAGAGTAAATGACATCCCTACTAGAGATCATGGCTGGAGGCCAGACACTCTGCCCCTCTAACACACGGTTACAAGGACAGACAACATCTGTTCTCTACGGAGGTACATCAGGGCTTGGTTTACTGAACACAAAATAATCCTAGATTAGGACTAGATTAACCACATGTTAACCATATTGTAATCTAGAGCAGGGTTTAATCTGCTGTACTAGTTTAAAAACAGGTTTAACCTCTGTAGGCTAAGAAAATGTTTACTGGGATGTAGTCTACAGTCTGGTTTAATCAGATGTAGTCTGCAACCACATTTAATCTATATCTATGCAGTCTACAACCCGGTTTGTAAATCTAAAACTAGGTTTAATCTGTGTCAGATAGACCAAACTTCAAGGTTCATCAAACTAGCTTTGAACATGAAGAACTGAATGACAGACATGAAGCAATGTTAACACTACACATTTTATTTATATTAACATGACGGTCTTATTATTTATACTAGTAAAATTGCTGTACCGTGCTGCAATAATGTAGTTATACTACTACTACTACAAAACCGAATAATATTAATCATGTAAAACAGTGTTGTAATCCTGACACATAGTGAGGCATACAAAGCAGGTGTCTGTTTGAGGGAAACAGGATGTTAGGAGGGATGCAGCGAGATGAAGCTCAGCACTAAGCTAGCGCACATGCACATATTATAATACTGCTGGTAGTGGTCCAGTTAGGCTTTAGCAGTTATAAATTGGACAAACACCTGGTGAAGTGAGGATGGGGGAAATGGAGGAGAGATACTCCACATGCAATGATTCAGTGTAATACTGTCAGAGGAAACACTAGATGAGGAGGAAAATGGAGAGGAAGAAGACAAAGAAGTGTGGAGGGTTGTGTTGGGCTGAATCGGTGTAGATCTGATTAACTTGACTCATTTCTTATGAGACCCTCAGACGCTTAGTTTTGCACCTTGATGACTCAATGCTGAAAATGGGGAGGGTATTCCCTCTCACCACAGTTCCAAAACGTATTTTGCACCTTCCAGCTGTATTGCTGTGCATACTGTTTCTGGAAAACTAACATCATTAGTATCATTACTACTCGTAGTAGTCTCTCACTACCCCTTAATGGAGCGGAGCACTGTGGGGAGATTGTACGTTGTGCCTGCTAGGGGGTGCTCTTCTGTAGCAGGTAATACAATGGCCCCGATGTGCAAAACACACCCACTAATACTAGTACATTTTCCAAATGAAATGAGAAGAGAACCATTTCATTCCACCCTTCACTCTTAGTATGTTGAAGTGTAAATGAGCAGCAACAAATGTATGCTTTTAAATCTATACAATCTTTCAAATTAAGTATGCATACTTATTTACAAAATATACAGAAATATCAGTAGGTACAAACATCAACCATGAGATTTTGGATTTGCTCAATAGGTTTGAAGGTGAAAATAAAAAATAAAAACTGCCCCTTTTGTTACCAAATATTAATAAGTTAATTATCTGGCATCCTTAACTAATAGTTCTTTAGTTGGGTACAAGTAAACCATAAATACCCCTTTCTCTACAAGACTGTGCAAATAAAGAAGGAAAGACCAATACAGATACTGGAGCTGGAAAATAGGGGTGGATAGGGGGGTGGGCACAGAGAAAGAGAGAGAAGGGAGGGAAAGGTCTAGTAGCTACCATGCTGAGTCACGGGAGAACGAAGTGGAAGACGGCAATAATGGAACTATGGAGGACGGGGGAGGAGAGAACAGGAAAGAGAGCCTCTTACCCTCATGCCTTCAAATCTGGACAGGGCTCTGAGAGGCCTGAGAGCCCTGAGGGTTCGGAGGGATTTGATGGCAGCAAAGTCTGAGTAGCCTAGCGTGTTAGCAACCAGGCTAACTAGAGACACCTGGAGAGACAGAGAGAGATAGCCTAGCGTGTTAGCAACCAAGCTATGTAGGGACATGTGGAGAGACACAAAGATAATCTAATAGGAAAGAAGTCAAGCTTACTAGGGACACCTGGAGGGAGACAGGGAGAGAGGTAGTTTAGTGTGTCACAAAGCTAACCCGAGAGAAGCTACCAGGCTCTGCAGTGATCTGCAGAAAAAATACAATGTTTCAAAAGGAGAGATGCATACTTCTTTTTAGCCTCTCTGGAAGTAAAATGTTAGTCTGCAGTTTTCCGTTTGCTAGTCAACATGCTCTGAGAGAGAATAAAGTCTAACTTGGAAAAATATTTTGGAGAGAAAGGGTTTGGTGAACTGTTTGGATGACTGTTGTCCTGGCATCTCACTTGGAAGGAGACAAGTAGAGAATATGCAGAGATGAAGCAACAGCCAGAAAGTCAGCCACCCGAAGCAGCAGGTCTACTACCACTCTACAACAGCCAGCATCCAGTACTGGGTGCTCCAGGTTGGGGTTGAGGGGCTTACCCTAATTCCAGCGAACCGGGCCACAGCCCTGAGAGGCCGCAGTGCCCGCATGGTCCGCAACACACGCATGGTGCTGATCTGGTCGATACTGACCACACTGGCCATCAGTCCCAGCACCGAAATCTGGACCACAGCACAGTACATGACTCACCAAGAGAACCACATCAACACTTGATTCACTGAATCAAATTAAAGAGCATCAGTTGGGTTTATTTTCTGAATCAAATTCTACAATTTATGCCTAACTTCAACAGGACTTCAATTCAATATTTACTGATATGGAATTATACCTAGGTTTTTCATTCTGGACAGTACAGTTGACACACTGCATTTACCAAGTGGCATGTGCCAGCATCTTAAGCAGTTTTGCTATGAAGCCTTAAACCTCTCAACTTTCTTTTCTTAAGTCTGCCATACATGGTACAGGTGGAGTGTAAAAGTATCAGATATATGTGTGTGTGATAACATAGGACTAACATTAAATGTGTGTGATATTGTGGTAGTAACATCAGATGTGTGTGTGTGTGTGTGATGTTGTGGTGGTAATATCAGCTGTGTGTGATATTGGGGTGTAACACTTTAGATGTGTCATATGGTAGCAAAATCATCAAATGTATGTGTGTCATGTTGTGGTAGTAACATCAGATGTGTGTGATATATATCATGGCAGTAACATCAGATATATGTGTGATGTTGGGGTTGGTCTGTAGTGCAGTGTCATGTTCAGTTAATGAATCCCTTCTTTTCTGCCTCTCTGCCTTCAAGGGAGGAAGGACAATTCTAACATAACTTGTTATTGTATGTGTGGAAGAGAGTGAATAGAGCTATAGAGAAGGTCAACACAAAAGCAGTAGAAAGAGACAGAGACAAAGATAGAGACCGAATGAGAAAGAAAGAGGGGTCAAGCAAGAACATAGAAAAAGAGAGCGAGAGAGAGGAATAGGGAGACCAAGAATAGGGAATCATTCAGAGGAAATGAGAGGGATTCATTTAGAGTACAAAATAAAGAGTGAGCCCTCTTGTTTGGGGTGGACAGGACTGGTGATGAAGACCTGGTGCCCTCACACAGACTGGACTATTTCAGGAGACATCAAGATACTCAATCAGAGCTCTACTAAAAGCAAGATCACCATGGAGATTGATCTGGAACACTGGCGCATGTCTGGGATGTTGACACGTACATGACTCTTTACCTCTCGCTGGATAAATCAGCCCTGCAAGCCTGGTGCTGACTGGACAATAGAGGCCCCTTGGAACTAAACAGATTACTACACTTAAAAAGCATGCCCCCTTTTCTGGAGTGTTTACTGACTGGTCATACAGAACAACAAATGCCTATGGTTGGAGCAGATTAGGTAGAAGACAAGGAAAAGGGACAGACTGCTGTTTCCTTCTGCCTTTAATGTCCATCTTCAGGTTTAACCTTTTTTGTCTTCCATCCCTCATACCCTGTCTATTCAATTTTCTCTCTCTTTCTTACTCCTCTTTACCTTTCCTTCTTTCTCATCTCTCTCTCCATCTCTGTTTACCAAGGGATTTTGTGGATGTCTGCACAAAGAACACTAGTTGGTTCATTGTCTGCTCTAGACCAATATGGGAAGTAGAGAACAACTGACATGGAGTATTCTATCTATTTTAATTTGTCTTTCTTTCCCTCTTCTTCTTTTCCCCATACCCTTTCTCTTTCTCTCTCAATCTTGGTTAACCCTGCGTCACTCTCTCTCTCCATCTCCCTCTCCACTCCCATCATCCTCCCTCAGGACAGAGAGGCTAAAAACATCCTGTTTATGTGACGTCTCTACCCAGAGGACTGTGAGGTTGCCGCTGCATTCGCCTGATTGGACAGCTGTTTTGGAGAAACTTGGTTAGGTCGCTGTGAATTTTAGAATGCCTCCCAGGGTCTCACTTCTACCTGAGCACACCTGAGGTTGCCAGACCTGACGGAGTGTCACAAACACAGATCAGTCTGAAAGAGTCTCTACAGACAACAGTGAGTGTGAAATCAAACAATGGTTCAACACATTAATCACACTCAGGCAAGACAGGCTAGCCACCCAGACCAACTGATCTGGTGTGCTCACATAGACAGCCTTGCATCAGGAGAGCTCTTCTACAGCCAACCACATCACCTTCATCACCACACTCATAGTTAGCATGCGAGAGAGTAAAGAGTTGATTGGGGGATGCTTACATCAACAATGAGGAAGTCTAGCCAGCACCAGTAGTTAGTGAAGTACTTCTTGAATCCGTAAGCAATCCACTTGAGCAGCATCTCCAGGATGAAGATGTAGGTGAAGATCTTGTCTGCATACTCCAAAATCACCTTGATGACCTTTCTCTGCTCAATATAGATGTCTTCAAAAGCCTGAAAGACAAAAAGAAACTAGGACCACATGTATGATAGAGTGCTATATAGTTGACCATTACCAACTGGTTTTGTCTATTGAGTTTTACACAGAAACTCAATTAATGCCATATATATCTTTAAGAAGTCAATTGCATATGTCTTTTAAGTTTAAAATGTTTTTATGTTTTTATCTATATAAATATATATTGTTGATTTATATGGATCTCCACTTCACACAACATTTGACTATACATTTTTAAACATGAGTAAAATTGTTGAGACACTTCATGTCATCAAAGAGTAACATCCTAGCATCTTAAGTTGTAACTTGTATTTGCCTTTTAAAGACGACCTCTTCTAATGATTATATTATTGTAGTTATGCTAGTGCTTCAACTAGTACCCATGTTAGGGCCTTTAAAGAAGGACATCAGTTTAAATACCTCTTGTAATCATGTAAAAGGAGCTTAGTGAAGTAATTTGAGGACAAGTTGTTCTCCTGAGTGCTGAAAATCATTCCCAGAGCCAAATTGCAGCCAAGTTGAATACTTCTAAAGGAGTGCACACACATTTTCTGAAAAAAAAACTCTAAAGCGAATCCAGGAAGACCACTACATCAGCAGGCCAGTACATCAAGCAAACATCTATGGAGCAGTATCTATATCCACATCCCTGGGTAGGATGTTCCTGGTTCATATGGGGTGGATGTGGATATAGATACTGCTCCATAGATGTTTGCTTGATGTACTGGCCTGCTGATGTAGTGGTCTTCCTGGATTCGCTTTAGAGTTTTTTTTTTCAGAAAATGTGTGTGCACTCCTTTAGAAGTATTCAACTTGGCTGCAATTTGGCTCTGGGAATGATTTTCAGCACTCAGGAGAACAACTTGTCCTCAAATTACTTCACTAAGCTCCTTTTACATGTTCAAAAGATGACCGTCTCATAGTTGTGAGGAAGAACATTGTTTTTTAGGCAGGTAAACATTTCTATTAAACACAGAATATGTGTCAGGTGTCCAATGAAGAGCAAGGATTGTAACTTGCATTGCTTTCCCTCTGTAATCACTGAACCGCAACCCTTAGGGACTTCTTGGTGAGCATTTTGTGAGCAACGAAAAAGACAAACTCACTTTTCGGGCTGCTCTCAATAAATTCTGGGTCAGAACACAAGGTATGATGGACAGCTGAGATTAGACTTGATTAACCCTGGGGAGGCCTTCCTCTGACAGACACAGAGACCAGGATGGAGAAACAAACAGCGAGTGAGGCAGGAAGACCAACAGAAAGCGATGGAAAGATGGGAAGCAGAAACAGATGGAGAGAAAAAGAGACAGAAAGCCCCACATTTATCTCCTCTATCTGCTCCTCCCTTCACAACTCTTTATCTACACTACTTTGAGCTAACTCGTCAGGCGGCCCATATTCAGGCCCCCCTCCTCCGCCCAACAAACACACACACACACACACAAACGCACTGGGATCCTTACTGTGCAGCTTAAAGACAGATTTCTGCCTCATCAGAGCTAGAGTATATTGGGACAGGAGTTAAAACAGTATCTTTGGAGAGATTGTGAAAGTGTATGTATGGGAGTAGCTGTTGTGCTGATCCTTTATTTCAGATGAGTTCCCTGCCCCGCACCCACCTACTGCCTCCTCCTCACCCAACTGTTCAACCAATCCTATGCTAATTTAAATTATAAAACAGGTCTATACTGGATGGGTAGCCCACAAAAACACACACTTTTATACCCTGCTCCTCCTCGGTTCTTAAAGCCTTCATGATGAACAGATAGCAAGAAAGCTCTATCTTTCCTCCGCTGCCCCCTCCCCAGCCTTTTGACCTTTCCCTGCATGCCCCTAAACTGGACCCTGGCCCCTCCTCTCACCAGCGCTCCGCTGCTCAGGAGGATCATGAAGATGATGAAGGACTCAAACCAGCTGTGCTCAACGATCTGGTAGCAGGTCTTCCTCAGTCTCCACCATGCCTGGCCCAGTCCTGCCGATGTGTTGATGTCACAGCACTGACACTGCCGAACACACACTGGGGACGAGAGTAAGGCATTAACGTAGGTGATTATTGATATTATTTGACAGATCATGTAAATACAGATTTTGAGCTTTCAAATGATGTATCACAATGTATTACAAATAGTTTATCCTCTGAAGATATATCCTCATTTGAATACAGCCTTAACACGAGCCTCCTTAAATAAACTATTAAAGTTTATTATTATTTATAATTATTTTTGACACTTCCCAGAGAGGTAATTGCTACTTCTATGGACATAGGTGTTGCAACTGTGCTGGGTAGCTAAAGTAGCTAACCAGGAGCCAAAGAAGATAAAAGCATTGCTGTCGATTCTCTGCATCTTTTGCGCATAACAGCAACAGAAAAACATCACTGTGCTTGTTTTTGCAGCAGCGGTGCAGCAGTTTGTTAATTGCAGTCCCATCATGGCCTGTATAAGATTCAAGACCCTGGTGCTGACCTTCCGAACAGTGAACGGGACTGCCCCGAGCTATATCAACTTTTCCGGCCTTACACCCCTGCCCGCCACCTACGGTCCTCTTCTGACAACCGCCTAGTGGTCCCCCCTCTGAAAAGTGCCAGAGCCCAGCACAAACTCTTCCACTGTCTGGCTCCCCAATGGTGGAATCAACTCCCCACCCACATCAGAAACACAGACTGTCTCCTCTCCTCACCTTCAAGAAAAGGCTCAAAACACACTTATTCCGAGAATTGAATGGCACTCAGACACATGAGAACTAGTATGGCACTCAGAAATATCACTTGTTGTTGACTGAAGAAGCAACCAACCCTGATGTAAATAGGGTTAGAAATAAGTTCACATAAGTGAACATGTAAGTTGGAACTGACGTTTAATATAGCCAGAACTGCTAGTAGTTTGTCCTCTAAAATTGCTGTTCTAAATATGCTTAAATCAGATTTGATCCCGCAACATTACTATTTCACAAATAATGCTGCAAAGTCCTGTCCCACTCCTATTAATTGCATTTTGTGCCATTGTCAGATCAGCAGTCTGATTGTGTAGCCTCGCTCTGCGAGAGAGAGGGTAGCCGAGACGGATCCCATCATGAATGCACTGGTCACAGATTTGAAGGACATCTGCACAAGCTGATGTGTGGCTCAAGGACGTCCCTTAGCTTTATAGGGTTTTGATTCCCACCACTGCGGGCGTGCCGGTGTAACCCGGCCACTCCTGTCTCTGTCATGCCAAATGGGAGTACTGCTCTGCCCTTTTTCCAAGTACTCGAGATGGAGTCCTTTAGAAGCAGGGCTTCCCCATATGGACCCTTCCCTGTCCCTTCCCTGCCCAAGACTCAAATTATCAAGAAGTGACTAGACCTCCCTCTCACCCAGAGAACACCCAGGCTCAATAGGCTGCCATACCATACCTCCCAATCCTTGGGAACGCCCATATTATTTTTTCATTCCCGGGTAGGAAACATTGTGAAGAAACAACACTGCCAAATACTCAAGGCAAAAAGGGAGGCAATAGAAGCAGAGGTGAAGAAGTTGCAGGAATTTACATTTACATTTACATTTATTCATTTAGCAGACGCTTTTATCCAAAGCGACTTACAGTAAGTACAGGGACATTCTCCCTGAGGCAAGTAGGGTGAAGTGCCTTGCCCAAGGACACAAAGTAATATAGCCACAGCGGGGGCTCGATCTCACAACCTTCCGTTCATGAGGCCAACGCCTTAACCCATTGAGCCATCTGACTCCCCATTTTTTTACACTATACAGGAGTCCCATAGCAACTGATGTAGTCCTGTTGTAAATGTCCCCAAACCAGATTGGTCCATCCATTTTTGTATTGACTTCCGACAACTTGGTATCAAAGTTTGATGCCTACCCTATACCCAGGTAAATGAGTTTCTGGAAAAACTTGAAATGCAAGGTAAATCAATATTCTTAACCAAACAAAAGGTTAATGGCATTTATCGTGATCCTGTGGCCTCATCAATCCTATACACGGGCATATATAGATGATGTATGGGTGTTCAGTAACACTTGGCAGAAACAGCTGGGAAGACTGATGTGGGAGGAATAGAGTGAAATACAACATTATGAACCCACTGTCAATGAGCAACCCAAGTCTGACTCTGAGGCTAAAGTCAAAACAGTGTAACAGGGACGCAGTCTAACACAGATTGCCAGTTTCAGACAAATCACAAAAATAAACGGACCACCTGGCTAAACTCAGAATTCCTACATCTCCTGAATGCCCTGCCATGCTCAGCTTGGTGTAAAATTGACTGAACAGACAGCAAAATTTGCTATGAACTCGGTAAAAAGACTTGGCTGCTGCCTAAGACTGTGCGGTTTACCATGCAATGCATTCTCACAAAAATGCTGAGACTTTTATGACCCAAAATAAAATTATGATGTGACAAATCAATAGGGAATCACTTTATCTCTTAAAGACAGTCCTCCTTGACGTTTTTGGTGTAGAATTGACCTAACAAACTGCAAAATTACCTATGAACTTTGTAACAAAACTATGACTATGAGGTCTACTATGTGTAGCATGCTGACTCGTGTCAATGGACTGTGAGATTTACAGTAGGTTCATTTTACCCCCCGAACTGCCGTTATTCAACTATAGGTAAAATCATTTTTGCAGTAAATCCCCTTTTAAGCTATGTTCCTATGGAAGCTCACTCCACAGTCCAAAAATGACTCTGATGTTTCCTTTTGAAGGCAAGTAGTTGCTATGGTGTGGAAAAAATATACCTTGTCATCACAATGTACCAAATCCTCTTTCAGGCACCTTTTGAGCTCAGCCTTTGGTAAGAAGGCTATTTTAGAAGGCAATTTATGCCTGAATTAAGGAATACTTCTGAAGCCTCCTCTTCTGGTGTAATGCACACTGCTCAATAATTTTCTTATTATTTGGCATGCAAACATCCCTTTTCCTTATCTATGCTACGTTAAGGGAAATCCCTCTTAAACTGCTGCTACAAAGGTTTGTCCAAATTTACAACCGACACTCTGTTCACTTATAATTCTGGCTGCTCACAGTCTACTGCATTGCTACTGTCTCCTTTCAGTGCCCCATTTAAAGTCCAACCCAGCATTGTAAATTAATGAAACTGAAAGACCTGCAATGGTTTCAAAGCCTTAGAAGCCTTGTCCTATCGCTGCAATCTAAGGCAAATACTCATGTCTTGAAATATTCCCCTTGGGGACACGCATAAATGTTTCTTATTCAAGTCAGCTACCTCCAGTCTTGACACAATTTGGCTGCACAACATTTTGTAAAATAAAACAGCTGGTAACAAGGTTGCTGCTCTTCTTGGATGTAACGTGCACTGGGACACTCAACAACAGGTTCTTGTCCACTGACACCTTTGATTTTCTCTCGGCTCAGTCAGATTCCTTTTCCTTTGTAAGAATGTGAAGTATGGTTGGACGTTATAAACCACATTTTGCACACTTTCTGCAAACTTTGCTGATGTTTCAAGTATACTAACATTGTGCTGTAGACTGCAACCAACAGGTGACAATTTTTTTAGACTGTTTAAATATTTGTTTATAAGTATTCACACATGCAAATGTGTCATTGTACCAAATTTGGTTGCAGTTCCACCAGAGTTTCACTGGGGGTGATTGCAGGCGAGTGCAAAATGTATGGGAGTCTATGGAGCTACAGAGCCCTCCATAATTATTGGCGCCCCTGGTTAAGATGTGTTTTTTAGATTCTAATAAAATAATTTTTCTTTCTAAATATTTTAGGACCGCAATGAAAAAATAGTGAAATCCAGCCTTTAATTCAAGTGGGTTTATTCAGTCGGAAAAGAATCCCACATCGTACGTATCATATTTGATACATACATTTCGGGAACTCATTGTATCACCATCAAACGTAAACTTTGCATGAAACCCTTTTGTATGAACTCTTTTACATGTATTCTGCCCCCTGGTGGACACACTTCGCTTTCCCAATGTTTTGACGTGTGCTTTTTCTGTCATTCAAAGTGGGTCGCATCGTGCTAGCACACGTGTGTTTCTCACCATCAAGAAACTTTGCCATTTCATGGATTTATGGTCAGAATTTCTCTGAAATACTTAGCAATAATTTTTAATGAACAGTTAGTTTGTCTTTAAAACGTTGTATTACTCAGTTTTATAATTACAGTTTGTAGTTATATCGAGCAGAAAATCGGTGTATCAAATTTGATACTTTGGGTATTTAGCCAAAAATCAACAATTGTTATGGGTATATCTGTCCAGTGTTTTACATGGATTATGTCTTCCATAGGCCATCAAGCAGTGTTTTGATGAGCCAAATACACAATTTATAGATTGAAATGGCTTCCAGAATTTCACTTAGAATATCCATATTGGCTGATCACCAGTCATAGTTATATTTTTTAATACCTTTAGTATCAAATGTGATTAAAAAGATTGTTGTAGAATTTATTTTTGTATTTGTTTTTTTTTACATTTGACATCACAGGGGTGACCAAAGGTCAGATGGCTCAATGGTTAAGGCGTTGGCCTCATGCTCGGAAGGTTGTGAGATCGAGCCCCCCCAATTCTTGTACCATTCTTTCATAGCTCAGGTCTCACAGGGTTAAGAAACAATAATTTAACATCAAATCAGTGTGTGCCACAGCACCTAATCTTCTCCTATAATGTTTCACAAGATGGGCGAAAACAGAAAGAGGGATCTTCGACCATCTTTGCACAATCTCTCTAAATCATCCAGCGACCTGGGTCCTCTCCTCTGCACTCTCCTCTTCTTTTTCAATGGGGTTGAGGTCTGGGGACTGAGATGGCCAAATGAGGACCTTGACTCTTTTTGTCTGTTGAACACTTTCTGGGTAGATTTGGCCATATGTTTAAATTCATTATCTTGCTTCATTATCTTGCTAGCTAATATTCTAAGACCCAGTGACGACCCATCTTCAGCTTTCGGGCAGACACCACCAGATTTAGATTAAAAATGTTCTGGTATTTCAAAGCGTTCATGATGCCATGCACCCTAACAAGGTTCCCAGGGCCTTTGGAAGAGAAACAGCCCGATCCTCTCCCATACTTCACAGCGGGTATGAGGTGCTTTTCTGCATACTCATCTTTTGTGTTCCGCCAGACCCACTTAGAGAGTTTGTTGCCAAAAAGTGTGTCTTTGTCTAATCTGACCAAAGCACACGGTCCCAGTTGAAGGTCATGTACTGCTTAGCGAACTGCGTTTATGATTTTGAGTGAGAAAAGTTTTTTCCGTGCATGGTTGTTTTGGAGACTTTGTGACCCCAAGATGCTACCATTCCTTGCAATTCTGTGACAGTGAGCTTTGGAGATTTTTTTCTTTTTTCTTACTCCTTACTCCTCCTTACTGTGCGGGGTGGCAAAATTTACTTGCGTCCTCGTCCAGGCTTGTTTACCACTGTTCCAGTTGTTTTAAACTTCTTGACGATTCCTCTGACAGTATATATGGGCAGGTGTAAGCAAGTGGCTATTTTCTCTTAAAGTAATGGACAATATTGTTGGCACCCCTGAAATTTTTCCAGAAAATGAAGTATTCCTTACAGAAATGTATTGCAATTACACAGGTTTTATTATAAACGTTTATTTACTTTGTGTGTACTGGAACAAACAATTTTTTTTTTTAACATTTGTTTGCTCTCTTAATATTTGTTTACACATACTTTCTTTTCATATTTTTTTTAAACTGAAATCAATCACTTCCTATAACCATCAGAAAGCTTCTTAGACCTCTCAACCTGACTTTTGGACCATTCTTCCTTTGCAAACTGTTCCAGGTCTCTGATATAGCACCTAGAAGAGCACCTTTTCCCAGTAGCATTTTAAATATATTTCCACAGGCGTTCAATGGGATTTAGATTTGGATTCATTGCTGGCTTCAGAACTCTCCAGCGCTTTGTTGCCATCCATTTCTGGGTGCTGTTTGAAATATGTTTGGGGTAATTGTCTTGCTGGAAGACCCATGATCTCGGACGCACACTCAGCTTTCTGATACCGGGCCCTACATTGCAACCCAAAATCTGTTAATCCTCAGATTTCATGATGCCTTACACACAGTCAAGGCACCCAGTAGCAGAGGCAGCAAAACAACCCCAAAACATCTTTGGACCTCCACCCTATTTGACTTTAGGTACTGTATTCTCTTCTTTGTAGGTTTCATTCCGTTTTTGTTAAACAATAGAATGGTATGCTTTACCAAAAAGCTCTATCTTGGTCTCACCTGTCCACAAGTTCTTTTCCCAGAAGGATTTTGGGTTACTTACGTACATTTTGGTAAACTAACCCTAACCCTAGTCTTACTTTTTTATGTCTGTGTGTCAGCAGTGGGATCCTCCTGGTTCTCCTGCCTTAGCATTTTATTTCATTCAATAGCGACGGATAGGTCACGCTTATACTGATGCACCCTGAGCCTGCAGGACAGCTTGAATTTCTTTGGAATATGTTTGGGGCTGCTTATCCACCATCCGGACTATCCTGCGTAAGCACGACTAAAATCTAACATCAACAATCTTCAAATGCAACGTTCAAATTACTAGACAGAAAGTGATAAGATATGTGTGGTGGTTTTATACCCAGCCAAGGGGGTTCAGAGGAAGAGATTCCAGTCTAACGGACCTCCTATCTTCTCCCAGCAAGCCATAACCTCTCTGTCCTGTACACACAGCCTCCTCAGCTGTAAACCACCATTGAAACTCTCCCCTTTCAGAACAGAGCACACTCTCACAGATGTCCAACCATGCTCCTGCCTCTGCTCTGCCATCTGTCAAGCTGTATCAATTACTGCCATTGGAGCCACTGAAACACTTCCTGTAATAAATGTACAGGCTGTTTACTCAACCAGAGGCCTGTACTACAAATCAAGATCAACGTGCCCTGGATTTCTTTCAGTTACCCCGATTGACTGAGAACTGCGGTCCAGCATAACCTGTGTCATGACGGTGGTTAACTAATAGTTCAATTAACCCAGCTATTACAAATCTACAGACGTGCACGTTCACATAAAAGGGGCAGTGTTTTTCGTTTAAATTTCCTAATAAACTTTAGGCTGCACATCCAAGGCATTATCAGTGATCATTCCAATATAATATTATAAACTCTGTTAGCCTTGCTAGAATAGCGAATAGCATGTAACATGACCATCCATATTTTATTCAGTTTTTACGTGATGTCACGATACAAGGGGCCAGCCCCCTTCAAGGTAAAAAAGACTATCCGTTGCCCACCAACCCATAGGAAATCACACATTTACATTGAAGAATTTTTAACATAAATACTATGTGTAATCGCTCTTCCCACATTTAATTTCTGCAGTCTGACTACAATACGGTAATCTGCGTCGCCAGTTCCCACTGTCTCCAAAATGTGCGTAGGTTTATGAAAGGGTCAGAGTTTGCGTAGAGGACAGCACATTATCCCGTCAAGTTTGTTTTTTATAAATCAAACCTTTGTGTCAGAACTGATGTACGCACATTTTCAGCCACGTTTGTACGTACACAAATGAGACCCCAGGTCACCACGCATGTCACGTGACTGATACAACTGACTGATGAATCCTTTCAAAAATATCAGGAATACAGACGTAGGGCTAATACTGGCAAAAAAATGACAGTTGCTGCTGCCAAATCAAGGAGGGGAAGCTGGCACAAACATAGCAGATGCTGTAAATATGTAAGTTATGTGACTTACTGATATCACTGCCCCAGGCACAAGATGTGACCATAATTACACTTGTGCATTTCATAACATGAAACTGTTGCTGTATTATTTTAATTGCAACCCTGGCAGTGGCAAACAAATGTGGGACTAAATAAAAAAACATAAGTCAAACCAATAAGTAGAAGTAGGCAATAGGCCTACTTGCACATATTTTAAGGCCAACAAGTACCAGGCTGAATTGCCAAGAGTCGGTAGTTTTTGTAGGATATTGGTATACAAAGGGCCTATAGAACAATGACATTGCTCATCACCCACACCATACATAAAGGTACCTAAAATAATGCAATGCTATTTATTCAGTAAATTAGACTGCAACCGCACAAATTCGATATGTCACATTGGCAACATACGGCTCGAGAAGTTGGCAAACATATGTAATTCCTTTTGCTGAGAATCTATATCTTTCATAAAAATACTCAGCAGGGAATGCCAAAGAGTTTTGTTGGTCTAAATATTCTAGCTTTTATCAAGGCGCACCGAGCTCCACAGGATCTTTTAAAAACGGGGACGCCATTATCATCAAGAATGAATGGGAATGGGCCTTGCTTTTATCCTTAAGCTGCTCCCGACCATTATAGGAGTTTAACATGAGTTACCATACCGATTTAACCCGCTAACAATTGATCCACTGTTGTGATACAGAAAACCCTGGGTTGAACCTGAAGTTACCTCGTTACCACCAAATCTTGATTTCGTGCCAGCCAGATAGTCACAACAGTCAGACTCTAGGTTGGTCTCTGTGTCTGTGGAGTTAAAAAAATATATACATATATAGTGTGTCTTCAGCGTTGCGTAAGCTTTCCAACTCCTGGACAGATGTTTGTCATCCTCTGCTTACTTTCTCCCAAACAAGCAGGACGCCCCCAGTCATCCCCAGCCTTGCCTCATTCTGACAGAACAAACTCACACACTAATTAGGGTCTGAGTGGCGTCGCTGGGTCTGCTAACATCATCTCTCCAGTCAGTATAAATGTACAGCCTGGGTTTTAGGCTCACTGGAGTTTATAGACCTTTATAGACCTTTGTGATGAATATTCTAGAATTTGTTGAGTTTGGTCGCTGAAAGCTTCCGGTTCCAGGTGTGCAGGATTGTTTTGATGGAAGTCAGCGAGTTTAGAAGCTTAATAAGCAAGTTTTCTTTTTGCGTTTCGCGTTTTGGATCCTGTTGCTGTGTTCAGATGCTCTTTGAGATTAGCGAAGAACAAGTTGTTGACAAAAAAAGTGTTTACATTTCCTGTAAAAAGAACGGAAAAACTGGGTCGCTGCTGAAAAGGGAATCTTTTGCCTAGTTAATGCTTTAGAATTTTTTAGGGGGATGCCATAAAATTGCACAACAGCAGAATGTGACATATATTTGTGTGTTTATTAATTAAGCCTACTACAATTTCACCTCCACACAGCAGTTATTCAGTAACCAGCTGCAAATAAACATACCTTGACATGCCGTCACCATAGTGTTTAGTATCCAGGCTTTACAGCTACAGTAGGTCATTAAGCCATTCATGTCTTAATATGTACATTGTTTGTTGATTTCCATAAACAGATTGTTGTAGGCTGACTGTAGATTAGTGCTGTGTTGAGCTGAAATAGAAGTGATCCAGGCTTTAGAGCTAGTCTAGGTCTTTTTAAGTCAGATTCCTTATGAAAAAAATAGCTTTAGGCATTACACTTTGGTCGGCTTTAAAGGGGTAATTCACCGGATTTTTACGTTATCACAGTGTTCCTTAAGGTCTCCATTTGGGTATGTAACATTGGTCGGACTGAAAATGGCCCGGGTGCTGTTTTCAGTTCCCTAATGCAACCTTGGAAAATTGTCCTTGGATGAACATCTCCCTATATGGTATGCTCATTAATATTTAGATGAGCTGTGCACTGAATGGTTGGTGTACAACAAGCAAAGCTGCAGTGCAAAGACAGGTAGACATGCATTGTGAATTGTAGATTTACATGACAACACAGGTCTTTTTCTCAGGCAAAAGACGAATGTAAAGGTTTGTTAAAGACATCCGAGATGCTATAGTCATCAGTGAGATTCACTGTACATCCATTTTACCCCCGAAACTGCAGCTATTTAAGGTCAAATCGGTTTGGCAGAGAATTACGCATTTAATAGCCACTTTACTGACTGTAAACGCACTCTACCAAATACTATGAGCTAGCTCTACTTAAAAATAGTGGTAGCTAAACATTGAACTAGACTAGCTTGGCCAGCTCTATTTTAGCCATACACAGCAAAACCGGCAACAATGTCGACCATATAATCCAGAGTCCCTTAAATGTGTATTTCCGTCATAAATAATTGATTTCTAGATTACTCTCTTCACTGTCCTGTACATATATGTGCAACCCTGTTCTTTACTGAAAGGGTTGTAAAAATCGCTAGTTTGCTGCATTAATTGTACATTGCTGATTTGCACAACAGTCCCACATTTCTCAGACTAGCCTTGAATGGACCCATGCATCGCTAACCATATAATAATATATCGATACGCGACTGATGCTTTAGGTTGTAGACTTTAACCTTTTAGAGCGTCCCACGAGAGTCAGAAACCCAAGTTCGAGGCCTGCGCAGTTCGGAAAAAGTTGGACCTGGGTAGAGGGGTTACACTAGCTGTATGTGGCATGATCTTATCCACTACTCTCACTGTATTTTATTCAGGGTGAAAGACTAAATGTAAGCATGTTACACCAAATATCTGTTTAAAAGTATGTGTGTGTGTTTTTAGAATCGCAATAGAGATTGCGGAGGGTCACAAAAGGATGATGAGGGGAACAGCTAGGTGTTAACAGGGACATACACATATGCACCACCATCCCTGTAATGAGCCCAGGCCCAATGAGCAAGTGTCTGTCTGAATATCAGACCAACTGCGAGCAGAGAGTGGAGAGACCAGAAGCGAGGAATGGGAGACTCGGAAACAAAGAAAGACAAGGAGAGAAAAATGTGTACAAAATAGGAGAGATGACTGAGAGAAGGTGGAATGCCCCAGCGGACAGCCATCCTCTTATTACTCAGACATGCAATAAGTCTTTTAACACCAACCAAAGACCACCACACTCAAACCATGCTAGTCTGACACTTACAGGAAGTAGTCCAGGCAGGTCAGGAAGTCATCCAGGCTTGCTCTGACAGGCCTCCCTGATGTTTGGGGTTACCTCACATGGTCTGGACTATTAGTTTGACTGAAGTCAATCATCTTCCAATTAAAACATGGCCATTTGGCAGCCTGACACGCCTTTTCAAATCTCTGCTGACAAATAGACATTCAATCTGCTGCTCCATTACCCTTTCAAATGCCACCAGATTGTTTAATGTTTTATGAATGGGGTTTGGAGGGGAGGAGTGGCGGGATTTATGTGTGTTTGAGCAGGGGGGTGCAAGGAGTAGAGTAAATATTTCGATTATGAATTTATATCCAGCCCACTGGTTAAACTGGTTAAATACACACTCATCTACACAATGTACCCACCAACTCAGCAGTATTGGGGGACTACCACAGAGTAATAATGTCTTTGCCATGGGCCAAGAGAATCAACCATAGAGAGAACCAAGAGAAAGGTAATTTTAGCCAGTAGAGAGTACTCCTCCCTATACCAGACCTGGCTACATTGATGTCCTAATGCCACTCCAGGAGCCTCATTAGCCAGCCTACGGACATAGAAATACACAGTATCTATGCAAATTTACTAATTTGCCGCAAGACTCAAATACATTAATTTATAGCAAATAGCAAACAAGTAAATTAATCCTAGTCAACAATAAGTTTCCCCTTTTTTTCCCCGGGGATGAAACAACAACTTCAGCTCTTTTATTTGTTCGGATTTTGCATGGCTAAAAGCAGGGCTGTATTTCTGCAGACATCCTGGTGGAACACCTTTCTTTTTGCCAACGTTTCACAAAGGTGGGTCCATAAATCACATCCAGACAGCAGTGTGTTGGTTAGCTGGTTGTTCATGTACCAGAGTAGGCTCAAAAACAGGGCGGACCAAAGTCGCTAAACATGCAGGTACATACGTATTGGTGAGTTGACTGGAAAGAAGTAGCACTTGTTCCCACTCTGCTAAACACAAACCTTGTACCACAACGCTTCAATTAAATATGTATCTGGACTGAATATTTGATACAGTGTATGAGAGAAATGAGTAGCTCAACCTGGTCCTGTTTTGGTGTTTTGGTGATACTGGGAGGTCAGGCTGATCTTGTCAACAATTAAACAATTCATTCAATCAGTTAATTTCCTGCTTGTCCACTTGTCTTTAGGTTAGTAACAGATTTATGAGGTTAGTATAGGTTATTATGTGTATTAGAGGTTGAGTATACTTTATTGTATATTATCTTATATTCTTAGGAGGTTTATTATATTTTAGTCTTTCATAGATGTAATCTGTTTGAGTATGTTGTGCCAGGTTGCTTTGCATTGTCTTTTCCAAAGAATTTCAATGCCCAGTTTGATCTTGTGTTGTTCTGTGCATCTGACAATAAAAGACCTGAACCTGAACAATTGTCACTTCCTGTTTGTCAGACTTACTGTCAGGGAAGCAGTTATCAGGGTCCATGGCCTCTTCAGCAGTCACTGAGTACTCATCCTCTTCTTCGCCAGGCTTCCTCAGATCCACAGTGCTGCCCTCCGATAGGCTGATGGCATCCTTTTGCTAAGGGTAACAAACAATCAGAGGTCATCATCCTGAACGAAAAATGAAATACAGTAACCCCTCATTTATCGCAGTTAATGGGGACCTGAACCCCCGTGATAGGTGAAAATCTGCGAAGTAGGATTTGCCCCCTAGGAATGTCCGTTATATGTGTGTTTGGGTACCAGAATGTTTAAAATATTTATACTTGATATATATATACTGTATTTTACGTAAATCTATTTAATCATAAAACCTTAATATTATACATTCACTTACGGCGCTTAGGAGGCCTGTAAGGGCTTAACGAAAAGTAGATTTTGAACACAAAATTAAGATATGCGAGAAACAGCTGACAGCGTGAACAAGAGTGGCGAGATACAACAAGGGAAGAAGCTAGGAGAGGATGTGAAGCCAATAAGCTCACGGCATTTACATTACATTTATTCATTTAGCAGACACTTTTATCCAAAGCGACTGCAAGAAAGAGCATTACAAAAGACCGGTCACGGAGCATAGCAACGTGATAGACCCCAAAACATAGCGGTTTTATAGATTATGAAACATCCATCCTCGCTCTCATTCGTCGATCTCGCGCTGGGAACCAATCATGTTCCTTGTCTGAGTGCCTATGGGTATGTACAAACCCTATGAGAGAGCTTCTCTCTTTGTCTAGCATCCTGGAAAACTGTTTCTCTCGTGTTTATTATGATGAAACAACACTGCTTTCTGCGATACCACTGCCGATATGGCGGTATTTAAAAAATAAAAATAAATCGATTAATATTGTAGAAGAATCTGTCTGAAAAACCTCGAAGTGGCGAGGGATCGCTGGACTGACAACCAAAGGCACTGCCAATCTTTTGTGTTGCTCTCCTGAAGTATTTCCATGTAGGTGGCTACCATTCAGGAGGAAATATCGGGGTGACTACCGACTTTCAAAAGACAAATGGCTAAAAATCAATTGATACAAAATATGAAAACTAGCTTCACCAAGTGGAAAATTTGAAATGTATCTCTGTGGAGAGAAATTTATATCGTTAAAATTAAGAAGCAGTTTTACATGGTAGTTAGGTACCTGTGTAATGGGGGGAAATCTGTGTGCCTGCCTTAATACAAACAATGCTGCTCAGCAATATTGGAAAAAATCCTATGATTAGTAAGATTCAAAACAAGACTAGTTAGAGGGTTTAGAGTGTTCTTCTTTTATCGGGGCTAAAGGATCACCATATAATTTGACTAGGAAAGGGGACTTTTGAAAGTACCTCCATTTATGGAGTTGTATACATTCTCTTTATGAGTTTCAATTCATAAATTAGACTCAAGATTGGTGTAATTAAAAGCTATAAGTACTGGCGCTCTATGAGTATAACTCTCTGATGGTATCCCAACTTTGCACCAGCCAGTATTAGACTAAGGAATTGGAAAAACTTCAAGCAAACCTTATTACAAGGACGGGATCCAACTCACAGTAGTTATAGCCACATACTAGTTAATGCTAAGCAAAAAAAATATTCTGGGTATAAATTCACTGATGCAGGATACCCTCCTCAGATGTAAAAATGATGACAATCATTAGACAGAAATATGTAATGTATTGTTTTCAGTTTTCTCTCCGTTTTCTCTTAGACTCACACACCCTCAAACACACTCATGCTGGCACACACCACAGTGGCACACACACCACAGTTCACCTCAGTGAACACTGATCTTGTAATATACAGTGTGATGAGCTCTGCTCTATACTGTGCAGAGACAGCTGAGAATGCTGTCTAGGACAGTAATGTGCTGAATGTAGTTCAGCCATTGTCACTGTGTTTGTGTGTGTGTGTGTGATATTTACACAATGCCACAGTAGGGGTCTCAGCTGTGTACCATCAGCAGGCACAGCCACAAGTCAATACAACACTCATGAATTAAGGCTGCTGATGCACCTTCCTGTCTGTCTGTCTGCCTGCATGCCTGTCTGCCTGCTTGTATGCCTGCTTGTCTCTCTGTCTTTCCGAAGATAAGAGAAGCGGTGAGAAGGCTATTGAAACACATCTCAAATTTGCATGAAAGATTATGTGGGATTGTTGGGTCACCTGTTGTCTCGACCCCATGAGGCTTCAGTATTTGTAACCTGACAGGCAGCTGAACAAAGCCAAACACCCACACAGTTGCCACCAGGGTTGCAAATATCATTGATTAACTGCCTCAATGTTGCTCAGCTGTTGCCGTGGCAGGTAAGGTTGCCTGGAGCTTCTGGTTGCCTTGGCAGCACTGTGATGTCTTCCCGGAACCTTTCCTGGAACACGAGGTCTTCCCATTAGCCACAGGAGAGATAGGCTCCTCCATATTCTAGGAACTGTCCCCACGGTCAATCATGCTTCATCAGTGACAGGCTTGAAGGATTATCCATGGCACTTCAAATAGTTTCAGACATGGCAGTCTGGAAGAACAGGAACCAGGGACGCAACCGTAATCTTGGAAAGCAGAGACTCAACCTCTGGTCTGGCAGAGCAGGGACCAGGGACCCAACCTCTGGTATGGGAGAGCAGGGACCAGGGACCAAACCTTGGTCTGGGAGAACAGGGACCAGGGACATCCTTCCACAGTGCTGAAGGATGACCCAGTGTCCTTTTACTAGCTCTGCTAGCAGTGTTGGGCAAGCTACTTGGAAAGTGTAGTGAGCTAAGCTACCAGTTACTCTGCATGAAATGTAGGTTCACTACACTGAAGCTACCCCCCCTGAGAAATGTAGCAAGCTAAGCTACAGCAACATGGCAAAAGTAGTTTAACTACATTGAAGCTATTTTTTTATGGAACAACTTTTTATTGGAACAATTTCATCCCAAGACAAAGCTATCTCAGTGATCAATAAAACTGTAAATCAGACAAATAAGCAGGCAAAAATGTTACATTCAATTGTTTATTAAACATTTATTAAACTGTGCTCTCACTGCTCCAAAACCAGAACACAAAAATCTGCTCTAAACTGCTCTATTATGTTTATTTTGAACTATGCCATTAAAGACAATGTGCAACTAACTCAACGTCCTCCTCACCCTCTGCCATCTTTCCACCAAGTAACGTAACTCACTCAAGCAAGCTAACTTGTCCGTATTCCCCTGCATCAAAGACGTAGCCAGCCCAAGGATTGGTCCGTGATGTCACCGTCATACGGAAGTGCTTCTGTCAGCTCCACCTACAAGGCCTTGTATGGCGGTAGCGTCATTGACTCCTTCTTTTACTTCAGACCGCAGCAGAAAGCTCCGCTGCGCTGAGCTTCAGAGATTTTATAAAAATGTAGCTTATGTGGACGCTACCGCACTACTTGGTTAATAAAAGAGCTAAGCTACTTAAAAGCTATTTGATTCAGAAAACAGCGACGCTACCACCACGCTACTGAGAAATTTAGTTAAACTAGTAACGCCGCTACTTGTAGTGACGTTTCTGCCCAACACTGTCTGCTAGTCTCCCAGTGTGGCTGTGGTGTTCCAGTGATTCAAGGTTAAGGGTTCCTGATGAGTCATGTATATCACCTGGGTACCAAAGTGGGAAATATGCTTCCTCAGCAGGAGATCACTGCTCATGGCTGGGTGGCCACCTGCAGATCATCCATCAGGCCTAACAGGCTTACACACCAAAATAACAACACACGTCACCGCTGAACTGGATGTCGCTGTGAATAAGTGCATCTACTGAATGGCATTAATCACCTGCATCATTATGATTCCACATAGCTCACAGAGTGTGACCTCGAGCGGAGGGGGTGGGGTTCCCTGGGATTTGGTTGAGGGGGGTATAAGAGAGGCAATATCTGGTCTTCACAACACACGCACATGTTCAGTCTGTTCACCCATTCTCCAACCAACTTGCTGGTGCCTTTGTCCTTTAAAAAATATATTTATCTAGGTTGTATCCTAAATGATTGAATGTTAATGTAGAGTCTCTTTGTCTCTCACATACACGTAAACACATGTTTTTGAACTGGATATGGCACTTACATGTACAGTTGAACTCAAAATTATTAGCCCCCCTTGTGAAATTGAACATAATTCTAGATTTATCCATGAAAATGACCATTGTCACAAATATTTGTTATTCTAGACACAAATGCACGATAAAGACATTGTCCAACAAGTTCTATTAGAATATGCTGTTGTAACACTGAGTTGTAACCAAAATTAGCAAAAATTAGATGTTCAGAATTAGCCCCCTGACCATTAATAGTCAATTGTGTGCCCCTTTTGACCCACAACTGACAACATTGAATAGTTTTTAACTAGGTTGGCACAGGTCTCCTGAGGAATTCTGGCCCATTCCTCCATTGCAAACTGGTCCAAATTGCATGGTGTTCGAGTATGGACATTCTTTTTCAGCACCTGCCACAGGTTTTCTATGGGATTGAGATCTGGGCTCTGTGCAGGTATCCCTGAGATACTCTGGTCTTGGTATCCCTGAGGTATTGCTGGACTACTTTAGATGTTTGCTTTGGGTCATTATATGACCCAGCGACGACCTAAGCATAAAGCACGAGCAGACTTGTTCCTGTTTGCCTTCAGAATTCTAATGGTGCCATGCACCCGAACCAGGCTCCCTCTACCTGAGGTTGCGAAACAGCCCCACAGCATGATGCTGCCACGACCATATTTAACTGTGGGAATTGTGTTCACAGGGTTGAAGGCCTCTTCCTTTCTTCGCTATATGTAGACAACGTCCATATACCCAAACAGCTCCAATTTAGTCTCATCTGACCAAAGCACAGACTTTCAAAAGTAATGTTTCTTCTTCAAACAATCACAGGCAAACTGTCTTTTAGTAAGGGAGTTCTTCTGGGACGACAGCCCCAAAGCCCACGCCGATAAGGAGCCCTCACAATGCACACAAACTCCAGTAGAGGCCAGGTTAGCAACAATTACCTGTTACTTATTACCAACAGATGTCCGGGGCTCTTTACTGACATCTCTGACATTTTTTATTTCTAGAGTTCTTGAAATCTTGCGTTTGCGTCCACGGCCAGGTTTGTTCTTGTTCTTCTCTCCTTGTACTTGGCAATGATGCACCAAACTGCAGTTCTGGAGACTGAGAACCTCTTGGAAATGGCAGTGTAGCCTTGGCCCTTGTCATGAGCTACCACAATCTTCTGTCTGAACTCAAGACTAATTTCTTTAGCATTGTGACTAATAGTAGACCTCCTCATGCCTTCAAATGGCCTGGTCCTTGGAGTCCTTTTATACTGTTGAATGAAGCCAATTGACTGCAGGCATTGCTAGGAAGCCAATTGACTGCACAGGTGTTGTTTAAAAGCTGATTGGTTAATATAGTGTGTTTTAAAAGCAAGAATTCACATGGAGGCTAATGTTTTTGACCAAATCATTTTTACCTATTTTTCATATAAAGACCGCCTAAAAACAATTTCACATTAAAAAATTCACCAGAAACATATCATTAACACTGGTGATTGTTTGTGTATCAATTTGATCAATGCTGTAAATATTTGCAGGATATTTGGGAAAATGTTCCATAATTTAAGGGGGGCTAATAATTTTGAAATCAACTGTATATCTGCACAGTCATCATCACAGTCACCCTCACATTGGCAAGGCCAGAAAGAGAGAGTGAGAGATATATAGAGAGAGAAGGGGCCAGGGAGCACGTGTCCTGGAGGATGAAAAGAGAGGGGGCACAGGGCAGGTGTGACATGATGGTGGGAGCAAGAAGATAAAAGGGAAAAGGATGGACCGAGAGAAGGAGAGGTGTTAAAAGAACAGGTGCATGTTAGGATGAAAGGTGGCATAGGAGGAAGACAGAATGGAAGAGGAGGCTGCAGTAAGGAGGAGGTAGCTGCTCTTTGCCTCCCTGTGTCAACAGACCAGGTGTGGACAAGAACAACATGACACAGATAAGTCAAGTCGGCTTAGACAGAGGAACGGGGAGGGAGGGCGGAGGGCAGAGGAGGGAAGACGGAGACAGTAGGTTGGGAAGGGGCAGGGCAGAGGATGAGAAGAAAGAAAGTGGAAAAATCCAAAACATCCCTTTCCATGCTGAATCATGTCTGCAGCCTGCCAACTGTATATTGTCTTAGCACACACATATACACACACACACACGAATGGATGCAGAGTGACAGTCTAGTAAAAGTAAAATGCCGGTCTATGATGCACTTTGGCCCAGAGCATTTGATTAGACGGTGTCTGCCTGGGTGCCGTCATGGGTCATCGTTTCTGTGGTGCATGCAGCAGTGGGGACAGAAGACGAGGGACGCATTCATGTCCTGCTAACATGTTACCTCTAACAGAGTAGAGGAGGGAGAAAGAAGAGAGACTGGGTAGTAGAGAGACGGCTGGGTGGATGGATAGAGAGAAAAAAGGTAACTAGTTAGAGAAAACAGGGAGGATTGAAAGGTACAGAGAGACTGACATGGAGAGAATGGGGAGTAGAGAGAGAAAAGGCGTGGGAGGAAAGAGAGAAAGAGACAGATATTGTGAGAATAGGGACTGCATAAAGAGAGATAGAGTAGCCCTATCAGATCCAGGCCCTGCTGAGACTTCATGCCATCAACCAGCAATATGGCTACCAACAAGTTGCAGAGCTGAAAGAGTTGTCTTTCAAGTGCCTGGATGTGATACTTCCTCACCGGCTTGCTTTCCTCCTCTTCCTCCTCCTCTTCCTCCTCCTCCTCCTCCTCAGAGCAGTCACTCTGGTCATCGTCTTCTTCCTCTGGAAGCTCCAGGTCCGACTCTCCAGGGGCAATCGGAACACTGATGGTCAGGTTAGGGTTGGTCATGTAGCTGTCTCCATCAGGCAACATATACTGATCTCCATGGCGACCTACACAACACAACACAATAATTTCACTTTACATGACAACCAACATTTGTTACCCTCCCCTCCTCACTTATTTACCCCAGTACCAGTCTGTTAACCCCCTCATCTATCACCCCTAGTACCAGCCTGTTATCGACATAAACCTATCACCCCAAGAACCAGTCTGTTACACCTTGACCTATCACCCCTAGACTGTTACCCCCCTCACCTGTCACCCCAAGTACCAGTCTGTTACACCCTGACTCATCACCCTTAGTACCATCCTGTAACCCCCCTAACCTATCACCCTAAGTACCAGTCTGTTACACCTTGACCTATCATCCCTAGTACCAGTCTGTTACCTCACCTATCACCCCCAGGGGCAGCCCGTTTCCCTCAGAGTGGAGCTGGCTGAGCCGCCTTAGCTTCATCATGGCCTTGGCCTCCTTGCTCTTCTGCCGCCGCCGTTTGAAATTCCCATTAAAGAAGTTGCAGAGCTGCTGTCGCAGCCAGCCCAGGCCTCGCGCTATCCTGGCAATGGCAATCTGCAGGTTGTTCATCTCGCCATCATCATCAGGTGCTGAGAGGTTGTCACAGCTGAAGGAGCTGAGCAACAGGGCCAGGAACAGGTTCAACACCTGGACAGTGGAGAAAGACAGATTCATCAGTTTGGACAACAGAGAGACAGGTTGAACACCTCAACAGCAGAGAGAGACAGATTCAACAGCGAGCAGATAGAAAGGCTCAACACGTGGATTGCAGAGAGACACAAGTTCAACACAGACAGCAAAGAGAGAGCCTGGTTAAACACTTAGAGAGCAGAGATACAGGTTCAACACCTGGATAGCAGAGATGATGGATCAATATAAATTGCTTGTTACCTAATCTACACAGGTGTGGGTGTGTACTGGATATGTGTGTACGTAAATGTGTGTGCATGTGTACTGTGTGTGTATGTACATGTATTGTATGTGTATACAAAGCCTATAAAAAAGCCAATATAAACAGCAGCTGTGATTTGGTCCTGGTTTTAAATGTCAGCCTGTACCTGAAGCACCACACAACCATGTCAAACAACACAACCTGTTCCGTCTGATTACAGCATGTGAGAGTGTATGTCTGTGTGAGTGTGTATTTGAGTGTGTTTTTGTGTATGTGTGAGTCTGTACATTAAACAACACCCTGACCTCTTCACCACATCAAGAGTGCTTTCTCTTCTTTTCTGGTGAATCAACCCCTGCGTAACTTCAACTTTGTGACTGATGCTTGAACATTATCCTGAAGAATCTGTTGATACTGGGTTGAATTCATGCGACCTTCGACTTTAACAAGGGCCCCAGTCCCTGAAGTAGCCACACAGCCCCACAGCATGATGGAACCTCCCCCAAATTTGACAGTAGGTAGCAGGTGTTTTTCTTGGAATGCAGTGTTCTTCTTTCGCCATGCTAAGCGCTTTTTGTTATGACCAAACAACTCAATTTTTGTATCATCAGTCCAAAGCACTTTCTTCCAATATGAATCTGGCTTGTCTAAATGAGCTTTAGCATACTCCATGCGACTGTACCGGTGGCGTGGGCGCAGAAAGGGCTTCCTTCTCATCACCCGGCCATACAGATGTGCTTTGTGCAAATTGCGCTGAATTGTTGAACGATGTACAGATACACCATCTGCAGCCAGATGTTGTTGCAGGTCTTTGGAGGTGATCTGTGGGTTGTCTGCAACCATTCTCACAATCCGCCGCATATGCCGCTCCTGTACTTTTCTTGGTCTTCCAGACCTGGGTTTAACTGCAACTGTGCCTGTGTCCTTCCATTTCCTGACAACATTTCTTACAGTCGAAATTGACAGTTGAAACCTTTTTCAAAGCTTCTTGTAGCCTTCCCCTAAACCATGAAAACGAACAATCTTTGTTTTCAGATCTGTGGAGAGCTGTTTTGATGATCCCATTCTGTCTCACTTCAGCAGAGAGTCAAAGAGAAGTGCAACTTGTATTTGGGCACCTTAAATACCTTTTCCCATGATTGAACACACCTTTCTATGAGGTTCAAGGCTTAACGGGATAATCCAACCAATTCGATTTTCAAGTCATCAGTTTTACATGCTGTTACATGCATTCAAATCAGCAAAATCATAAGGGTACCCATATTTTTGCACAGCCAGTTTTTCACAATTTATTTAATTTCATACAACTAAAAACTGCTTAGCTAAAAATCTTTGTTTGGAAAACACCCCAGTACTTAGATCTTCCTGGTTAATGAAAGACATACCACTTTTATCTTTTTTTGCGTGAAAGCAGAGTCAATTATAATGCCGGCTGAGAGGGGTTCCCAAACTTTTTCATATGATTGTACAGTGGCAGGGAAAAGTATGTGATCCTTTTAGAATTTCATGGTTTTCTGAATACATTTGTCATAAAATGTGATCGGATCTTGACGTCAAGGGTATTGACAGACATAATGCGTCTAAAAATAATTAGGATGTGCCTGCCTTTGGCAATAGCCAACCTATTGCAATCTCACATGTTTATCATCATTATTTATTAGTAATTTTCTCACCATTACTAAATATAACTAAACTAATATTTGGACTACATAGACAACGCCCCTGTCAAAATTTTGCTTTCGATTGAGTTGCTTGTATGTTAAACTGTTGCACGGTTTAAGATTCGCTAAAGTTTTTCTCCCAAAACAGAACATTTACATGTATTCACTTAGCAGATGCTTTTATCCAAAGCGACTTCCAACAGAGAGCTTTACAAAAGAGCATTCAACACTGATCATAGCAACGTCATAGTCCCCAAACATAGCGGGTTTATTGACTTTGTTACAATTATATGGCATGTGTTGCCAATGGGAAATAGTGTACCTGTAGGAAAGCAGGCAACAATAACAATGTACCTCATAGCGAGGACCAAACATTCAATGCAAGTTAGGAACGGGCAAAAAGGGCAACAGGTCTCCTAGTAGGAGTCATTATGTTCCTGGGGGAAAAACTACCATTAGGTCCAGCAATCATTCCAAAGTACCGTTGAACTCCTGAAACAAGTGCTTCTAGAGCCTTTTCTTGAAGGTGGGGAGACAGTCAGTGTCTCTGATGGAGGTGGCAATAGACCGGGAAGGGGAAGAGTTTGTGCTGGGACCGGGAACTCTTTAGTAGTGGGACTACTAGACAGTTGTCAAAGGAAGACCCTAGGTGGCGCGTGGGGGTGTAAGGCCGAGGAAAGACTTGATATAATTGGGTGCAGTCCCTTTCACTGCTCGGAAGGTCAGTACCAGGGTCTTGAATCTGATACGGTTAATGATGGGAAAGCCAGTGGAGGGTGATGATGAACGGGGTGACGCGTCTGGGTAAACTGAAAACCAGGCAGGCTGCTGCATTCTGAATCCTCGGGAGGGGCGGGTTACGCATGCTGGGAGACTGGCGAGCAGTGAATTGCAGTATACCAGCTTTGAGAGGACAAGAGCTTGGACTCGCAGCTGGGTCGAATGTTCAGACAGGTATCTTCTAATCTTCAGGATGTTGTAGAGAGTGAATCTTCATAACCAGGAGACTGCGGCAATGCGTGCCAAGGTAACCCCCAGATGGTGCCTGTGAGTCAGGCCTCGATCCTAGCTGAGATTCCCGGATCGGTAGGGGGGGGGGAACGACAGGTACCAGGTGTGTCGTCAGCGTAGCAGTGGTAGGAAAAGCCATGGGAGGTGATGATTAGTCCGAGTGAGGTAGTGTACAGGGAGAATAGGAGCGGTCCAAGATAATCGGTAAGCCTATGTTTTCTTGTCCGCAGACTGAACAGAAGTACTAGTCTACTTCATTAGGCTAGCTGGCTCTAGCAGATTGACTAGCGAGGTCTTACTGTATTTTCCTAGCAAAGTTAATTTCATATTCCAATCCAATCCAATCCAACTTTATTTATATTGCACTTTAAAACAACACGGTTGACCAAAGTGCAGCACATAGCAATATAAAAAATTCAATAAATAGACACACACTATACACATTAAAACGACACAACAATAGGTAAAAAACTCAACACAGAGACACACTGTACACGGTAAAAAGTCAACACATCACTCAAAAGCTAAGGTAAAAAGATAAGTCTTTAGAGCCGACTTAAAGACAGATATGGACTCTGCCTGTCTAAGGTGCAGGGGCAGCACGTTCAAAAGTTTTGGAACCGCGACAGAAAAGGAGCGATCCCCTCTAAGTTTCCTCCTTGATATTCGACATTCCTCAACAAAAAAAAACTATGATGACTAAACAAAAGAAATCCATTACGTTTTCCCATGGGACCCGGCCGGGCCCAGCCCGAAAACAGATGTGGGACCACCTTCCCGCAGGCCCACCACCCGCAGGAAGGACCGTAAGGGTCCGGTGCTGTGTGATTTGGGCGGTGGTCAGGGACAGGCGCCCGGACGACCAGGGCCGCGCACACAGTCTCTAACGCTGGGGACATGGAATGTCACCACACTGGCGGGGAAGGAGCCCGAGCTTGTGCGGGAGGTCGAGCGTTACCGGCTAGATATAGTCGGCCTCGCCTCCATGCACAGCTTGGGATCTAGAACCATTATCCTTGAGAGAGGCTGGACTCTTCATTTCTCTGGTGTTCCCCGCGGGGAGAGGCGGCGGGCTGGCGTGGGCTCGGGTAGTCACAGAGGCAAAAACTCGGGTTCGGGGAGGCCATGGAGAAGGAATATCGGTCGGCCCCAAGGAAATTCTAGCAAACCGTTCGGCGCCTCAGGAGGGGGAAGCAGTGCTTCACCAACACCGTTTACGGTGCGGGTGGGGAGCTGTTGACGTCGACTGGGGATGTTGTCGGACGGTGGAAGGAATACTTTGAGGATCTCCTCAATCCTGCCGTCACGTCTTCCGAGGAGGAAGCAGAGACTGGGGACTTTGGGGCGGACTCGCCTATCACCCGGGCTGAAGTCACTGAGGTAGTCGATGGGCTCCTTGGTGGCAGGGCTCCGGGGGTGGACGAGATCCGTCCTGAGTACCTAAAGTCTCTGGATGTTGTGGGACTGTCCTGGTTGACACGCCTCTGCAGCATTGCGTGGCGGTCTGGAACAGTACCTATGGATTGGCAGACCGGGGTGGTGGTTCCCCTATTAAAGAAGGGGGACCGGAGGATGTGTTCCAATTACAGAGGAATCACACTCCTCAGCCTCCCCGGTAAGGTCTACGCTAGGGTACTGGAGAGGAGAATCCGGCCGATAGTCGAACCTCGGATTCAGGAGGAGCAGTGTGGTTTTCGTCCTGGCCGCGGAACACTGGACCAGCTCTACACCCTCTACCGGGTGCTAGAGGGTTCATGGGAGTTTGCCCAACCAGTCTACATGTGTTTTGTGGAACTGGAGAAGGCATTCGACTGTGTCCCTCGTGGTGTCCTGTGGGGGGTACTTCGGGAGTACGGGGTTCGGGGCACTTTGTTAGGGGCCGTCTGTTCCCCGTACAAACGAAGTAGGAGCTGTGTTCGCATTGCCGGCAATAACTCAGACCTGTTCCGGCTGCATGCTGGACTCCGCCAGGGTTGCCCTTTGTCACCGGTTCTGTTCATTGTTTATATGGACAGAATTTCTAGGAGCGCCCAGGGGGCGGAGGGTTTCCGGTTCGGGGAGCACGGGATCTCATCTCTGCTGTTTGCGGATGATGTTGTCCTGTTTGCTTCCTCGAGCCGGGGCCTCCAGCATACTCTGGAGCGGTTTGATGCCGAGTGTGAAGCGGCTGGGATGAGGATCAGCACCTCCAAATCCGAGGCCATGGTACTCGACCGGAAAAAGGTGGCTTGCCCCCTCTGGGTGGGTGGGGAGCCTTTGCCTCAAGTGGAGGAGTTCAAGTATCTCGGGGTCTTGTTCACGAGTGACGGAAGGACGAAACGTGAGATTGACAGGCGGATCAGTGCAGCGTCTGCAGTGATGCAGTCTCTGTACCGGACAATCGTGGTGAAGAAGGAGCTGAGCCGCAAGGCAAAGCTCTTTATTTACCGGTCAATCTACATTCCTACTCTCACCTATGGTCACCTATGGTCATGAGCTTTGGGTCAAGATCGCGGATACAAGCGGTCGAAATGAGTTTCCTCCGCAGGGTGGCCAGGCGCTCCCTTAGAGATAGGGTGAGGAGCTCGGTCACACGGGAGGAGCTCGCAGTAGAACCGCTACTCCTCCACGTCGAGAGGAGCCAGTTGAGGTGGCTCGGGCATCTGTTTAGGATGCCTCCTGGACGCCTCCCTCGGGATGTGTTCCAGGCATGTCCCACCGGGAGGCGGCCCCGGGGAAGACCTAGGACACGCTGGAAGGACTATGTCTCTCGGCTGGCCTGGGATTGCCTCGGGATCCCCCCGGAGGAGCTGGAGGAGGTGTGTGCGGTGAGGGAAGTCTTGGCTTCCCTGCTCAGACTGCTGCCCCCGCGACCCGGCCTCGGATAAGCGGAAGATAATGGATGGATGGACATTCCTCTCACAAAACGGAAAACTCTAGTTTGCAGTGTCACGTTAAAATTGATACATACCATTTTGAAGAATTATAACTTTTTTCATATTTCTTTGATTATAAAATCTACAGGAATATTATTAACAGGAATCAATATTAGTTGAATGGTTACAAGTTTTATATATTAATAATAATTATAAAAACGAATTACACAGGATTTATAGAATTATGATTATACCGATATTTATTTCTATAGAATTATACAGGAACAGGAATTATAATTATAGTCACCAGATAATGGGACTAGTTTAACCCACCCACAAAATGTTTCTTCTTCTTTGCTGTTCAAAACTAATGTAAAGACACTTAATGGTTGAAGTAGGTAAATACCAGGACTCTATGGACAGCTGGGCAACTGCAAGCACACCCTCACCAGTTATTAACTCTAGGGTTACCTTACTTTTTCCACTGCCAATTTGAAAGTTGAATGAGTGTATTCAAGAAAGACATGAAAGATCAAAAATGTTTGTGCTATTATTTTTAAGCACATTGTTTGGCAATATGTTTGACAAATGTATTCAGAAAACTATGAAATTCCAAGGTTCAAGGTTTTCCTTGCTACAGTACACTGGAGAGAACTCCTCATCATCCCTGCCAAACCCTCAATCACCCACGATCTCTCTATCAATATGGGATCTGCAACAGTGACCACTTCATCCTCTGCCAGGAACCTGGGGGTCACTGGACGACGAGCTCTCCCTCACACTCACTTTGCCGCAGTCTCTCGGTCATGTAGATTCACCTTCTACAACATCAGGAAAATCCGAAAATACCTCTCTCAACATTCCACCCAACTGCTAGTCCAAGCCCTTGTCCTCACAAAGCTGGATTATTGCAACTCGCTACTAGCTGGCCATCCTGCAAATGCAATCCGTCCCCTTCAGAGGATACAGAATGTAGCCGCTCGTCTGGTTTTCAACCTACCCAGACGCTGTCATGTCACCCCACTCCTCATCGCCCTCCACTGGCTTCCCGTCATGGCCCGCATCAGATTCAAGACCATGGTGCTGACCTTCTGGGCTGTAAACGGGACTGCCCCGACCTATATCAACTCTCTCCTCCAGCCCTATACCCCCACCCGTCACCTACGGTCATCTGCTGACAACCGTCTAGTGGTAGCCCCCCCCCCCCCCCCCCCCCCCCCCCAAGAGCGCCCGAGCACAACACAAACTTTTCCACTGCCTGGCTCCCCAATGGTGGAATCAACTCCCCACCTCCATCAGAAGCACAGACTGCCTTCTCACCTGCAAAAGAAAACTTAAAACTCACTTATTTAGAGAATGTAATGGCACTGAGGAATAGCATGGCACTTCACATAATCTAATGTTGTTTAGAACTATTTGTTGGTCCCCATATGGTGACTTGCTAGTGTTGTTGTTGTTGTCTCGCGCGTGTTGTTGTTGTTGTCTTGTTGTCTCGCTCCTGGGCACCACCCTCTCCCAGGACCTTAAGTGGGAGCTGAACATCAGCTCACTCACAAAGAAAGCCCAGCAGAGGATGTACTTCCTGCGGCAACTGAAGAAATTCAGCCTGCCAAAGACAATGATGGTGCAATTCTACACTGCCATCATCGAGTCCATCCTCACCTCCTCCATCACCGTCTGGTACGCTGCTGCCACTGCCAAGGACAAGAGCAGACTGCAGCGTATCATACGTGCTTCTGAGAAGGTGATAGGCTGCAACCTGCTGTCCCTTGAGGACCTGCACACATACATTTACATTTGTTCATTTAGCAGACGCTTTTATCCAAAGCGACTTACAAGAGAGAGCTTTTACAAAGAGCATCAGTCAATGAGCATAGCAACGTGATAGACCAGAACACAGTGGGTTCTTTAGATCGTGAATCATACATCATGAGAACCAATCAGTGCCAAGGGAAGAACTATAAATGCATGACACAAAGATTGTGAACATAAAGCAAGAGATACAACAAACAACACTGGCAAGTCACCATATGGGGACCAACAGATTGTTCTAAAGCACGTTAGATTATGTGAAGTGCCATACTATTCCTAAATGCCATTAAATTATTTAAATAGGTGAGTTTTAAGCCTTCTCTTGAAGGTGAGAAGGCAGTCTGTGCCCAGCCTGAGAACAGGAACCTGGGGCTACAAATCACACATGCTCACCTAAATTGGACAGTAGAAGATTGGGAAAAAGTTAATTGATCTGATATTTATCTCAATTTCAGCAGCAGCATTCAGATGGTAGGGTCAGAATTTGGTGTAAACAACACGAAAGCATGGATCCATCCTGCCTTGTATCAACAGGCTGGCGGTGTAATGCTATGGGGGTATTTACTTGACACACATTAGTATTCATGGAGCAACATTCTGAGTATTATTGCTAATCATGTTCATCCCTTTATGACCACAGTGTACCCATCTTCTGATGGCTACTTCCAGCAGGAGAATGCACCATGTCACAAAACTCAAATATTCCCAAACAAAAATGACAATGGTTCACTGCATTCCAATGGCCTCTACAGACACCAGATTTCAATCCAATAGAGCACATTTGGGATGTGGTGGAACGAGAGAGTCTCATCATGGATGTGCAGCTGACACATCTGCAGCAACTGTGTGACACTACCATGTCAATATGGACCAACATCTTTGAAGAATGCTTCTAACACCTTATTGAAAATATGACAGAAAGAATTAAGACAGTTCTGAAGTACTGGTACTAGTGAGGTGTACCTAAGAAAGTGGCCAGGGAGTGTCTATTGCTATACTAAATGAAACATTGTAATCTGAGACATAAAAATAAGTAATTACTATTATTTAGCCAATGTTGTCTAGCCTTAAAAATAGATTATTAATTGGCAGAATATATCTCTACTGTAAAGGATAGAGAGTAGAGGTAGATCCTAACCAAGAACATGTTCAGTGACCATAAACTGGAAATTGAAAAAGGATCATACCAACCAAAAGAAAATTTAATATGTAGTCACTGTTCAACAGGTGAGGTTGAGACAGAAATGCACTCCTTTCTACAATGTGAAATATTAAATGAAAACAAAATCTGCTGTAACAAATTCCACTCTATAATCTCAGACTTAAAATATCTAAATGGCCTATCTACTCATATTGTATGTGTATCAATATGAGACAGATGATTATTGAAAGTAAGGTTTCCCTGTTGGATGGGCGCTCTGTGTAGTTGAATGGAGAGAAAAAGAGAGTTAAATGAGTTAACCCTGTCAGTGTAGCCTAATGCTCTAGTTACTTCCTCTCTGGTGTATCACTGTTTCCAGAGCTGAGTGGACCTGACTGTTTAGGCATTTATTAATAATGCTTGAACCTGTTTCTGCCTGATCAATGATTTGTTGTTATGCTCTTAGCCAGATTGTACACCCTTCAGGTAGGGGTGTGTATGTTTGTGATTGTGTGTGGAAAGGCAGTTGGGTCAAGTAGATTCTCTGGTTTATACTAACTACACATGCTAAAGTTGAGCTTAGTATGGCTTACAAACAGACAGATAGGCAAAAGATAGGCAGGCATACAGGCAGCCAGAGAGACAGAAATACACAGACAGACATCCAGGCAGGCAGAGACACTGACAGGCAGGCAGGCAGGCAGGCAGACAAAGACACAGAGAGACAGACAAAGAGGCAGGCGGGCAGAACACTGATGGTGTAACTCCTAAAGGTCATGTAATATTTAATGTTCCTGAAGCTCTATAAAGATTTGGCTGTAATCAACATAAGTAGCCTTCATGGAAGTCTGCAGATGTCAACTTATGACGAACATCCTACAAGGCTCCAAGCCCTCATACAGTATACATTCATCGCAGCAGTGTGTCCAAAGTGACAGCTACAACCCCCAGGACAGTCAATACTGCTGCCAAGCTGGACCTTATATAACATACACTCATACACACCTTCTCTATAATACCCTGCCTCCAGTGTTAAATTGGGTCAATAGAGGGCAGTGTATGTGAGGTGTGTGTGTTTGTGTACAGTATGCATGTTTGTGGCTGCGTGTGAACAATATATGTTTGTCGCTATGAGTGAACAGAATGGGGCTGTGTGTGAATGTGCATGAAAAGGACGCGTATGTGTGATTGATGTGTGAGTGTGTTTCCATCGAAAGTATAGATTTATGTTTGATCTGTGGTTTTTCTATCGTGTTGCTTCCCTATCGTGTTTGATGCATCCCAGCTATGGGATAGGCTGCGGCAGGAACCAACTCACCAATACATAGACGTGTTTGCTGAGCTGACATAAGCATGACCTGACAGCTGTAACCTTACTAACACCAACAACCCTGCAGTAACCACTGCTATGCAAACACACACACGTCTATGATACACACACACGCCTAGCAGAAGAGAAGGAGGTCATGCTCCTGTCCGTCTCTCTAGCTCCACCCAGCAGAATGAGGGTATTCAAATGGTTTGATAACTGTTTGGAGATATTGAGTCAACTGCTGATCTGTATCAGTCTGTATGTGTGTGTGTCTGTTTCTGTTTGTATAAGTGTCTCTTAATATGTACAGTATGTGTTTGTATGTGTGTGTACAACTCTCAAAGTCATGCAGGGTTGTTGCATTATAAACACTCGTGCTACAGTATAGTCACTTTGCATGGCCTAGGGCACTCGTGTCTGCCTTGAAATACACACACATACACACACATGCTTCATTACTCATGCTAACCATGAGAAACAAAGCTGCTCGGCCCTCATTCTCCCTCTCCAGCCTCCCTTCTACCTTTTCCAGTCTCTCTCTTAGAGCTGAAGATCTTTGCTTGGATCTGTTTGGATCCGACAGGTTTGGTCTTAATTTCTATCATTTTACACAGCTCAGGCTGGGTTGCACGGTAAATAAGGGGTCAGGTGATGCATTTCAATTACAGTTATCCCTCGGCACTTCACGGTTCAAGTTTCGCGGCCTTGCGGATTTATCAAAAATATGAATTGAAAAACAAAATATATATACAGTAATCCCTCGCTATATCACGGTTCACTTTTCACGGTATGTGTATTGTGTTCTGCATTCTGATTGGCTGAACAGTCTTTTTGCTTCTTCTCTACCTTTGCGTCAATAACGTTGCGGTTTACTGTAATACTGTATGCACTGTACATGTGCAAAACAGACAGCCAAATAAAATACACTTAAATGTCTCTTGTACAAGCAAATTTTCTTAACCAATAATGTCGACAAAACGTTCTGCACCGACAAAAGCACCTGTGGTCGGAGGAAGATGTTAACAGTCGCAGAAAAAGTTACACTTCTGGACATGCTAAAGGAGGGTAAAAGCTGTGCGGCTGTAGGTCGGCATTACGGAATGCATGAATCTATCATTTAAATGTAATTGTACAGTATAATAATTGGAAGAAAAAAAAACGGTTTCTACTTTACGGATTTCACTTATCACAGGTGCTTTTTGGAACGTAACTCCCATGAAAAACGAGGGATTACTGTATACCGCAGTGGAAAGCAGCGTTGTTTCATCATGATGCACGAAAGAAATGGTTTTCCAAGATGGCAGACAAAGAGAGTCCCAACTAGCCCTTCATAATGATGCCGTGCTTTAAAACACGCTTATCTCCCTGTTTAGGTTGTCCATGCTACCAGTGTGCGCAACCCTCCACTTCCCCGCCGCTCACCAGTGCCTTTGTGTTCTACTTCTCAGGTTGGTAGTGGGCTGCCACCACCACTACCAAGTGTCTGGACTCTGTGGGGATGCCTCTTCAGATACTGAGCAGCTGCCCTTTGATCATTTAATTCTCCATGGGGGTCTAAGCTAACACCTGTTGTTAAATGTATCATCTAAACATCACTTTACTCGTCTCAGGTTTCTCCTGATTTCAATGAACATAGTGATATAAATAGACTTGTATCTACTACTCTCCCCCCAAACACACATCGCACACCCTCAGCTGATCATGATATTGTACCTCAGGACGAACAAGCGGTAAATGTGCGTATCAGACCAAAACAGACCCCTGCAGGAGACACCGAAACATCATGGGATGGACAGAGAAACCAGCAGTTACACTGAAAGACCAGCAGAGACAGAAAGTAGGGAAGACACATACAGAGACACAATCACTCTACACACCACATTATCTGAAAGGGATTCTAATGGATGAAAAATATTTGAGGATTACATTGCCAAACTACAGCAAATCTCAATATCATGTTTGATGACATTTGACATCTGACATTTGACTTGACATTTGTAGCCTGAGACTTTGACAACACCAGTCATCTGAGCCCTCAAATAATCTCTCCCTTTCTCTTCCCATTTTCCTCTCTCAGCATCTCTGTGAGTGTATGACTATATGTTTGTGCGAATGTCTGGAGTGAGTGTTTAAGTCTAACCATAGCAGACTCTAAACCAGGAGTGTCAAACTCAATTTAAGCAAGGGCCACACTTGGAAGTAAGAATCCCATCAAGGGCCAAATATATATATATATATATACAATTTGATCCCCAGTCCAAAATTATAGCAAGACTGACATTTGCTAATGCTTGTTTGTCAGTGCATACAATGTTTCAAACTTTTAATATACAGTTTTTCAAAATATCTCCCTTGCCTTCCTGAATTGTCTTTTTTGTCTGCAATGATGGAACTTAGCATTCCACAGCCGCCGGCAGGCCATTGGATTGTTAAACCCTACTGCTGCCTTAACGTTAACGTTTTTTATAATGGTACCTATGACATATTTTGACTTCAGCTCGGTTTTACAATAGCCACGCTGACCGTTAGAATGTCACCTAATTTGACAAATACTTCCATGTAGTGTCCATAGCCTTCAATAGCATCTTAATAATGTTAAATTTATGGAATATTGAACAAATGGCAACACGGACTGGGAAACGTAAATTAAAAAAGTGGTAACGGAATTAAATTGAAAGCAGGAGCCATAACGCCAGAATGGCATTTATGTTAGTCGAGTGTCAGATGCGCCTAAACTTTACTTAGCCTGGCTCAACCCTCCTACGTACTTCCATTCAATTTTCATTTTGCTTTGTACTTGGTCTAGGATTTTGGTATATTAGTCTGGTGGGACAATCAGCGAACAGAGGGAGAGCCTGAGAACGATGACATAGAGGTTGTGCTAGTTTGAATTGTTGTCTAAGTTAATAAGATCCTATGATGTATGTGTGTGTGTGTGGTGTCCTGATCAGATAACAACACTTTCTCTACTCTCCAGTTACCTGTCCCAGGATGTGTCTGGACAGCTGAATAACCCCACACACCCACACACTACCACCACAGCGCTGATGGAAGCTGCAAGCACAGACAAGTGTGATTGAATGTATGTGTCTGTTTGAGTGTGTGTACGGGAGTGGTTTCTGTCTGTTTGCATGCTGGCCACTCCAAGACATCACTTTTTCCCCAGGATGTGGACTACAGGGGCAAGGTAACACACACGGAGATGAAAGGAGGAGATAGAGGAATGAAACTAACCTCCCATACACCACAGTACACCTGAACCTGCTGTGTGAATGTCAGGTTGAATAGTACACCTAAACCTTTTGTTCAAGATCTATTTATAAGTCAAGGCTTCTAATGTTACACTGACTGTAAAGCTGTATCTTCAAATGTGTATGTATATTTGTGTGTTGGATATGTGTGTGTGTATTCTCTTACTGTGCTTCCCTGGTGCATGATTCTGCTCTCACAGAATTCTAAGCATGGTCCCCTAAGAATGCATGTCCATGACAACAAACCCTCTCACCTCTCTCCCCTCCTCTCAAATGACCCATACCCCTTCTCCTCTCCAGTTTTCTCTCTCACCCCTCCATCTCCCCTCTCTCCTTTCAGGGCTTGTAATTATAACTCAAGTTACAGAAGTTCTGCATTCCGACATGCTCTACTTTAGTGTAACTTTTAAGTTAAATAACTCATGGTGTGTCAAAGGCCTCAAAAAGGCCTAATGACTAATTACCACCACAACCCTATCAATGCACAATGTGGTTATACAGTGTGATTTTGGGACAGTAGACCAACATAGCTGCAGTGACGTAACAGGTGTAAAAGCTATGTGTTAGAATAGCCTTGTAGGTACGTCAGTAGAATTAGGGCTGTGTTGGTCATTAGAATTTCAGTTTATTGTATTTCATAGTGTTTGGTTTGCTACGGTAAAAAAAGAAACAATCAACATTAAAGCAATCGTTAAATCGTTAAGTTAAAACTACATGGATAGTGTATTCACTCAGGCAGTACAGTACTGTGAGGGTTCTAATTCTCACTCTCCTGTAAAGGTACTCAAATAATGTTGTGTAATAGTTTAAGTCTTGGGTTATTGTAATTGTTATGATTTTGGCTCACATTTGACAGAAATCCACCAATTTATGATTTCAACAAATAAGAAACTTCTTAAGACCCATCATTTTTTGGGGGGTGAATTGTTGGCCTTCTGGAAAGTATGTTAATTTACCGTACGTCAACTGTACAGGTGCTCAATACTTGGTAGGGGCATGCTTTAATTAATGCCTCAATTCGGCGTGGCATAGTTTGGTAAGTTTGTGGCACTGCTGCAGTGGTATGGAAGCCCAGGTTTTTTCCACAGTGGCCTTCGGTTCATCTGCATTTTTCGGTCTCTTGTTTCTAATTTTTCTCTTGACAAATTGGAAAACAAGAGAAAACTGATTCTCTATGCAGTTCAGTTCTGGTGAGTTTGCTGGCCAGTCAAGCACACCAACACCATGGTTATTCAACCAACTTTTAGCGCTTTTGGCAGTGTGGGTAGGTGCCAAATCCTGCTTTCAACAAAAAAAATCTGCATTTTCAAAATGCTGGTCAGCAGAAGGAAGCATTAAGTGCTCCAAAATGCACTGGTATACAGGTGCAGTGACATGGTGACCAACACCAGCAGCACACTGCATCCCAAATCAACATATATTATGGAAACTTAATACTGGCACTTTGGGTTAAGGTTATGGTCATGCGCTTCTCCACCCTTACTCCAGACTCAAGGACCTTGGTTTCTAAATGAAATACAAAACTTTCTCTCATCTAAAAAAAAGACTATGGACCTCTGGGCAACAGTTGAGTTCTTATTCTGCTTAGCCCAGGTAAAACGCTTCTGACATTGTCTGTGGTTCAGGATTGGCTTAACAAGAGAAATATGAACTGTTCTTTGACACGTCTGTGTGTGGTGGCTCTTCATCTCTTGTGAAGTTCACTCAAATTATTTAATCTATTTTGCTTGACAATCCTCATAAGACTGTGGTTCTCTGGTTGTGCATCTTTTACTTCCACACGTTTTCCTTCCACTCACTTTGCTTCTAACTTCTGTTTTACAATAGATTCTGATTCTGATTCTGGTTTAACATGCTTGGATACAGCACACTCTGAACAGCCAGATTATTTGGCAATTAATGTTTATGACTTACAATCTTTGTGAATGGTGTCAATGATTGTCTCCTGGACATCTGTCATATCAGCAGTCTTCTCCATGATTATGTAGTCTTGTGAACCAAATTGAAAGACCATTTTGAAGGCTCAGGAAACCTTTGCAGATGTTTCGAGTTTATTAACTGACTGGCGTTTCACCATATTCTAATTTGTTGAGATGTGACTTGGTGCCTTTCTGTTAAATGTGAACTAAAAATAACCAAATACTTAAACTACTTCAGTTTGTGGGCATTTAAATTATTATCCTGCTTTTATGGGGTTGATTTTGGGCTGTTAGAAGCATTGTAAATTGGGGAAATGAATTGATATTCAGTTATTATTTACCATAGTTTTCAGGAATAAAGCCACAGCTCATGCCCCATTTTATATTTTTTCTTGTGGTGGTGCCAAATTGAAGTTGGACTCAAAACACCTTTTTTGTGACTTATTTCAATATTAGTTAATTAATGTGCAATATAAAATATACATCACACACTTAACCAAGTCAACCATATTTCCGCTAGTCATTGATTGTTGATCTATTAACTATGAATTAAATGTTTATAATATTAATACAATCAAAAAACACTTGGCTTTCTTTCTGGTCATACTATCCACATTTGAATTGTGTTACAATGACCCATACTTGTGCTTTTCTCAAAATGATTACTGCCATATCAAGTACAGTTTATAGTCCTGCTCATATAGACAGATGTGTAATAGTTTGTAGATGTGGTCAGGTGTAAGCTTGTTCAAACTTGGCCATTACGTCATCTGAATTCAGAGATATTTCACTTTGTCCACAAATTGCTGTGTGTTTGATGACTGATGGAGTACACACAATGGGTCTGAGTGGAACATTCTCTTTGCACCTGAAAGCCAAAGAATCAGACATCTACATAACATTCAATAGACACTCTTATCCAGAGCAACTTATAGCAAGTACAGGGATATCCCCCCTAGGGTGAAGTGCCTTGCCCAAGGACACAGCTTCATGCAGCCACAGCCGGGAATCAAACTCGGAACCTTCCGATCACAAGCCCAACGCCTTAATCGCTGAGCCACCTGACTCCCTGGACATTGGAAGATAGTGAGGTGAAGATTTTAAGTAGAGAGGAGAGATGGTTTGAAAAAGTTGGCCATTTTGTGAATAAAGAGAATCCCTCTTAAAACTGAAATGGCATCTTCAGGTACAATTTTCCAGTTGTCTATAACAGTGATGCCAAAGTACACGGCACTCATCCAACGTGAGAAGCCATCAACAAGAACCATCAAGGTGTGGCCATCAAGGTGTGGCCTGCAGGAGTTGTCTCTGCACTCCAGGACAGATTCCAACACACAGACTGGAGTGTGTTTGCTTCTCAGGCTACATGTGGCTCACATACGGACATTGATACCTTCACCTCCTCTGTACTGGACTATATCAACAAAACCATTGACAGTGTCACTACCCAGAAATGGATCAGCACGTACCCTAATCAAAAGCCATGGATGACCAGGGAGGTTGGGCTCCTGCTGAAGGCTTGCAAGGCCTATAATAAGCCTATTCATTCATTCATTCCTTCATTCAAGGCCGCTTTCAGATCAGGTGACAAACAGGCCTACAGTGCATCCAGGGCTGACTTGAAGAGGGGCATCAAAAAGGCCAAGCACTGCTACAAGCTGAGGATCGAGGAGCACTTTGACAACTCCGACCCCCGGTGCATGTGGCAGGGCATCCGGACCATCAGTGACTTCAAGTCGAAAACCATCACCCCGCCATCCACGGACGTCTCCTTCCTGAACGAGCTGAACAACTTCTACGCGCGTTTTGACGGGAACAACAGAGAGACTGCCACTTTAATCACTCCATCTACAGACCACCAGCCCCTAACACTCAACCCAACAGATGTCCTCACCGCACTGAGCCGGATAAACGCGTGCAAGGCTGCTGGCCCAGACGGCATCCCTGGTCTTGTGCTCAAAGCAAGCACTGAGCAGCTTGCAGGAGTTTTTACGGACCTTTCCAACCTGTCCCTTGCTCAAGCAACTGTGCCGGCATGCTTCAAATCCACTTCCATCGTACCGGTGCTGAAGAACTCCAGCCCGTCGTGCCTGAACGACTATCGCCCTGTAGCACTCACACCCATTGTCATGAAGTGCTTCGAGTGACTGGTCCTGGCACACCTGAAGACCAACCTTCCACCCACACTTGACCCTCACCAGTTTGCCTACCGCAGCAATAGAAGCACAGAGGATGCAGTTTCCTCAGCGCTGCACTCTGTGCTCACACACCTGGACAATAACAACACATACGCGCATATGTTGTTTGTAGACTTCAGTTCTGCTTTCAACACTGTCATCCCCTCCAATCTGATCACCAAACTTGGAGAGCTGGGCATCAACACCTCCCTCTGCCACTGGATTATCGATTTTCTGACTAACCGACCATAGCATGTTAGGTCAGCCCACTCTTGCTCCTCCACCATCACACTCAACACAGGTGTACCACAGGGATGTGTGCTCAGCCCATTGCTCTACTCTCTCTTCACCCATGACTGCAAGCCAATGTATAGATCCAACTCCATCATTAAGTTTGCTGATGACACCACAGTGATTGGCCTCATCACCAACAACAATGAGACAGCCTACAGAGAGGAAGTACAGCACCTGGCCATGTGGTGTGGTGACAATAACCTGCTCCTTAACGCCACAAAGACCAAGGAGCTTATCGTGGACTTCAGAAAGAAGAGGGGAGACGCACGACCCCATTCAAATAAACTGGATGGCCGTTGAGCGTCTCCAGCTATAAATTCCTGGGGATCCACATCTCAGATGACCTGTCCTGGATTACAAACACCTCCGGCCTGATCAAGAAGGCTCTCCAGCGTCTCTTTTTCTTGAGAACACTGAGGAAACACCACCTGTCCTCAGCTGTCATGGTGAACTTCTACCGCTGTGCGATCGAGTGCATCCTAACAAACTGTGTTACAGTGTGGTACGGGAACTGCACAGTCGCAGAGCACAAGGCACTGGAGCGGGTGGTGAAAACCGCCCAACGCATCACTGGGACTATTCATCCGTCCATTGAGGACATCCAGAGGAAGAGCTGTCTGCGTAGGGCTCACAGCATCCGAAAAGATTCCTCACACCCCGACCCCGAGCTATATCAACTCTCTCCTCCGGCCCTATACCCCTGCCCTCCACCTACGATCGTCTGCTGACAACCGTTTAGCGCAGTGATACTCACTATTTTCTAGTGGTACCCCCCGCACCAAAGCCCAACACAAACTCTTCCATTGCCTGGCTCCCCAATGGTGGAATCAACTCCCCACCTCCATCAGAAGCACAGACTGCCTTCTCACCTTCAAAAGAAGGCTTGAAACTCACTTATTTAGAGAATTGAATGGCACCTAAGAATAGTATGGCACTTAACATAATCTAATGTTGTTCAGAACTACTTTTCGGTCACCATATGGTGACTCGCCAGTGTTGTTGTTTTCTTGCTTTATTGTCCACAATCATTGTGTTATGCTTTTATAGCTCTTCCCTTGGCACTTATTGGTTCTCAAGATGTATGTTTCACGATCTAAAAGCCCACTGTGTTCTTTTTGTTTTTGTTTGTTTTTTTGTTCGGGGTCTATCACATTGCTATGCTCAGTGACCGATGCTCTTTGTAAAACCTCTCTCTCTTGTAAGTCGCTTTTGAATAAATGTAAATGTAAAGGATATGCCATTGTGCTGCCCTCTGAACTCTAATCAATAAACAGAATCCAGACTGACAGGAAAACTTGATATTGAACTCAGATGACTGGTGGAAGGAGGTCCTTCTTACGCCTTACACATCCTGCTATGTGCATCCTGAATAAATGAATCAACTACGTCTAAGTAAATGTAGTTGAAAACTTTCTTTTAGAGTGGGTGTCAATCCATGGTAGTGAGGTTCTAACAGCTATGAGTTTATAAATGCTAGCCAGAATGCAAACTATTAGAAAGGATGTGTAAGAGCCATTTCGATTATTTTGTAATTTATTGAAATGAATAGAAATTGCCTGATATTTTCTGTATTAATAACTATTATTTATATTATTTTACTTATCTCATTAGAAACATTAGATGTTTGATATGCTATGGCAGCGCTGCCTGGCCACGCAAGCAGCATAAAAGTTTGATAGGTTAGGTTTGCTAGGTTAATTGAGGCAAGCAGCGCAGGACAAGAAATTGTAATTCTACCATTGAGAACACAAATAAAGGTTGAATTTGATATGTTTTAGAAGTTTTAAGTCGTATTAAGGTATTTAAGAAAATACACTTCAGTCATGTAAGCCTTTTTCTTCAAGTTTTTTCTCATGTACGTTTTAGTGCAATAAAACCTTTTTTTAGGACTTCTTCCTAGTATTTGATGTCCGTCCATCCATTTTCTTCTGCTTTATCCAGGTCCGGGTCACAGGGGCAGCAGTCTAAGCAGGGAGGCCCAGACGTCCCTCTTCACACACTGGGATCCAGCTCCTCCGGGGGGATCCCAAGGCGTTCCCAGGCCAGCCAAAATACATTGTCAATCCAGCGTGTCCTGGGTCTTCCCCGGGACTGCCTCCCAGTGGGAGATGCCCAGAACAACTCCCGAGGGAGGCGTCCAGGAGGCATCCGAAACAGATGCCCAAGCCAACTCACCTGGCTCTCCACGTGGAGGAGCAGCGGTTCTATGCCGAGCTCCTCCTGTCGGACCGAGCTACTCACCCTATCTCTAAGGGAGCGCCCAGCCACCCTTCGACCGCTTGTATCCGCGATCTTGTCCTTTTGGTCAGTACCCAAAGCTAATGACCATAGGTGGGAGTAGGAATGTAGATTGGTCGGTAAATTGAGAGCTTTACCTTGCAGCTCCTCTTTCACCACGACGGTCCGATACACAGACTGCATCACTGCAGACGTGGCACCTATCCACCTGTCAATCTGACAACACCCCGATATACTTGAATTCCTCCACTTGAAGCAAGGACTCCCCACCCACCCAAGGGGCCAAGCCACCTTTTTCTGTTCGAGCACCATCAGATGTGTCAATTATTTTGGCAATGGTGGGGTATTTACAATGTGATCTGTGCTTCGAAAGGGTTTTGCAGTCAATTGTGAGAGGACAAAATAATAGCATTAGATGAAAAGTGTTAACCCTTGGAACTATATGCCAGTCAAACTATAAATATGTATGGATGTGGCAGTAACAGTTAACAAATGCAATTTCCATGAAGACCCACAGCACACATTCACACTGAATAGGCCTAAATGATAGTTCACATGCTGAATAGTTCGGAAACAAAACTTACACTGCTCATGTGTGTTAACAACAGCAAGGACCATGGAAGAAAGGAGAGAGGAAGTACAAGAGAGAGCGAGAGAGTGCCAGAGCTAAATTAGAGGAGGTCTATTGTGGGTGTTGACGATGCTTTCTCACCACTAGGTTTCCAATCACCATGACCAGCATGAAGACCAGGATGCAGAGCGGCTGGCCGGCCACCTCCATGCAGTCCCACATGGTCTCGATCCACTCCCCGCACAGCACCCGGAACACGATCAGGAAAGAGTGGAAGAAGTCTTTCATGTGCCAACGCGGCAGCGTGCAGTCTCTGGAGATCTTACACACGCAGTCCTGGTAGTTCTTCCCAAACAGTTGCATGCCGACCACGGCGAAGATAAAGACGATGATGGCCAGGACCAGTGTCAGATTGCCCAGAGCACCCATGGAGTTGCAGATTATCTTGATGAGTGTGTTCAGGGTCGGCCATGAACGTGCCAGTTTAAACACACGCAACTGAATGGACATAAACACACACTTTCATTTTAGACAGACGAGCAGAAGCAGGCATGTAGAGACAGGTGTGTGTGTGTTGTGTGTGTGTGCGTGTGTTCGTGTTGTGTACACATGTACTATGTATGTGTGTATTATGTGTGCATGTTATGTATGTGTTATGTGTTCATGTTATTTGTGTGTGTGTGTGTGTGGTTGGTGTTCTAACTCTGTGTGTTATATGTAAGAGTGTGTGTTATATGTGTCAGTATGTGTGTGTTGTGTGTGTTACGTGTGTGGTGTTATATGCGTGAGTTATCTGTCAGTTTGTACCAATCTGAAGGAGCGAAGGACCGACAGCCCCTCCACGTCAGACAGTCCCAGCTCCATGAGGCTCAGACAGACGATGATGCTGTCGAAGATGTTCCAGCCCTGCTGAAAGTAGTAGTAAGGGTCCAGAGCTATGATCTTCAAAAGCATCTCTGCTGTGAAGATCCCTGAGAAAACCTGGTATGTGCACACACGTCCACAGACAACCACAATACACAGACACACACACAAAAACACCCCATACACACATGGAGACAAACAGACAAAAGAAAGACAAGGTTGGCTTCAGGATATAGAACACTTCAGACCAGGTTACACTCATTGGAGCTCCCTTTAAAACACACACACAGATGTCACAAGCGAGTACACGGACATGCACACACACACCCCTCCTGCTGAACACAGTGCTATGTTCCTCTTCTCTGGTGTAATCTATGTAGACCTGCATGTCTGTTAAATTAGGGACCATAAATAGACATTTATTTCACCAGACATATAGTCACGACAACCACCTCACATCACCAACATTATACTTCTAAGGTTCTGGGATTAATCAGTCCTGTTCAGCTAATATAGCTAACTCAGGTTCAGTAACACAGCTCTGTCACACTCTTTCCTCCACAGCTACATTAGTGCACCAGTCAATACACACACCACCAGTTACACACTGGGCATTCAATTACACCAGTCTACAGTACATGCACACACACAGAGGCTGGAGGATGGTGTCTGTGTTGCTGTTAATCTTCTTAGAGTAAATCTGCTTCTCATATCAGTTTTTTCAGGCCTCTCTCTTTCATGTCCAGTTCAGTGGTCACTTCCTCCACCCAACTCTGGACACACAGATAGGAGGAAAAGCATTGCATCCGCACGTTAGAGTGTGTGTGGCACGTGGGGTGGGGGGGGTGGGTGAGTGTTTATGTGATAAATGCCACAGCTGACAGGTCTACTGTGTGCGTGTGTGCCTTCATGCAGCTGGATCTGTGCTGTTCTGTTAGTTGTTCCAGAGAGAGGAGCAGTTTGAAGTGACAAGCTCTACGTGACACACCTTGAGGAGCTTGGGGGGTGGGGGGGGCAGTGAAGGGAGGGATGAGGCTAAAATGGGATTGGAGGGTGGAGTAGTTTGGGAGGTGGGTAATCTTAGAGAGGAGGGTGGAGATGGGGGAAGACATAAAAGAAAGAGAATAGTCAGACAGGTTTTCAATCCATCTGAAGGAGAAGGATAGAGGTAGGTGAGCAAGGATGTAAAATGAGAAAGAAGAGTGATAGACGAGATTAGAGAGGGAAGGAGGGAGGAAAAAAGAGGATAGAGGGTATTCTGCGATGCCAGCCTGTCTGTGGAGTATTCTTATGTTACTGAGAGAGCATGATACTGCTGGGAAACACCCACTCTGATTGGTGAAGAGGGACCTTGAGTCAGCACACACACACATACACTCACGCACCCATCCACATTAATGTACACACACTCAGACACACACATACCACTTATTTTTTCATTTGCATTGACTCATTAGCTTCTCTACAGTAGATTACACTGGGCTAGTCACTCCAGAGTTGATTAAATAGGCCTGTCTCTCCCAGCTGAGGGACCTGCACAAACCTCCACCCTATATTACACCTCCCTTACCTGGCTTATTAACCTTCATTAATACACATCCACCATACATTAAGCCTCACTTACCTGGCTTATTAACCTTCATTAATACACCTCACCCTACAGTTCACCCACCTTACCTGGCTTATTTACCGTCATTAATACACCTCCACCTTATATCACACTGCCCTTACCTGGCTCATTAATCTTATATGGCTCATTAAACCTTCAGGGGAAACAGAGTAATGTTGGGTGGTATGAATGGTATAGATATAATGGATTTTGACTATACTGTGCAAACCTGAATGGTGTACTGATTAGAGCATTCCAGAAATAACATTTCTTTTTAACATCTTATTTTCTACCACTTGTTCCTGTTAGGGGTCACGGGTGACTGGAGCCTATCCCAGTGATTTTGGGCCTTAGGTGAAGTACACACTGTGCTGGGGACAGCTAGTTGCAGGGATAACACAGTCGCAGGGTTAACACAGAAATAGTCAAATTACTGTGTAAAGCCGCAAATATCGCAATCAATCTAAGCAAACGTTGCAAGCAATCTTCCGCATCCTCATAACCAGTAATGCACAGATGGAGTAGAGAATCGTTTTTGGCCTTTAAGTTCGGTTTTATATGACACAACTTCCGACGTTTACAGAGGTTTAAATACAAAAATGGAGTATAAAACAGTATAGCCATGCAAGTGCCAGGTTGCTTTGAATTGTGAAATATTTATTGTAGGCCAACCGAATTGAGTATTCCAGCCATGTCTTGTTATAGCTAGCTCACTACAAATACTGAAGCAAGTTCTCTTGTGATCCCATAAACGTACTGTTGAAAGCAACATATAAGCTCTTCTTTCATGGCAAAGCACTGCAAAAGTTGGAAAAATCTGTCATACATCACACCAGAGGTAACCAATCCATAACTGTCCAAGTGGTGCAGAACGCATTGCTAAATAAAAATAATGATACTGTGATCATATAACATTATCGTCAGTGCTTCAGAATTATACCACAATATACATTTTAGACCATGCTGCCCAGCCCTAATACAGAGTAAACAGGGGATCTGTTGATATACACAACACTGTATCACAATCAAAGCTGTCACACCCACACAGAAACACCCAAACAGTAAACACCAAGAGCAATCACAAACAGATGTCTGACAGTCATTGAGGGCCCTACTATCAATAGGACAGCATCGATCATTCACATACAGTATTACATGGGACAAGCACAAAACATGACATGCTCTACTGAAGGACTGTATAGAGAAAGATAAAAGGAGAGGCAAGGTAGATAAAAGCTCTGAGACGAGGAAGTAAGCAACGTGTTGAATTGTTATCATTTCACGTCACCAGAGGAATTGGTGAAGGGGTGGGAACTGACAGACATTATATTTTATGCACCATAGCTTTTATCTTTATCTAATTTTAATGGTACGATAATTATTATTATTATAAATAAATTTGAATTTGAATTTTTCATGCCATGTTTAATATAAAATCAAGTGAACATCTGAAAATAACATTTACAACAACACGCTCACTAGCTATTACGCTACCTGAGTAACTAAATAACGTACTAACTGAATGATTAACCTAAAAGCCATATAACTAACTAACAAGCTAGCTGTGGGAACAGACTGGTGAGTAGGTTTGGGACTACGACTCACTACAGCTGTTTAACTTGTCTGGGCAGATCGGGTCAGGCTGAACCTGTGAGAACATACACACACACACAAATGCATGGCTTTGTATGAAGGTGAGTGAGGTATGCAAGCCATCAGCACACACAGGAACCCGTTCTTATGTATGAGAGATGAGACTTGTCAGACTTCACTACTGTCTGTCTGTCAGGACTCATCACACTGCTGTGTCTAATACCTGTCCCTGTCATGCAAACCCACTCACACACTGGAACATGACATCCACACAGTCAGAACTGTGCTTGTTTGTGTGTGTGTCTAGTGGAAGCTTGCGCTGGGAGACATGTCAGAGCACAGAGCGAGCCGTCAACAACACTCTGTGTCCACCGTCGACACTACTGGACCCAGCCCAAGCTGGCCCTGGACACGCACACACAAACAAATTTTGACTATCCGTCCTTCCATCCAGAATTCTGTCCAGTCTTCTCTAGCCCCTAACCTTAGCCCCAACCAATCATAACCCCTATCCCTTTCTCCAACCCCAACCTTAACTGAAAAACTTGACATGAACCCTAAATCTCAGCCTAACCTAAACTTGTGTGAGGACCGGTTTTGTGTCCTCCAGGGGTGTCTGCTGCTCTGTTTAGGTAAACTAAAATAAAAGTCACCATCATCTAGATTTGTGCTCGGAGTCAGTTGGTAGATATTCTATACTTGTATCCCATAACACAGATAAGCGCTACGCTTGGGGTTGGGGGAGGTTTTGAAGGATATCATTGTAAGCTCTCACTACAAAAGGACTGGTATGTGTTAATTTTTCAATTTGTCTGTCCGTCTGTCTATCTACCATGTATCCATTCATTTATCAGTCCATTCATCCTTCCATCCATCTACCTACCAGGTTTCCTATGGAGAGCATGGCATTGAATTCGTCTGTCATTGGGTAATGCTCCATGGCCATGAAGAGGGTGTTGAGGACGATGCACACTGTGATGGCCAGGTCCAAGAAGGGGTCCATCACCATGAACTTCACCAGCACTTTCAGCCTCCTCCAACAGGGCGAGCCCTCCCAGATCAGGTAGCGGTGGGCAAACCCATACCAGCAGGGGGGGCACTTCTGGCGAGACTCCTCCAGCTCTGGGTGAAGGGAATAGAATCGCATTGGAGAGAGAAACAGTCCAGCAGGAGCCAAGTAGGATGGAGAGGATAGAAGGAGGAGTAATATGAAAGGCTGTGTAGGCCATGAGAGGCTCATACAGGGATCCTTCTTTTCTTCTTTCATTGTTTTCTAAGAGCAGCAAGCACCCCAGGCATTGTCAGTTTGTGTGCATGTGTTTTTGTGGGTGTGTTTTCCTCCCCAAAAAATTCGGCAAGGTGTCCTGATTACACACATCCCTGCTGTAGGCCACAATCGCTGAGTCACATACACAGACACGCATACATGGAAACACAGTCATGTACACTCACACATAGACAAACACATATGGACTCATACAGATGTGCACATATGGACACACACACGCTACGCTCACATACATACATAGACACAAGAGACATAAAGACTTGTGTCTTGTATGTGTGCTGTGTGCAAATGTGTGCTGTAGAGCTATGTATGCAATAATCTCAAGAAGAATCCTTCTAGAAGCTTCAGTTTTCTAGACAGTTCCACCTCTCCTCCAACTTCTCATAGCACAATCACACAGATAAGAGAAAACCCAGACCCAGTGAATCATTCATACCAGATGTGGTGTTGTGTTTTGTGCTTTATGGGGCTTTGTGGTCCTGTGTGTGTGTGTGATACTTTGTGCGGTGCTGTGTGTGGTGCTGTGTGCGGTGTTGTATGTGACCTCACCCTCCATGGCATCGGTGAGGCAGCTTGTGGCGCTGAGGGCACGATCTCGCTGGCCGTCTTGACAGTATGGGTGGGGCAGCAGCATGGTGCTCAGCTCCGTAGTGGAGCTGGGGCCCTACACAGGAAGTACAGCGGTCAAGACAAGAAGTGCAGAGATCTGGAAAGGAGCAGCGTCTTTGTATTTAAGTTCAGTTTAAACGTCTCTCAGGTCAGTAAGTCACTGAGACAAACCCAGCTGCAACAGAGAGAATGTGAATACAGACAGATTCAATGCTTTTAAACTCCACCCATCACTGTCTCCTCTGACTCCATTCTTACACACATACATGCAGACGCACATACACAGCCTCATAGTTGAACAACTTCATCATCCAGACAAGGCCACAACAAACATCTCCTCCATCACACTCCCCCTCCTCCACCATAACCCTCCTCCTCCATCCCACCCCTCCTCCATCACACTCCTCCTCTGTCTCTGCTCTCTGTTCCTGTTAACACCTGACTACATATGCCGGCTTATGACATGGATGGCGGTAACCATGGCAGCAGTGTTCCATGTCTGAGGCTTGAGCCTCTCTGTGTGAGGGGAAGTCCACAGCCCAGTCATTATACAAACAATGTCCAATCAAACAATCTCACTCCCACTTCCTGCTGTCAGATATGGGGTAACCACAAGCTTCATGTCTCCACGACAACAAACACACGCCAGCCCATCATTCATCCAGCATTTGTTGCTATTGCATGTTGCCTTGGTAGTCTGACACCTTCCCCCTTTCTGACAGACACACACACACACACATTAACGCACAACGCACATCCATCCTTCCCTCTCTCCCTAAGCCCCATCTTCCTTCTGTGTGTGGGTGTGTGTGTGTGTCTGAGAGAGTGAGTGAGTACGGTGTTAGAGATGTGAGAGCATAGTGCATGTAAAATTACTATAGAGTTCTACAAAATGACCTCTGTCCTACAGAATCCTCCACTGTGTATCCTGTCTTATTTCGTTGGACCAATATTGGTCCTCCTTTGTGTATCCTATTACTACAGGTCAGGGACGTTTCTAGGATTGAAAGAAAGGGGGGGCTTAGCCCCTGGCATGTTCTGTCGACGGGGGGGGGGGGGGGGGGGGGTGCAAGCAAGCTAGCCAGCGATTCCCAAAGACGTCAGTTTTTAACTCGTTTTTTGAACTTGTGGGGTACATTTGTGACGCTCAAGTGACAATTTAGGTAATTTTTCAAAATAAAATATTGTTATTAATTATCGTATTTCTTCGGCGGCCCGATAGTAATCCCGATAATTATTTAGGGGGGCTGAAGAACACCTAAAACAGGGCTAATAACGCCCCTGCTACAGGCTATTATAAGGGGCTCTGGATCACTGCAATGGCTAGCAAGCAGTAACTATTGACTAAGTGACTAGTACAGAGTACCTGTATGCCATCTCTCTCTTTCTCTCTCTCACACACACATCTGCACTCTTCTCTCACACAATATTGTCAAGACTCAGCCTGGGGCAAAGTGAATCAAACACACCACACACACGCACTACACACAGGCACACACACTCACCATACACACACCAAATGCACACGCACCACAAAACCCTAACGTCTCAAGATGAGAATACTCACACTCTCTTCCTGAACTTTCTCCATGGTGCACGGTGGGAGCCCCTGGGCAGAGACCCCGTTGTGGTCCACAGCCATGAACACCCTTCCATTGATGTTGAGGCAGGGAGGCTGAAACACCCCTGACCCCCTGCTAGTCGTGCTGTACGTACTGGGCCGTCGTCGCGATGACCAGGGCAGGATCAGTGACCCTCGTCCTTCAACCTCCCCTGGTACACTGTACTCATCATCTGCCATGTCACCCTCTGAGTCCTTGTTCCTCAAACGGAAGTTGAATATGCTGAGCTGGCTGCCCCTGCGCGTGCGCGATGACAGGGTACGTTGGAGGAGGGGCTGTGTGTGTGTAGCGGGGGGAGGGGACAGGTGAGAACATAGCCAGGCCAGTGTCCTGTAAGTATCAGCCTGGTTCAGGCCGGTTCACACTCATTGGGTGTTGCCAAATACTTAGCTGACAGCATGACTGCAGCATGACAACCTGACTAGAGATTCTGTTCTCCCACATATTCTCAACATCCCTTAGAATTCCACAGTTTGGCCAAACGGATCTGACTACCCATGTAAGCTACGTAAAGATGGTATCCTATTTAACATCTCACCCTGCCTCCATCCACCGACTCCATCTTCAGCATTCTGTCCTCTGAATGGTTTTCCCCCTCCTCAGCCACACACCCCAAGCCTGTGCTGCGCCTCCTGTCCAACGCATGGTCATCATGAAGGACGAAGGGGGAAGTGTCTGGTGACATCATTGAGTCAGTGTCTTGAGCCTTTTGGGATGCCTGCAAAGCAAATATAGTTACTATATGTCTGTCTTTCCGTCCATCCATCTTTCTCACTCTCTCAGTGTGGTTCTGACCTGCTGCTCCCTCTTCAGCCTTTCCACAGCTAGCTGGAACTCCCTCTCCTTCTGCCAGGCCTCAGCGATGGTGGCCTGGTTCTGTTCCTCGTACGCCATGGCCACCACAGCCAGGATCAGGTTCACCAGATAGAACGATCCCAGGAATATCACTACCACGAAGAACACCATGTAGGTCTTCCCTGCTGAGCGCAGGGTCTGCAGACACACACAAGAGTGAACACACTGACACAAAGAAACACACATTCTGGACATGACCACACACTCCTACCTGGTGGTAGAGATTTTCCCAGTAGTCCTGAGTCATTAACCTGAAGAGGGACAGGAAGGCCCAGCCGAAGGAATCAAAGCTGGTATAGCCGTAGTTAGGATTACGACCCGCCTTCAGACAGTCAAACCCATCTGGACATTTCCTGCAACAACAACTTTGTTTTTGTCTGTTGTTTTTGTATGTAAATGTTGGTAAGTAACCCCCTGTGCTCTGTGGGCAAGAATGAATGTCCTTAATGCACGACACTGGCTACAGCAGGATTGTATGTCTCCTTGTCTTCTTGTCTGGTGAGAAGCATTCAGACCACTGTGGAGATATTATTTCAGAAGGCTGCAAATGCCTTTATGTTCAACAAAACATAATAAAAACCTGAATAAAACTGACTTAGAACAACAAAGTCAGAACAGCAAGACAGACAGGAAACAGGAGAAATACTGTTGGGTCTGTTTAATCAACTATGGATGCTCCAATTTCCTGTAAAGACGCAATTTTACTGTCTATTAGTAGTAACATAGTAGTAGAGGCCTATTTCAAGGAGAGATCATTCCTAATTAGCTTCTTAAACACATTCACACATACCAAGTCTGTCTGCCCTCTCTGCCCGTCTCTCACCACCACAGAAGTTTGCTGCTTTAAAAACACATCTGTTTTAAACCACTTAATGCCAATTGCTCTGCCTCCTTCTATTGATTTAAATATTGTTGTATTCTTCATTTTATTGTTGCTTTCCTAATGTACATAATGTATTATTATTCCTCAGGATAAACATGACATTTTTACTACTATTTTCCATACACGACACACTGTTGAATTATATCTGAAATCAGATATCTGCAACACCTCTGTATATTCTGATAATACTGTACATACTGTGTATATTGAGTATATACTATTATATTTTGTTGTAATAATTGTTTTGCACTTCTGGTTGGATGCTAACTGTATTTCGTTACCCTGTACTTGTACCAGTGTAATGACAATAAAGTTCAATCTAATCTAATATCCCTATCAAATCAGAAATCAGATACCTGGGAGTCCTAACGAAGGACTCAAAACTAAGTACATCATTGAATGTAGAACACAAACTAAAGCAATGATTGAGCAATGAGCCAGATTAAATTTATGGCTCCAAAGGGACCAAGCAATTTTAGGTTGAATTTCTCTGACGAAAGTGGAAAGTTTATCGAGATGTATTTACCCAGACTATTCTCATGGTATTGAGTGCCTCAATGGGGCCTTGAAATCCTAAAAAAAGCATAGCAGTTATTTTTGGTACTGAATCCAAAATCATTTATTAAAAAATAATGGAGGACTGACACTTCATCTCGCAACAGATTTTGATATTAGTAAACTACCTGTATCATTATCAATGTTCCCCAAACAAATGCTTTTTTACTGGAAAATTGTAACTAATTTTTATGTACATAATTTTTCACCTCATTCCACTACATTCCACTACATTCAAACAACAGAATTCAGAAAAATAATTTGTTTTTATTTGCCATGTAAATTGTACAAACACAGAATTTACTGTGGCAGGACGGAGCAAACAAAGAACATATACGATACTTAAATACAGATATATACTGTATCGGAATAAGTCTTTATTAAATAAGACTGGTTTGAATTTATACTTCTGACACCAAAAATTATGGAGCATCAACTCACACAGACACTCCCTGGTGTCCTGGATTGTAGACTACCTGACTGGCAGACCACAACATGTGCGCTTACAGCACTGTGTGTCAGACAATGTGGTCAGCAACACTGGGGCCCCACAGGGAACCGTCCTCTCCCTCTTCGTCTTCACCATCTACACTACTCAGCTACCACACAGAGTCTTGCCACCTTCAGCAGTTCTCTGATGACTCTGCTGTGGTGGGCTGTATCAGCGATGGTGAGGAGGCCGAGTAAAGGACTGTGTTGGGGAACTTTGTTGCATGGAGTGAGCGGAATCATCTGCAGCTTAATGCGGCAAAGTGCAAGGAGCTGTTCATCAACCTGAGAAGGACCAGGACACCAGTGACCCCTGTTTCCATTCAGGCGGTCAGTGTGGACACTGTTGAGGATTACAAGTACCTTGGTGTTCACTTGGACAATAAACTGGACTGGGACAGTCAAGCCGTCTACAAGAACACTCAAGCCATCTACAAGAAGGGCCAGAGCCGCAAACAGGCAACTCTTTCAACTTTGAGGCTGCCACAGATAGACGATCACCATCCCTCTTTCAGGGTATGAGATGAATCTCAGGGGAGAGAGAGGAAAACACTGTTTCATTATACACTGTTACACGTGTAAATTACCAGCAAAAAAAATCTGTCTTTTTAATCTATGATATAATCATCATAAAAATATAAGTATGCATGCTAATTTAAATTACCCAAATATGACTTCAACAATTTACGTTTAAAATGCACCCATCTGCAACTGATGCAAGTACACTCCACAGTTTCCCCAGAAACTGTACCCTCTCTAGTTGTAACATGTATTACCTGTAGCAGCTCCAAACCAAATACTTACCGTTTTATTCACTATGTAAATTGCACAAACAAAGTAATCAAATGAATATTGAGCCAAATTAAGTTCAGCTAAATGGTTCAGGCTCTAGAGTCCCTATTTCTCATATGGCCCTCTGGGAAAATGTGTTGCCCACCCATGAACCAGGGGTGCTCAATACGTCGACCATCTACCAGTCGATCGCGAAGGTACTGTAAATGTAAACGTTTTTTTACAGATTTATTGAAATATAAAATCAAGTTTAACAAGACTTACAAACAGCAAGATCAAATCATATATGGATAGACAAAATGCAGAGAATAAAACCATAAAGAGAACGAATACAAAACAAAAACAATGATTACAACGTAGACGTCAGCCAATTATACTCACTATGACATTTGTCACTTGACTGAGTCGGTTTGATCAATCTGACCTGATGTGTCACTGCGCATGTGCTCATATTGGCGAGTTATCTTCCAATTTACGACTTCTAATCTTAAGAGTATAAAAAAGAGTGGGGAAGCTGGACCAAATAAATAGACTAAAACTTACCAACTTACCATTACCACCGGAATGGGAGTTTGATTTTTTTTTCACTGTCATTTTCAAAATGCGTTAGCCTTATCTACGCGAGACGGCCATCGCTATACCGAAAAAGGGAAATGTGGAGCGGCTTTTTCGGACTGTACATGAAAACTACACTAACTTCCCTCCGAAAAAAGTGAGTTGAAAAGGTGAAAGGTTAAGGAACTAAAATCCCAGTTATCAGGACAGCACTCAAGACTTGGCTTTACTCGAGCCAATCGCTACATTCATGTGCTGCCCTTTTCGGGAAGATGCTGATGTTGTTTCAATCGCATACAAAATTGCAACACTGTTTCACCTGAACTCTTCTGGAGTGGAAGATGAGATTTTGACACTACAAGCCGACATTAAGCTGAAGGCCAGAGCTTATGGACAATTCTGGAGCTTACTCACAGAGGAAAAGTACTCCAACATAAGAAAATGTGCAACATCCTTGACTGCATTATTTGTCCACTTATTTATGCGAGTCAGCCTTGAGTGAGGCTTGGCATCTAACGTCACGTAGGTTTACCTGTTGTTACAACCCTAGGTTAGAGTGAGCACCACCCACTGTATTTATGGGTGCTTAGCACCTGTCAAGGGAGGGTGGGTGTGTATTTCTTTCTTTCATTTGGTGCCACTGGCAGTCCTCCTTGATCCCTGTATATATTTTTTTTTAAATAAACTTTATTGATTTGTAAGCTGATTTCTTCAGTTTGTGTTGGGGTTGTAACAAGCAATATGGGTTCACACAATTATGCAAGGTATACTAACATATATGGTTCTTACAAAGAATTCTCAATATATTTCTGAATAATTATATGTTGCACAATTTTATAGTAGGTAGATCACTTTGACTTGGTCATTTTGTAAGTAGCTCGCATGCTGAAAAAGTGTGTGCACCCCTGAACTAGACAGTCAGGAAGGAGCCAGTTAATGTGGTGATGCCAGCCCAAAGCAATGTCACCACGTGCTCATTCAATGCAACACACACACATACACACACGAACCACACACACATACATACATGCACGCACATACACAAAGTTGCAACGGGGAGGGGAAGTTAAAAGGCCCAGACCAAATTCACCCCCCACCTCTCCCCGTCCCAGCATGTCAGCCCCCTGCTCTGCCTGACCAGAGAAGAAGAGGTGTGAGGGTGTGGAGCCATGGATGTTATCACACACACACCTCACTGTGTCTATAGACCAAGTGTTAATGGACACAACCACTTCAGGCCCCCTCCTGGGCTCCCCACACACACTCACACATTCATCCCACAAACATACACTCAAAAACATACAATCGTCCCCATAAACTGATATCCTTCATAGACTTTATGTGTGTGTGGGTGCATGTATGTGTGTTGGAGGAGCTGGTTTCTTTCAGCACAGAGGCAGGTGGACTGACTATCACTTGACTGTCACAGCATGGCATTTGGAATGACAGACAGACAGACACACACGCAGAAACAGCCCAGTGCTATTCTGGGCACCAGCATTCCCCACTAGCCTGGGTGGAAAAGGTATGTGTGTGTGCGTTTGTGTGCCGATGTGTGTCTGTTTGATAGCATAACTCCATATCTGTTGTTTCTATTACTTTGCCCTGTTGCCGAGTAGGCGGTAGGGCTAGAGGGGCAGGAGGGTGGCAGGAAGGGGACAAAAGGGGAGAGGAGGTGTTGTGGGGAATTATTTCAAAGAAGTCCAGTCCTCATGTTGTTGTGCTAGGGGAACAGGCTCCAGCTAGTCTCTGGGGAGATGGCTTGTATCTTCTTCTCAGGTGGAGAAGGATGATAGGACCTCACACTCCTATAATAAGAGCAACCCGGAGGATGTGATTGCCTGAGCACACGGTTGCGAACTTTCTCCAGTGAGAACTTGACTTCCCTCCACTCTTTCGCTTTCATCTCTCTCAGTGTCTTCCCCCTCTCGGTCTCCTCTGTACCCTGTAAAGATGACTGATAATGGCTAATGCCTTCATCAGTACCATCATAGCAGGCTATAACTGCACCAATTAACTAGGCACCAGGTCTCAATATAGAACCAAGCAGACAAACAAACAGATGTTCTTGGTAACAAATATTCCCAGATCTGGCATTAGACCATGACTTTGAACTGCTTCAATAAATGTTCATTGTCGACCTTCACAGCATCTCAGACCTCCCATAATGATAAGCGTATTTATAGAGAGAAGGGCTAATAAAGTCATGTGTTCACACAGACTGATGAAGAGTGAAGAAGGGAGGGAAGCAGGAAAGGCATCTGCAGCCTTCTTTAGATCCAGCAGCCTCTGTGTCAACATACAGAGTGATACTGAATCTGCGACGCACTGGAATTTAACAAATATAATGTGATCATGTGAACTGTTGCCTGGTAAATTAGTGTGACACACACACTTTCCTCTCCTTTCACACTCTTTCTCTTTTCCCCTTCGCCCCTCTCATCGTCTTTCCCCTCCTCTCCGCTGTCCTCTCCTCTCATCTTGCCTCCTCTCTGTTAGAATAATTTTAGTTATCTTATAGTTGCTTATACAACTTTCATAAAATTGTAGCTTTTGTATGTGCCTTGAGTTGTTTTGCAGAAGTTGACCTGGAAATTACCATTTGAATGATGATCTGCAGGACTGGGGTTGTGTCCTGAGGAGGACCAGGCTTAAAACAAACAAGCCATAAAAACAGGCTTCCACGAGAACATTCTTGAATGACATTTATTCTGATTGATGTACTATGATTGTGTGAAGAATGATACTTTGTGAACTGATGTAATAAAACGAGGTACCAGAGAGATGTGGGGCAGATCAGATTTGGGATTGCCATAAGGACATCTCTGCTGGTCTCCTCATGAGTATATTTTATACCTTTGTCTCCTTTCTTGTGCGCATATAGATTTAGTTTGAATCTAACCATGGGCGTCGTTAGCCCTGTTTTAGGGGGGCTGAAGCCCCCCCTAAATGTTCTTCAGCCCCCCTAAATAATTATGGGGATTATTATCGGGCCGCCGAAGAAACACGATAATTAATAACAATATTTTATTTCGAAAATTACCGGATGCTCTCGGTTAAATGTCGGTCACTTGAGCGTCAAAAATCTAACCCACAAGTTCGAAAAACTAGTAAAAAACTGACGTCTTTGGGAATCGCTGGCTAGCTCGCATCGGACCCCCCCCCCCCCCCCCCCCCATCGACAGAAAATGCCAGGGGCTAAGCCCCCCCTTTCTTTCAATCCTAGAAACGTCCCTGAATCTAACACTCTCCCATCTCCTCCTTCCCTCATTTTCCCTCTCTATGTCCATTACCCTATTAAAGGAGTAGAACATAAGGCCACAACGGATCAAAGGGAAGGAACCACTGTGCCAGGTCAAGCTCCTGTAAATGGACATACTAAGTGAAACTAAAGGGTGTGACATGTTGACCAGTGTGTGCGTATGCTCAATTAAACAACAAGGATGTATTATATTCTGGCACTTCTGGTTGGATGCTAACTGTATTTCGTTACCCTGTACTTGTACCTGTGTAATGACATTAAAGTTTAATCTAATCTAATCTTATATACATACAGTCATATGAAAAAGTTTGGGAACCCCTCTTAATTTTTGGGATTTTTGTTCATAATTAACTGGGATTTCAAAGAAGCAAATTCCTTTTCATAAATGACAAACTTTAGGGAAACAGGAGTATTTCAGCAGTGTCGTTTTGTTTATTAGAATAACAGAAAATATGCAATAGGCATCATAACAAAATTTGACGGTGCATAAATTTGGGCACCCCAACAAAAAAAATGACATCAGTACTTAGTTGAGCCTCCTTTTGCAAAAATAACAGCCTCTAAACGCCTCCTGTAGCCTGTGATGAGTGTCTGGATTCTGGGTGGAGGTATTTTTGACCATTCTTCGATACAAAAGCGCTCCAGTTCAGTTAAATTTGATGGCCGTCGAGCATGGACAGCCCGCTTCAAATCATCCCATAGATTTTCGATGATGTTCAAGTCAGGGGACTGTGACGGCCATTTGAGAACATTGTACATTTCCCTCTGCATGAATGCTTTTGTAGAATTTGAACAGTGTTTAGGGTCATTGTCTTGTTGGAATATCCAACCCCTGCGTAACTTCAACTTTGTGACTGATGCTTGAACATTATCCTGAAGAATCTGTTGATACTGGGTTGAATTCATGCGACCTTCGACTTTAACAAGGGCCCCAGTCCCTGAAGTAGCCACACAGCCCCACAGCATGATGGAACCTCCCCCAAATTTTACAGTAGGTAGCAGGTGTTTTTCTTGGAATGCAGTGTTCTTCTTTCGCCATGCAAAGCGCTTTTTGTTATGACCAAACAACTCAATTTTTGTCTCATCAGTCCAAAGCACTTTCTTCCAATATGAATCTGGCTTGTCTAAATGAGCTTTAGCATACTCCATGCGACTGTACCGGTGGCGTGGGCGCAGAAAGGGCTTCCTTCTCATCACCCGGCCATACAGATGTGCTTTGTGCAAATTGCGCTGAATTGTTGAACGATGTACAGATACACCATCTGCAGCCAGATGTTGTTGCAGGTCTTTGGAGGTGATCTGTGGGTTGTCTGCAACCATTCTCACAATCCGCCGCATATGCCGCCGCATATGCCGCTCCTGTACTTTTCTTGGTCTTCCAGACCTGGAAGCAACTGCAACTGCAGACTGCAACTGTGCCTGTGTCCTTCCATTTCCTGACAACATTTCTTACAGTCGAAATTGACAGTTGAAACCTTTTGGAAAGCTTCTTGTAGCCTTCCCCTAAACCATGAAAACGAACAATCTTTGTTTTCAGATCTGTGGAGAGCTGTTTTGATGATCCCATTCTGTCTCACTTCAGCAGAGAGTCAAAGAGAAGTGCAACTTGTATTTGGGCACCTTAAATACCTTTTCCCATGATTGAACACACCTTTCTATGAGGTTCAAGGCTTAACGAGATAATCCAACCAATTAGATTTTTCAAGTCATCAGTTTTACATGCTGTTACATGCATTCAAATCAGCAAAATCATAAGGGTACCCATATTTTTGCACAGCCAGTTTTTCACAATTTATTTAATTTCATACAACTAAAAACTGCTTCGCTAAAAATCTTTGTTTGGAAAACACCCCAGTACTTAGATCTTCCTGGTTAATGAAAGACATACCACTTTTATCTTTTTTTGCGTGAAAGCAGAGTCAATTATAATGCCGGCTGAGAGGGGTTCCCAAACTTTTTCATATGATTGTACCTCTCTCAACATTCCACCCAACTGCTAGTCCAAGCCCTTGTCCTCACAAAGCTGGATTACTGCAACTCGCTACTAGCCGGCCTTCCTGCAAATGCAATCCATCCCCTTCAGAGGATACAGAATGCAGCCGCTCGTCTGGTTTTCAACCTACCCAGACGCTGTCATGTCACCCCACTCCTCATCGCCCTCCACTGGCTTCACGTCATGGCCCGCATCAGATTCAAGACCCTGGTGCTGACCTTCCAGGCTGTAAACGGGACTACCCGACCTATATCAACTCTCTCCTCCAGCCCTATACCCCCACCCGTCACCTACGGTCACCTGCTGACAACCGTCTGGTGGTACCCCCCCTCAAGAGCCCTGCCTTCTCACCTTCAAAAGAAGGCTCAAAACTCACTTATTTAGAGAATTTTATGGCATTTACGAATAGTATGGCACTTCACATAATATAATGTTGTTAAAAACTTTTTGTTGGTCCCCATATGGTGACTTGCCAGTGTTGTTGTTGTATCTCTTGCTTTATGTTCACAATTGTTGTGTTATGCATTTATAGTTCTTCTCTTGGCACTTATTGGTTCTCATGATGTATGATTCACGATTGAAAAAAACCACTGTGTTCGGGGTCTATCACGTTGCTATGCTCAATGACTGATGCTCTTTGTAAAATGCTCTCTCTTGTAAGTCGCTTTTGATAAAAGCGTCTGCTAAATGAATAAATGTAACTCCCGGTCCATTAGCACCAGATCTCCTCAAAGCTGTATCATTTACCCTCTGCTCTTCTCCCTGTACACCAAGAGCTGCACCACCTTCACTGTGCACATTTCTGGCAGGGATGAGTCTGACTATAGGTGGGAAGTTGACAATCTGGTGACCTGGTGTAGCCAGAACAATCTAGAGCTAAATACTCTTAAAACAGTGAGATAATTGTGGACTTCAGGAAGGAAACAGCCCCATTCACCCCATCACGCCGTGGGACTCTGCAGTCAACACTGTGGAGTCTTTCCGCTTTCTGGGCACTATACTCTCCCAGGACCTAAATTGGGAACTGAAAATGAGTTCCCTTGCCAGGAAAGCACAACAGAGGATATACTTCCTACAGCAGCTGAATAAATTCTACCTGCCACATCATTATACACACCCATCATTGAGTCCATCCTGACCTCCTCCATCACCACCTGGTACGCATCGACCACTGCCAAAGACAAGAGCAGACTTCAGCGTATCATCAGCACTGTGGAGAAGGTGATTGGTTGCAATCTGCCTACCCTCAAGGCACACCTCGAAGACCCTGAGAGGGGTTCCCAAACTTTTTCATATGATTGTATATGTACATATCCATCTACCCATGGTCTACTAAACACGCCCCCAGGGGATGATTGGCAGGTCAGACTGTGATTGGCAAGTCAAGCTGTGATTGGCAGGTCAGGCTGAGGTGGAGAACAGACAAACATATGGAGCTTATTGATCGACTCAGAGCTATTTTGGCTCAGTGATACATAGTCTGACACTCGAAACAGTCTGCCAGACAGACAAACAAACAAGACAGAAACTCTGTGGACCATGGGCCAACACACACACCTCAACAACACTGTCAAACACATATTCCACTCCATAGTACAGAGATCAGTAGTGGAGGATGGTGGTTTTCCTCCCTTAAACCTGAAGGAGATGCTGTTCAGACTGAAGAAGGGAAATGGGACCTACGGTTTTTGCCTCTATATCCTCTATATTGGTCTGCTGACCAGGTTCATTCTGCTGCTGGCAGTGAGTCTTAACATTCCCAAGACATGTGGGTCTACTGTAGCTATGTGGACACCCTGGAACAAGCAGCTCTACAACACCATCGAGCCTGTCCAGCAACAGACATAACTGTGGTCAGTGTGTTTTATGTCAGGTTGGTGTTATCAGCTCCAGGAACACAGACGCAGGCCTGTGGGCAGTCTGTGGGCAGATGTCTCATTCACAACACTCTGGAGACACTGTAAATCAGCCTTAAAGGCCCCATTATACCAAACCATGGATAACCCTGCTAGATTATGCATCCAGAACCACACTTGACCTCAACACAGAACCTGACAGGACCGTAACCCTTTAAAGCTGGACCATTCAGGACCGTAACCCTTTAAAGCTGGACCATTCACATATTACAAAAATAATTTATAACAAATTAACAGGGCTTCAACAGACCCAGACTGGACCTTAACACAGAACTAAACTCAACCTAAAAAAAAAACAGACTGTTCCTCGACACAAAACTAAACTGGACCTAAACAGAACCATACTGAGTTTCACAGACAGAACCTGACTGGATCTCAACACAAAACCTGATTGGGAAAACAGAACCTAAGGAGGCCATAGCGACTCATCCAGCCTCATCATTTAAGTATTACAGTTGTTCTTCAGTACTTTGGTCACATTTAAGAAAACTCTTCATATAGTTTGCCTAACCAACTTTCAGTTAAGCATAGCAGTTAGAATAGATCTCTGTGTTGAAGTATTAAAGTTTGAATCGACACTATGAGACTAAACATGCGGACAAATACAAGAATTTGACTGATTCCGTGATCGCTAATGGTGTGCAAGAACTAGCAGGGTATTTAAGACCCAGACCCTGACAATCAGCTGTCAGCTGTCCTTCGCTTATTCACTTACATTCAACCCGAATTCAATGCACTTGTTCAAGTGCAAGACAGACTGGATTTTTCATCACTGAGTAACAAAAACCGAAAAGAAACATAAAAAGCGCTCATTGCTTTAGTATAAAGTAAACGTACATCAGAAATAGAAAATATGAGAATACAGATATGAGTATGAAGTCTGAAGTATGGACATAATATTGCAAATGAAGACAAGTTGACAGGTAAAAATAGGTTGAATGGACAGGTAGGTAGATGTGGTAAATATCAGTGGGAGTCCTTAGCCTTGTTAGCGGTAAGTAGCAGATGTAAATAAACTGTTCTTATGGCAGGAGGATTTGGCCCTGATGTACCACAGCCTTCTACAGGAGGGGAGTAGCTGGAACAGTTAGTGTCCATGGTGGGAGGAGTCGACCACAATCTACCTCGCTCGCCTCAGGGTCTTCGAGGTGTGCCTTGAGGGTAGGCAGATTGCAACCAATCACCTTCTCCACAGTGCTGATGATACGCTGAAGTCTGCTCTTGTCTTTGGCAGTGGTCGATGCGTACCAGGTGGTGATGGAGGAGGTCAGGATGGACTCAATGATGGGTGTGTATAATGATGTGGCAGGTAGAATTTATTCAGCTGCTGTAGGAAGTATATCCTCTGTTGTGCTTTCCTGGCAAGGGAACTCATTTTCAGTTCCCAATTTAGGTCCTGGGAGAGTATAGTGCCCAGAAAGCGGAAAGACTCCACAGTGTTGACTGCAGAGTCCCACGGCGTGATGGGGTGAATGGGGCTGTTTCCTTCCTGAAGTCCACAATTATCTCACTGTTTTAAGAGTATTTAGCTCTAGATTGTTCTGGCTACACCAGGTCACCAGATTGTCAACTTCCCACCTATAGTCAGACTCATCCCTGCCAGAAATGTGCACAGTGAAGGTGGTGCAGCTCTTGGTGTACAGGGAGAAGAGCAGAGGGTAAATGATACAGCTTTGAGGAGATCTGGTGCTAATGGACCGGGAGTTACATTTATTCATTTAGCAGACGCTTTTATCAAAAGCGACTTACAAGAGAGAGCATTTTACAAAGAGCATCAGTCATTGAGCATAGCAACGTGATAGACCCCGAACACAGTGGTTTTTTTCAATCGTGAATCATACATCATGAGAACCAATAAGTGCCAAGAGAAGAACTATAAATGCATAACACAACAATTGTGAACATAAAGCAAGAGATACAACAACAACACTGGCAAGTCACCATATGGGGACCAACAAAAAGTTTTTAACAACATTATATTATGTGAAGTGCCATACTATTCGTAAATGCCATAAAATTCTCTAAATAAGTGAGTTTTGAGCCTTCTTTTGAAGGTGAGAAGGCAGGGCTCTTGAGGGGGGGTACCACCAGACGGTTGTCAGCAGGTGACCGTAGGTGACGGGTGGGGGTATAGGGCTGGAGGAGAGAGTTGATATAGGTCGGGTAGTCCCGTTTACAGCCTGGAAGGTCAGCACCAGGGTCTTGAATCTGATGCGGGCCATGACGTGAAGCCAGTGGAGGGCGATGAGGAGTGGGGTGACATGACAGCGTCTGGGTAGGTTGAAAACCAGACGAGCGGCTGCATTCTGTATCCTCTGAAGGGGATGGATTGCATTTGCAGGAAGGCCGGCTAGTAGCGAGTTGCAGTAATCCAGCTTTGTGAGGACAAGGGCTTGGACTAGCAGTTGGGTGGAATGTTGAGAGAGGTACAATCATATGAAAAAGTTTGGGAACCCCTCTCAGCCGGCATTATAATTGACTCTGCTTTCACGCAAAAAAAGATAAAAGTGGTATGTCTTTCATTAACCAGGAAGATCTAAGTACTGGGGTGTTTTCCAAACAAAGATTTTTAGCGAAGCAGTTTTTAGTTGTATGAAATTAAATAAATTGTGAAAAACTGGCTGTGCAAAAATATGGGTACCCTTATGATTTTGCTGATTTGAATGCATGTAACAGCATGTAAAACTGATGACTTGAAAAATCTAATTGGTTGGATTATCTCGTTAAGCCTTGAACCTCATAGAAAGGTGTGTTCAATCATGGGAAAAGGTATTTAAGGTGCCCAAATACAAGTTGCACTTCTCTTTGACTCTCTGCTGAAGTGAGACAGAATGGGATCATCAAAACAGCTCTCCACAGATCTGAAAACAAAGATTGTTCGTTTTCATGGTTTAGGGGAAGGCTACAAGAAGCTTTCCAAAAGGTTTCAACTGTCAATTTCGACTGTAAGAAATGTTGTCAGGAAATGGAAGGACACAGGCACAGTTGCAGTTAAACCCAGGTCTGGAAGACCAAGAAAAGTACAGGAGCGGCATATGCGGCGGATTGTGAGAATGGTTGCAGACAACCCACAGATCACCTCCAAAGACCTGCAACAACATCTGGCTGCAGATGGTGTATCTGTACATCGTTCAACAATTCAGCGCAATTTGCACAAAGCACATCTGTATGGCCGGGTGATGAGAAGGAAGCCCTTTCTGCGCCCACGCCACCGGTACAGTCGCATGGAGTATGCTAAAGCTCATTTAGACAAGCCAGATTCATATTGGAAGAAAGTGCTTTGGACTGATGAGACAAAAATTGAGTTGTTTGGTCATAACAAAAAGCGCTTTGCATGGCGAAAGAAGAACACTGCATTCCAAGAAAAACACCTGCTACCTACTGTAAAATTTGGGGGAGGTTCCATCATGCTGTGGGGCTGTGTGGCTACTTCAGGGACTGGGGCCCTTGTTAAAGTCGAAGGTCGCATGAATTCAACCCAGTATCAACAGATTCTTCAGGATAATGTTCAAGCATCAGTCACAAAGTTGAAGTTACGCAGGGGTTGGATATTCCAACAAGACAATGACCCTAAACACTGTTCAAATTCTACAAAAGCATTCATGCAGAGGGAAATGTACAATGTTCTCAAATGGCCGTCACAGTCCCCTGACTTGAACATCATCGAAAATCTATGGGATGATTTGAAGCGGGCTGTCCATGCTCGACGGCCATCAAACTTAACTGAACTGGAGCGCTTTTGTATCGAAGAATGGTCAAAAATACCTCCATCCAGAATCCAGACACTCATCACAGGCTACAGGAGGCGTTTAGAGGCTGTTATTTTTGCAAAAGGAGGCTCAACTAAGTACTGATGTCATTTTTTTTGTTGGGGTGCCCAAATTTATGCACCGTCAAATTTTGTTATGATGCCTATTGCATATTTTCTGTTATTCTAATAAACAAAACGACACTGCTGAAATACTCCTGTTTCCCTAAAGTTTGTCATTTATGAAAAGGAATTTGCTTATTTGAAATCCCAGTTAATTATGAACAAAAATCCCAAAAATTAAGAGGGGTTCCCAAACTTTTTCATATGACTGTATTTTCTGATATTCCTGATGTTGTAGAGGGTGAATCTACATGACCGAGAGACTGCGGCAATGTTAGCTGTGAGGGAGAGCTCGTAGTCCAAAGTGACCCCCAGGTTCCTGGCAGAGGATGAAGGGGTCACTGTTGCAGACCCCATAGTGATGGAGAGATCGTGGGTGATTGAGGGTTTGGCAGGGATGATGAGGAGTTCTGTTTTGGTGAGTTTCAGCTGGAGGTGATGTCTGGTCATCCAGGCTGAGATGTCAGAGAGGCAGGCCTCGATTCTGATCGATATCCCTTGATTGGTTCGGGTAAAGGATAGATATAGCTGCATGTCGTCAGCGTAGCAGTGATAGGAGAAGCCATGGGAGGCGATGATTGGCCCGAGTGAGGTGGTGTATAGGGAGAATAGGAGTGGACCAAGGTGGGAACCCTGTGGGACCCCAGTGGAGAGCAGGCGGGTACCAGATGTTTTTCCAGCATAAAGCGCTGCTACATGTCAAACAGGAAGTCTTTGTACCACCGGCAGGGTGTGTCAGGCACATTCAGCTGAGAGAGAGAAGTCCGCAAACTAAAGAGTCCAGGTGCTGGAGGGTGAAGTGTGGGGCCATGTTAACTGTCATCCACAGACCTGTTGGCTTTGTAGGCACACTGCAGGGGGTCCAGGAAAGGGTCCATGAGGACTTTGAGGTATGCAAGCACCAGGCGCTCAAAATACTTAATTAATACTGTAGTACGGGCTCTAGGCTCATGGTTAGTGTTCAGTCCTCACCAGACAGACGCAGAGTCGATGTCAGATAACTAGTGTTTTACCGTTGTTTAGCCTCTCTCACTCTCTTGCTAAACCTGTTCTTTGACTCATTGAATTGATCTCTGTTCCCACTCCCAAATGCGTCCTCCTCCAACTTCAACTGTCTCAGTGTAGCTGTAAACCAGGGTTTGTCATTGTTGAAGTTCATCCTTGTGCGTTGAACCTACTGGTTCAGCCTGCTGCAACGGTCCTAATTTCTCACGTGATCCTCCTCAAAAATAAATTTCCCACCCCTGATTTAGAATGTCCTGAACTGTGATGTGTGAAAGATTTCTCGGAAGGACGTAAAGTTTATTTGTAAAACTGATACGTGGATTTGTTAGGTTTTTGTGAGAGCACACGTTTAATTACATCAAGAATGGTGGCCATCCCAAATTTTGACATGCCACTTATTATGACACAATTATAGCACCATGGTACTAGACAGAATGCAATGAAGGAGAGCAGAGAGCATCAGAACTGTATAACCAAAACGGAATGTTCATGACAAGGTGTCAATGAAATTCCAACTGTATGTGTGGCGCCATGTGCAATAAGAAAAACAAGTAAAAAATATTTGATCTTGATCTTTTTCATCAATCTTTTTTTGTCAATCAATCAAGGGCAAATAAATCTGATAGCCACTTCCTGTTACCTTGCCGCTATTCTATAGGAATACCCATATTGGCACACAACCATAGATCTCTTCCTTCTTCCTGTATTTCATCTCTCTCTTTCTCTCTCTCTCCTCCTCCCTCGCTTTCTCCTCCCGTATTTCTCCCCTGTCTAAGAGTCCATGGTGTCCTCTTTCAAGCCTGAAGGATAGTGATGCTCCTCAGTACCCCATCTCTCCATATCTCCCTCAGTCCCTCTCTCCTTGACTCACAGTATAGACCAGCTTATCATCCTGAGCAGTTGGAGTCCTGCCCATATCAGGACCCCTGACCGATCATTCTGCTTGTACCGCTACCCTGAGGATAATTTATTCTTACTTTTGTAATGTGTCAAATAAATCAGTGGGACGCTAATTCATAATTTTTATCTAACTCTGCATCCGACATTTAGTTAGCCAATGTTCATGTGCAGTGAAACATTCAGAACTGAGCCATGTGCTTCAGCACATAGCTGTATTCTCAGCAGCTTCAATCAAACCCTAATCACACCCAGTGTATGTCCACCACAGTCCACACCAACACAAGTTAAACCACCACCCTACAGTCAATTAACATCTTAATAAAACAGGACATGTCTTGGTAACACCGAGATACACAAACTCACAAAGTGATTAAAGACTTACCCTGCATCGCTCCCATCTCCACAGATTAAGGCATCTTTAGCCCCTTCAACTTTGTAATAGTTGTCTGGAAGAAAAGAGAGGGTCAGTTTTTAGTCTTGTAACCAAACAGATAAAAAGGGGACAGCTTTGAAACTATTTGGAAGTTTGTAAACAAGAAGAAAGAGAGACATGTTGGTGGGAAAAGAAGAGAGGCAGAGAAGGACAGAATATGTGGAGGACAAGGAAGAGGGAGACCAGGAAAATATATATGATGAGATAAGGGCTACAATTAGGGCCAAATGCAGAAGAAAGAGAGAACTAGAACCAGAACTGTGTAGCATATTCTGGTTTTTGTAAATGAAATTTAAATGACATGGATCATTTGTGTGGGTGGGGATGGTGATGGTGTAGGCTGCAATTTAATATTTTTTTAAATGCCTATATTACAGCAGTGTGTGCAAAGATAAGGAAAACATTAAGGATACAGAAGCAAACTGCTGCATTTCTTTTAATTACTGAATAAACCATTGTAGTATCAGTGAAAAAGTTTAAAAAGTTTACGTAGGTTTAGAGTTAGTCCGTTTGTTATGAGTATGTATGCTTTCTGAGAGAGAACTGTTACCAGTGTTATGGTTAATCAAGCTCCTTTTGAAAAGCTGCCAAAAGTGCAAAATGTTTTGACCAATGCATGTAATCGGAAAAAGACTGTACTGGTCCTTGGCAAGTAAAAAGCGGAGACAGATTACTAGAATGTAGACCTGCTGACAGGAATTTATCCCCAAGAAACATTAAGTTATGGGAATTTATGTTTATTGGCAGCACTCCTTCTCAGCAGCTCCATTGATATCCCATCAGGCCTCTGGTTATTAGATCAGACTGACCGCTTAGGATTGTGTTTCTCCCTTGTTCTTTGGTGGATATGCAAACCAGGGAACATGTATATCTTGTTATGGATGATTGCTCGACAAAATGGAAGGGAAATGAATAAAACAATTGCAATGAGATGATTTGTCGATCTGTCAGCCACCAGAGAGAATAAATCATGAGCAAAGCTTATCTGATGTCATCATGCTATCTTGTCTGGGTTAAGCTTTGGAGCATGATAGCCTGGGACAGCATCTCCATAGCAAACTAAAACAAACACTTAATTTTAGAGTGATGTGCCACTTTAAACTAGGACCTGGTTTTGAAAGGGGCTCTGGTGATCATTTAAAACACAGATCCTCTACCAGTTATGTAATTAAAAATGATAATAATTTAAATTATTTATTATTTCATACTGACCATACTAAATGCTTAGACATAGGTGGAGGCTGGGGTTGGATTGACAGGCTCTGGCTGGGATGAACTAAGCCTGCTATAGTGTCTCTCCAGCCATTAGGAGATAAGAGTTCTAGAAGGCTCCATGTCCACTTCAGCCTCCTCTAGTGTAGAGGCACCAGAGGGATCAGCCACATCTCCGGGCCTTTCTGCTACACTCCAGCTGCACTCTGTACCACTTATCCTGGCTGGACTGGGACTTGGGCTGGGTTGAGGCTGGGGTGTTGTGGTGTTTTGGCCCGCAGCCTGTTATGTCAGTCAACAGTCCACATTCCTGGTGTCGCTTTAGATGCTGCTTTGTCACAAAGCACCATGATCCTTCATCCCCCAGACATATACAGCCCTATCCTCCGGCCACCCCCAGCCTCTGCCTCATTTCATCCCCTACTCAACTACCCCTCCTCAATTTGACTCCACCCCTATGCTACAATATCAACCCAAAACTCGAATTGCTGTCCAAGCCTTCCATCCCCCAGCTCCTCCATCACCCCCCCCTCCCCCCCTCCCCCAAAGGACACACTGTATGTTCAGGCTTCTGCTGCGTACAGACTGTATGCTGTGACTGTGATTGCATCAGCAAGTAAACTAATGAAGATGCTGTCAGGTCAGGTGGTCTCTGGGCTGATGATGGAGACATGCGTGTGTCTAATGAAGCCTGGCATAGTTCTGGAGGCGGGGCTGAAGAGGGAGGCTGGAGGAGGGAGGTTGGAGGCTGGGGTAGGGAGACTGGAGGATGGAGGCTGGAAGAGGGCGGCTAGTGTAGGTAGGCTGGAAGAGGGTGGTTAGAGAACGGAGGCTGGAGGAGGAAGGCTGTATGAGGGGGCTAAAGGACGGAGACTGGTGGTGGGAGGCTGGATGATGGAGGCTAGAGGAAGAGGGCTGGTAGAGGGAAGCTGGAGTAGCAGGCTATTTTTTATTTGTCCATGCTGCTAGTCTCCTTTATAACTTCCCCTCTTTTCGCTCTGGATAAAAGCATCTGCTAAATGACTGAATGTTTATAAGGTGGTCTCTGGGCTGATGATGTAGACATGCATGTATCTAATGATTCTAATAATTCCTGCATGTTGTCTAATGAGTCTAACAATTGTGTTTAATGATTCTATGGATTCATTCTGTCTTCTTAAATCCTCACAAAGACTGACAAGATCTGAAGAGAGCGGCTGAAGACCCCAGGGTTGCGCAGCGCTGGCACTACAAATGTTTTTGTGCTGCACAGTGACTGCAGAGGGGTCCGTTTACGATGTAAACTTTTATTTTGAAAGCACAACAATAAAGATATTGGATTTCGCCTGCAAATCTGTCCCCCCCAATGTTAAATTAAATCCTGTGCCCATGAGTAGATGTGTCTGGATCTGGCAGGAACACACATCGCAAACTCTGGTTCTCCATGACTGTGACAACCCTCTGTTGGGAAAGTCTGATGGGTCTGATCAACTGGTATACCAATGAAAGGAGTCCCATATCCCCATGCACGGCCTCCTCTGTTTTACAGAGATTTTCCTGGGACACTAAATGAGGGGCCGCACCCCCTTGTCTTGGAGAATACTTCCCTAATCCTATTCGACGGGGGATCTGTACTCCTGATTGGCCTGGGGCATACATTTGATTTGTCAGAATGCACTGGCAATGTAGCATCCATACGTTACATAATAGCGCAGACACTGCGGTGAAGTCTGACATCAGTCAAGTTTCATTCCATATATTCAAAGTTTCTTTATATATATTCAAGGTTTCTGTATATATATATTCATGTTTTCTTTATATATATTCGAGGTTTCTGTATATATATATATATATATATATATATATACATTCAAGGTTTCTTTATATATATTCAAGGTTTCTGTATATATATTCATGGTTTCTTTATATATATTCAAGGTTTCTGTATATATATTCAAAGGATTAATTTCCTGAACGGCATGCCATAATATGTATATATACTGTATATCAACATAGGAGCTTTCAGTGTAATTGGACAGAAACTTCTGTCCCATACATAGTTTACAACCCCTGCCTAGTTCAACTTTTGTCGAGTCTCACCTTCATCTGAGATGAAGTCCTTGAGTGAGGGCCAGGTCTTGTTGTTGCAAAAGAAGGAGCTGTTGGTGTTGAGTGTGTTGTTCACACAATGGGCTGTGCTTCTAACACACTTCTGACGCAGGTTACCCATGAAAAGCTGCAGACCAATAAGTGCGAAGACGCTGAGGCAGAAGACTGTGAGAATCATGACATCAGCCAACTTCTTCACAGATTGGATCAGAGCACCTACGATGGTCTTCAGACCTGGGAACCACACACACACATACGCACACATGCACACACATAGATATACAGCTGTCAGTTTGACAAATATGAAACATTATATCATAATTTATATTATTTTGTACAATCGTAAAATAAAGTGTAGAGCACACCGTGGCTGCCAACATTAGTCTTACATCGTCATTCTATGTGCTTACAGGGCTAGCAATGTTGGCTGACGTAACTAGAGAGGGTACAATTTCTGGGGAAATTGTGGGGTGTGCTTGCTTCACTTGGGCTTTTTTTTTTTTTTTTTACAAAAAGCATTAATTGCAAAAGGGTTGATCTGTAGCCTCAATTGAAAAGGTACCGTATTTTTCGGGTTATAAGCATGGTTTTTTTCATAGTTTGGCCGGGGGTGAGACTTATAACCACATTATTATATCATTCAGTGTTGGGCAGTAGCGCAGTACCACTAGTGGCGTTACTAGTTTAACTACATGTCTCAGTAGCGTGGTGGTAGTGTCGCTGTTTTCTGAATCGAATAGCTTTTCAGTAGCTTATCTCTTTTATTAACCAAGTAGTGCGGTAGCGTCCACACAAGCTAAATTTTTACAAACATCTCTGAAGCTCAGCGCAGCGGAGCTTTCTGCTGCAGTTTGAAATCAAAGGATGAGTCAGTGATGCTACCGCCATACCCGGCCATGTATGTGGAGCCGACAGAAGCACTTCCGTATGACGGTGACACACAATCAATCCTTGGGCTGGCTACAACGTCTCTGATGCAGGGGAATACGGACAAGTTAGCCTGCTTGAGTGAGTTACGTTACTTGATGGAAAAATGGCTACGGAGCCACTAAAGGGACATGTTTTTTCTTTTTTTTACCTTTCTCGTAAGCACGAGATACTTTTTTGTGAGCACGAGATACTTTTTCGTGAGCCGAGATACTTTCTGGTGAGCACGAGATACTTTCTGGTGAGCACAAGATACTTTTTTGTGAGCACAAGATACTTTTTCGTGAGCACGAGATACTTTCTGGTGAGCACAAAATATTTTCTGGTGAGCACAAGATACATTCTGGTGAGCACGAGATACTTTCTCGCAGTGTTGGGCAGTAACGTCACTACAAGTAGCGGCATTACTAGTTTAACTAAATTTCTCAGTAGCGTGGTGGAAGCGTCGCTGTTTTCTGAATCAAATAGCTTTTCAGTAGCTTAGCTCTTTTATTAACCAAGTAGTGCGGTAGCGTCCACACAAGCTACATTTTTACAACATTTTTGAAGCTCAGCGCAGCAGAGATTTCTGCTGCGGTCTGAAATAAAAGGAGGAGTCAGTGGCGCTACTGCCATACAAGGTCGTGTAGGTGGAGCCGACAGAAGCACTTCCGTATGACGGTGACATCACGGACCAATCCTTGGGCTGGCTACCTCTCTGATGCAGGGGAATACAGACAAGCTAGCTTGCTTGAGTGAGTTACGTTACTTGGTGGAAAGATGGCAGAGGGTGACGAGGACGTTGGCTGGGTCCGAAACCACTCCCTGCACTATATAGGGATCACGCCATTTTGTAGTGGTGTCCGAAACGTTAGGGATCACCAGGTGATCCCTATATAGTGCCCTGAATGTATCCCACAATTCACCGCGAAAAGTAGTGAGCATCGGATGGTCACTACATGAGCAATTTAACCCATCATGCATTGCCAGAACTTCTCCGGGCAAAGTTACGAACCGGCAAAGGATCGTAAATATGGCAGATGGACGGGAGACTGTGTACAAATGTATGTATTTTAACGGTGTGACTATTCTTTCGGCGGATGGATGTAAGGATGAGGCACGAAACAAATTAGTTGTGGAGCAGTACAACAGTCACGAGCTAGTTTATTCTATTTATTGGAGTCCACATTTTAAAACAAGGCAAATTAAATGGCTTTCTACATTCATTGAAAAACAAAATGTTAAACGAACAGAATATATTTAAACATTCCAGTCGATTACTCTGTAACTCTGTTACTAAAGAGCCAAGATAATACAATATGAAAATCTGCTTAAATAAAAAACCAAATACGGAAAATGAAACGTACAGGACAGTAATCAAAAGACTCAAGTACTATGTACATGAACAATGTACTTATTGTAAGTCGCTTTTAGATCCCTTAAAGTCCCTGCTAAATTATATTTATTTATTTCAGACATTAATGTGGTATGTTTTAATTGTGCGACATTGATGACGTAATTACGGGCGCCAAAAGAAGTGTCCGAAGTTTATTTTCTGTTGAGCTCACTATATAGTCCACTACATTTATTTCCCTATATAGGGAGTAGGGAGTAGGGAATGTGTGAGTGGTTTCGGACACAGCCGTTGAGTTAGTTGCACATTGTCTTCAATGGCATAGTAAAAAAAACAAAAACATAATAGAGCAGTTTAGAGCAGGTCTTTCTGCTTTTTGTTACTAAGTGTTGTAACACGTTTTGTGTTCTGGTTTTGGAGCAGTGAAGGCACAGTTTAATAATTGTTTAATAAAACAATTGAATGTAACATTTTTGCCTGCTTATTTGTCTGATTGACAGTTTTATTGATCACTGAGATAACTTGCCTCGGAATGAAGTTATATATAATAATAAAAAAATTGCTTAGATGTAGTTAAACTACTTTTGCCATGTTGCTGTAGCTTAGCTTGCTACATTTCTCTGGGGAGTAGCTTCGGTGTAGTGAAGCTTAATTTAATGCAGAGTAACTGGTAGCTTAGCTCACTACACTTTCCAAGTAGCTTTCCCAACACTGCTTTCTCGTGAGCACGAGATACTTTCTTTTCTCGTGAGCACAAGATACTTTCTCCTGAGCATGAGATACTTTCTGGTGCGCACGAGATACTTTCTGGTGCGCACGAGATACTTTCTGGTGCGCACGAGATACTTTCTGGTGCGCACGAGATACTTTCTGGTACGCACAAGAAAGTATCTTGTGCTCACTAGAAACGTTTGGCTTTTTTTTTTCATGTTCCTTTAGGGGCTTCGTAGATGGCAGAGGGTAAGGAGGACGGAGACGAACTGACCCCGAGGGAGTCATCCAAACATAGAGCAGTTTGGAGCAGGTCTTTATTCTTTTACTACTGGGGTTTGAGTTAAGTTATTGAGTTTAGAGTTAACTTGCAGTTCGTCCTGCAAATGTGCCCAAGTTATTGAGCATACCCATGCAAACGAAGGCTTTGTGTTCTGGTTTTGGAGCAGTGAGAGCACAGCGTAATCATTAATTAACATTTAAACAATTAAATGTGAAAATCGTGGATGGTGAAAAAAAGGACCATCTGCTAACATACATAAGACGTAAATAAGATTCACAATTATTTAGGGGTAAATCACTAATTCGAACTGGCAGCGATTATTGTCAGTAACAACGCAAAATGCGACCTTTAGGTCTCAGTTTAGTCAGAGGCCAGTTTGAGGAAGCTGGCTACAGTACTTTAATGCTAAACTGTGAAAGCAGGGGATTTCTGAATTCGCTAGAGCTAGCTAGTTAGCCAATTTGTTTTACTACTTGATGAAAGATTATCCATATGCCTTTAGAATATTTCTGTTTGTAAAAACTGCAAAATAACTGCGTGTCAGCGTGTTGTGAATTCAGGAATCATAAATGTTTTAATAATCCTCCCCTCTTTTCTAAACCACATCTCCTTTTATTACACCATTCCTTCTCCATGTCCTCAACTCCTCACTCACCTCTGGCACATTTCCCTCAGCATACAAACAGGCCATAGTCAAACCCTTACTCAAAAAACCCTCTTTTAACCCAGCCATCCTCCAGAACTACAGACTGATCTCACTGCTACCCTTCTTTTCTAAAACAATTGAGCGCGCCGTATCTAACCAACTGTCAAGCTTTCTCTCCCAGAACAACCTTCTGGACCCTAACCACTCGGACTGCCCTCCTTTCAGTTACCATGGCCCTCCAGTCTGCCAGAGCAGCCTCAAAGTCATCTGTTGTCATTCTGCTAGACTTCTCATGGGCATCACTGGCACTGCGCTTGAATGGATCTCATCCTACCTGACGGGCAGATCCTATGAGGTCTCCTGGGGAGGAAAAACATCTGGTCCTGGCCAGCTCCCCACAGGGGTCCCGCGGGGGTCCCGCAGGGGTCTGTCCTTGGACCGCTCCTATTCTCCCCATACACCACCTCACTTGGGCCAATCATCTCCTCCCATGACTTCTCCTATCACTGCTACGCTGACGACACACAGCTATATCCTTCCCCCGACCGATCCAGGGATCTCGACTTGAATCTAGGCCTGCCTCGATTGAAACATCTAAAACCTTCAGGACAGCGGCCCTCGAGGACTGGAGTATGACACCTGGGATCTAGAAAGTGGCTGTTCCAGGATTACTATTTCTACAGGTACGTCAGGATGCCCTCTGCCTGGCTCTCACCCAGGGCAAACCATTTTTAAAACCACACACAATGACCTGCCTCTTAAACCCACTCAACTGGGATTACAGAACTACACTAAGGTAAAAAGCAAACTACAAAGAGTGAGATGTGAGTGTTTCTGTGCTCTGTCTGGAGTGGTGTTTCTGTGCTCTGTCTGGATTGGTGTTTCTGTGACAGTGGAGACCTCACCTGGGATGACTGAGATTGTTTTCAGGGCTCTGAGGACCCTGAAGGTACGCAGTGCAGACACGTTCCCCAGATCCACAAACTCTGTCACATACCTGCAACAAGCCAGAGACACAAGAATATGAGCATACAGTAGACCAATCACAGAGCCACACACGGCAGGAGCAAGCAAGACATCAAGGAAGAAGACAGCAGAAAATGCAGTTTACATCAAGCATGGTAGGGTGCCTGCGAAAAATTGAGTGAAAATGTTGTTTCTGTAGTGTAAGTCCCATCGTAAGATCTTAGTTTAGAGGTTCATAAAGAGCAGCAGGGCTCTCAAGATTCTCATATTCTCTGTGAGAGTAACACATTTCAACCAATTCACATGCTTTAATGAAACACCTTTTATGTTTTCATGCTGAGAAAGGATATCTTGTCCCTTCATATACAGTAAATGGACGAGGCGCAGGCACACGAAAGTAAGTTTCCTACCGAGCTGAGAGCTGACTCAAGTTATACAGAGTTAATTGTCACCTACCATCCAAACAGAAACACCAGCAGCACTTCATGTGGACATTTTGGTGCTGCTGTGTGCTCACATGAACCATTGATGTTCAATGGTGGTGGTTCAATGGTGATGTTGAAATAATATCTATGCCCTTATTCCATTTTACATTATAGGTATTATTTGGATTCAGATCATGTTTGAAAACATGTTTTTCAACAACAAAACAAGCAAAAACAAACAAAACAAGCAAAAATCTCAAGCTAAGTAGCTACAGGGGTCCAGTGCAGATATTACATGGACCGTTTGTTAGCTTCTTGTCCTCCACAGTGATCCTCCTAGGGGATGAATCAGTCCCACAGACTCATAGCACGGCAACGGCTGCCCTAAGTTAAAGATTTTGAAATGGATCAACGTAATTGTTCTTACTCACATAAAACTTAAGCATAAACTCTAGACAGGGTGTTTTTTTTATGCATGAGCTGGATATTGCAGATGCTGACAAGTGAGAGAGGTCACAATACTATATATACCCACCCTTCTTATAGTTATATTCCCCCCCCCCCGTACATCTAGTGCCCACTTTCCACTTTGTACATGTTTATTTTTTACTCCTATACATGTTCTATGTTGCTCTTCTCTGTCACAGTGAATTCTATGTTTGTTAATCTTGCATAGCGATTAAACCTGATTCTGATTCTGAAGATTCAACTGAATGAAATGTCTTGCTAGCACAAGCAGGTGTCCAAATTATTAATCTATCAAGTCAGTTCCATCCTTGAACTCCAATTGGCTAATGGGTTAATGGGTTAGACTGCCTCTCTAATGTCTTATTTAGAATATATTGAGAAGATATATGGGGTACAATCTCATATCAGTATCAGTAAATGTGTTTTGTAATTCCCTGCTTGTCAAATTAAACTACAGATAACAGCTTCTCTGGACACCTGTAGGTGTCCTTGCACGATCTCAGAGGCTGTTTTGAGAGCTCTTGGGGACAGAAAGGTAGGAAAGGCCTGGAGCGTCCCTGCTCTGAAAAACTCAGGTAGAAACCAAAAGCACCCAATAGTAGTCGTCAGTTGTGCTGGGGCTGAGGGACTGCAAAACATGTAACCTGTCAAACATCCTGTTTGACCTCAACTAAGGAAAGAAAGGGAGACGATAACCATTTTTAACAACACCTCCTATTGCCCACTCCCATTCCGTCATCCTTACAACTCCACCTGCCCACACCCATTCTCCATCACTACACCACCTACTGCCCACCCACCCATCCGCAGCCCTGCATCATAATCCTTCCTTTCCTGGAGCTATCCAAGCTGTGTTTTCATACCAGGTGCTTCAGCGATATGACGACCTTAGCAGGGGCACAGCACCCACCCCTGCCCTGCTCCCACCCCAACTTGCTGCCATGATGAGATGATCGGTGAGGAGACGCTTCTATGGCAGCAATCTATGTGAGCGGTGGCCATTTTGGTCCAAAGTAAATCAAGTCACATGAAGCTAACAGTCTCCATTACGATGTCATATTTCATGTGTTCTGAGTGCTCGGCTGATTGAATTACAGCAGGGGAGGACCAGGAGGGGGAGAGGGAAGTAAACTAGAGCTTTAACCTGGCCTGGCCTTGCCTAACATTGTCTATCTTACATAAAAGTACATTTTGCTTGGCCTGGCCTAGCTAAGCGCTGTCTCTGAGGCAGAGACATGGTCATGAGATAGTGATTACATTGTGTATGTGGTTAAACTATCAACTATGGAACCATAATGGTTTGGAAGTGTCAGTGCGGGGGAAGTCTTGGTCTCCATGGGAACCCTAAGGGGGGGTGGAGGCATTTATTAGAAGGGGGCAGAGTAGACATGGTGGAGAGAGGTATCTGTGGAACATGTTTGTTCATCAGTCTGGATTTAATAAAGCGGGTGTTGAGAAGGGGGGTGGAGGCTGTGGGCAGAGGTGGGTGGGAGAGATGTTCTGTCAGCGCCTGCAGCCAAGGGGAGCGGGAGAGGGTAGGGTGACTTATGTCTCCCTGTCCTGCTAAAGATCCATCTGACCACGCCAAGGCCTTCGGATCAAGGACGCTTGGCCCCTGAAGGAGAGGTGTTAGTGTCACTGTGTGGGTGTGAGTGTGTGTTTGTCTGCGTGTGAGTGTTTTATCTATGTGTGTGTGTGCATACGTTGGAGGATGAAGCTGTGAGGCCAAACTAGAGATCAACACTCCATCATGCAAGAGGGGTGGAGTTTGGGGGGAGGGCACAGCAGTAGGCTGACTGTTCAATCTCTCCTTGCTCCTTAATGGGTTCATTGCAGCCTGGTGATATAATTCAGCACTAACCAGCAGTGATGCTGTGTTGTATTCCCCCTCAACTGGAGCAGCAGCTCAACAGGCATGTTGAGATACATTCTGTGTTATGGACACTTCTGGGTTATAGACATTACTGGGGGATAGACAATACTGAATTATAGAGACGGCTATAAAGATGCTGTACAGATTACTTAGCAAGAAAAACTACTCAGTTAAAGACTACTGGGCTCGATCTGTTCTGATGAAGTGAATGTAGTTATAGTAGTATAGTATTATCTGTGAACTAGTATCTGTAGTATGTGTATCAGTATGTAGTATCTGTGAACTGTCGGTCCTGGTATGGACCTGAGGTCAAGTTGGTTTGACGGTGTAAAGACCAGCCTAACTAATTTCTTCATCAGCCAGGTATTGATCAGGTGAAACGGAAAGCATCCATCTTCTCTGAGTGTTGCAATGCTTTATCAGGTTGGTATTGATCAACAATGGAAGTTGTCAATACATAAAACCAATGCCCTCCATTTTCAAGATGTCAATCACTCATAGAGTTCCATTCAAACGTGTCAACTAGATATGAGGATGTCGCTCCAAAGAGAATAACAGAAAGAGGTGTGTACATCAAAGATTAACTCACAGATACAGTGATGTTGAGAGAACCACAGGGTACGAGACACTTACGCCATAACAATCACGCTGAAATCCAACCAGTTCCATGGGTCACGGAGGAAGGTAAAGGGGCCCACACAGAAGCCTCTTGCCAGGATCTTAATTAAAGACTCAAACGTGTAGATGCCAGTAAACGTGTATCTGAGAAGGGGGTAGAGAGAGGGAGGAGGGTGAAAGCCAGAGATAGGGATGAAGGGATGGAGAAGGACGAAAAGAGGGAGGTTGAAAGATTGGGAGAAGAAAGCAGGGTGGTAAATTGAGGACAAAACATTATTAGACAATAGAGACACCACACCCTTCGTTTGGCGTGTGGGGGCAAAAACAGAGACAATAGAGACACCACACCCTTCGTTTGGCGTGTAGGGACAAAAACAGACAAACAGGCAGATGGATAGATAGATTAAGTGATGTGTTAGAACATACTGAGCATGGTAGTTTTTACATGCTGGGAGCCTATCAGGCTAGCTGGAGGTAGGAAGACAAAAGTGTGGTATATGTAGCTGCCCAAGATGGCTTTGGTCATTCAAGGGGGATGAGTGTTAAGAGCGGCTATGACAGACAATTGTTTTCCCACTGGTGGGCTATAATATTTGTCCTCATTGTGATTGCTAGCAGAGGTGCCCTGGCAAGGCTATTGGGGGAACACCTTACTTTAGTTACTTTGGCTACAACCCCATTCATCCATATGACAGATACTACAGCCATACAGCTAATCCATAATGTTACTGAACAGCTAATGATTAATAGAGAGCAAGAGAGAGAGAGAGAGCCAAAGAGAAAGAGAGAGAGGAAAGAGGAAATGATTTATAGTCCACTTCTTCAAATCAAGTAGCCTGTATGAAAGTATGTATTCCCATGAATTGTATGCTGGGGGAAGAAAACAAATTCCTCTAATGCAGTGGTTCTTAACCTGGGTTCGATCGAACTCCAGGGGTTTGGTGAGTCAGTCTCAGCGGTTCGGCGAAGGTCAACACACACATACGACTCATATGATTCGTGATGACACGACCAATTAAGAAGAGTTCGGTGAATGCGCATATGAAACTGGTGGGGTTCAGTACCTCCAACAAGGTTAAGAACCAGTTCTAATGACAGTCCTATACAAAGGTGCATAAGTAATACCATACCCTTGCTGCCACTCCACACGTAGCATTAGTACACAGCACACACAATATAGTACCGTCACATTAGCATAAGCACAGTGCTCTGGATAAGAGCGTCTAAATAACTAAATCATAGTGCCATTAGTATTAACTGTCAGCAGTGCCATGGCTGGAGACGCTGGGTTGTTAATAATAACTTGCTAATTGTGGTAGACAAGGCAACAAACATCTGTCAAAGCATTACATCTGGACAGACAGGGCATAATTCAGAGGTCAGGAGAAGAGTGGTCAGAGGGTGATTGCGACAACGTTGACAAAAGGTGCAGAGAGATGACAGCTTTGTATGGTGGTTCCCATGAGCTTTTTTAGTTAAAAAGCGATAACAAGTTAAACATGTTAACATAGTTTGCTTAGTTGGTTCTGCTGGCAAAAGTAATGTAACTGTCTAAATTATTTGAGTTGTTCAAAGATTTCCAAAAGATTCGGTGATTAAAGTGTGAAATGGCATGAAAATATAGTCTTGTCATCTTTGGGCACATCACAACTGTGTAACTGTTAACTGGCAGGCAGACATAGAAGCAACGAGACAAGACAGTTAGGCTGGCATGCAGACAGTCATCATAAAGATGGAGAAAGATAGACAGGAAATGGTGGACAGAGAGACATACTGACAAGTGGAATTGTCAGCATGTTGTAATTGAACTTACTCCAGGTACTTGGCCCAGTAGGCAGGTTCAGACATGGCCATGAAGCAGCAGTTGGTCAGGATGGTGCACATTATGAACAAGCTGAATAATGTGCAGTCTGGTCAAGGAAGTATATCACTTTGTAACAACCCTTACATTAATATACATATATTTGTCTATGTGCTTGATGATACAGGAAGTGAGTTGAGAAAGATGGTGTCTCACAGGAAGTTATACTTAAATTAGCCTGCTGTAGATTGAGATGGACTAGACTGCATCCTACCCTAAAAGTATTCAAAATGTAAACCTATCATAATGATTGATATTTGATTCAGAGATAATTACACTAATCAATATTTGTAACCCAGAGTTACCCAGCTCTCTAGAGCATCGGTGTCTCTCCAGGTTTCTATCAAAGGGGACCTAAGTGACATGAATAATTATACATCATTGCTGGAATACACCACCATGGAGCTAACAGCACACACACACACAATCCCAGCTCACTCAACAGCTTGGCTGACTGACAGCCCTGGCCTCACCCCTCTATTAGAAGCCCATTAGACAGCTTGTGGAGCTCCAACCTGCAGGGATGGAGGATGGAGAAAGTGGGTAGGAAGGAAATCTTAGTTTACAGTTCTTAACTGGTACTTCTCAGGTTTCTTCTGAACATGGCTGAGACCCATCAGTGTGGACAGACACACTGTTCTATAAAAAGAGTTGGGAGTGTGTGGAGTCCACACACTTCTCTGGGGAGAAAGTGCTTTTCACCACTCAGTAGACACCTACTAGTGCTAGCACACAAACACACAGTCTTGGTTCTCTGGCGCCACGGTGACCAGACGTATTCAGTTGGTGGACTTCAGGAGTGATGGAGGGGGTGAAGGACGCAGGAGGACACGAGGGAGGAGAAGGGGAGGGGTAGACGGAGGAGAGAGGACTGTCTTTTTCCCATTCCTACTGACTAGCCAACTGACCGGCTGGCAGACTGCTTAGCTGGATGACTGACTGGATGATTGACTGTTTGAATGACATGCTCACTGGTATGTTTGCTTGGCTGACGGACTATCAGACTTGCTGGCTGATTAACTGATTAACTAACTAACTGGCTGACCATCTGGATGACTGCATTGCAGAGCGGCTGCTTGGATGACTGGCAGTTTCATCATCTGAGATCCAGTGAGCCAGGCAGATGTTATCGCCCAGTTACAGTTACTCTCTGGAGGTTACTCTCTATAGGGTTACAGTTACTCTCTGGAGCAACATCCCATAATGTCTGCTTCCCAACATCCCTAAACAGTAGTGTGATATCCTGATGTACAGTAAAAGTATTATAAAGAGGACGAGTTCATCACACACCCACGTTATACAGCTGAATGTCCAGATATTACATTTATTAATTTTTAGCAGACGCTAGATATCAACACTGTCTGAGTCACAGCCCTGAGCCGATGATGAATTCACTGGATTTACCGCACCACTGTGTTTATCCTTCAGCCAGTATCTTAGAAATGTCATAGCACTGTGTGAATATATAAACCATAATCTCCTGTAAATAAGCTACAGAATAATACTTGCCATTCCGTTTTCATCTCCATTGTTGTGACCTTTCATTAGGGCCTCCTATACACCTAGCTAGGGTTAATTATATTGTTACACGTAGTCACATTAACAGCTGGTGTTGGGATGCTGTGACAGAAAGACTATCAGAAGACAGACCTCACAACATCAGATCACATCGCAACACCACAATACAATTACACAACATAACATCACAAGATTAAATCACATCACATCATAATACAACATGTCACAACATCACATGAACACACGTACAAGTCAATGCAAAACATCACAACACAATATCACATTACAAGGTAATATCTGAGTTTCCTCATGTCCAAATAATTATCCTTAAAATTCATTCACATAATCTAAATTTTTTGAACCAACATTTGTGTGCGTTTTGCTACTATTAGTGTGTATGTGATTGTGTGCATTGTGTATCTTTAGACAACAAAAGGATATGAGTGGACTAATATCTTTATTGAGGCTCTTCGTACTGGATGAAAAGGGCTAAAAATATAGAGGGCTGCAGTGGCACTGAAACGGAAGATGGCCTTCCCTTTATTCAGCACTATAAAAGTCTGTGGAGAGGGGAGAAGGGAGAGAGGAAGAGGATGGAGAGGGGTAGAAAAGAGGGAATGGTTGGGGGGGAGAAGAAGAGGGGAAAGAGGAAGAAAAGGGAGAGATAGAGGGAGGAAGGGAGAAACAGAAAGAAAAACAGAAACCGGAGACAGAGAAGGGAAGAGAAATGTGCATCACGGTTAAAGAGCAAGGCAATAAACTAACAGTGACACCTCCCCCACATTCTACACACACACCCTGTCTCTCTGAAACACACACACATATACACATACACACAGAACAGCCAGAGGAGCAGATCTTGCTGTAAAGCCAGTGGTCAAAGCAGACAGACAATGTCTAGATGAAAGACCAGAGTCAGATTCACCAGAGGGTCAACATCAGACATTCTCCTTTCCTATCCTCTGCTCTCTCCTCCCCTTCTCTCCTCTCCTCTTCTCAACTCTCCCTCCTCTCTGCACCTTATGTGACGGAAGCAGGAGAGAAATAGAGGGAGACTGAGAAATAGAGGGAAAAAAGATGGAAAAGAGAAAGTGAGAGAAAAAAAGAAAAAGGAAGAGATAGGGCAGTGGTTGCACTTTTCATGTGACCCATTCACCAGTCATCTCTCTCTCCTCTTTTCATCTCTTTCTCCAGTTTCCATCAGTTGCTTGACCTATTCTATAAACTATTTTGACACTCATCACTTTCTCCATCTTACTTAGGACTAAATCCCTATTTTTCCTCTCTGTCCATTTGTCTAAAGTTTTGATTCCTGCTGCACTTACCCATTATCACATCCCTCTCCTTCTTCCTTCTCTCCTCACCCTCCCTTTCTTTCTTAGACCATCCCTCCCATCCTGGTATCAGACAAGACAAGATCAAACAAACGCACACAGACACCCCTCTCCCCCTAGTCCCAGTCCTCCAGACCCACCCTGCGATTCTTATGGTAGTAGGGGTCAATGTCCTCCAGGGGCACCCCAACCAGCCCAGATGGAATCTCCCCAAAGATCCGGGGCAGCTGTTTTGACGCCTCCAGGTCTGGACGAGGCTTGAGTTCCTCCACATCTCCCAGGTCCTCCTGGGGGGGTGGGGGTTACATAATGTTTACCAGTCAGCAGGCTCTGTGTCTGTGTAGTTTCACCTGATCAGTTGAGATGTCTGTTTAGAGTGAACGTTTTTTGTTAATGAGTATGTTGTATATTTCTGAGTGGCTATCTAATTCTACAGTTATACCTTTATTATACTATTAGCCTACCCTAAACAACAAGTGTTGCTGTTAACTTGTCTTAAACTTCTCGTCATCCATACTGTAAAATCCTTTGACTTCTGACCTCCTTTCACTGATGTAATGCGCATTGTGTTTTTAATTTGATGTGACCAGGGGGAATGTTCCATAAAGCAAATTGAATCCATGTCAGTTGCTTTGCTGTGTATATGGTTAACTCTCTTTTTTCTTACAACTTGAAGTCATAAATAGAAAAAGTACCTATCTCTCTCAAAGCTGCGCGGAGGCCCGTGTCTGAGATGCTCCTGAAACGTGGCATGGTCTGCCTGGTGTGAACTGTATACCATTGACTAGAGTGGAGGTGATCGCCCCGATATGCCTCGACAATGACCCTTGTGAAATGCGTCTGGTGTGAATAGGAGGTGAATTGCCGTTTTTTAATTAATTATTATCGACCCTGCCCTATCAGATGGATGAATGGATCAGTAGGAAAGACCTAACCCCATCCTGTCAGAAGTTTAGGAAGACCTAGCTCCACCCTATCAGATATGTAGGACAAACCTGATAGTGCTTGGCATGCCGAGCCTGCTCCTCAGCAATGCGCTTCTCAATGGCAGCCAAAGACTCGCGGGTGAACCGGTGCAAGCTGCCTGGTCCCGGTGGTAGCAGCAGGCTGGCCATCTTCTCATCCTGTCTGTTTGTCCTGCACTAGACGCTCTGGAGAGAGGGGGGAGGAAGAGAGGGAGATACAGGGTTATTCACCACCACGTTCCAGCCTGTTCCTGAAGGTCTCCTAAAGTTCTCATGATAATATTAAGAACAGCCTGGGAGTCCAGGGAGACCACAGATTCTGAGATGAATCATGTTAATATCAGTATTAGATCCCATTGCATCACATACACATACACACTCTAGCCATAGCTCACATCCCATCACTATTCTTCGCATACATTCCCTCACACATACACACACATACACACCAATCTTAGCTTACATCACCTCACATGTACATATACAACATACTAGCCTTGGCCTATACCCCTCCCTCTCTCTCTTTCTCTCTCTCTCACACACACACACCCTAGTCTTAGCTCACATCCCTTTTCACACATACACACAACTCAACACACATTGAACACGCAAACACATGGAGCACACAAACTGATTGGCAGCAGGCCATCTGTCTAAGGCCTAATTGAAGGACAGGCCTCATTTTTCATACGTTCATGCATTTATACGTGGCAGATCTGAATCAAATTTCTGACGCATGTGTGCATCACATCAAGGCAGCAGGGGCTCCAGAACATGATTTGTTACACACACATATTAACACAAACAGGATCCTGGTCCGGTTCCCTTTGACCAGTCCCCCATCTTGATCATCTAAACAGGTAGACACACAGACACACAAACCCACAGACACATACACACAGGCACCAAACTTTAGTTGGCGCTCAGCTAATGCTGTTCAAGATAATCTGATTCTGGGTCACAGATTTGACCTACTGCATGTAGGCTTCACAGTGTGACATCATTGTTCTTCACACCAATGAGACAACAGTGGCTATAGGTTGCAAAGGGACGTGTCCAATTACCTGCATGCATTATTCAGCCTGATAGGTCATGGCTCAGGTCAGCCCCTCAGGTCAGTTCCTTTTCCACACAAACACACACACACATCCTGTAATATCTCTATGATCACCACATTGCATTGTGTGTATGTGTGTGGGTATGAGGCCTGGATCATGCGAACCGCTGTACCCACCACTGACTGTTATCCTGACTGTGCTGAGGATGTGTCTGTGTGCATGTCTGAGTGCAAGCCTATGTGTGATATCTCTAATATGATCTAGCCCTCTCAGCCAGAGAGCTTTTGGGTCAGCTATACTGCCCTGAGAGGGCCCCTATCTCTTGGCACAACCTTCTGTAGACAAGCCTGAACAAAAGACAGTGGAAAAAGGAGCGGAGCAGCGTGTGTTTGTGTAGGTGTGTGTGTTGCACAGTTTACCTGGGGACGAGGGTGCACTCCCCAGGGCTACACTGTGTATGAATCAGAACAGCTTGGTGCTAAGCAGGCTGAGAGCACTGTCGTGTTGTGTAATTGCTCTCTCTGGAAGATTTTCTTGCCACACACACACGCACATACACAGTGGAAAGCTGAGAATCTCTCTCCCATATGGACAGAACTACACCGTAGAGACTAACTAAATGAACTAAACTGAACTAACCAACTCAATTTAAACACACACTGGCCTGTACATGTGTGTGTGCCTGCACGTGTATACATATTTGTGGTGTGTGTGAGTGTGTATGTGTGCGTACGTGTGTGTGTGTGTGTAGATATGTGTGTGTGTCTGAGCAAGTTGACCTCCCCTGGGGTCACCTAGGTCAGTCATCCTCCAGCTGCTCAGGGACCAACCCCAGAGCCCTTTGGGAAATCAGCCCTGCACCGGGCTAACTTGCAAAGGGCTCAGACGTCGAATACAACCTAGGATAACATGCAGGTTTGGCAGTAGGGTAACACACACAGAGACATCATACACACCACATATGCCCTGTTCATCAGAGGACCTGGGCCCAAACTGAACTGTTAATAATTATCGCTCCATCTTCATCCACATGTAATAAGATGGAGGGATGAAGGGATCAAAAGTGTATACAAAAATATGAACGACTTCTGGAGCACATGTGTGGTGGCCAATTTACTCTGCTTGAGGATCAGTCTACCTAGACCAGCCATGGTGTATGTTTGGGTGCAATGGTAACATTTATTATTCTAAATCCCTCTGTGCCAGGTGTGGCTGGTACCTCCTGTTTCACTTTGGGGACATAATGCAAGCTTTTATTTGAGGACAGATCTCACCTCACCTCCCTTTGTGCAAAGCAACCCCCAACTCTCTCTGAACCCTCTGTGAATGATAAGCACCAGTATATCAACAACTCATGTTTAAAATACAGGTAGGCACAGTGCATGTCAGGAGGATGTGTATGTGTGGGAGGGTGGCAGGGGTTACAGCTTAATGATCTGTAATTACAATCAAATCAAGGGGAACATCTGTCAGTCATAGCCCTATTCTCTCTCTCTCTCTTTCTTTTACACACACACACAAACACACACTCAAATAGCCTTAACATTTCATTCTCAAATTACAATTATTTAATTGTCCAAGACAAAGAAGGCAATATTTTGTGGACAATGGTAAAACCTAGAAATAAATTATTATAAAGAATAGAATAGAATCCTCTGCTACTCCCACTCCTCCTCCCTCTCATCTCCTACTCCATCTCCTCCTCTCCTACTAATCCTCCTCCTCTTCTACTCCTTCTCCTCCTCTTGCTGCTCCTTCTCCCATATTCTCTTACTGTTTCTCCTCCTGCTCATCTCCTCCTTAACCTTCTTTCCTCCTCCTGCTTCTTAGTGTGTAATATGAAATTGCCCTCCTTGCAACCACTGCAGGTCATTTATAATCCTTTTCATTACAACTGGAGGAGTGTTTCATCTGAATCCCCCAGGATAGGACTCATACAGACACCTGCTAATACATGGCTGCCTTGCACACTTACACACACACAAAAACCCACTCACACACACATGCTGTGCATTTATCCATGCACATAACTGTTTTGTTTTTGTTCCCTAAAATGACAAGATCTACATCATCTTAATAGTCTTTGTATTGATTTGCCAGCCCCATCCATCTGCTGTGGTGATGTCTACCTCCACTACCTGTCTAACTCCAGTACTTGTCTACCTGCACTACTTGTCTACCTCTACTACCTAATATAACTCCACTACCTGTCTACCACCATTTCACAAATTGGAGTTGGGAAAGGGTTTATGGTTTATCTTACCGGTCTTCATGCACTACCTGTCTTCCTCCACTCTCTGTTTACCTCCACTGCCTGTCTACCGCCACTTCCTGTCTATTGCAATTCCTATCCACCTCCACTACTTGTCTTCCTGTAAAAAAAATGCATTACCTGTCTACCTCCCCTACCTGCACTTCCTGTATAGCTGTCTCCCTGTCTCACTACACTGCCAGTCTACATTCACTACCTGTCTACCTTCACTACATGTCTACCTCTACTACCTGTCTGCATGTCTGTTTGTCTACCTTCACTGCCTGTCCTCATACTTTTCCTGTTCTCCCTTCTACCTGTCCGTCAACCTGTTTACCTGCCATTGTTGCTTCCTGTCTGCTTTCTCTGCCTTCCTCCATCCCTCCTCTTCCTGTTTACCCTCCTATTCTCATCTGTCTAGATTGATCCTTCCTTCTTTCATGCCTTCGTTCCTTTTCTCATTCCTTCCTTCCTCACTGCTTTCTGCCTCCCAGCCACCCAGCCTGCGACCTACTTCCATTAATCCTGGTTGAGTCTGCCTCCTCCTCTTCTGTCACTTCTCTTCACAGCTGGACCAGGGAGGAGGCAGAGGGATGGAGGAGGGAAAGCAGGGATGAAGGGAAAGAGTGCAAAAGAGGGAGGAGGAAAGAAAGCAAGGAAGTCAGGGAGAAAGGAGGGAGGTGAGGGAGGTGAATTCAGAAGTCAGGGACACAGAGGTGATGTTGCACCACAAAATGTTTCACTGTCTTTATCTCTCCACCTCTCTCTCTTTCAAACATGTCTTTCTCCACCTCCATATATCTCCCATCGCTCTCTGTCACACACAGATCATTTGGAGGGTGTGTCTTCCTTGCCTACAGTGAGGTACAGCAGTTTGAGCCAGCTCTACTGATTTGGTCAGCAGCTTGGCTGGGATGACAACACTGGCCCAAGGCCAGGGTGCATGTGTGTGTGTTAGTTTGTGTGCACGTGTATGTGTGTGTAAGTGTATATGTATGTGTGTTTGTCCCTGCATATGTGTGTGACCCTGTGTGAGCCTACATATGTGTGTGTGTGTGTCTTTGTGTGTGTGTGTATGTATGTGTGTCTGTGTCTGTGCGTGTGCTCCAGTTCTATCATGGCATCCTGTTTTGTGGTCATGTCACCAGAAAAGGAGTATAAACCTTGACATGACAATCCTAGAAGATATCCCACGAATCCCTCCTGCATTGTTCCCAGACCCACAGGCCTTCAGTACCCCCATGGGGAAGGGTGAGCAGACTATGGGGCCTGTGGTTCTCAAGGCTCACAATACTGTCAGTACACAGACACAAATCACCTCGTTTCATGCAATCTCCTGATAAATCTCCTGAATGATCCCATCTGATGAAGTAGGGGGATGTGTGAGTATGTGTGTGTGTGCATGTGTCTGTTTATAAAGCATCATCATGATCATGATTATGGCTGCCTCTGATCGTAGAATGCTACTAATTATACCCTGGCATCGGCGTCACCTGCAAATGATTGCCTCTCAAGTGACACCAGGTGGACAGCTATTGGCTACGGATGTTTGGAGGTCCAGGGGCTCTTGAAAATCTGTGTGTGTATGTGTGTATGTGGGTGAGAGTGTGCATGTCAGTGTGTGTTTGTGTGTGTGTGTGTGTGTTTGCAGTATTATTAGTGTAGTTTACAGAGATAATACACCAACTGTCAGCTGGCTCACAAAGATCCTAGCTCACAAAGAATTCCCCTGAGCTCTTCACGTCTCCACAACCTATACACCTGCATCACATGGCAGGAGGAAGCTCACTGTGTTTTGAAGTCAGAATAATCCTTACATGTTGATGGTGTTGTGAGGACTGATGGTAATTCAGCCCTCAGCTAGTCTCGCTAACCCAGCCAGATGAACATGAGCATTCATGTGTGGCCTTCTTAACTCACACACACAACTGCACACATACATTATTATACACACTGGTTTGTTCTACACTTATCAGTCTAGTTCTATACTGCCCCACACCAGTCCTACTGTTCTAAACTGCCCCAGAAACACAGGACCAGTACTACAGTAAATCTATGTCTTCTGTGAACACCCGGCAATCTGACAAATACATTTAGGCACTCCACCGGAACGGAATTAACGTGAAGAGAAAGACAGAGATGCCAGTTGTTGCCTGCTCAGCCACATCTGAATCTTACGCAATGGAATCAGAGAGAGGGAGGGAGAGAGAGAGAGCAAGAGAGGGGGGAGAGAGAGGGGGGAGAGCAAGAGAGAGAGAGAGTGGGGGAAAGAGCAAAAGAGAGAGAGAGAGAGAAAGAAAGACAGAAGGGGGGAGACAGAGGCAGGAAAGAAGAAGGGACAGTGTTGTGAACAGTGTTGAGTAACACAAAAACACATTCATCCTCAGAGCTTTAAACTAGGCAGAGATAATAACAGTGAAAAGCTGAAAACATTGAGCCTAAATCTGCTCTTCTGTGAATACATGTAATAAGATCTGTGGACAAATGTTAGTTTGTTGTTTGATTCATTCAAGCTGATTTTTTACTTGATACCAATACTGACTTCTTCAAACTGGAACAAGAAAATGGGACCGACATACAGAGTGATCTCAGATTGAGATAAGAGGCCATCCCTATCAAAACTACATTTTGATCTGAAAAACAAATGTCACCAAGATCATCCCGGTCAACAAAACTACATTTTGATCTGAAAAACAAATGTCACCAAGATCATCCCGGTCAACCATGTAACACACTTACAACACCACCATCGGCTGTTACAGTAGACCCATTGTTCCTTCACACAGCCAGACAACATCTGACACTACCGCTTCTGTAGCCCAAATGAACAACCAGTCTTAGTTTAGCCCTGGAGCAGTCTGGCTTTCATGTTAAAGCAGAACGGAAGGCTGTTGCACCACATTTTTGGTGGAGGTCTTGGTGTGTAACAGGTCGCTAGCCTCCATGTTGTGTATCAGTTAAACTTATGGTGCTGGCATTGGACAGAGACCACAGAACAGGATATAGGCACTCACTGGCAGACTTTATTTCAGATATATTTGTGATGATTGAAATGCAGGCATATCCCACAGGCTGATTGATAACCGACCCGGGGTTCACCCAAGTCATAAACCACCAGCTACCATGTGAAGCAGGCTCCAGCTCAATCCCAGGAGAATAGGTGTTCCTAACATCAGCCTGTCGCTCGGTAAACCGTAGCTCATTATGTAACCAAAGAATAAACGCTTTACGTTTAATTTGTTTAATAAGTTAACTCTGAAATGTAGGCTATGGGAAATTTCTGTTCTCTTTTAATGCTACAATCGATGTGTGCAAGGTAGAACATTATGTGATATGAATAGGCTACTGCTGTAACTCATAATCATAAAGATATAAATATACACAGAATCAGGTTGAGTGAGTTGTAGCTCTCTTGCCAATGGCTTTGACAATGCTTTGACAGTTTTATTCAAATATAAAGACCGTTAATCAGACACTTTATAATCAACCCCCCGTGCCCCTCTAGATGCCACTTCAGGGTGTATGGGCAGTAGGCCTAATAACTGACCGGCGACTTCAGCACCTCACTCATGACTGTAGGCCCTATCTTACATATTTATCCATAGGAGGTACAGCATAGCGGCAGTAATACTAATAACAATGTAGGTTAATCTACAAAAGGTTTTATCAAAATATGATTAACTACAATTATCAGGATTTCAGCACAAGTGAATCTGATATTCAACCATTCAGGAAGCAGTTATTTTTGTTCTTTTAAAATGTAAGATAACCTCAATAATATGTATTATTATTATTATTATTATAGGCATTATAGGCAAGTATAAGCCTCTTTTCTTTTTTACTAAGTGTGTATTTGAAATGCCTGTATTTGTAACCTATTTTGCATTTCTATCAAGATGAACAGAAAACCCGAAGTTATTTATTTTCCCTCTGATCCTTATGTTTATGGCTTGTCTCCTTAAAACTCCTGGTTTTAATCATTGCGTACATGACTGCACTGACTTTAGAAGGTTGGACGCTCAAAACACAGTCCACCCAGTGCATTGCTTCAGGAGACGCGCCCCGGGTTGAGCCGTGGCAGTTAGCGCGACTGTTCAGACTAACAGGACGAAAGGTCAGGTATTCAGGAGAAGCACAGCTCGGTCTAAACAGAACAACCGTCAAGCACCGTTGTTTTCAAAGCGAGGCAGAGGGACAAATCCAATGCATGCGCGAGGCGCATAGCCAGCGAACACCTGTTGGCCAGTCTGCCGCGCGCTCTGAAGGCAGAGCAGTCATGCTAACGTGTTTATTCAAAATATATATATTTTTTAAGACTATAGTACCCAAGGGTTGCAAAGTCTGGTACTACATAAGAAATAAACAAAATACGTTACACAATCTTCACAAAATGTCTGACAGAAATGTTTACTCTAACCAACTTCATTGTCGAAATACCCAAAGTTATTTTTATGTATAGGATGTGCACAGTAGTCTAGAACAATTGAGGGACGACTCGCCTTAACGTCACTGTCGCACTCTCATCATCATTTGAGTGTGTGTGCGAGGAGTAAACATGATTACCGGGGGGACAATTTAACCCCGACGCGCACTAATTCGAACAGCTCGAAAGCTCTGAGATCAAAAACCTTGAAAATTCAATTTTCATTTTCTGCTTCGTGTTTATATCTTATTTATAGTCTAGGTCATGAACAGCCTATAAACACAACTTTTAGTTTAACAGTTGAAAGAGGATAAGTGGATTTGAAAGAAAAAGAAAATATTTCTATTTAGGTCTAAACATATTTAGTATATGCTTTTTAATTAGAAGATTGGTTTGTTTGTCTAAACACACAAATAAATTATAAATAAACGGTTTGCCCTACACAAAGATCGTGTGTTAAACTTTAATTGGTTTAAATACAGACACAACAAGAGATGCGGAGTCAGTAGGAACAAGAATCCTCATGAGAATACGGAGGAAAATACTTACATGGGAAACTCTCTGTGTTCACGGTGTTCCTTCTCAGCCTATTTCAGTTAATATGGGCATATCTGTGGACTGGCAGTGAGTATCGAAGAGAAGCCATTTCCAAATCACTTTTTAGAAAATCCCAGACCTAATTGAATAGATCAACGATTTAAAAAGGCCCAACTGCGTGCGAAATACGTGTAAAAGTTAAGTGCAAATTCCAAGCGCACCAAAGGCTGAATCTGTTGAAAAAAAATGCGCGCCAGTTCATTTCTTTCAATCAGGCATTTTCAACGGTCAATTTTTGGATTAACCAGTGATCGTTCATGCATATCCCAACAGATTTTAACATTAACGATTGTAATCTCAAACGTACAGAGTAAAAGTAGTCCTTATCCTCAGCAAATTCCAAACATATGTTGATTTAGTCCAATTAACAACTTCCCAAGAGCGCGCACGAAGGCTCTGGTCTGTATCGTTATGAGATTGACCGCTTGCCTGTCTCCCTTAACCTCTTTCTCTGAAAACGCATCCCGACCATTTGATTGCCCTTGCGTGGCGGAGTGAGGAAGTCAGATGTTTTTGGTAACGCCTACCCCTATTTGTCGCTGGGCACTCTTTGACGACCTCCGCTGACGCGTGCAGTGTAATCTGAAGATATGATTCAAAGTTAGTTCTACACTGCTAGATAATGATTGCAAAACACAATTTTACTATTGAAAAATAAACAAGATAGCATTCTTAATGTGGAGATGGCGTCAGAATAAGTCATTAAATAGATTTTCTGAATCAACAGTCTATCTCTCTTTTTCTCTCTGTCTTTCTTTGCGTGTTTGTGCTGTGTAATATTGTGCTGGGCTGTGAGTGTGTGTGTGAGAGAGAAAACAAGGAAGATAATAAAGCATATGGCAATATGCGTAAATTGTCCTTCACTAATAAGATGAGCTTGTAGAAGACCACCTGTTTGTTATAATAATATATAGCCCGCAGATGTATAGGTCAGCTACAAGATGCTAAATCCCCCATGCCTTATGTGTCGCCGTTCAGGCTATAATTACATACATAAGTATATAGCCTCCATACAGTTAAGTTGCTATACAAACATGTGTAACGAAACACTGACTAAAAGCATGCTCGAGAAAAAAACGAAAACTACTTCTCAGTCTAAAAAACTGAGTTTAATAAATTATAACAATCGAATATAGTTCACACGAATATATGCCACACGTTTTGTTGAATTGGCCTACATGTCATAGACACGACACTATAACTTTGTTTTTGTTCCTTTCTAAATTATGCGCACTTCCTCGCCTCTTAAATCAATGACATGATTAAATTCAACTTGAGTTCCAAAGTGTTATACAAAAGGGATTCCTATAAATACAACACGTTAGCTTTTTTGAAAAGAGAGTAATTGATAACCAAAAATAAAATGCATTTTCAGGATATAACTGAAATATAAATATAGGATACAGGATATAAATATATATAAATATATATTTCCCTTTTTTGACCTCTTTAATGAGCTGTGAGGCTGCTTGAAGGTATGCTTAAAGCGATGCTAGAGTTCCCTCTGATGGTACGAAAAGGAACATTCTCAGGACATCAGGACATGCTTTTGTAACAGCTGTAGTCGCGTTTTGCTTCCTCCCAATCTTTACCTACACTCAGCTTCACACTCAGGTTCTCTGACTTGAAAACTATCACCTTCGCTATCACTATCGCCTGAATCCATACGGTAGATGCGACAACGGTTCTGCTCCACTTTGACACGGGTCTGTAAAAGCGACAGCGTTTAAATTACCACCCTAGCTTTCTTGGTCTAGTTTAGTGAAATTAATTTCAATCCCAGACTGCTGCTCCTGGGACCAGCCTAGTGGTCAGTAAAGTAGAAGGTTGTGAGATGAATACCTGCTTGGGTTTATTCCTGTTTTAAAAAACTGTTCCTGTTTGGAAAAACCGGCAGAGCAACACTGACCTTTATAGTCTGATTAGCCAGTGGTTCATGTCCCCACACCACTAATCAAGATTTCACCACTAATCAACATAATGAACACTTGTGACACAGAGCACATCCAGACGGCAACATTTGTACCGGGTCACATCCTGTCCACTGAATTCTGGCGGGTTTGGACCATGTTCCTTCCAGCAAATTCCTCCTAACACAACCCAGACTGCAACTGACTGAAGAGTCAGGGCTCAGGGAGTGGCTCGGAGAGTGGCTCTGGGAGTAGCTCAGAGCCGGGTGGTCATGAAAGGCAGCACCAGTAGGGCAGACAGACTATCACAAGAGGAGGGACCAATGTAGGAGATGCCTCCACTCATTAACTCAATTTATTCAACCCATAATCAAAGAGTATGCAGGGTGCAATTCTATAAGGTTTGTATTAGCAGATCGTCAGTGTTAGTTGGAAACACCCATTCATATTGTTTAATCGTTGCCAGATACAAAATAGGGTTGGTTGAAGGTTACCTTCCTTCCGCAAAATTAGAAAAACATGCTCTGGTGTAATGTGGAACAACGGTGCTCAGAAAGGGGGTTTTGTACACCTCGACGGGGTTCTACTGTGTTGGAGCTGGCAACCGTTCAGCTATGACGTCAAGCTGTCAACATGCAAGATGGCGACACATCACAGACAGAATTCTGCTGGGCGGAGAAAAGTCCAGGTAAATCGATCTATGGCGTCATGCAGCGGCATGCACAAAGAAGATTCATTTTGATGCATGCTTATACTATCTTTAATAATGGGGATACGACTTTGGGTCATTAGTTCATGCAAATCTCTTAACATCACAAGCGTGTTGGGCAATTGCAGCCGGTCACTTCCCTTCCTGCCTCGGGTCTCGCTAAAGCTGGCAGGTACTTAGCGAGCTTTAGGTTAGCAGCATTCCAGCGGTACAATTGTGCAGACCAAATTAATGTTAGTCATTCCAAAATTATCCTTATTCGAGCCAAACTGCATTTTATGGTCGAAATATCATGCGTTTTCTTATTTATTGCGAAGAAGGGATGCACCTCACGCCCCTTTATCTGAAAAGGAACTGCTCTCTGGTCAGTCAGCGTCAGAGGAAATGTATTTTGTTTATGTCAAGCGTGTCATCAAACTACAATCATTAGTCTTGGAGGGTCTGTGTATTCCGTTAATCCAGAGAGGATTATTCTATGAGAAACGTCAACAAACGTATGTCATTAGTCAATGATAGTTCTATATCTGTGGAGTGTTGTGTAACTACTCTGAATCTGAGGTTTAGCCCAGTGCATCCATTCAATCTACCTCAGGAATTAGGAAAAAGGTTTCTTTGTGAATGGTTTTAAATTTTGTTTAAACTGAACATATACAGTCAGGTCCATAAATATTTGGACATTGACACAATTTTCATCATTTTGGCTCTGTATACCACCATAATGGATTTGAAAAGAAACAATCAAGATATGCTTTAAGTGCAGACTTTCAGCTTTAATTTCAGGGTATTTACATCCAAATCAGGTGAACGGTGTAGGAATTACAACACATTTTATATGTGCCCCCCCCTTTTTAAGGGACCAAAAATAATTGGACAAACTAACATAATCATAAATCTAATTGTCACTTTTAATACCTGGTTGCAAATAATTTGCAGTCAATGACAGCCTGAAGTCTGGAACCCATAGACATCACCAGACGCTGGGTTTCATCCCTGGTGATGCTCTGCCAGGCCTCTACTGCAACTGTCTTCAGTTCCTGCTTGTTCTTGGGGCATTTTCTCTTCAGTTTTGTCTTTAGCAAGTGAAATGCATGCTCGATTGGATTTAGGTCAGGTGATTGACTTGGCCATTGCAGAACATTCCACTTCTTTGCTTTAAGAAACTCTTTGGTTGCTTTCGCAGTATGCTTCGGGTCATTGTCCATCTGCACTGTGAAGCGCCGTCATATTAGTTTTGAAGCATTTGGCTGAATCTGAGCAGATAATATTGCCCGAAACACTTCAGAATTCATCCTGCTGCTTTTGTCAGCAGTCACATCATCGATAAATACAAGGGAACCAGTTCCATTGGCAGCCATACATGCCCATGCCATAACACTACCTCCACCATACTTCACTGACGAGGTGGTATGCTTTGGATCATGAGCAGTTCCTTCCCTTCTCCATACTCTTCTCTTCCCATCATTCTGGTACAAGTTGATCTTGGTCTCATCTGTCCATAGGATGTTGTTCCAGAACTGTACAGGCTCTTTTAGATGTTTTTTGGCAAACTCTAATCTGGTCTTCCTGTTTTTGAGACTCACCAATGGTTTACATCTTGTGGTGAACCCTCTGTATTTACTCTGGTGAAGTCTTCTCTTAATTGTTGACTTTGACACAGATACGCCTACCTCCTGGCCAACTGTTGTGTAGGGGTTCTTCTTCACCAGGGAAATAATTCTTCTGTCATCCACCACAGTTGTTTTCTGTGGTCTTCCGGGTCTTTTGGAGTTACTGATCCCACCAGTGCGTTCTTTCTTTTTAAGAATGTACCAAACAGTTGATTTGGCCACACCTAATGTTTTTGCCATCTCTCTGATAGGTTTGTTTAGATTTTTCAGCCTAACGATGGCTTGCTTCACTGATGGTGACAGCTCTTTGGACTTCATATTGAGAGTTGACAGCAACAGATTCCAAACACAAATACCATACTTGAAATTAACTCTAGACCTTTTATCTGCTCCTTGTCAATGAAATAACAAACTCCCTTCATGAGGGAATAACATACACCTGGCCATGGAAGAGCTGAGCAACCAATTGTCCAATTACTTTTGGTCCCTTAAATAGGGGGGCGGCACATATAAATTGTGTTGTAATTCCTACACCCTTCACCTGATTTGGATGTAAATACCCTGAAATTAAAGCTGAAAGTCTGCACTTAAAGCACATCTTGATTGTTTTATTTCAAATCCATTGTAGTGGTATACAGAGCCAAAATGATGAAAATTGTGTCAATGTCCAAATATTTATGGACCTGACTGTAGAGGACACTTTCATAGGACCATATAAAAACAGGCCTCCTCAGCATCCGACTGTGAAGCTGCACTACAGCTTTGTTTTTAAACAGAGCGATGGAGCTAATCTTTTTCTCGCCTCTCTCCCTCGTCCCTGCCACCCCAGGTGTCATATGTAATCAGGGATGAGGTGGAGAAGTATAATCGTAATGGGGTGAACGCTCTGCAGCTAGACCCTGCACTCAACCGCCTCTTCACCGCAGGCAGAGACTCCATAATCAGGATATGGAGTGTCAACCAGCACAAGGTATGCACTCTGAACTCTGGATAGATGTGTAGGATGTGTAATAGGGTTTGTACCTGGATGAATGTGCGATGGGGTTTGTATCTGGATGGATGGATGTTGCATCTCAGGCCTAGCTCCACGCACATGCGCTAACTGAGACCTGGATCCGTCCAGAAAATACTGCAACACTGGCCGCCCTCTCGGTCACCACGCCTTCTCCCACTCCTTGTGCCTTACCGGACGAGGAGGGGGCACAGGCCTTCTCCTGTTCCGACACATCAAATACACATCCACCCTGCTATCTCCTACTGCCAAAGCATTCGAATACCATAATCTGACGCTACTTGATCCTATCAAAGCACTACTAGTGGTCCTCTATCATCCGCCTGGACCGCTTGCCGACTTTGTGGAAGAGCTGGATATGCTCCTCAGCACCTTCCCTGACGACTGAACTCCACTGATAATCCTTGAGGACTTCAATATCTACCTAGAAGGAACACAGGCCACTGGCTTTTTGTCCCTTCTCTCCTCATTTGGACTGGCGCTACAGGACATGCCACTGACCCACAGGGCAGGAAAACAGCTTGATCTTATCCTGACAAGGGACTGCATTGCTGACCTAACATCAGTAACCCCATTGCAGTTCTTCATCCAACTCTTGGTCTCCCTGCTTCCAACCCCTCCCACCTCACCTCTCTTTGTTACCTTCTGCCACAATCTCTGCAGTCTATCTCCTTCACACTTCTCCTCTGTGGTAACATCATCCCTGGCACCCATTGATGAGTTTACGTCTCACCGGACGGACGTGGCCACCGATACTCTGCTATCAACGCTAACTAAATCTCTTGACACCCTCTGTCCCCTGTCAACTAGACCTGCTTGATCCTCTCCCCCCTGCCCGTGGTTCACAGAGGTCGTTCAGAAGTAGTGTTCCAGCCTCCAGGCAGCTGAGAGAAAATGGCCCAAGTCCAAGGATGATGGACTCCTCAAGTCCTTCTCCGCTCACATAACGGAGGCAAAAACCGACTACTTCCTGAAGCAGGTGAACAATGCTCCTAACCCCCATAAACTGTTCTTAACTTTTTCTTCCCCCAGCCCCTCCTTCCACCTTGACAGCAGACGACTTCTCCCGTTTCTTTGGGGATGATGACGCTGACATCAGCAGTCAATTCCCTGAACCCACCCTGTCTCCCCACTCCTATCAGAGGCGGACATATCTGACCTCATCCTCTCCCACCGCCCCACCGAGGCAGAGACTTGGATAATTTATTATGTACAGGCTATACAATTACAATTATACAAGTATTGGTCTTGCAGAATGTACAGTGTTGTGTTTACATGATATACAGGGTTTTAGCAGAATATATGGTACATAGGTATATTACAATATGTTGTCAGAATATTGCAGAATATATATTGTTATAATACCGGATGTTATGTTATGTCACAGAATATACAGGATATACAGTTGTGCAGTTATACAGTTGTCCAGTGGCTCACATGCTAATGGTATGAGAAATTGAAAAGTTTGATGGCCACAGGCAGGAATGACTTCCTGTGGCGCTCAGTGGTGCATTTTCGGGAGGATGAGTCTCCCGCAATCTCCTTCCATCACACCGTTCCTCCTTCATGTCCTCAACTCCTCCCTCACTTCTGCCACTTTTTCCTCAGCTTTCAAACAGGCTACCTTTACTCAAAAAACCCTCTCTTAACCCAGTCATCCTCCAGAACTAAAGAGCAGTTTCACTGCTACCCTTCTTTTCTAAAACAATTGAGCGCGCCGTATCCAACCAACTGGCAAACTTTCTCTCCCAGAACAACCTTCTTGACCCTAACCAATCGGGCTTCAAGATGTGCCTCTCCACCGAGACTGCCCTCCTGTCAGTTACCACTGCCCTCCAGTCTGCCAGAGCGGACCTCTCTGCAGAATTTGACACAGTTAATCATCAGATCCTGCTCACCACACTCTCTTTTATGGGCATAACTGGCACTTGAAGGGATCTCATCCTACCCGATGGGAAGATCCTATCAGGTCTTTTGGGGAGGAAAAATGTCAGGTCCTCGCCAGCTCTCCGCTGGGGTCCCACAGGGTTCCGTCCTTGGACCGCTCCTATTCTCCCTGTACACCACCTCACTTGGGCCAATCATCTCCTCCCCTGGCTTCTCCTATCACTGCTACACTGACGACACGCAGCTAAACCTATCCTTCCACCCACCGATCAAGGGATCTCAACTAGAATCAAGGCCTGCCTCACCGACATCTCAGCCTGGATGACCAGACACCACCTACAGCTGAACCTTGCCAAAACAGAACTTCTTATCATTCCAGCCAAACCCTCAATCACCCACAATCTCTCTGAGATCTGCCACAGTGACCCGTTCATTTTCTGCCAGGAACCTGGGGGTCACCTTGGATGATAAGCTCTCCCTCACAGCACACATTGCCATAGTCTCTTGGTCATGTAGATTCACCCTCTACAACATCCGGAAAATCAGAGGATACGTTTCTGAACATTCCACCCAGCAGCTAAATGTGTAAACTATTCGGCTGTATGCTTTCATAGCTCTTCTCTTGGCACTTATGTGTGTTACGATGTATGTTTCATAATCTATAAGCCTGCTATGTTTGGGGTCTATAAATGAATACATGTAAATGTGATGATGGATGTGGCGTGTATCTGAATGGATGGATGGTGGATGGCTCGACGTACAAGGCGGTTTGTACCTGGGTTGATAGATAGAAGTGTGATGGGGTCTGCATCTGCTTGTGTCATATTGCAGCAGGATCCGTACATTGCCTCCATGGAGCACCACACAGACTGGGTCAACGACATCGTCCTCTGCTGCAATGGAAAGACGTGTGAGTCTCTTTTCTGTCAAGAGTCGCCTTCAAGACTTTTATCTCCTCCTTTTAACTTGCATTCCTCCTTTTCTCCTCTTCTTACTTGGTATCTCTCCCTTCATTTCTCTTTTATTGCTCTCCTCTCTCTCTGGCACTCTCTTTTTCTCCAGTGATATCTGCTTCATCTGACACCACTGTCAAGGTGTGGAATGCTCATAAGGGCTTCTGCATGTCCACACTGAGAACACACAAGGTACAGCTGATTAGTCAATCTCACAAACTCTGAGGTCATTCTTTAGGACATTCTTTCACAGTTGTGTTAACAGGCAAAATTGTGTATGTTCAGGACTATGTGAAAGCCCTAGCCTATGCACGAGATAAGGAACTGGTGGCTTCAGCAGGGCTGGACAGACAGATCTTCCTGTGGGATGTCAATACTTTGACTGCCCTCACAGCCTCCAACAACACTGTCACAAGTGAGTAGACAAACTTTGTCCCCTCAAAGCCTCCAACCACACTGTCACTAGGGAGTAAACAAAGTTCAGGCCCTGTTTGATCCACCATCTCCCCTCACAGCATCCTCTCTGAGTGGCAACAAGGACTCCATTTACAGCTTGTCCATGAACCAGATGGGCACTGTCATCGTGTCGGGTTCTACAGAGAAGGTAGGGTCAAAGTTCAGACGAGTGTCTCAGTTGGTGATCATCAGACAGTATCTGTCCCTGACACTGTGTGTGTGGGTGTATGTGTGTGTGTGTGTGTGTGTGTGTGTGTGTGTGTGGTGGATGTGGTGTGCATGGTGAATGTGTGTGTTGTGGATGTGTGTGTGGTGGATGTGTATGTGTGCTGACAGGTTCTAAGAGTGTGGGACCCCAGGACGTGTGCTAAGCTGGTGAAGCTGAAGGGACACACAGACAATGTCAAGTCTCTGGTGCTCAGCAGAGACGGGACACAGGTCGGTGTCTTCATTCAGGGTGTTCATGTTCTCCCCAGACCAAACCAGACAACATACCAGACCATTCCTGCTGTTTCCTCCAGTGTCTCTCAGGCAGCTCCGACGGGACCATTCGTCTGTGGTCGCTAGGGCAACAGCGATGCATTGCCACCTACCGCGTTCATGATGAGGGTGTGTGGGTTCTGCAGGCCAACGAGGCCTTCACGCATGTGTACTCTGGGGGGCGAGACAGGAAGGTGTATTGTACAGACCTGCGAAACCCTGACATCCGCCTGCTGATCTGTGAGGAGAAGGCCCCTGTTCTCAAGGTGGGGAGACCTTGCCCTCCATCCAGGACCCTGTAGGGAGGGCTCTGTCTGTCAGATCTGACTCCTGTGTGTGTCGTGTGCGTGTCCATGTTTAGATGGAGCTGGACAGGTCAGCTGACCCCCCCAGCAGTATCTGGGTCTCCACCACCAAGTCGACCGTCAACAAATGGGTAAGCCCTGCCCCCAGTACTACGGTGAAGGCAAGGAAGTTTTGCAAATCAGCCTGATATGGCTGGTTAACATATAACTGTGTTAATGTGATGTGGTGTTTTTGGAAACTTGTATGGTGGTGTTTCCGGTGCCTGGGGGCACCAGTCTCTGAAGGGCATCAACAACTTCCGGGCATCAGGAGATTATGACAACGACTGTAGCACTCCCCTAACTGCCCTCTGTACGCAGCCTGAAATGGTCATAAAAGGTAGGGCACATACACACACACAACTACATCTGGGGCCTCATGTACAAAGACTTGCGTGGATTTCCTACTGAAACTTGGCGTACGCCAAAACCCAGAAACTGTCGTACGCACAAATAAATTCAGATGTATCAAAGTGTGCGTAGGCATGGATCCAAGCACGTTTCTTTTGTACATCACAATCAACTTGGAATTGAGCGCACATGCAGAGGTGCCGAACTCCTCCCTGTCCACGCCTCCATTTAAATATTCAAATCAATGTAAATAAGCCCTGGACCTGCAATTTCCACCCCCTGGAGGACAAATAAAGGTTTATCTAATTTCCCTCTTGGTCCGATCAGATAAATCAAAATGAGTAGAGGGAAGAAATGAGTCAATCAGGGGCTTGATAGAAAGCTTTGCAGCTCCAATTTCAATAAAATAAAATAAACATTTGAATGCGCACCTGCCCAAATGTGCATTTCGCTTGTTTACATAGACAATTAAACAAATTAATAAACTATTTACGCACCCATAGCCACCCATCGCGCACCGCGCCAGCCTCCAGCCTGTTCCCAACCATTCTGTTTGTCAGAATGAATGAGTCGTGCGTTGAGCCAGGCCACCTTGCCACGATTTTAGTTAACTGCATTTACATTTACATTTATTCATTTAGCAGACGCTTTTATCCAAAGCGACTTACAAGAGAGAGCTTTTACAAAAGAGCATCAGTCATTGAGCAAAGCAACGTGATAGACCCCGAACACAGTCGGATTTTTAGATCGTGAATCATACATCAAGAGAACCAATAAGTGCCAAAGGAAGAACTATAAATGCATAACACAACGATTATGAATATAAAGCAAGAGATACAACACACAATACATTATATCAGGTGAAATGACATACTATTGGTAAGTGCCATTCAATTCTCTAAATAGATTAGTTTTAAGCCTTCTTTTGAAGGTTAGAAGGCAGTCCGTGCTTCTGATGGAGGTCGGGAGTTGATTCCACCATTGGGGAGCCAGGCAGTGGAAGAGTTTGTGTTGCGCTCTGGCACTCTTGAGGGGGGGTACCACTAGACGGTTGTCAGCAGATGACCGTAGGTGGCGGGTGGGGATATAGGGCTGGAGGAGAGAGTTGATATAGGTCGGGGCAGTCCCGTTTACCGCCCGGAAGGCATTTGCGCATCACATATGATTTGAACATTAATGGAATTAAAATGTTTTCTATTAACATAAACAAATTCATCCTGTGATGGCGCTTTTATAGCAATGTGTGTGCAGTCAATATATCCGATAACCTTAGGGAAACCGGCTATCGCTGCTAATTGCGTACTCCAGTAACACTGGCCTTGGTAACCTAAATCGGTTTATGAGCCCGTTATTGTTTGCAAGTAAATCCTTGCGTTCCCTAAAAACTCGCTCACGTCGGATTGCACCATTTGCAAGGTCCTCAAACAATGCGAACGCTGCCATTGTTAATACAATTTTCTTAATCACATTGGCATGCTTTTATATTCACCTATATGATTACAAACGCCTGGGTGTGTAAATTGTTCACAACGGTGTCTCTGATGTGCACATCACTTGACTGTTTTCACATTATTAACAGTTTCCCAGCATCACCTCTAAGTGACGCCAAAGGAACAATAGCTGTAGAAACGTGAGTACGACAGCTATGAAGCTGGCGTGGGGCACCGCACATTTCCACGGTCATTTCACGTTTGATACATCTGAACGTGAGCGTGGGAAAGGACGTACGCCACGTTTTTGTGCATACGCAACCTTTGTACATGAGGCCCCTGGTGTTGCTGCTCTGTGTCATTGTTTCTTCATTCCTACTGTTCTTAGTGAAACCTGAAGATGTATTGTTTATTCACCTCCACTAGGTGGAGCCAGCATCATTCAGTGCCACATCCTCAATGACAAGCGACACATCTTGACCAAAGACACCAACAACAATGTGGCCTCATGGGATGTTCTTAAGGTATTTGAGTAAATCTGTTCTTCTCTCTCTGTACATCGCTTTGGATAAAGGTGTCTTTATTGTTTCCTGTACTCTGCTGTGCTGTATTTTACCTACTCCCCTCCAAGGCCTGTAAATTGGAAGATCTGGGAAAGATGGAGTTTGATGAGGAGATCAAGCGGAAGTTTAAAATGGTCTATGTTCCTAACTGGTTTTCTGTGGACCTGAAGACAGGGGTAATTAATTTGTCAAGGAAATATCAACAGTTACTCAAATTATTATATTATGTTTTATTTGGCTACGACTGGCTTCCAGTAGCCTTGATATTGCTGTCGTCCAGGTGCTTTTGTTAAGTCATCTGACTACCAAAAATGTTTTTTTTTTCTGTGTTAGATGCTGACCATCACACTGGATGAGAGTGACTGCTTTGCTGCCTGGGTGTCAGCCAGGGATGCAGGGTTCTCCAGCCCCGATGCATCAGACCCGAAGTGTGAGTAGAAGAACATGGACACCAGCATGGCTGTGGGCTCTAACGCATGGTAATGGTGGTACAGAGCAGGTCTGGAACCCAGGGGCTCTGTTAATGACACTGGAAGATATCCCAGACTAGGTTGTGTCTTAGGCAGGGCCGGATTAAGGCAATGGGCTTTAGGGGCTGCAGGGGCCTCAGGTTGTCCGATGTTGAGTGAGTTAACATCACTGCACATAACGCGAAAATGTCCGCTCCAAGAGAACACGACAGTGGGGCCCAAAAAAGAAAAAAAAACATGAGAGAATGTCAGAATTACTGAAGAAGACTCCAAAATTAACTAATATATGGAGTTCTGCAACTAATCTGCCGGCTAGTCAGCCTGCTGCTGCAGCTACCTCTCCCAGCACTGAGCTACCATGACTAGCCAGTCTGCTGCTAATGCCCTGATAATGGACAAACTTATAAATGCATTACAACAGAGGCATGCAGTCTATGAAGAAACCTGCAAATATTTTGGATTTCTTACTCAACTTGAAAAACTCTCCCTCAGTGAAATAAGATAAGATAAAATACGTGAGCAAAGTGTCAGATTGCAGACCAAATACAATGACTTTCCAGACGAACTAGCGCAGTTAGGGAGTGAATTTCTCCCGAGTTGCTCTCACTGACCCAGCAACACTGAGAAACCTTCTTTAATACGGGAGAGGCATCTCCAAAGTGTTTTCCCAAATGTGGACACTGAGGATTTACCATACATTGCCCATTAGTAATGCCAGTGGGGAGAGGTCATTCTCCAAATTAGGAATTATTAAACACAGATTTAGGACGTCAATGTGCGAGGACAGACTGAACAATTTGACTTTAATATCAATAGAGCATGACATACTGCGCCAGCTGGACTTGATGAGTTTGCATTGAGAAAGAGCAGAAAACGGGCCTTGTAATATCACTGACGTGATGATGGTGATTGGTGAGTCACATGTTAGACAGCGGCCAAATTTTTTCACAATTTTTTTTCAAATAGCTTGTTTGTATGTAAGCTAATTCAAATGCTTTCCACCCTGGAGATGTTGCAATGTATATCAGACTGTCTGCATTCTTGTGCTTGAGTTTTTGAGTAACCTATAATGGTCATTCCCTGGCTATTTAGCATTGTTTTTGCTTTTGAATAATAAGAAGTATACATTTACATGATTGGTTAATTATTGTCTACAGTGTAGCCTACTACACACAAACATTTTGTCCTTGGCTTTTAACTGACATATTTATAGTGTGGTTCTGTGGTCTTTAGAGCATTGGTGTGTCAGTGCACCTTTCGTGGGTTTGCGTGGGTGTCATGATGTGCGTCGGGTCGAAATAGGGGCCTCATCCTGGTAATTAGCCCCATGCCTCAAAATGTCTTAATCCGGCCCTGGTCGTACGTAGGAAAGTTCACTTCTTAAACATGGTGTATGCTAAAGGTGTGTAAGTGCATTGTACACACTCAGGACAATTGCATTCTTCTGACATTGTAAGCACACTGCTACCAAGATGCAAGAAGAAAAGGACAACAAAATAAAAAGATTACCTAGACCAGTAGAGGTCACCAATGACAAACACACAGACTAACTTGAAGCAGGAGACTTTGAACCTACGCTCCATCCATACCCACCCATCCCCCTCAACACTCCCTGAAGTCCACGATCATTTCATCAGTCTTGCAGACATTGAGAGCGGGGTCGGCACATTCTTACCACCTGGGATCTGCCTTTAAGACCCCGGATCTTATCCTTGTGGTTGAGCTTGGCAAGCTGTTAATCAGTTATAAACAGCCTCTTCACATGTGTGCGTCCCTGATCCATGTTAGGAAAGAGCGTTTGTTCTGTCAGGGAGATGGCGTCATTTAATTGAGTGTAGGAGAGAGGGAGGGTGGCATTGAGGGAGATGGGGGGGGGTGTATTCAAGGGGATCCAAGGGTTATGGAGGAGCGGAGCGGATGTAAGACTTAAGTAACAGGTGGGAACAAGGAAAAAAAATAATTGGTGGTGAATGCAGAGCCAAGGTCAATCCAACCTTTCCTTTGATGGAGAAGATAAATGATGAAGTTTACAATCATGCTCAAGCAGATTAAATCGGATCGAATCCAAAAATTACTTGCAATTGAGCAAGCCTTGATGAGGCATAAATGTGCAGTTTAATGTGCATGTTTTACTTCATCAGAGCTGCATCACTTCCAGTCTCCATGGGATGCCTTTGTCAGTGCAATTTTTACATCTTAAATGACCTCATTCATTTTAAATCTCTTACACCGTGACCTAAATGGATGTGATGCGAGTGACACGACTAAAAGCAGTTTGGTTTCCTTGTTTTCTGTTATAATGTTCTCACTGGATGTGAGCAACGCAACGTTTCGGCTGAACTTTTTGGCGGATGCCCTGTTTCAATTATTTAGTCGCTTGCGTTGAAAACTCGGTATCACCTGAAGTCATAACAACGTGGTTACTTTACATGACAACAGATGTGCACTCCTTCAGTGTGGACAGAGAGCGTCCAATGCAACGTGACAGATGGACGCTCGCATCCGGTTAGGACAGTGTAAAATCAGCCTGGGGAATGTGCCAAGAATCATGCTATGAATGTCAACGAGTACATAGAAATTTTTGCGTGGAAGGTTTGTGCACTTACATACTTTCTAGATGAAACTCCTGGTTGTGAGGTATGAGTACAGTCCTCTGTGTGCTAGTAAACCTGGGAGGCCTCCTGCTCCAGGCCCTGCTGGAGTACTGGCCACGCACACACATGAACCCCCTGGATGAGGACACGGACATGAACCACGGTGAGCACACACACACATATTCGCACAAGCATTCACTGACACATCCATGCAGTTCCAGGTTTGACTGTGTGTGTGTTGTCAGTGAATGGGGAACATGAGAGCAGGATACAGAGGGGAAACGGCTACTTCCAGGTACCTCCTCACACTCCTGTCATCTTCGGTGAGGCAGGAGGGAGGACTCTGTTCAGGTACTGCACACACACACAGACACCTTTTTATTATCAAGCTGGCATTGATTGGTCATGCCTGCCTGTGTATGTGCAGGTTGTTGTGTCGAGACTCAGGTGGGGAGACCGAGTCTATGCTGCTCAACGAGACAGTGCCTCAGTGGGTTATCGACATCACTGTGGACGTAAGTTCTTAACCCTGTTCTCTCTCATGGATAATTGGGACTCACACACAGAACATTCTATAATCACCCATAAATGTAGTGATTTATCCAATTTCTCTTTTCTAAGAAAAACATGCCCAAGTTCAACAAGATCCCCTTCTATCTCCAACCTCACTCCTCATCTGGAGCCAAAACACTGAAGAAGTAAGAAGCAGCACCATTTGCATTATTACTACCTTACAATAATGTAGACTGAATCACACATTTCTGGAGACAAAACCTAAATCTAAAGTCAGTGTAGGTAGTGTTTTTGAGAATTACTTTGTCTTGTTTACTGAAATAAACTTCACAGCCTGATAGCAATTAAAATAATGCTATGATAGTCAAATTAAATAAATAAATGCCCATCTCTGGACTGTTATGTGTAATGCCCATCTCTGGACAGCCAATAATTGCCTTTGGACCTAATATTATGATCGAAGTGGCTACTTGTCTGTCCCCCTACCTACCTTCCTCCTAGCAGTCGTCAGGCAGTGTTTCCAGGGTGTTTTGGTGGAATGGTTTTGATGCAAGGGGGTGGGATATTTTGGGTTGGATACTTGTAAAAGGAAGTCACAATTGCTAGTTTCACAAAACATACCTACCCTGCCTTTAATCAGTGCATCATAAAGGGTGCAGTTGATATTCTGATATAGTTATAATATGTTGATGTGGAGGTAATTATATTATGGTGTGGGGGTTACCATAGGGATCGGTTGTCGGCCAGCGACATGCTGCAAGTGAGGAAGGTGATGGAGCATGTATATGAGAAGATCATCAACCTGGACTGCGAATCCCAGACGGGCACCTTGGCCAGTGAGAAGCCCAGTGAGGCCAAGGAGGAAGAAGACGTGTCTGTAGTGGCGGAGGAAAAGATTGAGCTGCTTTGTCAGGACCAGGTGGGGATCTCATTGGTCGGTCATGGTAATGATTGTTTTAAATAGATAAAGGAAACGGTACTTAAGCTAAGTGTAACTAGAGAGTGTGTTCTCTTCTTTCAGCTGCTGGATCCTAATATGGACTTGAGAACCGTCAAGCACTTCATCTGGAAGAGCGGAGGAGACCTCACACTTCACTACAGACAGAAGTCCACATGAGACCTGCACCAGCACCAAAAACCAACTGCAGCTAGACACCCTTCTCTTCATCCTCCTCCTCTTCTGGCACCACACAGTTGCAGTGAGGACTTGATTACTCTGAATCCTGAGACACCGGTTCTGCTACTTCCCTCAGTACACCTATGTCCTCTACCCTGCCCATGCTCTGAGGTCAAAGGAGAGAAGTGGGGTCAAGGAAGAAAGACACATCCAGGACAGGTTTTGCCCGTATCTGTACAGCAAATGGACAGCAGACATTCAAATGGCACTTTTTCTTATTTTCATGGGCTGGTTGGTTTGTTTTATTTTCCACAAGTGAGGTGGCGCTGGTCAGCCTGAGAAGAGCCACAATAGACTGCTACTAACATGGTACCTGACCAGCACTCTCCTGACTGTTTGTCTTTTCTTACACGTGTTTCACAACTATCTGGACCAACAGAAAACAAGAAAGGTGGAAACATGATGAGGGGAAGCTGACGGGCCACCAATAGGACACCTATCCAGTCAGTGTAGAAGCACCTACAGAAAATGAAGTGGGCCATGTGTGTCTAGCAAGTGGTGGGTGGTGTAGTGAGTCTTCTCTATCTTCTCCGTTCTTGGCCAGAACTTTCCCAAATGGTGATCAAATACTGATGGTGGCTTTTTCTTTTGTTGTAAATATTCTGTAACTACTTTGTAGAAACTTAGCACTTCCCAGTCATCCAATGTTTTATTTTCCTTTTTTAGCGCCATAAAAAGTTCCATTAAGAGTAGCCCCGAAGAACAGAGGTGCCAAGTTAGGGGTTACCAGTCTAGAACCACAAATCATTTGTGATATCACTGCTGAGAGGCATAAGGGAACATATTGTAGAGGGTTGTGAAGGGACTCATTAACTACTTTGTTTCTGTTTGTCTTGACTGTGCTCTGGTGTTCAAACTGAAATGGAACACATCAACAATGTAAATTATTGGACAGTGCCCTATAGAAGATGTATTATAAGAAAGACTTCAATTAACATTTTTAAATAAAAATTCTACTTAAACCTGTCTGTATTTGAACGGTTGGGTGTTTTAAATACACACAGATACTACATTTAGGGAGTTTTCTGCACCTTATTGAGTCCAGGTGTAACGGATGCCAGCTGGTAATAGCTGTGCAAGTAAACCTCACTCCTCTGATCTCAAATGATCCTGAAGATCTGGGGGGTATTCCAGAAAGCTTGGTTAACTTACCATTTGGTAAATCATAACCTTTGGGTTGCTTTACCCCAAACAGGCATACCGTGAGTATGTCGGTTCCAAAACACCTGATAAGAGTTAGTTAAATCAACCTCCAATTGGTTACCCAGAGGTTATGAGCGTGCACCGTGCATATATAAAGACATGTTCAATTGATCGCCGATTTCACGAGTCAACATGGAAAAAAAGAGAGCGGCGTATTTTACAGAGGCGGAGTTGGAGGTATTAATGCACGCGTATGAGGAGTTTAAGCCGACAATATTAAAAAGAAGCAATACAGCTGCATCGGCCAAAGCAAGAGAGTTGGCTTGGCAAAATATAACGGACAGAGTAAATGCGTGAGTGTATTAAATTAGACATTTTGTATATTTTGTATATTTTATAGTGCAAAATAATGAAGTATGGCTTATGCATCTTTTGAATATGTAATATCACTATAAAAGCAATTACTTTTCCTGCCATTTATTTCTTTAGTTTAAAATAATAATGTATATTTTTTCATTTAATAAGGTGTAATCTGTCTGGAGCCAGAAGAACTTTAGGCCAAGTCAAAATGAAACACTAAAACATTATGCAAAATGGTAATATTTGATGACTCAATTACTGAACTATTATTATAACAGGATTTAGTATATTAATTCTGTCATGTAGCTAATAGAAAGAAGACAGAAGCCCGTCTAACTGGCGAGGGTCCACCACCACCTCCCCTCACCCCATCTGAGGAGCTGGCTCTGTCCCTTAATAAAGGGCGACCAGTGGTTGCTGGCATTCCAGGGGGCAGTTCCTCGCACACACCATGCACCACAAGTGATGGTGAAAATATAGTGAAGTGTAAGTTTACCTCTGATTTGTTTTCCTTTTGTCCTAATAAATTACAATTTCTTACTGTCACTTAAAGGCTTTTTGAACAAGATACAGTTTTTATGTAGGCTTATTTTATTTAACTGCATATGATGTATAGGCTACTGTGATCTTAGTCTGACATGTTGCTCTTTTCATGTAATATTTTATTTGATAATATTGAGAATTTAATGGATTGTGTGTTCTAATAGATACTGACGGAAGGATTGTATTATTGGACCCTCCAGAAAGAACACAGTCTGTCACAGTTGTAAGTGATTTGTTGTCAGGTACCTTTAGTTGCTTTTATTTTATTTTTGCCAGATAATGTATACGTGAATATTTCTCCTGTAGGATGAAGATGATGAGGACGATGAAGAGACCACATCTGCTGTGACAGAAGTGGATAATGCTGGTAGATCCACTGAGGTATGATGCATTATAATGTATGGGCCCTTTTGGCATTAGCGTAACAAACTGTCATTGTCCTTTCACAGCACATACCTAGGGATCTGCCCACAGATGAGGGTCCTTCAACCTCAGCACACAATCTAAGCAGGGTAAGAATTTGTGTCCACATTTGAATTTTATTGTCTGACCAAACAATCTCATTCATGACATTTTTTCCACCTTCCTAGTTGCCAGCACAGCAGCTGTATAAGGGCCATCTTCAAAAACAAATAAGAAAAATTGACATGGAGATGGATCTTATACAGCTTCAAATTAAAAAAGCAGCACTAGAAATTGAATTACTGGAGCATCGCCTTAAGATGAGAACTTGTCTGAATAAATCTGTTGCATTTTAAATGTGGTGTGTGTGTAAAGCAATCAAAAAAAACCATTTCATTGAATTGTTCTTTTATTGTTTTTAAGGAAATAAATAAACGGCCTGGCAGACCAGTGCAAAAACATTAAAAGTAATTTTGACAGATCCTGTCTCTCAAAAGTCTTCCGTCTCTGTTTGCCTCTTGCTGTAGGTGTTCCTCTGGGCCATCTTCCTCAATACAAGGAGGGTGGCTCTCTCCTCTTATAGTGGCAATATTGTGAAGCACTACACAAGCCACTATAATGTCACATGCCCTCTCCGGACTAACCCGGAGCCCACGCAGACACTGAAACAGAGATTTGAGGATCCCTATAGTCATTTCCACCCTGGCCCGTGTTCGGCTGTGAGCCAGGTTAAAGCGTGTCTGTGGTCCAGGCTCAGGTTCAGGGTAGGGTGTCATCAGATAGGGCAGACAAGGGTATCCTCTGTCCCCCAGCAAGCAACCATTGTACTGTCCTGTGTAGTGTTGAAGTGTACAACACAAATATATTTAAAAAAGGGGAAAAAGAAACAAAAAAACTATTGTATAAAGCAAAACATACCCTGCTGAAATGTCTGGCGTAATGATGACTCTCGGAATATTCTGGCATCATGCACAGATCCTGGCCATTTTGCCTCCACATTGGTTATGATATGGGTTGCATCACATATTACCTAGTTAGTGGAAAAAGTAATGACTTTAATGACTTTAATTATTTTAGGAAGGGACAAAAAATGTAGTTGTTATAGTACCTGCACATTGATACTATGAATAGATTTCCTATTAACATAATCTCCCTCATTTACTGGTGGAGCTGTAATAGGAACGTGAGTACCATCAATGCACCCAATTACATTTGGAAACCCTGAAACAGAAAGTTATGGAACTATTAAGTGAGTGCATAATGAATACATGTATAGATATAAATAATATGACTAAATATCTGTCATAGATTTGATTATAAAGGACAAACCTGCCACTCTGTGGAATTCGTCTTTGATAACGAGCAGAGGTTTATGGCCAGGGAACTGCACAAAGGTGGGTAACAACTGTTTAAGTGCCAGACATACTGTACGAACAGCTCTACACACAGTTGCCTTTCCCACATGCTCTGAATCACCAACACTGTACAAAAAATGGCCAGATGCAAAAAACCCTCAGTGCTATGCACAGAATGTTTTCTGTGCTAAGCGCAGAACCGCGGTTTGTTATATTCGCGATATAGGGTTTTAAAAGACGTGTTAAATAAACTAATGATTCTTTGGAAAAACGATAACGCTCTTTTAAATATTCATTTGGGTAAGCCAACACATCAATTCGCGGTCTTATAACCCTCTCCGGCCGAAAAAAACCTCGAATAATTTGGGCTTCAACCTCCACAGGATCCTCGTCAAAAGGGCACGCCATAATCACTAACATAACACTAGTTACCCTGAAATATAACCTGCTCCCGACCAGGTTATATTCAGAGAGTCAGTTGCTATGGTTACATACATACCCAGAAAGTTACCTCAGTTTTTGGAACCGAAAGTTGAGGTTATCCACGAACTTACCCTTAAACATACCCAGGTATGTCACATAACCTGCTTTCTCATTTATAAAGCTTGCGTACGCACAAAACGGGGCTGAAAACGTGCGTACGCCAGTTTTCACGCAAAGTCAGTGATTTATAAAAAACTAACTTGGCAGTAGAATGTGCGGTCCTCCACGCAAACTATGACCCTCCCGTAAACCTACGCACTTTTTGGAGAAAGTGGGAATTGGAGACACATACTGAAAAAAGTAAAAGTCGGAGAAGCGATTACTCGTAATATTTATGTATTTTGTTGTCCTCACACACATTGACTCAATTTATGATTATAATGAAGATTAAATACATCAGTGTTATTTGAGCTTGAACTGCGTGATAATTGTTCCATACACATCTTGTACAATGCAACTCAAAATTTAAATCAATATTCAGCGCTGTCTGTCTCACAATCAGATGGTCCTTTTACCGCATTGTAGGAGGCTGAAATGCATGTAACTACAGAACACAAAGTATAACTAAATATATTTATTTAATACTGTGCATATATCAACATATGTCAAAAACTGGAAATACAGTTGTTAAGCTCCCGCGCAATTACTACACTCATTACACTTCAGAATCAGAATTCGTTTTTAATCGCCATGCAAGATACATAAACATGGAATTTACTACTGCAGTTCTTACCGCTTCTTCTCCGGTTCTACCACTTGGCGCTGTCGCACTAGTTTTTTGTTTGCCTTGATTCACTGTGAAAAAGAATCACCTGCCGGGTTCATGCATGAGAATGATACTAGATTAGCATTCATGAGGTCCTTTGCATTGACCATTTATGGTAAAAAAATGGGCGTGTTCAGGACGGGGTGCAATGATACTTAACGTACGCACACTTGTGGTTAAGCTGTGATTTATAAAGCAAACATTGCCTATAGGTGTGCGTACGCACGGTTTTATAAATCAGAATCTTTGTGTGCGTACGCCAATTTACGCTTTTGGGCGTACGCACACTTTTAGTAAGAATTCTACGCACTCCTTTATAAATGAGACCCCAGAGCTGTTTCCCTGCTCCAGCACACCTGATTCTAATGAAGGGTCGTTCTCAAGCTCTGTGGAAGCCTCATAACTACCCTCCATTAGAATCAGGTGTGCTAAAGCAGGGAAACATCTAAAATCTTTAGGACAGTGGCTCCCTAAGACCAGGGGCCTCATGTACAAAGGTTGCGTACGCACAAAAACGTGGCGTACGTCCTTTCCCACGCTCACGTTCAGATGTATCAAACGTGAAATGACCGTGGAAATGTGTGGTGCCCCATGCCAACTTCATAGCTGTCGTACGCACGTTTCTACAGCTATTGTTCCTTTGGCGACACTTAGAGGTGATGCTGGGAAACTGTTAATAATGTGAAAACAGTCAAGTGATGTGCACATCAGAGACACCGTTATGAACAATTTACACACCCAGGCGTTTGTAATCATATAGGTGAATATAAAAGCATGCGCAATGTGATGAAGAAAATTGAATTAACAATGGCAGCGTTCGCGTTGTTTGAGGACCTTGCAAATGGTGCAATCTGACGTGAGCGAGTTTTTAGGGAACGCAAGGATTTACTTGCAAACAATAACTGGCTCATAAGCCGATTTCGGTTACCAAGGCCAGTGTTACTGGAGTACGCAATTAGCAGCGATAGCTGGTTTCCCTATGTTATCGGAGATATTGACTGCACACACATTGCTATATATCCCGTTGCACTCTGCCACTTTAGCACAAAACACTTTAAACTTTAAAAAACTTACCACTGTGATTTTTGCAACTTTTTGGCCTTTGTGCAAGCTAAAGATGTTGAAAATGTCACCACATGACCATGATCAAGTCATATTTATGTGTGCTATATTACATTTTTGTCATAAAAAAAAATATCAAATAAGTACACAAGAAAATGTTGGTAACACAGTTGACGAACAATTAATCCACTCCATGTGTAGACAATAATTTTGATGAATTACTGACAAGGAGGAGTTTAAATGTGAACTATGAATTTCCACCTCCTGGAGGACAAATAAAGGTTCATCTAAATTTACCACATTGTCTTCAAGGTTCCCACCAAAAAGGATGTACCTTCCAGCAATGTGAGTCATGTGACTTTGGAGCAAACCATTGCTGATTTATAGGGGTTTTATCAATGGGTAACACAGTTGACAGTGATTTCTTGGACACACATAAAGTGAATAATTTCATGTATTTTAATGTTTTAAATAGATTTAAAAACAGCTTTATCATGTTTTAATACTTTTTTTTTTAACTAAAGCTGAAATAATATATAAAAACATATATTTTATTGTTAAGTTTTAAGAGCAAACTTGACATTTAAGAATTTGGACAGCACAAAAACTGCAAATTCCAATATATAATTCGATTTTTTCCCTAAATAAATTATGGAACCTGTTAACTTTTAGTATTAAATTAAAGAGGAATATCATCCAATATAAAATTGGTCATTGTTTGAAATAATGACCAACAATATTTGGTAAAATTGACAAATACACCCCATGGACTTGAAATGTACCCCTAATTATAGAATCACTTGTATACCTCCCCCCCCCCCCCCCCCCCTCCAACGTACTATATATACACTCAACAAAAATATAAACGCAACACTTTAGTTTTTGCTCCCATTTGTCATGAGATGGACTCAAAGATCAAAAATTCATTCCAGATACACAATATTACAATTTCTCTCAAACATTGTTCACAAATCTGTCTAAATGTGTGATAGTGAGCACTTTTGCTTTCAGAATCAGAATCAGAATGGGGGTTTATTCGCTATGCAAGATAAACAAACATAGAATTCACTTTGGCAGGAATGAGCAAACATAGAACATAAATGTGGCCTACTAATAAAATGAAAATGAATACAATGTAAAGATACACTGCAGATATGATACATATAGACAAGGAATACAAATGTTACAAATAATACAAATGATGCGAGTAGTGCAAATGATACAGGTAACATGGAGTTGCAAATGACATGGGTACAGAGTGGAATGGGTATATATATGGTACGTTGGGGGGGGGGGTATATACACAGTGGTGCAAAAATCACAGTGGTAAGTTTTTTAAAGTTTAAAGTGTTTTGTGCTAAGGTGGCAGAGTGCAATGGGATTCTGGAGGGGGGGTGTGTCTCAAACTGAGTCCTTGGCCCTGTTGAAGAGGGCAATAGCAGAGGGGTAGAAGCTATTCTTGTGGCGAGAGGTTTTAGTCCTGATGGACCGCAGCCTCCTGCCAGAAGGGAGCAGCTGAAGCACTGAATGTCCTGGGTGGGAGGAGTCGGCCGCAATCTTCCTCACCCGTTTTAGAGACCTTTGCTGAGATAATCCATCCCACCTCACAGGTGTGCCACATCAAGATGCTCATCAGACACCATGATTAGTGCATAGGTGTACCTTAGACTGTCCACAATAAAAGGCCACTGAAATGTGCAGTTTTGTCTCACAGCAAAATGCCACAGATGGCGCAAGCATTGAGGGAGCGTGCAATTGGCATGCTGACAGCAGGAATGGCAACCAGATCTGTTGCTCGGGCATTGAATGTTCATTTCTCCACCATAAGCCGTCTCCAAAGGCGTTTCAGAGAATATGGCAGTACATCCAACCGGCCTCACAACCGCAGACCACGTGTAACCACACCAGCCCAGGACCTCCACATCCAGCAAGTTCACCTCCAAGATCGTCTGAGACCAGCTACTCAGACAGCTGCTGAAACAATTGTTTTGCATAACCAAAGAATTTCTGCACAAACTGTCAGAAACCGTCTCAGGGAAGCTCAACTGCATGCTCGTCGTCCTCATCGGGGTCTTAACCTGACTCCAGATCGTCGCCGTAACAGACTTGAGTGGGCAAATGCCCACATTCGATGGCATCTGGCATGTTGGAGAGGTGTTCTCTTTACGGATGAATCTCGGTTTACATTGTTCAGGGCAGATGGCAGACAGCGTGTGTGGCGTCGTGTGGGTGAGCGCTTTGCTGATGTCAATGTTGTGGATCGAGTGGCCCATGGTGGTGGTGGGGTTATGGTATGGGCAGGCATCTGTTATGGACGAAGAACACAGGTGCATTTTATTGATGGCATTTTGAATGCACAGCGATACCGTGATGAAATCCTGAGGCCCATTGTTGTGCCATACATCCATGAACATCACCTCATGTTTCAGCAAGATAATGCGCGGCCCCATGTTGCAAGGATCTGTACGCAATTCTTGGAAGCTGAAAATGTCCCAGTTCTTGCATGGCCAGCATACTCACCGGACATGTCACCCATTGAGCATGTTTGGGATGTGCTTGACCGGCGTATATGACAGCGCGTACCACTTCCCACTAATATCCAGCAACTTCGCACAGCCATTGAAGAGGAGTGGACCAACATTCCACAGGCCACAATTGACAATCTGATAAACTCTATGCGAAGTAGATGTGTTGCACTGCATGAGGCAAATGGTGGTCACACCAGATACTGACTGGTTCTGAGTCCCCAGACCCCCCAATAAAGCAACAACTGCACATTTCAGGGTGGCCTTTTATTGTGGACAGTCTAAGGTACACCTATGCACTAATCATGGTGTCTGATGAGCATCTTGATGTGGCACACCTGTGAGGTGGGATGGATTATCTCAGCAAAGCAAAAGTGCTCAGTATTTAACATTTAGACAGATTTGTGAACAATGTTTGAGAGAAATTGTAATATTGTGTATCTGGAATGAATTTTAGATCTTTGAGTCCATCTCATGACAAATGGGAGCGAAAACAAGTGTTGCGTTTATATTTTGGTTGAGTGTATATACCTATTCCACTCTGTACCCATGTCATTTGCAATTCCATGTTACCTGTATCATTTGCACTACTTGCATCATTTGTATTATTTGTAACATTTGTATTCTTTGTCTATATGTATCATATCTGCAGTGTATTTTTACATTGTATTCATTTTTCATTTTATTAGTATGCCACATTTATGTTCTATGTTTGCTCATTCCTGCCAAAGTGAATTCTATGTTTGTTTATCTTGCATAGCGAATAAACCCCCATTCTGATTCTGATCCTGATAAAAGCGCCATCACAGGATGAATTTGTTTATGTTAATAGAAAACATTTTAATTCCATTAATGTTCAAATCATATGTGATGCGCAAATGCAGTTAACTAAAATCGTGGCAAGGTGGCCTGGTTCAACGCATGACTCATTCATTCTGACTAACAGCATGGTTGGGAACAGGCTGGAGGCTGGCGCGCGATGGGTGGCTATGGGTGCGTAAATAGTATTCGTTTAATTGTCTATATATAGATATATAGATATTATAATATATAATATAATAATATAGATATTGTCTATCTGACCAGCGAAATGCACATTTGGGCAGGTGCGCATTCAAATGTTTATTTTATTGAAATTAGAGCTGCAAAGCTTTCTATCAAGCCCGATTGACTCATTTCTTCCCTCTACTCATTTTGATTTATCTGATTGGACCAAGAGGGAAATTAGATCAACCTTTATTTGTCCTCCAGAGGGTGGAAATCTCAGGTCCAGGGCCTATTTACATTGATTTTAATATTTAAATGGAGGCGTGGACAGGGAGGAGTTCGGCACCTCTGCATGTGCGCTCAATTCCAAGTTGATTGTGATGTACAAAAGAAACGTGCTTGGATCCATGCCTACGCACACTTTGATACATCTGAATTTATTTGTGCGTACGACAGTTTCTGGGTTTTTGCCTACGCCAAGTTTCAGTAGGAAATCCACGCAAGTCTTTGTACATGAGGCCCCAGGGTTGCCGACCCCTGCTCTAGCGGCTCTTACCCTATGTGCACACGTAGCCGGGTACTTTGAGAAACTAATATTTCCCTCCCTCCGTTTTCCCAAAAGTTTTCGTTTACAAACATCAACCCGCATAAATACGCCATCTAGCGGCATCATAACTACGCCAAGCCTGGGCGGTCTGGTCTAGGTGCTCTGCAAGCCAATCAGAATCCTCATTTCGGGGCATCAGCTGCCGAAAACTCTGTTTTCTCAGTTTACACGCAAACGCAAATCCGCAGTTTTCCAGAATATCCGCTTTAGTCGGAGTTTTTAGAAATATTCGTTTTCAGAGGAGAATTCACCGTTTGCGTGTAGACGATAGGTACAAACGAAGGGAAATGTCTCCGTTTTCAAAAATACCCGGCTACGTGTGCACATGTCTTGTTAGAGCGTTCGTCTCCCATGTGGGAGACATGGGTTCAAGACCTGCAGAGTGCAATGCGAGTAAACCTGGGTGGGGGTGTTACACAGGCTCCACCCAGTGCTCAAAATCAATAAAGCGTCAAATTCCAGCACCCGAGATTACACACATCAACCTAGTTTAGGTGTTTACCTGAAATGTCTCCATGATAAAGTGAACGTGTTTCTTATCAAATAATGTGGTCTTAAAAGAGTGTGAACTAAACACGGGTGAGATACGCTTTTTGCTCTGAAAACCGCCGTCTCATTCTTCCTGTCAAAATTCCCACGTTCTTCCTGTTGACGATTAGGGAGGGAATTCTGCACTGTTCCGAAAGACTATTGGTCTATATCGAAAAGACACTCCTCCCGCGATTTGTTGTTGTTGTTATGGACTGGTACAATTCGATGTCAGTCATATAGCTGTGGTTGCCATGGACCTCAGCGTGTCACTATCCAAGAGGCGGACGTGAATTTGAGATAAGATTGGAACATCGAGTGTCCTTGTCCATCACTGCAGCCGATATATATGATCTCGTAGAATATTGTTAAATTGCGTTGCTTGCTATAGCAACATTATATGTGGACTATTTAGCAACTGTATAGCAGCACTTTACTGACATGGCTCCAAGTCGGAGGAATTCCAGAAATCCTGCCAAAAAAGGTCAGTACCCCAACCCTTTCACCAGAAAAGCTACATTAGCAAGCTTGTACAGCACGACCCTTTAGCTGAACCGTACTTCAGCAAACACTGAAACTAGCAAGTAGTTTACGCTTCCTGGATTCAATCTTGATAGTATCGTTTTCTTGTGGTTTGCTGGTGATGCTGACAACACACAACGCTGCAGAAAGCTAGTTAGCAATCACTGTTTTTTAAAGGAGATGTACCAGCCTAGTACTAGCTCACCCTCGTTGAATAATAATTGTAAGAGAATATTGTCACACATCTGTGATAATACCAGCTAAAACAGCAAGTAATGTTCACCATGTATCTTGCTTGCTACCACTGCAATTCTTTCCATCAACTGCGATGACAGTGTATTTTTCTCCAGTACACAGTATTTAATCAAGACCACACCTGGACAAACGGATGTGGTAAACCCGAGTCGGCACGTGTGTGTGTGTGTGTGTTTGCTTTCTGGTAATAAATTTACCCAAGTGTTGAAAAATATAAGTAAAAAATAATAGTGTTGCCTATCACAGAGTGAGCCTGGCTAGTTCCCTTTCTGCAACTAGACTTTGGCTTCTGCAGGTTCTGATTTTGTGAGATGTCAGTGCTTGACCAAAAGGGACTGAGAAAACACAGCCCTATAAGCATGTTTCTTAATGTATGCCCTCTAACCTGGCATAGGTTTTATAATATAATTCAGCCTGGCCCAGCATGTGGGTGGTTGGTTTCATGCAGTAGTCTACAGCTTTGGGAAACCGGTACCCATCACTGCAGAGAGCACTGTCTAGGGAGACATAACTGACCTCATAGGAACCATGTTCCGCAGCAGACATGTTGTCTCTTCCTAATTTGGACGTCCTACAGCCAATAAACATGATCCTCAGAGCAGATCGTGAAACCTGTGTGTGACTGATATGCATATATGCAAAGTCAGACAGTGAGATAATTCCTGCTCTATCCGCATGCTGTCTTCATCTCTTAATACAGCATAGCAGTGCCTGAAACATATGAATACAGAATCATGCACTTGCATTATCTCACAATACACATTCACACATAGACACATGCTCTCACACATACACATCTACACACACTTACACATCCAAACATGCAGCCTACCCTCCCCATATAAGTTTGGCAGGTCTAAGAATAGCCCTCCTCTTCAGGCTTGCTGAGTATCAGGTTGTATCTAACCAGAAGGCTGAGTGTCGTCCTCCTGCCGACTGACTGTACTCTAGCTCTGCAGCCAAGAAGAACTTGTCTTTGAGTAGTGTTGACCCTGGGGGAGTTGTTTTATCCTTCTTTTACCCCAATGGAGGAAGTTGGTGCCCAAGAGGTGTCGGCAGTAGAGGAGGTAGCAGGTAGGCTTGGTAGGAGTGGATATCAGGGTTCTGAGGGTGGTTAAAGCAGCCTGGGTAGTCTGGTAGGACCGGGGGAGCACAAGAGTCATGAAAGTAGCACAGCAGGTTAAACACAGAGAGCCAGTCATGCCAAACAGCGTCTGTTCTAACCTTGTCATGCTGACTAACTAGAGTGGCTAAATACAGCATGCGCTAGTCCAGTCCATGTGTTGGCCATCTATTTTGAAATTGTCCACTGTGCACACAAACCCAACCCCCAGCAAGAGCAGCACAACTGACCACTGCCCGGCAGCTGCATGAGCAGTGCTACAGTATGTGGACTGAAGTTTTTGTAAAACCTATCATAGACTTGAGTTGTTCCTCGCCGTTTCTGTTTGAGTATTGTTGTCTGTCATTCCATATTCAGAATATTTCTATTTCTGGCCTCCTGCCAACTGCTCACAGACCCCCCTGCCCCCTCCACTCCCTCACTACCTCCCTCCTACCCTTGTCAATAGGGTCAGGTCATGTCACATAGTGTGCTGCCAAAGTCTTTATTCCAGGGTCATCCTGATATGTACAGAGGCCAGGCGTGCAGCAGAATGATGTTGTTCTGATAGTAATCACCATTATTTCTTGGTATGGGAATACTGTCATGATACGTCCGTTGACTGTTACTAATTCTTCGGCTTATCTGCACGAATCTCATGTTAGTGTACTCAGAGGCCAGTCTATGAGAGTTGGACTTATTGCTAATGATGGGAGTTTCCAACACAAATGATCCGAAGGATGAGTTTGTGTGCATGTTACAGTGACCATTGTTGCTATGCATCAATTCACCACTATCAGGTTTCTTTGGTACTGTTGTTTTTGTGTTCTAACATTTTGTGTTCTCACTGTTGTATTCTGAATTCCCTCTGTTATGTCGTGTTCTCTTCCAACATTCTGTGTTCTATCCAGACGTTCTGCGTTCTCTGCCAACATTTTGTGTTCCTTCTTGTTGTTCTGTTTTACCTCCTAACATTCTGCTTTCTCTCCAAACATTCTGTATTCTCTCCCAACCTTCTGTGTTCTCTCTCAATGTGACATGTTGTTTCCCAACATTTTGTGTATTCTCCCAATTTTGTGTGTTAACCTTGTGTACGCACACCTCTAAGAAAAATTCCTTTGTAAATCACAAATGACCCGCAAGCGTGCATACGTGAATTAGCATTGTACCCTGCCATGAACACGCTCATTTTTAACAATAAATGGTCAATGCAAAGCACTTAATGAATTCTAATCTAGTATCTCATGACCCTGGCATGCGATGATTGTTCTTCACGGTGAATCAAGACGTACAAAAATTGAATTGAAAGTTCTCAGACACAGAAATTGAAGTTCTTGTAGGCGAGGTTGGAGGCCCGAAACCCACATTATTTGGTGGCCACAGCAGTGGAATCACAAATAATAATAAAAACTATGCGAGTGGTAGCATATTGCGGCTGCCGTTAACAGTGTCAGTGCGGAGGAAATATATTTAGTTATACACTGTTTTCTGCAGTTATCTAAAGGTATGCGACGTTATCCTTATACCCATGCAGTTGGGCATCTCCCCCTCCTACACTCCAGTTTATGTCCCGTCAAGTTTTTTGCCTACGCAACATTTATAAATGAGACACCAGGCGGGCTGCTGGTTTCTGGATCCTCTAATGGCGCTTTTCCACCGCAAATGTAGCACGACTATACTCGGTTTGTAGTAAACTCCTGAACCCGTGGGGTGGTTTTCCACTGCAAATTGTACCTCAAAAAGTACTTCCTGGTCGTCGGCGAAAGGGGCGTGACGTAGGCCCTGACGTCTTTTTGTACGCGACGTAAATAACACCAACGCAACCCACAAGTGGACAGAACCCACATTATAATTTTAGCCATGTTGACGAACTAGTCTTTTGTAACTTATCTGACTTTTAAAAAGCTTGTAGACTGTTGGTGTAATGGACTGTAACTGATAGTAATAAGTATTAGCTGCGGCGCTGTTGCTTTAAGTCGCTCTCGTGACTTCGTCACACTTTCTGGCCAATCAATGGCCGGCCGTCTGCCGACGTCACCTTTTAGCTCGACTTAAGATCGCCTGGTACCTAGAGCGAGAAGGTACCAAAAAAGTACCCGCTAGCCAGGTAAAAAAAGTACCAGGTACCATGGAACTGCGGTGGAAACGCCAAAAATGTGAGTAGGGGCGAGGCGAGGCGAGCTGATTTCATGCGGTGGAAAAGCGCCATAAGAGGGGTGGGGTGTGCATGCAGGAAGACTGGTGAGCAGTGAATTGCGGTAGTCTAGCTTTGAGAAGACAAGTACTTGGACTAGCAGCTGGGTGGAATGTTCAGAAAAGTATCACCTGATCTTCCGGATGTTGTAGAGGGTGAATCTCTGAGGTGATGATTGGTCCAAGTGAGGTGGTGTACAGAGAGAATAGGAGAGGTCCACAGAGCCCAGTGGAGAGCTTGCGAGGACCTGACATTTTGCCTCCCCAGGAGACCTGTTAGGATCTTCCTGACTGGTAGGATGAGATCCATTGAAGTGCATTGCTAGTGATGCCCATCTCACAGTCTGGTGAGCAGGATTTGATGGTTGACCATATCAAGTTCTGCAGAGAGGTCCAGCAGAATGACAACAGATGACCTTGAAGCCACTCAGGTTCAGAAGTGTAAAAAAGTAGAGAAAAGTTTATTGGGGGGATCTAACTTTGTTCAGGAAGTAGTGGGTTGTAGACTCAGTTATGTGAGAAGAGAAGGATTTAAGGAGGGAGTGATACTTATCAAGGTGGAGACCATCTTTGGACTTGCGCCATCTCCTCTCAGCTGCCCGAAGGGTGTTCCACTCTTCACAAATAACATCTGTGAGCCACAGGCGAGAAGATCGTGTAGTTCTAGCTGACGGGACAGAGCATGTCCAGGGAAGCAGTTAGTGTGGATAATAGGGTGTGGGTGGCAATGTTCATGGGATGGGACGTGAACTCGTCAATGGGAGGTACGATGTCAAAACAGGTAGGGCGGGACGGGAGGAGTATGTCCAGCTCTTCCACAAAGTCGGATAGGGGGACAACTAAGAGTGCTTTGATGGGATCAGTTAGCATCACATAATGGTTTTCAAATGCTTTGGTGGGAACAGAGAATGGGGTAGATGTGTATTTAATATGTGGGGAAACGAGCAAAGCTCTCCCAACACCTCGCCCAGTTGAGCGGGGTGAATGAGAGAAGGAGTGGTTGACTGAGAAAGCAGCTGGAGTTGCAGTTTTCTCTGGGCGTTTCCAAGTCTGTCAACGCAAGGGCATGAAGATAAAATAAGATTAGATTAGATTAAACTTTATTGTCATTACACAGGTACAAGTACAGGACAACGAAATACAGTTAGCATCCAACCAGAAGTGCAAAACAGTTAATCCAACAGAATATAATAAATATGGGTATACTCAGAATATACATAGTATGAACAGTATAATCAGAATATACAGGGTATGTACAGATTCAAGTGATTTTAGACAAAGCAGAAATTACCAGGTAGCATATATGTACAGTTAGTGCAAATGATGCAATGAGCAGATGTGCAAAATGAACAGATGTTCAAGCCTGGGATGTGGACGCCGGGATTAAGTATGGCCTTTTTTACAGCACACTTCCAGTTTCAGAGCCCTATGGAAAGCAAGGGGACAGGTAGAGGAGATATGGATGGGCAGGTACTTTACCTACCCATCCATATCTCCTCTACCTGTCCCCTTGCTTTCCATAAATATCAAATATCAAATATTTAACTAACACTGCAACTGCTGCTCGTGGTAATAGAAACCTGTTATGGGTACCATATTTTTCGGACTATTAAGTCACACTTTTTTCATGGTTTGGCTAGTCCTGTGACTTATACTAAAATATAGAATTTCACTTGTTCGTTATTTTCACCGACATTGATAGAACCGCAAATGAAAAATTAAATGGATTTTAGTGTAGATTTTAGATTTAGAGTAAGATTGAGAATTAAGTAAACTTATGTTTTTGTTCAAGAGTAGCATTGTACTTATGCGATTTTGAACATTCCAATTGAATATTTTCCAACAGACAAAAATGATGCAACAAACATTTTTGTAAGGCTTCAAAGCGTACTAATGAGGAGGCTAACAAGTAACACTAGCATGGTAGTAACCGTGCTAGGTGTTTAGCCAGTAAACTAGCTAGCTATCATTACGGTAACTTACGCAGTGGAGACTGTCGGAAGTAGGTAGAGCTCACACATCTTCAGGTTAATATGTTACGTTCACATACCAGACACAGGTCTATTCAGCCTGTTCTCTATTTTATTATTAGTTTGCCTATACTGTACTATAACTTGCCTTTTCAAGATGAAATGTCTGTCCTTGATCTTTGATTTTATAAAATACATTGACTCCCAAAAATGCAGCTTATAGTCCAGTGTGACTTGTATATGTGTTTTTTTTTCTTCATTATGCATTTCTTGGCTGGTGCAATTTATACTCCGGAAAATACAGTAATTAGAAACATAGCACCCAAAATACATAAAAAAATAACAAATACGGTTAAAAAAATATCCTTAAAGTTGCGTTCATTCCCAATGTCCTGTCCTCCCGAGTGTTGTGTGTAATGTCTTGTGTAACATCCTGTGTTGTCTGAGTAAGATCTCAAGTGTTGCCTGATTAGCCTAACATTCTGTGTAAATAATGTGTATTTGTGTAATCGGTATTTATTGTCTGGCCTATGTAACAAACTGTGTTATTCCCCAGAGTTGAAGCGAGCACCAGTAGAAAGTAACAATGGCAGGAAGCCTGATGGAGGAGGAGGTGAAGGCCCCAGGAACTCTGTGTTCACCTGGTTCATGGTACTAACTCTGCTGGGTCTTTGGAGCTCGGTGGCCGTGGTCTGGTTTGGCCTGGTGGACTACGACTCTGTTATAGGTGAGATACTCGATCTTTGAGAAGCATGCAATTGTAACACACAAACTCAGGCATGCAGGAAACCAGTGTACACTCCACAGATGTCTTTGCCTCAAAGGTTGCTATGGCTTCCTCCCTCGCTTGACCACACCAAGTTGAGACAGAAGCCCAACACTGTAGTGTTTCCCCAAAAGTGGGTCTACAGTGCTGCCCATAAGTTTACATACCTCGACACAATGTTTTGTTTCTTGGCCATTTCTCAGAGAAAATTAATGATAACACCATATGTTTTCTTTCACTCTTGCATAGTGGTTGGCCAAAGCCATGTATTGTGAAATATATCTGTGTTTACTCTTTTTAAAGCACAATGACAACAGAAACTATCCAAATAACCCTGATCAAAAGTTTACATACCCTTGTCATTTGGCCTGATAACCTGCACCTAACTTGAAACAACTGGGATAGAATGGCTATTAAAGGTAACTATCTTCACCTGGGATCTTGTAATTAGTGGGTGTGTATAAAAGTTATTGAGTTGCTGGACTCCTGATAAACCCCTTGCATCATTCAAGAAATGGTTGTACAACTGTACAAATCAGGAAAGGAATATAAGAAAATTGCTAAACACTGTCAGCACTGTTAAAAAAACGAATTAAGAAATGGAATGTAAGGGTGCTTTCACACATACATTTAGCTCTCTGGTGCGCTCTCTGGTGCGCTCTCTGGTGCGCTCTCTGGTGCGCTCTCTGGTGCGCTCTCTGGTGCGCTCTCTGGTGCGCTCTCTGGTGCGCTCTCTGGTGCGCTCTCTGGTGCGCTCTCTGGTGCGCTCTCTGGTGCGCTCTCTGGTGCGCTCTCTGGTGCGCTCTCTGGTGCGCTCTCTGGTGCGCTCTCTGGTGCGCTCTCTGGTGCGCTCTCTGGTGCGCTCTCTGGTGCGCTCTAAACAGGTGGTCTGGGAGCGGTCTCGGAGCGACCCATCTGTGGTGTGAACGCTGCTCCACCTCGGGCCGAACCAAATACAGGAAGTTCTTCACGTCACTGAGATTCGCTGTCTACTGGATATTTGGAGCGATGATTTTATTAATGCACAGCTGTCTTCCACCCACAAAAACAGTGATGTGTACGGGGTGTTTAGCAAACCTCTCTGTGAGAAAGGGTTCTCCTGAGTCGTAAAATTTGGCATTGCGTCCTGTAATGCATCAGCACGTTCCTCTCCCGATGCAGACGGGTATCATTTTCAAACTGAACAATTTGCCAAAGGTTTAATAAACAAATGATATAAAAACGAATAACCAGCGCCAGGGTAAACAGACGGGCTTTGTTTATCTCCATCTTGCTAGCTTCCGCGTGTTAGGCTGGTTGTCATGGAAACATGTGGGGGGTCGTCATGGGGGTCAATGACAGCACTGACAGTTGTCACATGGTGTACGGTGCGGCGTTTCGAGTACAGTAAAAAAAAAACATAGGTGAACACGGACCGCACTAACTGAAAAATGATACAATGTATTTTGGTGCGCTCCAAAGCCGCACCATGGTGCGCACCAACATATGTGAAAACAGCCTAAGAGGAACTGTAGACATTGAACCACGGTCTGGTAGACCAAGCAAAATTTCCCCCACAACTGCAAGGAAAATTGTTCGGGATGCAAAGAAAAAGCCTAAAATCAGGTGAAATTCAACTCTCCTTCAAAAGTGTCATGTGGATGTCTCAAGCAGTACTGTAAGAAGGCACTTGAAGAAAAATGGGCTGCATGGTAGAGAAAGAAAGCCACTCAACGATGCCACAATGCACAGAGGAAAAACCCCAAACCTTCCAATTGTTTTAAGTTGTCATATAAAAAATAAAAATAAATGCTGTGGTGTACTCTTAATTCTTCCATCTAGATGTCTTGAAAAAGTCTTAAAAGTCTTTAAATCTGCCCTTGAAAAATCTGCAGATACCCTGATAAAGTAAAGGATCTGGAATGGCCATGGCAGTCTCCTGACCTCAATATTATTTAACCACTCTGGGGAGACCTGAAACGGGCTGTTCATGTTGCCCAAGAATTTTAAGAACTGGAGGCTTTTTGCCAAGAAGAAGGGGAAGCTTTACCATCTGAAAAGATTGAGAGACTCATTGTCAACTATCACAAAAGACTTAAAGCTGTTATTGATGTTATTATTGATGCACCGTATTAGGAACTGGGGTGTGTAAACTTTTGATCAGGGTAATTTGGGTCATTTCTGTTGTTATTTTGGCTTAAATTGAGTTTCACTATGAATGGCTTCAACTGTCCACTAACCACGTGGGGAAAAGTTTTTTGTGTCATCATTAATTTTCTGTATGTAAACTTATCAGCAGTACTGTATTTGTGGCGCCCCACCAAAATAACAAATGAACTGCCACAAAGGTATTTCCTTTTTTTAATTTCAGTATCGACCCTGGAACTAACCAACTTGTCCGCTTGCTTACTTGTCCGCCCTGCCAATCAGTCCTATTGTTAGTTGGTGGTAGCTCCCTGATAACTGTTGAGTACATGATTAGCCCAACCATGTCTTTAAAACATATGTAACATGTTGGCAAATTGAACCTAAAGCTACCATTTATGTGAGGGAAGAGGGATTATCTCCTTAACGCCTTGATTTTTGGTTCAACATGGCAAAAAAAGTTGGTACCTTGAGCTGCACTTGAGCTACGGTTAGTAGGCCTAATGTAATTATGTGCACAAAAGTGTACAAAGCTGATACATTCAAGTTAAATATAATAATCTTCATAGATAAATAAGGGGAGTCAAGTGGCTCAGTGGTTAAGGCGTTGGACTCATGATCAGAAGGTTGTGAGTTCAATTCCTGGCTGTGGCTACATGACGTTGTGTCCTTGGGTAAGGCACTTCACCCTACTTGCCTCAGAGGGAATGTCCCTGTACTTGCTATGAGTCGCTCTGGATAAGAGTTTCTGCTAAATGTAAATAAATGTGGCAAATATGACAATAGTCCAACATAATATCTGTAAATTAAGTTAAAAAAACAATTTTGCCCTCAGTTGAATGCAAATGACAATGTGCTCACTTGCAGTACTTGTTGGAAGTCCCTGTAAATACTTATATCTATCTGATACTAAGACAAAGATATGGCCTGAACCCTGAATTTTTTTACAATGTCTAGCTCCGCCCCTGCCTACCGCCACAAATATAATCACATTCTGTGCGAAACACTGTACTGAAAAACAGGATGTTGAAACAGGCCATGCCCATTTAAATGAATCTGTTTGCTCTGGGTGTAAACTCAAATGTGCATGAAGCACTGACATGAAAATATATTTTGTGTCTAATGCCATGACTTTTGAATACTGTGTGTTTGTGTGTGTTAACTTGGCATGCAGCCAGGGCAAGGCAGTTCAGAGGGAACTTCTCTGAGGTTCTACAAGGTAGGAGTCCTAGCTCATATGTTGAAAGAGTTTTCCACCAGTAGCCAGTGTTGTCGCTAGTGTGTGCTGGAGCAAGAAGTCTCCATCTGAGGCTGTTTCCAACATCGCCTCCATGCCATCCAGCTTTTCTCCTGCTCAAATTGCTTGACATATTGAGCGGCTGGCACCATGCTGGTAACATGCCACTGTCTCTTTCAGGTAAACTGCAGGTGTACGACGCAGACGGGGATGGGGACTTCGATGTCGAGGACGCCAAAGTTCTCCTCGGCAAGTGAATCTGTCTAGAAGCTGCTTTTCTGTGGCGTCATGAAACATGTACAAACCAGTTTTGCGAGTGCTACTTAACAGGGTTTTCAGCTTTAATAAGCTTCTATCACAACCAGCATAGCCATGGCTGCTCATGGTTCTAGAGTTGGTAACCTTGATGCAGCATGCCACTTTACTCCACATGACTGACATCACTGGCATTGCCAGTGTGTAGTAGCGCCACCTTCAACTATTAACCTTGTTAACTGATCAACCAATCAAAGACCAGGGCACATTGCTGTCACACACAAGGTCTTTAAAAGAGAGCTGGATGGTCTGTTGGAAGCTTTAGGGTCAGGTCTGTTGGTATCTAAAAGTGGTTGAACGTTCTCCTACTAAACTTAATCCTGTTCTTTTTTGCTAATCTGGCTCACAAGCTTCTGTCTCCTCTTACGCCTTTTCTCCTCATTTCTGTCCCTCCCTTCCTCCCATCTTTTCCCACTTTATTTTCCAATTACACTCCTTCTCTCCTGTTCTCTCTTGTCAGGCCTGGCCAGAGAGGGCTCCTCTGGTGACAGCGCTGAGTCACTAGAGGAAGTGCTTGATATTTTAGCAGAAGAAGGTTCCGATTGGTTTTATGGCTTCTTCACGTTTCTGTTTGACGTGGTGACATCGCCGGTAGAGAAGGAAGAGGAGGAGAGGGAGGAGGCAGCAGAGGTGGGCGGTACGTCTCAAGATGACCCGGGGCTCACTGGGGTCTCCCTCAGAACCAATAGCAAAGCAGGACCGAATATGAACTAGTAACAGAGCAGAACAACAGACTCTGAACCAATAGAATGGCTGCAGAGCCTTGATGCCACCAATCAGGATTGGAGCAGGATGTTGAGGGGGAGACTGGTCTTGCCATAGAGCAGGGGTCGGCAACCCTGGTCCTAAGGAGCCACTGTCATGAAGATTGTAGCTGTTTTCCTGACACCTGATGAAGGGTCGTTATCTAGCTCTGTGGAAATTACTCTTCATTCGTATCAGGTGTGCCAGAGCAGGGAAACTTTTCAGGACAGTGGCTCCCTTGGACCAGGGTTGCCTACCCCTGCCAAAGAGGATATGCATGTAATGTCATCCCTGTCTCCTGCCTCCATTGCACCTTGCTGCGGTGATATGTGTGTGCCCTGGTATAGAATGGAGCCATGGACCTGACTCGCACAAGATTCGGGACATTTTGGTCAGATCTGCAAGACGCAGAGTGTAATAGTTGAATAATGCATGATGCATTATAGAAAATGTAGTTCCATCTATCTGTGTCTATATGCCTTGTATAACACTGTATTTTATACCATGGTCTGGGTGAATACTCGATTCTGATTGGCTGCAGTGGTATCCATTATCAGGTGATATACACCTATGAAGTAGTTCCAGAAAAACTGTCTACCATTCTAAATGATTGCGCCTGCTACAGAGTATAAGCCTGAACAAAGTGTCTGAAATAACTAACCATAACAACAGGACATAGTCACAGTGTCCGTTTACAATCAAGCTAACATGTAATTACAATGATTGCCTTCAAGAGTCAGGTGGCTAATTGTTAGATTCATACTAAATCTATATGCGCATAAGAAAGAAGACAAACGTCTAAAATATACTCATGAGGAGACCAGCAGAGATGTGCTTATGGCAATCCCAAATCTGTTCTGGCCCACATCTCTCTGGTACCTCGTTTATTACATCAGTTCACAAATTATCAGTCTTCACACAAACATAGTACATCAATCAAAATAAATGTAATTCAAGAATGTTCTTGTGGAAGCCTGTTTTTATGGCTTGTTTGTTTTGAGCCTGGTCTTCCTCAGGACACAACCCCATCTTGCAGATAATCAACCAAATGGTTATCTCCACTTCAACCTCTGCAAGACAAACTCAAAAGCACATACAAAAGCTACAATTGTATCAATTCTATGAAAGTTGTAACAGCAAATATAAGATAACTAAAAATTATTCTAACATTTCCCTCCTGTTTATCCATATTTGCTCAAATTCTCACATCACTTGTAATCAGCCATACTGGGTATGACTCTTCTACTGCAATCATTTTACCACTAGCTGCTCGTATTAACACAAACTGTGTACTGGGTGGTGAATTTGGAATTGGTTCTCTGCACCTAGTTCGACAAGCTCCAGTATCACAAAGAAATGTAACAGGTTTTCCATTTACTAATAAAGTAATTTCAGGTCTTACAGTATCCATTGTCAATAAGTCTTGGAAATTAATCAAAACATTCTCAGTGTCATTAAGGTCATTTACTACTGGGTCTTTAGCAGGTTCAGGTATGTTCAGAACTGTGTAGTTATCAGTTTCCCCCTGCTTTTGTTCTAGTCATGACGACATGACACGCAAATCACCCCTGTGGGGACAGTCCTTAGCAGCGTGACCCTCCTTTCCACAACTCCAACAACAAAACCTGTATGGCGTGTTATTTCTAAAATCCCTCCTATCTGTTCCTGTAATCCAGCGTCCTCTGCCACCAGAGCCACGCCATCTGCCTATTTCTCGTCCTCTATTCTCTCTCTGATAACACACTTCCTCTTCTTCAAAGAAGACCCCCACACTTTGTCTTCTTCCTCCTTTTTATAACCTTTTCTGCGTGTAGTGCATGACTAACATAGTCGTCCAGAGTACCAGTAGAGAAACCAATATAATGTTTATCCACCCAGTTCCGAATTGCGTCTTTTGAACCAGAATGTATAGTGTTCTTGAGCTGCTGCTGATACGCGTTGTTTGGCAGATTGTCGTCAACCAGCCCAGAATGTGTCTTAAAAATAGTAATCATGCGTGCTCGAAAATCATCAAAGGATTCATCCTCCTTTTGTTTAACTCTCCCAATCTCAGTGTAATTAGCTCTCAGTCTAAAACGCACTGCAACTCTATTCCCCAATTCCCTAACTAAATTTTTTCAATCCTGACTGTCATGCACGAGTGGTTGGTTATTCTGTCTTAACGGTGTCCAATTACCCCTAACGTGATGCCAATCAGACCCTAAAGTAGTCATCCAAATTTGTTGCGTCTCTTGTCCGTCCAAATGATATGAGAATCTAAGGTTTTCCATATCCACAATGAACTGCTCCACATCTTCCTTATGGGGAGTTACACCTGCTACCGCTTACTTAACATCTTCCATCGTCCAAGTCCTGTAAACTAAAATTGTTTCAGGATCATTTCCTCCGTCTCTCATAGGATTTACCACCAGTTTCATGGGGTATATATCTGCTATATCGTCTTCCTCACCTGGTGGAGCAGAAGGCTGTATAGCAATTAAATACTTCAAAGTCTCTAACTGCTGCTTAACTTTACTTCTAGTCGAATGCTTGCGAGTTAGTTCCTCTAGCGAAGGTGTTTGAGATAATTTCGGATACAATAGTTCTGTCTGTACCACTGCTGCTCCTGCTCCTTTCTCTACCTCTGGCTCTACCGCCTGTTGCGCCCGTCGCCTACAAACCGGCCCAGTCTCATCATCTTCTGCCAGGCAAAACAGCATCTGTTTCTCTCCCTTCCGCCTAATTCCTTCCTCTCTCTTAGTCGCCACTAACATCCAATATTCAGTATCTTCGTATCCCTCCTTTGCCATCCCTTTTTGGGATTGTTTTTGGTTTTACTAATAATCGCATCTCGTAGTAAAACTATCTTTTGGGTATTCAACATACCTTCAAATCCATACTTATTAATCCATCTATCATATTTAATTTTACCAGGATCCTAGGCTTTAATATACATCCAATCTTTACATGTCAAATCCTCTTTAGAATTCTGTTTACTCTGTCCTTTACCCATGTTAACAACTTAAAAAAACTAAACAAAAGTAAAACAAATTAAAATCGAATTAAAGTCTTATGTGTAACTATAATTCCACACCACATATGTCATTCGCAATATTATCTCAGTTCTGGTTTAGCAATCTACATTTCGCCAATTTGGTTAGTTTAAAAAAAAAAAAACATTTACCACCAAGCTAAGAATTTATCACAATACACATATATCTCAGTAAAATAACAGCTAAACAAAAAGTGGTTAAAAACGAAATTCAACTCTTAAACATCAACTAGAAATTAACATCAGATGTGTCGTTTACAAACTCATATTAGTTCTGGTCGGTAACTACATTTACCAATTTGATTAGGATTTACAATAAATGCTTAACCCACTTATCCACCACCAAACCAAGTATTAATCAAAATCAAAATCTCTACAGAACGTTCATTAATCATTCAGAGACACTTTCGCCTGTCTCACTGGCAATATTCACCTGATAGGGCCTAGGATTCTCAGGGTTTTACACGCGCAATGACCCTCAAAGTCATTCGCCAGGTTTTATACAAAACCTACTCACGGAATTTAAACGTTGGACTCCGCCATCCAGTCACGGAATTTTGAATTGGACTCTGCCGTCCAGCGTTTGTCTCCCTTCTTCGGAACCGTCAACCCTTGGATCCCAGCCAGCGAGAAGCAGACCAGTCTCTAAAAAGAGTATTCAGCTCAGCTAGGAGCTCGCTGTGGCCACAGTCTGTCTGGAAGTCGTCTCGCCTGCTGGAATCTGTCGGATATATTGGAATCCGGCTACGAAGGACCAAATTGTTAGATTCATACTAAATCTATATGCGCATAAGAAAGAAGACAAACGTCAAAAATATACTCATGAGGAGACCAGCAGAGATGTGCTTATGGCAATCCCAAATCTGTTCTGGCCCACATCTCTCTGGTACCTCGTTTATTACATCAGTTCACAAATTATCAGTCTTCACACAATCATAGTACATCAATCAAAATAAATGTAATTCAAGAATGTTCTCGTGGAAGCCTGTTTTTATGGCTTGTTTGTTTTGAGCCTGGTCTTCCTCAGGACACAACCCCATCTTGCAGATAATCAACCAAATGGTTATCTCCACTTCAACCTCTGCAAGACAAACTCAAAAGCACATACAAAAGCTACAATTGTATCAATTCTATGAAAGTTGTAACAGCAAATATAAGATAACTAAAAATTATTTTAACACTGAGCAGTTAAGGTGTCGGGGTAGTGATCAGAAGGTTGCGATTTTGATTCCCGGCTATGGCAACATGACGTTTTGTCCTTGCAATTCTTTCATTTAGCAGATGCATTGCACCACAAATTATTACTAATTTGTTAGATGTTACATGATTAAACCTTTGATGTTATCTCATATTTAAGCCACACAGCAGCAAGTTTTCTAGTGAGTAGCTGTTGGTGTATTTAGGTTGCAGGTTGCTGCTCCCGGACCTGTGTGTTGGGAGTCTTTGCTCTGTGTGATCCCTGTAACCACAACATGGCCTTTTCTCCCTCTGTCACTGCTTCGCATCCCTCAACACTGTGGTTGGACATGCTGGAATTATAATTGAGTTGCACTGGATCATAGTCTGTGTTAAGGAGTCTTACTCTTATTCTGAATCTACTACTAGCCTATCACCAGCAGGGTAGAATTTCAACACTATTTGTTCCCATCAGACATAATTGCAGTCCTTGTTAGGCTGAGTTTAGAGTGCCATCATTCTGATAACCAGCATGTCATAGTGGACTAGACATAAAGAGGGCATCATGGTGAATGTTTGACTAATGCCACAGAACAGCATGTTTATGTCTGTCTGGAACTGTCGCTAACTTGCTTCAATGGCAAGAGTACAATACTGATCGCCTAAACACTTAACACTGTTTATGTATAGACCTAGTTACTACTGTTGTTATAACAGCTTAATCTTAGTCTAATGCTAGGCTCCTTGTTAATGAGGATGTAAGTTTGTTGTTCTAGTTCTTGGCTACATGTTTAGCCAAATAGTGGCTGCATGCTAACTATGGGATTTCTGTCTTATCAGATGAGAAAAAGCATCTAACCACCAAACGAGAGAAGCTGGAGAAAGGTACAGAGTGTGGCCTTAACTTAGTAAAGGGTGTGCTGTGTTAGGAAAGCCTCCAGTCTAGGCCAATGCGTCTGTCTAATATCTGGGCATTTTTCTCTTAAATGATCAGAAGACAAGACTGCCGTTAAGAAAAGAGAAAAAAATAAAGGTATAAATGGTCTTATTTTCAAAGATTAACATTGTCCTTTTTTAATAAAGCCATGTGTGTTTATGTTTGTGTTTCTTGAGGTGATCTGGGATTTTATACGTCATGTATGTTGGATCTAGGTCCTGGACATACCGTATTTTCCGCACTATAAGGCGCACTTAAAAGCCTTTAATTTTCTCAAAAAACGACAGTGCGCCTTATAATACGGAGCGCCTTATGTATGGTTCGATTGCTGCTTTGTGAAGGAGCTGCAGTGTATCTGTGTTCTAGCTTTTGAATGTTCTCTTTGGTCTCTGTGTGTAGCATGTTCTCTAGGGGTAATGTGTTCTCCTAGTCCCCTGTATTTAGCATGTTTTCTTGGTGGAGTATGTTCTTTTTTTATTCTGTGGTTGTAACATAATACCTCATTTATATAACGTATATGTAACATGTACTCCTTGTCCTATTGGATGTAACAGGTTCTCCTTGTTTTATGACTGTCCGATGTTCGACTCGACCTCTGAATATTTCATGTTTTCAAGGGGTAATATATTCTCCTTGGGTGTAACATGTTCTCCCATTTCTGCAGTTGAAACATGTTTTTTGAGTGTAAGAAACTCTGAGAGAGATTACTAGATATATAGAGAGATAGCCTTCAGGCATGTGGGGATGTGGTAATAGGCCTTATTAACCATGTAGGATGTTGGCCTCACACCCTGACAACCCTGTCTCAATCAGACCACAAAATACAGCTCAGGGTGGAGGTTGCTACTTTGCTTGATACTGTCAGAAAGATGTGGGTTTGAGCCCATGTCCCACATAAGGAAAATATGTAGAGATTTCATAAACCAAAGACTCGTGTGGGTGTGTGGTACTGACCATACTAACTATGCCCTTCACTAGAAGCTGTGTTACAACTGTGTTACTACTGTGTTGTCCTTCCTCTTAGCAGATCAAGGCCCCCGAGAAGTTGTTTCTAGAAAGGATAAATCCAAAGGTACTGGGATGGTTCACCTGTGTGGAGGTCAAGTGTGTTTCTGACTGACTAGCTTCGTTTAGAAAGACACAGCATGAGAAACAATGCCTGTTAACATTTTATTTTACATATCATATAATAGGACTGACCAGGCTTGTGTGTGGTTTCTAGCTGTGTGAATCCCTCATGGAAAGTTATTAGAACCACCCTTACAAGGGCTGGTGTCTGTCACTGGATCTGGCCTCATGGTCATGATTTCACATCTTGTTGACCTCTCCAATGTATGCCCTTGGTCCAGTTTGAGGCTATGCTGCTCTGTGAGGTAACATAACTGAACGTGAGTGGTCTCATGCATGAACAGAATGTAGTTATGGATTACTGTCTGTTTGCTAACTGAATTTTGCTGTTCAGGTTAGATGGTAGTTGAAAGACAGTCCAGTTGGAAGCTTGAGGATGGTTTTGCAGAAGCATGTGGACATGGCGGTGGCGTGCTGCAGCGGCATGCAGGTCACATGTTAAATCCAGCCTCGCCCTCAGGGCTCACTGCACCAGAGCTACCCACCAAGCACCTGGGGAGGAAGCTGAAGGCCGCCCTGAAGGAGCAGCTCAGGATGATCCATGAGAAGATTGAAGCTAAGAAGATAGCCAACATGGCCCTGGCGGAGGTGAGGAAGGTGATGGCCAGAGAGGAGGCGAAAAGGCAGCAGGCCCTGGAGGCTGAGGAGAAGAGGCTGGAGCAGAAGAGGCTGGAGGCTGCACTGAAGGCCCAGGAGGCCAAATTTAGAGATGAGAAGGAGCTTCAAGAGAAAAGAGAGAAACTCAGAAAGGAGACACTGGAGAAGGAGAGTTTAGAGAAGGAGAAGGCAGAGAAGGAAAGACTGGAAAAGGAGAGACTAGAGAAGGAGAGACTAGAGAAGGAGAGACTAGAGAAGGAGAGACTGGAGAAGGAGAGACAAGAGAAGGCAGAAAAGGAGAGACTCGAGAAGGAAAGACAAGAGAAGGAGAGACTGCAGAAGGCAGAGAAGGAAAGGCTGGAGAGGGAGAGGCTAGAGGATAGACTAGAGAAGGAAAGACAAGAGAAAGAGAGACTGCAGAAGGCAGAGAAGGAAAGACTGGAGAAGGAGAGGCTAGAGGAGAGACTAGAGAAGGAGAGGCTGGAAAAGGTAGAGAAAGAGAAACTGGAGGAGAGACTAGCAAAAGATAAGGCAGAGAAGGAGAGACTGGAGAAGGAAAGGGCAGAGAAGGAGAGACTAGCAAAAGAAAAGGCAGAAAAGGAAAGTCAAGAGAAGGAGAGACTGGAGAAGGAGAAGGCAGAAAAGGAAAAACAAGAGAATGAGAGACTAGCAAAAGAAAAGGCAGAGAAGGAGAGACTGGAGAAGGAGAAGGCAGAAAAGGAAAAACAAGAGAATGAGAGACTAGCAAAAGAAAAGGCAGAGAAGGAGAGACTGGAGAAGGAGAAGGCAGAAAAGGAAGAACAAGAGAATGAGAGACTAGCAAAAGAAAAGGCAGAGAAGGAGAGACTGGAGAAGGAGAAGGCAGAAAAGGAAGAACAAGAGAATGAGAGACTAGCAAAAGAAAAGGCAGAGAAGGAGAGACTGGAGAAGGAGAAGGCAGAAAAGGAAAAACAAGAGAATGAGAAACTAGCAAAAGAAAAGGCAGAGAAGGAGAGACTGGAGAAGGAAAAATTAGAGGAGAGACGAGCAAGAGAGAAGGTGAGACTGGAGAAGGAGAGACTTGCCAAAGAGAAGGACAGACTGGAGAAGGAGAGACTAGCAAAAGAGAATGCAGAGAAGGAGAGAACAGAGAAGAAAGCGGAGAAAGAGAGTCTAGAGAGACTAGAGAAGGAGAAGGCAGAGAAGGAGAAACTGGCAAAAGAAAAGGAAGAGAAAGGAAGAGCAGCCAAGCAAAACTTGGAGAGTGAGAAGGGCTTCAAGGAAAAGGAACGATTGGGGAAAGACCAAGTAGAAAAAGAAAAGTTAAAGAAAGAAAAAGAGCGTTTAGAGAAAGAGAGGGAGCGCCTAGAGAAAGAGCGCTTGGCCAAAGAGCAAGCCGCAAAAGAGAGAGGTGAAAATACGGAGAGAGAGCGTCTAGCCAAAGAGAAAGAGAGAGCAATTGAGGAAAAAGAGGAGAGGGAGAGAAGTGCTAAAGAGAAGGCTGTAAAAGAGAGACTGGAGAAAGAACAGGCTGCTAAAGAAAGAGCAGAGAAAGAGAGGGCTGCCTTGGAGAAAGAAAGGATGGAGGGAGAGCAGATGGTCAAGGAAAATGCTGCCATTGTGCAAGTAGAACGGCAGACTAAGGAGAAGACTAGAAAGGAGGCCACAAGTAAAGAAAAGGCAGAGGAGAAGATGGTGTGGGTGGAAAGAGTAGTGAGAGAGGAAAGGAAGATAAATCCAGAGGAGAGCCAGAGGCCCAACAAGGATGGAGGAGACAGTGGGCCCACTAAGGAGAGACGTCTAGGTGAGGGTATGTCTGTTCGAGACCTCCTCAGACCTCATAAAAATGCCAAGACCAATAAGAAGTGACATCGTTGGAGCAGGGTGACAATGTGACAAATGGTGCTGAACTATGAACTATTGCTTGGTCTTTCCAGTATCTTTGGCCAAGTTTTAGTTAGAGACATGTCAGTTCTGCGTTGGTTCCGTGTGTGTGGTTGGCTGGGTGGCTGGGTGGAGAGGCTCCCTCCAGTCCCTTGTGTCTGGCAGGGCAGATGGAATTGCATGATATAGTCAGATTGAAAATATTATAATAAAAGCTTGTTTGTGCTAGTAATACAAAGAGACTTGATACCACAAAATATTTAGTTAATCTTCCAAGAATTCATGAACATTTAAGTGATTTTCCCTCAGAATGTGGAAACGCTTTTGTTTAAAGCCAGTCATCAAACTCAGATCATCTTGCATGCCTTTCATGTCTTGTTGATCTATTTTTGGGTGTCATCTTTTTCAATGAAAATTGTAGTATTGTCAGATATGTTGGAATGTCTTTACAGATATTACAAACTTTATGAAATACTGAAGGCGGATGGCAGATGGTGGTATCTTCGTTACGAATCCTCTGCAGAGCTACCACCAACTCTAAACCAATATCAATCTGCTGTTGTTTTGTGTGACTGCGTCTTAATTTCTAGTAAACGTTTATATCACCTAGCTCACTGTCTCCTTTTTCTCCTTCCTGATCACTGCCAAAACAATTTAATATGTACTCTACTATAATCTGGCCTCTACTACACTTTAACCTGCACTCTACTGCTCTCTATAATCTGTCCTCTACTACACTATAATCTGTACTCTTCTGCACTATAATATGAACTGTATATAACTAATATGTCAGAAAACTGTGCTGTGGCTGCAGGGCTGAAACAGAGGCCTGTGTCAGTGAACCAGCCTGCAGACCCCCGGCAAAGGACAGGTGAGACAGTTTATGGGTCACATACACAATAAATTGCACTAACTAAACATCCACACATACATGTTTACATTAAATGTATTCATTTAGCAGATGCTTTTATCCAAAGCGACTTACAAGAGAGAGCTTTACAAAGAGCATCGGTCACTGAGCATAGCAACGTGGAACATGTTATGTTCTCTCTCTGTTATGGTGCTCCAAATCATCTCCCCTGGGAGACAAAATTAGAGTAATTCTGAGGAGAACAGGTTAGCTAACATGCTGCTATCTTTGTCCAACCTGATTTAGCATTGCTTAGTCTGGAGCTAGGTCAAGGCAGCAGTGGTACTGAGGAGAACATGCTAACTAACAAGCTGCTTTCCTTGCAATACAGCCTGATTTAGCATTGCTTAGTCTGAAGCTAGGTCAAGGCAGCAGTGGTACTGAGGAGAACATGTTAACTAACATGCTGCTATTCTTGTACAACCTGGTTTAGCATTGCTTAGTCTTGAGCTAGGTCAAGGCAGCAGTGGTACTAATAACATGCTATCTTACATGCTGCTAACCTTGTCCAACCTGATTTAGCATAGCCTATTCTGGAGATGCATCAAGGCAGCAGTGGTACTGAGGAGAAAATACAAACTTAGATTAGATTCAACTTTATTGTCATTACACGTGTACAAGTACAGGGTAACGAAATGCAGTTAGCATCCAACCAGAAGTGCAAAACAGGCAGCAGAAGCCGAATATACATTGAGGGTACAGGGTATAACGGTATTTAAGGTATTACAAATATACAGATGTATTGTACAAATGTTTACTGTATTTTACAGTGTTGGTATGTACAGATGGTACAAGATGGTGCAAAATGTATAGTGCAAAATGCAGACAAATAGTGCAAATATAGGGGGGTGGGGGTTAGCGTGGGGTGGCGTTTAATAGTGACACAGTTCTGGGGAAGAAGCTGTTCCTCAGTCTACTGGTCTTAGACCTGAGGCTCCTGAGGCGCCTGCCGGAGGGCAACAGGGCAAACAGTTGGTGGGAGGAGCCCTTCTGGATGCTGTGAGCTCTTCGCAGACAGCGCTTCCTCTGGATGTCCTCGATGGTTGGAAAATGAGTCCCTGTGATGCGTTGGGCGGTTTTCACCACCCGCTGCAGTGCCTTGCACTCGGCAGTTTCCATACCACACTGTAACACAGTTGGTCAGGATGCACTCGATCGCACAGCGGTAGAATTTCACCATTACAGCTGAGGACAGGTGGTGTTGCCTCAGTGCTCTCATGAAAAAGAGATGCTAGTGAGTCTTCTTGATCAGGCTGGAGGTGTTGGTGGTCCAGGACAGGTAATCAGAGATGTGGATCCCCAGGAACTTGTAGCTGGAGACAGGCTCAACCGCCATCCCGTTGATATGAATGGAGTAATCTGTGCCTTCCCTCTTCTTCCTGAAGTCCACGATAAGCTCCTTGGTCTTTATGGCATTAAGGAGCAGGTTATTGTTAGTGCACCACATGGCCAGGTGCTGTACTTCCTCTCTGTAGGCTGTCTCATCGTTGTTGGTGATGAGGCCAATCACCGTGGTGTCATCAGCAAACTTGTGATGACACAAGTGATGGAGGTGGAGCAATACATCGGTTTGCAGTCATGGGTGAAGAGGGAGTAGATGAATAGGCTGAGGACACAGTCCTGTGTTGAGTGTGATTTTGGAGGAGCAGGAGTGGGCTGACCTAACATGCTCTGGTCTACTGGTCAGAAAGTCCATAATCCAGTGGTAGAGGGAGGTGTTGATGCCCAGATCTCCATGTTTGGTGATCAGCTTGGAGGGGATTTACGGTGTTGAATGCTGAGCTGATGCCGACAAACAACATACGAGCGTATGTGTGGTCCAGGTGTGTGAGCACAGAGTGCAGCGCTGAGGAAACCACATTATCTGTGCTCCTATTGCTGCGGTAGGCAAACTGATGAGGGTCTAGTGTGGGTGGAAGGTTGAGAAGGTAGCCTGAGAAGCAAATGCACTTGAGTCTGTTTGTTGGAATCTGTCTTGGCGTGCAGAGTCAACTCCTGCAGGCCACACCTTGATGGTCCTTGTTGATGGCTTCGCACGTGGGATAAGTGGTGAGTGGTTACATACTGCTATCCTCATCCAACCTGATTTATCATAGCCTAGTCTGGAGCTAGGTCATGTGAGGGAAACTTGTTGAATTACATTTACAGATGTAGATCATCGGTCACTGAGCATAGCAACGTGATAGACCCCGAACACAGTGGGCTTTTAGATCGTGAAACATACATTGTGAGAACCAATAAGTGCCAAGGGAAGAGCTATAAAAGTATAACGATTGTGAACAATAAATCAAGATAACAACACTGGCAAGTCACCATATGGGGACGGACAAGTAGTTCTGAACAACATTAGATTATGTTAAGTACCATACTTTTCCTAAGTGTCATCAAAATCTCTAAATAAGTGAGTTTTAAGCCTTCTTTTGAAAGTGAGAAGTATGGCTGGACGATTCTGGAAAAAATGCGTATCACGATTTTCTTGATAAAAATTGATATTGCGATTTTCTGCACGATTGTTTTAAAACAAAGTTACATCTTTATTGAAATCCATAATTTGCATATTTGCAGTTAGCATCACAAAAAATGATTGAACTACTATTGAGCTACTTAGCTGTTCATTAAGTGCAAAACAAGCTTCTTTTTTTTTTAAGCACAAAGGGCTTAATATTGAACAAGAATCTTTTCCAACTTTTCCAACTTCTCACAAATGTTCGGGACCACTGACCCAATAAACAATACAACTTGAATGCATAAATAGTTAACAGCAAACAAATATTGCAGGCATCTGCTTTTCATGGTGAAGTCATTCAGATGGCCTGTCAGACTCATATAAGGTTCCATGGTCCGATGTTGCTGAGAAGTTTCTACTTCTCTTAATTCAGACAGCTTCTTGTCGTACATGGCAGGGTTAGGTATTGCAGGTATTGCAACATTTGAAAAATAGTTGCGTGAAGGCATCGAGTACCGGTTATCCAATGTTTTTATAATTTTCTTAAATCCGTCATGCTCTACCGGGTAAACGGGGGCCAGATCTTTAGCGATATTCATGATTGGCAGGAGAGGGAAACTAAAGCGTGACGCGGCTCACGATGAAAAAATAAAAACGTCTCTCATCAAAAAGCGTATCATGTGTAGGGGTGTATCGATTTCATTTTTTTGGGGGGACAATATATCGCCCAGCTCTAGTGAGAAGGCAGTCTGTGTTTCTGATGGAGGTGGGGAGTTGATTCCACCATTGGGGAGCCAGGCAGTGGAAGAGTTTGTGTTGGTCTCTGGCGCTCTTGAGGGGAGATACCACTAAACGGTTGTCAGCAGACGACCGTAGGTGACGGGCGGGGGTATAGGGCCGGAGGAGAGAGTTGATATAGCTCGTTGATACAGTCCTGTTAGTCAATTAGTCAAGATGGCATCTCTATTTCAATTACTTCATTTGCAGTACTCACAATTAACAAAACATTCTGTGACCAGTCACAACAGAGAACACATATCTCTACAGTCATTCGATGAGTGGTCCTGATCATCAAATATACTGTGCCTTATGTAAACTTGGAACAAATGGTCTTCTAGATGATCAATCAATCAATACAGCGGTCTCTGTGATTGGCTAACTCTACTCAGTGACAAAACCATATACATCAGGCCTACTTCCCAAAAGTAATTTGATGTTCCATCTCTTCTCTCAAAATGAGGAGATAAAGGAGGTAAATTGAACATAAACAGGACATAGGATACTATGTACTAGGCCAAAAGGTCATGGCATCTGGATAAATAACAGTTTCCCAACCTCTAAGTCTCTGGTTTCTTAACTGGTATCATAAAACAACAGTCATAAAGACTTGGTTTCCTTCTTTAATTTCTATGACGGTCAACGCAGGAGTGGTACTGAGGAGAACATGCTAGCTAAGATGCTGGTAGCCTTTGCCTCGCTGACTTAGCATAGCCAAGTCTGTAAAGGTAGTTCTATAGGTAAGCTGTCTTCTGAAGTGAGACTTGTGCTTTATTGGTGCTTTGTCATCCTCAGAAGAGAGAGAAAAAAGCCATGGGGAGGAGCCCAAGGCAGGGACCAATAAAGTGTCTGTCCAGGGTGAGTATAACTCTAGGAGACCTGTCCAGAACATTTCATTCTGATCAAATTATTATGGTTCCTGACTGGGTTTTAATGCTTTTACAGATGATGTCCCTGAGCTCACAGGGGAGGATTATGATGGTGAGTCTGCCTGTCTTTCCGTTTGTCCATTTGGGCGCCACTAACACTTGTGAATGTCATTGCTTACAACAGTGGATGGATCTCAGCTGAAGTTAGAGTCTGATATCCAAGGTTTGTTTATTTCAGCTGCATCATGCTGTACACAGAATGGAGGTAGACCCCAGCTTGTAGTATACAGTCATATGAAAAAGTTTAGGAACCCCTCTTAATTTTTTGGATTTTTGTTCATAATTAACTGGGATTTCAAAAAAGCAAATTCCTTTTCATAAATGACAAACTTTAGGGAAACAGGAGTATTTCAGCAGTGTCGTTTTGTTTATTAGAATAACAGAAAATATGCAATAGGCATCATAACAAAATTTGACGGTGCATACATTTGGGCACCCCAACAAAAAAAATGACATCAGTACTTAGTTGAGCCTCCTCTTGCAAAAATAACAGCCTCTAAACGCCTCCTGTAGCCTGTGATGAGTGTCTGGATTCTGGATGGAGGTATTTTTGACCATTCCTCGATACAAAAGCGCTCCAGTTCAGTTAAGTTTGATGGCCGTCGAGCATGGACAGCCCGCTTCAAATCATCCCATAGATTTTCGATGATGTTCAAGTCAGGGGACTGTGACGGCCATTTGAGAACATTGTACATTTCCCTCTGCATGAATGCTTTTGTAGAATTTGAACAGTGTTTAGGGTCATTGTCTTGTTGGAATATCCAACCCCTGCGTAACTTCAACTTTGTGACTGATGCTTGAACATTATCCTGAAGAATCTGTTGATACTGGGTTGAATTCATGCGACCTTCGACTTTAACAAGGGCCCCAGTCCCTGAAGTAGCCACACAGCCCCACAGCATGATGGAACCTCCCCCGAATTTGACAGTAGGTAGCAGGTGTTTTTCTTGGAATGCAGTGTTCTTCTTTCGCCATGCAAAGCGCTTTTTGTTATGACCAAACAACTCAATTCTTGTCTCATCAGTCCAAAGCACTTTCTTCCAATATGAATCTGGCTTGTCTAAATGAGCTTTAGCATACTCCATGCGACTGTACCGGTGGCGTGGGCGCAGAAAGGGCTTCCTTCTCATCACCCGGCCATACAGATGTGCTTTGTGCAAATTGCGCTGAATTGTTGAACGATGTACAGATACACCATCTGCAGCCAGATGTTGTTGCAGGTCTTTGGAGGTGATCTGTGGGTTGTCTGCAACCATTCTCACAATCTGCCGCATATGCCGCTCCTGTACTTTTCTTGGTCTTCCAGACCTGGGTTTAACTGCAACTGTGCCTGTGTCCTTCCATTTCCTGACAACATTTCTTACAGTCGAAATTGGCAGTTGAAACCTTTTGGAAAGCTTCTTGTAGCCTTCCCCTAAACCATGAAAACGAACAATCTTTGTTTTCAGATCTGTGGAGAGCTGTTTTGATGATCCCATTCTGTCTCACTTCAGCAGAGAGTCAAAGAGACGTATTGTATTTGGGCACCTTAAATACCTTTTCCCATGATTGAACACACCTTTCTATGAGGTTCAAGGCTTAACGAGATAATCCAACCAATTTTCAAGTCATCAGTTTTACATGCTGTTACATGCATTCAAATCAGCAAAATCATAAGGGTACCCATATTTTTGCACAGCCAGTTTTTCACAATTTATTTAATTTCATACAACTAAAAACTGCTTCGCTAAAAATCTTTGTTTGGAAAACACCCCAGTACTTAGATCTTCCTGGTTAATGAAAGACATACCACTTTTATCTTTTTTTGCGTGAAAGCAGAGTCAATTATAATGCCGGCTGAGAGGGGTTCCCAAACTTTTTCATATGATTGTATCTGTATTACTCTTGTCGATATCTATTTTACTATCTCTCTGGATGTCCTTGCATTCATGTGTCAGTCAAATTAAGGATGTAGCCTTTTATTCTGTAGAAAATGATATTAGAGAAAGAGGAACCCCCCAAAAGGAACTCTGAGTGACATTGAGTTAACAGGATGATTCTTATGTTGCTAGGGATGTTGATTCTGCTGATTCTTTAGTTAACCTAAGCAGTTAAGACTTATAAATAAACTTTCATCAGTGACGCATGCAGGGGGAGTTAGCCAATGAAGGAAGAGACATGAGAACTGCATGTCTGTATCTTTATTATGGATACAGGACCAATGACTATTGAGAACTGTGTTGTATACAGTGGGGCAAAAAAGTCTTTTGTCACCAATTGTGCAAGTTCTCCATCTTAAAAAGATGAGAGAGACCTGTAATTTTCATTATAGGTACACTTCAACTATGAGAGACAGAATGAGGAAAAAAATCCATAAAATCACATTGTCTGATTTTTTTTTAAATGTATTTACAAACTATAAAAAAGAATATTACTTCTACCATTGCTTAGGTATGTGACAGATCAAGCTTTCAACATGTGTTCATAAGCTGATGCACTAGCAATTAGCGTAAGCACTAATTTCAGCATTGGTCGCTAATGTTAGCAAACAGCATATCTTTACAGCTAGTTGGAATATCAGTTGTAAATCCTGACTGATAAGCACATGAATACCTATAAGCCCAAATGTTAAAGAAGTAAAAAAAAAAAAAAAAAACCATTTTTGATAACATCCTAGCGAAAGAGTTGAAAAAGATGTTCGCTTACCTCAGACATAGAGCCAGAGAGGAAGAGTTGAGTTGGAGTACAGTTTATAAACCACCCAAAACACAAAGAGCCAATTCGATTCGTCCAGTAAATATCCTCCAATCAAAGTTATTAAATGTCAAATCATGTCATAAAATGGCCACATCACAGCGTCTGCCTGCTGCCCCCTCTCCTCCTTCAAGCAGGCTGAGGTTGCCAAGCAACTAGAAGCAACTAATCAGCTGCACCTGGAACTGTGGAATGTCAGTTGGAAAATTGGAAACAGAGAGACAAATGCTGAAAGCACCCCTCGAACAGGAAGGATTTCTGGCCAAATCGTATTTCCAATCATAAAACCAGGTTAACGTGAAGCAGGCTGAGCCCTTCCTGAACGTCTACATAGGCATTTTGTTTTTATAAGTGAAGAAATATTCTTTTGGGAGCAATAATAAAAAATATCTTCAGAAGATTTCCCGCCACTTTTAACATGGGAGTCTTCTCGTCTGAGATGTCATGTCTCTAACATGAGACATCTTCGCGTCTCAAGCTAAAACGATATATCCGACAGATTAAGTAAGACAAATGTGAGCTAGACGACAAATGTTCATAAGTTTCTATGTATAAATTGTGTCCGTAGTGGTGCATTTGAGGCCATGGTAGTCAAATACGTTTTACTGATCTTTCTCTCTCCTCTCCAATCGACATGGATGACATCGCGCACTCACATTATTTCCATAGGCACCCATACATTTTTGGGGGGTGGTTTTTGGCAATGTTTGGCAAAACTGTTTGCCAAAAGTCTTAGAAAAGTCATAGCATACATGTCGCGGCCGAGCCGCACGTTTTGATACCACTTTTGTGTATATGCGCCAAAAACTCTGGGAGGAGTAGCGAGCCAAGAAATAGGCGTAAGAATAAGTTGAAGAAACGCTGGGGATAACATATAGTGTGCGCCTTGCACGCACACTCAATAAATTGCAGAAGAATAAACGCTGGGGATAACATATAGTGTTCGCCTTGCACGCACACTCAATTATAGTGGAAAACTAGAAAAGAATTCCTAAAGAAATTTGGAGTGTGCATGACTCTGGCCCGGGACTCTCCCCCATACATCAATGACACTGTTGAGTCATTTTCTGAATATGACTTCTACCATTGCTTAGGTATGTGACAGATCAAGCTTTCAACAGGTGTTCATATGCTGATGCACTAGTAGTAGCGTAAACACTAATTTCAGCAGGATTAAAGACAGCTCCACTTGAGCACACTGCCACAGTTTAAGTTTAAGTAGTAAGCAAGCAGTAAACCATTGGTCACTCTGTGTCAGGTATCACTTTACATTACAGTTCAGTAGCATAGTAATAGTTTGGTCATAATTTGAGAATAGTGATAAATGCTTTCAAAAACTTAGAGTGTAAAATGACCCAAATACATCCAATGCCAGAATTAGGCCATCAATGGCTATGACTTTGGTATTAAAAATACACCTTTTATCAAAATGATACCGCATTATAAATATCAGATAACATTATAAAGTTATAAAGCTGTGTTAAATGTCAAATCAATCCACATGCAATCCAACATGTAAAAAATCAGGATTCAGCAATAAGCTAGCATCAAAATTCAAAAAAAGCACTAGGTCACACAGTTCTGATATCACACTAACAAAAACAGTGCTTTTTATCCAACATTAATTGAGAAAGACACACACGCACATACACACACGCACATACACACACACACACACACATACACATATATATCTATCTATAGATAGATACATATATGTGCATACACACAGGCAGTCTGTACATTAATGACTTAATGATGAACTGTCAATCAAACCATTCAGTGCAATGAATCACTTAGTAGCAGACACACAGGTTCAATCATCTATAAACTACAGGACTACAGGACTCCCCATACAACACTAGCCAATAGTTTGCAAGGTCAACCAGTATCCAGACGATTATGAATGTTTTACAGCAAGCCCCCCCCAACAATTTAAATAGCAATTCCTAAAAGACCTGTATTTAATCCCCACTGTTTCTCTATGGAACTGCCGATCCCAACCACCCACACACCTCCCCAATACCCCAAACCCCTCCGAAATCGCCCCCCCGAGCCCCCCGCAACGTCACAATTTCCGCTTGAAGGTGCATGTAAATCAATCGCGATTCTCAAACCTCTCCCCCAAATAGGCTCATAGCTCATCAACCTGACCTCCCACACAACTCCCCAATATCTCGTTAGATTCCTATGGACCCCACCACATGAACCCTGCCCTCAAACCCCCCCGCACGAGCCCCCCCGCCCCCCGCGAACGCCGATCGCCCCCCCCCCCCCTCCGAAAATGACCCTAAACGGTCAAAATGCACACAAATAACCCCCCCTACTACCCTCCCCACAACCCTCCACCACCGTCCTGACTGATAAGCACATGAATACATATAAGCCCAAATGTTAAAGAAGTCAAAAACCCACATCTTAGATAGCATGCTAGCGAAACATATGCTGATGCACTAGCAATTAGCTTAAGCGCTAATTTCAGCATTGGTCGCTAATGTTAGCAAACAGCATATCTTTACAGCTAGTTGGAATGTCAGTTGTAAATCCTGACTGATAAGCACATGAATACCTATGAGCCCAAATGTTAAAGAAGTCAAAAACCTACATTTTTGATAGCATTCTAGCGAAAGAGTAACGAACTAATAAGTTGCAGCTGACAGTTGAACAGACAGATAGAAAAGGCTTACAGCACCCCTCGAACAGGAAGGATTTCTGGCCAAACCGTGTTTCCAATCATAAAACCAGGTTAACGTGAAGCAGGCTGAGCCCTTCCTGAACGTCTACATAGGCATTTTGTGTTGACAAATGAAGAAATGTGCTCTTGGGAGCAATTCTAAAAAGTGTTCGTTTTCTTTCTTTTTAGTTACAGTCCCGCCACTCTTAACATGGGAGTCTATGAGTCTATGGGTGCTGCGGCCGAATCTTCGCATGTCAAGCTAAAACAATAAATCTGACAGATAAAGTAAAGCAACAATATTTCCTACGTTTCTATGTATAAATTGTGTCTGTAGTGGTGCTTTTGAGGCCATGGTAGTCGAATATGTTTTATTTTTTCACAGATTTCTCTCTCTCCTCTACACTCTAGCGATGACATCACCCACTGTAGTTCTCAAACATTCTCTCCATCTATACCCATTAATTTTGTGGGTGTGGTTTTTGGCAATTTTTGGCAAAATTGTTCGCCAAAAGTCTTAGAAAAATCATAGCACACATGTCGGGGCCGAGCCGCACGTTTTGGTATAACTTTTGTGTATATGCGTCAAAAACTCTGGTAGGTGTTTTGAGCCAAAAAAACGGCGTAAGAATAATAATAAACGCTAGTAATAACATAGTGTGCGCCTTGCAGCACGCACACAATAAGTATTTGGTCACCTACAAAAAAAGGTAGATTTCTGGCTCCCACAGACCTGTAACTGAGGCTCCTCTGTCCTCCACTCGTTACCTATTAATGGCACCTGATTGAACTCGTTATCAGTATAAAATACACCTATCCACAACCTCAAATAGTCAGACTCCAAACTCCATTACGGCCAAGACCTAAAGAGCTGTCAGAGGACACCAGTAAACAAAATTGTAGACCTGCACCAGGCTGGGTGGACTGAATCTGCAATAGGTAAGCAGCTTGGTGTGAAGAAATTTACTGTGGGAGCAATTATTAGAAAATGGAAGACATACAGTGCCCAGCATAAATACAGTACACCCCCTTTGAAAAGTAACATGTTATACAATATGTTGTGGAAGTTGCATTTCAACACAAAAGGAAATTTCTCCAGTCGAGTACATAAGTGTGTCTCGTTTATTTTACATACCAAAACCAAATCGCAAAACAAGATGGCGCTGCCCTTTAACCTCACACACATGGGGCTACGTCATCACCACAACAGAATATCTTAAAGGGACCACGATCCCGGAATAGTCGCACCTAAATTACCTGAAACAACAGTGCACAGAACTACATCAAGAACACAGGTGAATTATGAAATCACAATCCCTACAATGTCTTGGAAAACAAACAATATTTCCAAAATGTGCACAGGTTAAGTTTAATACAGCATCTGTTGAACTTTTGACTTTTGACATTGTTGAAGAATGGAAAAAGATTGATGTTGCCAAATGTTGCCAATTTGTGCAATCCCTGCCCAGGAGACTTGAAGCTGTCATAAAAAATAATGGAGGCCATACAAAGTACTAAATGTAGTAGTTTTTGTTGTGGGGTGTGTTTGCACCAAACTAATTTGACTAAAACTGAAAAATATGTAATCTGAGTTATATTATTAACCTTTGTTTTTAGTCAAAAGTTCAACAGATGCTGTGTTAAACTTAGCCTGTGCACATTTTGGAATTATTGTTTGTTTTAGTGACATATTGTATAAAATGTTACTTGTTAAGGAATGTTAAGGGGGTGTATTCATTTATGCTGGGAACTGTACAAAACCACTGATAATCTCCGTCGATCTGGGGCTCCACACAAGATCTCACCCTGTGGGGTCAAAATGATCACAAGAACGGGGACCAGAAATCCCAGAACCATATGGGGGGACCTCGTGAATGACCTGCAGGGAGCTGGGCCCAAGGTAACAAAGGCTACCATCAGTAACACACTATGCCGCCAGGGACTCAAATCCTGCAGTGCCAGATGTGACCCCCTGCTTTACCCTCGTAATGTACTCCCGACTGACTTACACCCATGGTCCTCTGGGGTCATATTGACCCCAAACGGTTTGGTGTTTTTTTAAAGCCTAAAGTAAAAATTATCAATAAATTCTTTGTTACATGTTTAGTCTGACTTCAGTCCAACCCATTACCGTAAAAGTTGTACTTAGCTTTTGAATTTATGGCCAACAGGCCTTGTTTACATAAAAGTATACCATGTTTTCGATTAAAAAAATAAAAAATAAAAAGATTTTTTTTACTATTATTATTTTGAGTATATAACTTATTAGGGAGTGGCTTATGTCAAAGTTTAGTAAAAAAAAAAATTTTTTTATCACCCACATTTTTTTATAGGAGCAAATAATAACACCCATGGTCCTCTGGGGTCATATTGACCCCAAATGGTTTGGTGTTTTTTTATAGCCTAAAGTATAAATTATCAATACATTTTGTGTTACACCTTAAGTTTGAATTGAGTCCAACTCATTACCACAAATATCTCCCTTATTTTTGGAATTTAGGGCCAACAGACCTTGTTTACATAAAAGTATACAATTTGTTTGAATTAAAATAACATTAGACAATTTTTTTTTTTTTTACTATATTTTATTTTGACTATATGACTTGTCAGAGAGTGGTATATGTCAATGTTTAGTAAAAAAAAAGTTTTTGAATCACTTGAATTTTTTTAATAGGAGCAAAAAATAACACCCATTGTCCTCTGGGGTCATATTGACCCCACCCGGCTAAGCATAAAGTATAAATAATCACCAACCTCTGTGTTTCAACTTTTTAGTTAACTTTATTCCAACTTATAACATGACATAAAAAACATAACAACACAACATTAAAACACATTTAACTTTTCAAAATAAACTTTTAGCAATGAAGGCAGCCTGGATATGCCCCTCAGTCGCATGCGAGGCAGGTAGTGATAGAGTGATCTTTGCAGACCAATGCATTGCATTTTTGGCACCTTGCTGATACTTTTGTGTCAGTCAGGCGAGGGCAGAACCTGCACCTTCCCCTCTTGGGTGATGGACCAGGAGGTGGACGACGGGTGGCAGCTGGGGGACAGGAGGCAGCTGGGCGGGGGGCAGCTGGGCGGCAGAACTGCTGGATCTCCATGATTGTACATCAGGGGCAGACGTGACACCCACATGTCCCATACCTCTCGTATGGGAGCAAGTTTGTCATGTGCACGGCGAAGTTGTCTTGTGTCTTTGTCATCAAATCTAATGACACTTGAGACTTTGTGGAACTTTGCTAGTGTCATGGTTGCCCGGAAAATTGCCCTGCCAGACTCAACATGCCATAAACTACTTGTTGCCTCTTTGCTGGATCTGTACACACCAGCAAGGATCAAAATACCCACATAGGCCTGCAGGTCCTTCCCATCCATATTTCTCCACCTGTTGCCGTACACACGACGCCCCTCCTTGTTGCTCATGCTCAGCACCGCTTTCTCAATGGGCTTGGGCAGAAACAGCTCAAAAGTAGACTTAATGTCAGAGATACGAGACGTGGCATATGTTGTTGGACCATGGTGGCTTTCTCTCTCTGCTCTATCTGCTATCCGCATGCGTCGTCCGTCATTGGGGGGGATAGAACACCAGATCAATTTTTCATCCTTGGACTGGAAATATTCATCTTCAACTGTTTCCTCTTCCTCAGATTCTTCCTCACTTGATTCCTCCTCACTTGTTTCTTTCTCTTCTTCAAAAGTGCATTCCTCTACTTCTGACACTTCTATTTCCGACTCTGTCTCATCCATTGATTCTTCCACTTCGTAAGTACAGTCCTCTGACTCTTCCATCTCACGTTCATATGCTACATCATCATCATCATCATCATCATCATCAGTTTCCTCTGCTTCATACCCTTCTTCCATTGCTGCAGTGGGTGATGTTTGGGCTTGATCAGAGAAAGAACTAGCTTGTGGGCTGTATGAAGGATCTCTCACCTCATCATTATCTTTTGACCCAGAATCCTCCAGATCCGTTGATTCTTCCTCATTTTGTTGAGCAATGTCCTCCAGGTCATTCTCATCCACAACTTGCTCAATTAGCACACGAGCTTCCTCCAAAGTAAAGAACTTCTGCCTTCTCTTCATGCTGCCTGTCTCTCAGACTAAAATTTGAAATGGCGCACAGTCTGCGAGAAAACCGTTTTGTTTATGCTTTTTGTTGTCGTAACCATTTCTTGACCCCAGACATCAAAGGCACAGGTGTGAGTGTCTGTGTGTGTATGTGGGGAGAGTGCTCATGTCTGTGTGTGTGTGTGTCTGTGTGTGTGTATGTGTCTGTGTGTGTGTGTGTGTGTATGTGGAGGGGAATGCTCATGTCTGTGTGTGTGTGTGTGTGTCTGTGTGTGTGTGTGTGTGTGTGTGTATGTGGAGGGGAATGCTCCTGTCTGTGTGTGTGTGTGTGTCTGTGTGTGTGTGTGTGTGTGTATGTGGAGGGGAATGCTCGTGTCTGTGTGTGTGAGTGTCTGTGTGTGTATGTGGGGAGAGTGCTCATGTCTGTGTGTGTGTGTGTGTCTGTGTGTGTGTGTGTGTGTGTATGTGGAGGGGAATGCTCATGTCTGTGTGTGTGTGTGTGTGTGTCTGTGTGTGTGTGTGTATGTGGAGGGGAATGCTCATGTCTGTGTGTGTGTGTGTGTGTGTGCTCATGCTCAGGTGTGTGTGTGTGCTCATGTGTGCATGCGTGTGTGTGTGTTCATGTGTGGGTGTGTGTGTGTGTGTGCTCATGCTCAGGTGTGTGTGTGTGCTCATGTGTACATGCGTGTGTGTGTGTGTGTTCATGTGTGGGTGTGTGACATTTTGCCCCATTGCACCATTGTGTGCTGCGGGGTCATATTGACCCCAGAGTACAACAGGTGTTATAAAATTCGATTAAACACCCATAATTTGATCAAAACATTTCAAATTTATATGAATCATCAAAAGCATAGTATTGAACAACCCCTATAATTTTCAGACCATTTGGTGAATGAAAAACATGTTTTCACGGAAAAAGAAATGTCTTGTGGGGTCAAATTGACCCCAGTACAATAGGAGGGTTAAGCCAGTACATGTCCAGGCCCGTCTGAAGTTTGCTGGAGAGCATTTGGATGATCTAGAAGAGGATTAGGAGAATGTCAGATGGTCAGATACCAAAATAACATTTTGGTAAAAACTCAACTTGACGTGTTTGGAGTAGAAAGAATGCTGAGTTGCATCCAAAGAACACCATACCTACTGTGAAGCATGGCAGTGGAAACATCATGCTTTTGGGCTGTTTTTCTGCAAAGGGACCAGGATGACTGATCCGAAGGAAAGAATGAATGTGGCCAGTAAAAACATCCTTCCATCAGCAAGGGCATTGAAGATGAACCATGCCTGGGTCTTTCAGTATGACAATGATACCAAACACACCGCCCGGGCATCGAAGGAGTGGCTTCGTAAGAAGCATTTCAAGGTCCTCTCCAGATCTCAACCCCGTAGAAAATCTCTGGAGGGAGTTGAAAATCTGTGTTGCCCAGCGACAGCCCCAAAACATCATTGCTCTAGAGAAGATCTGCATGGAGGAATGGGCCAACCTACCAGCAACAGTGTGTAAAAACTTTGTGGTGACTTATGGAAAATGTTTGACCTCTGTCATTGCCAACAAAGGGTATGTAACAAAGTATTGAGATTAACTTTTGTTATTGACCAAATACTTATTTTCCACCATAACTTGCAAATAAATTATAAAAAAATCGATCTGGATTTATTTTCTTCTCATTCTGTCTCTCATAGTTGAAGTGTACCTATGGTGCAAATTACAGGCCTCTCATCTTTTTAATTGGGAGAACTTGCACAATTGGTGGCTGACTAAATACTTTTTTGCCCTACTGTAAATGGGTATAGAATGGAGACAAGACTTCAGACAACAATTTTACCACTAAGATAATTTTTCTCCTTGTTCAAGTGCAAGTTAGAAACTTCATTGACTCTGTGCATATTTAATTAAGATTATTTTCTCACATAATTTCAGTCTGTCTATTGTGTCTAACTGTCTTGTTATCCGTCTGTTTTATCTTGCTTGTCTGTCTCATTTCTTTCTCCATCTGTCCCGTCATGTCTTTCTTTTTCTCTGTCTCATCTTGTCTGTCGGTCCAGCTGCTGTGCCACCATCCGAGGAAGAGTTTGTCCCAGGTCTGGATTCTAGTAACACTTGGTTTGAACACTATACAGATTAAATAGCTTGATGGATGGGTAGATTGTTGAATATATGGATGGAAAGATTAATTGTTGGACAGATGGAGGTATTATTTTGTTAGATGGATGGATGAGTGACTGGGCGGATTATTAGATGGATGGATGATGAGTTAAATAGATGGATAGTTAGGTGGCTGGAAGGATGGTTGAATAGATTAAAGGATAATTAGATAGGTGTAAGTGGGGTTAGCTATTTAGATGGAGGGTTTGGTGGGTGGGTGGATGGATGGTTAAGATGCATGAATGGTTAGGTGAATGGCTTGCTGGATAGAAAACTGTATGGATTATATTGTTAGATGGATGGTTGGGTGGATTGTTTGATGAATGATTAAGTGAAAAGATGGATAGTTGGGTGAAAGGATGATTCAATGAATGTGACCTCACCTTTGTCTTTTCTCAGATGATAGCACTAAACATTCTGTTCTAGATGAACACCCCTACGGTCAGTACCTGTGGTTATGTAGTCTGTACATACAGTACAAACACACCACTGCACCACCATGTGAATAGTTGGTAATTTAAAGGGATGGATAGTTACAAAGATGGGGATAGATTGATGGGTAGTTTCATGATTAATACATGATTAAACAATGGGGTTGGTGGGTGGGTGGATGGTATGGCATGCCTATGGTAGGACAACAAATTCCAGGAAGCAGGTTTGCAACATAACTAAAATAATATGTATTTGCACTAAAACAATGTTAAAGCTACCAAAACCCCAAAGTTGCTTCCCGGTCTGGGGTGAGTTGGGGAAGACGATAGCAATTGTTGGGGCTCCTGCAACAACAACAAAAAACAGATAAAAAGTAGGTTTGTTTCTAGATTTCCAGTGCTGCATGGTGGTTAGTCCTACTGCTTTGTAGCCTTCATCTTCCTCTCTGGCACAATTTCCAGTTTTGTAGGCCATCCAATTGGGCCCCCAATTGACCTCCCCTTGGTTTCTCTGCCTCCTTCTCTGGGGGTATCACAATGGATGGTTGGGTGGTCATTATCACCATACACACCACTTCAGTCAGGAATAAACAGGTTACAGATACCCACACATTACTGCTGTGTTCAGTCAATTTCATGAAGGCCTGTGGTTCGTCTCTATTGAATGTCTGTCACCTTCCTTCTGTAGAAGACAAGCTGAACACTATTGACACCAAAGGCGGTGAGAGTCTTAATATCTGTATTCAGAACTGTAAATCTTACTCTCTAAATAATCCCAGGCTTTAGTAACCGTCAGTTTGTGTGTTTCAGAGCTGGTGGAGGAGTCTCAGCCACAGGAGACACAAGGTGAGTGTGGTGAAGTGGAGAAGTGTTTCTTCTTCTGAGGATCAGTGTCAAACATGTCTTTCTGGTTTTAGATGTGTCTGGGCCATATGATAACCTGTCAGGATCACAGTATATTCAAAAACCAGGTGACCCCCTCTCCCACTCATATACACTCATGCTCACATGAACTCATTATGATGGTGGTCAGAGGTGTCTCCATGCCAAAGTGTCTATCTCTGCCATTGAAATGGTGAAGCAGTGTCAGAACCAGAATCAGACATGGAGCCATCCTTTGAACCCCAGCCCCAGGGAGAACAAGAAGCAGCATCAGAACCCCAGGCTGAACCTGCAGAATCAACAGGTGAGTCACCTGTCACAGTATATTTCTATATCTGCTGACCTCTGTAGCCTGTGTCAGTATGGAGACAGCACTCAGTTCATCTGCTGTTGACAGCTTTGCTGAAGTGGTGGGTGCGTATATAGCTATCCCACCTGATTCGAATGAAGAGTTGTTATCAATATTATGTATGCAATATTATTACGTGCAATATTCCTCATGGTGTTCTTGTTGTACAGTGCAAGTGCAATATTCTTTAATTACGTTTTTAACTATCAGGAGTTATATTGTTTACGTGAAAAAACTTGGCTGTATGTCACTCGCTTCTCATTCATGACAGGAGCCATCTCACTTAACTCGCACTTAACTCTCTCCCATTTATGTGCAACGTTCATCCTAGATCTATATCTCGTACTTGATTTTTTGGTATTTTGTATTCTATCGTATCTTCTTTATTTTATATTTTACCCTGTCACTCTGAATGCTGTACTGTACCCTGCTGCTGTTGTAGACTGCAATTTCCCCTCTGGGGGGAAAATAAAGGATTTTATTGTCTTATTTCATCAAGCTCTGTGGAAGCCTGATGATGTCCATTCATTTGAATCAGGTGTGTTAGAGCAGGGAAACCTCTGTGTTTTCTCTGGTGGTTGACAGTGTGAAGGACAGGTAGATTAGACTCCTCCACTCTGTTCTCACTCGCTGTTTCCTCTTATCTTACAGGAAGTGTTTCTGAGCAGCCAGAAGAGAAGCTGATAGGCAAAGGTTTGTCCATCTTCTAGGACACTCACTAGGTGTTGACTAGGTTCAGATTTAGCTTAGTTTGACTTAGAATAGTTTGATTTAGCATAATATGATTTAGCTCTACATGTTCACCTAACAGTATGTCCTCCTCCTATCAGTTAAGAAGAAGAAGCCCAAACTGCTGAACAAGTTTGATAAAACCATCAAGGCAGAAATTGAGGCAGCAGACAGGCTACGGAAAAAGGTATTCTTGTCTGTGTTGATAACTATATAGAAATGTTGCTTACTACAGAAATACAAGGTTTCTATATTAGTGCTGTAGACTTTGGACCATCAGTAATTGTTTGCGTGTTGCTCCAAGGGTTTTGCTGAAGAAGCCATTCAGGCATTTGAGGCCCTAGTTCAACGGTACCCTCACAGCCCCAGGTGTCGCTATGGGAAAGCTCAGGTACACACCTGTCTGAGTCCATGCCTCAGCCACACACTGAGGGATGTACTAGGGTAACTAGTGTGTCTGTGTTCCAGGCCGAGGATGATATGGCTGAGAAGCAGCGCAGTAATGAGATGCTCCAAAAGGCCATCAACACGTACCGTGAGGCGTCAGAACTGCCCAACGCCACGCCAGACCTCATCAAAACCTCGCTAAAGAGACGTGCTGAACGACAGCATTTTCTAGGTAACAGGCTGGATTAAGGCCAATCCCCTGTCTTTGGTCATATCCCTTCTTATTCTTGCTTACATACTTGTCATAGGTCTTCCTATTTTGCTTAAGAGTCATAGGTCAAATGCCCTTCTTTCCATTCTGTGTAAAGGTCATCCCCTTTCATAAGTTACGTGAAGGTCATAACTAGTGGTGGGCCGATAATGGCGTTAACGTGCTGCGTTAACGCCAGACTCTTATCGGCGATAAAAAAAAATATCGCTGTTAATCTCTTATTCCTCTTATTTTAGCGCGGATATAAACCTGGCCGAATTGCACTGTAGTGCACGAGTCAGAACGAGTCCGACTTCGCACCTGTGTACCATGTCACACGTAACGTGCTGACATGGATGCAGCTAGGAAGCCGCCGGGTTTGCTTCAGGGAAAATTTATTTTTAAGAAGCTTCCCAATGGAAACCTCGACAAGACCAATGTTGTTTGCACCTTGTGCAATGCGGAATTGGTTTACTGTAGGAGTTCATCCAGTCTCAGGTATCACCTAAACGCAAAGCATCCCTTTAGCTAATGCGGAAGATGCCGGGCCAAGCACTGATGCAGCGCAGAGGAAGAGTCGTGCTCATCAAACCACTATGTTTGAGTGCAACTGAGGCAAGCCCGTCAGCACGGCGCTGTCAGCCAAGCTAACAAAAAAAAATGTACATCTTGTTGAACATTATTTATTTTCAGCACCAATTATCATAGTAGAACAGCTTCCTCAAGCAGTTTGTGATGCATGTTGGAAACAGGAGATGAGCCCCTGGTCTGATGCGCCACCTGGCTTGAGAAACACGTTCTCAAAGACTTACTTTGAGTCATTATTTAGGGAGCACACACATATTATGAATGAATTCAAATGAGCCATTTTAATCTAGATTAATGTAGATTAATTCCAAAATTAATGTCGATTAATTCCAAAATTAATGTCGATTAATTCCAAAATTAATGTCGATTAATTCCAAAATTAATGTAGATTAATTCCAAAATTAATGTAGATTAATTCCAAAATTAATGTAGATTAATTCCAAAATTAATCTAGATTAATCTAGATTTAAAAAAATCTATGCCCACCTCTAGTCATAACCCTTCCTAGGATATATCAAAATCATCCCTCTGCCCTAGGTCATATACATAATGTTCCTTGGGCATTGGGCAAATTATTCCCCATCCAAGGTCATGTGAAGGTCATACCCTGTTTTAGGGCATATAATTGGCATCCCCTGTCCAAGGTCACAACCTGTCCTTGGTCACAAGGACCTTGTTCTAGGTCATATAAAGGTGAAGGTGTGGAAGAAATTATATTTCCTGTGTACTTATATTAATCACTACTGAAAACACCTTCTCTGAAGACTGTTGTAACGTCTTTACCGCCTGACTGTCACTATCTATGTTTACATTCTTGTGCCCTATAAAAGAATGCTCTCTTGCCTTCATCCGAGAGAGAGCCATGATTGAGACCTAAGCCTTGTACTGTCTTCATTTTGTTGCCAGAGGTCTGGTCATTTCTCTCCCAATCTGCAGATTTCTTAAATACGTATTAAACCCAGAACTCAACTGAACTGTCACTCCGTTTATGAAGAGACAGACAAAACACTTTCTTCAACAAAGGGTGTGTTTCCCATCCGTAGGTCGTATGCGAGGAGCTCTGGCCACCCTGGAAAAACTGGTGCAGATCTTTCCTGAGGATTTGAGCCTGAAAAATGATCTGGGGGTTTCTCACCTGCTACTGGGAGACAACAACAGCGCCAGGAGGGTCTATGAGGAGGTCTGTGTTCAGATATCCCTGTGCTGCCCCAACAGCCTTCAGCCCAGTATCCTGCCAGGGGGACCTCTGGGACTGGCACACTGCTGTCCTCACTTGGTTACATCCACAAAAAATACAGGCTCAAGTATTAACATACTTCACATACTTTCAGTTCAGTATGAACATTAGAGGTTGACTGATTTTATCCGCTGGCCGATTGATTTTCAGATTTACTTTGAGATACTTTATTTATCCCGAGGGAAACTCCTTCGTATCACAGTCTCGCAAAGCACACAAGGGTAAGGGTGTGAGGTAAAACATTAGAAAGTGTACACAGGGATTGGGGGATAGATTTAGGACAGACTTAAACAGATATTTGAGCAAGTGAACACCAAACCTTGTCTTCAGGTTCGTTGTAAGGGGACAGCAGCATAGTAAAAGGGTTTAGTCAACCTGGTGCAGTTTGTTGTCACGTGTGAATCAGGAATCAGAGCCTGCTTGACAAAACGTTGTCTGCAACATTGAGATTACATTAAGGCACTACTCCAGTATGAAACTGTTCGCATAGATCCTGATGTGTTGGATGAGTGATCCTGAAGGGAGGTTGCATGCTAGGTCCTGATGTGGAGAATGAGTGCTGTATTCTGATGCTGTAGAATGTTTAGTTGTGTTCTTACCCTCTCCTGGTAGGTTTTGGCTGTTGCCCCTGACAACGGGTTTGCAAAGGTTCACTATGGCTTCATCCTCAAGTCAGAAAACAAGATAGCAGAGAGCATCCCATACCTGAGGGTGAGACACACACACACACACACACTCACATAAACACACCTATATCCTAACCCAGTGGTTCTTAACCTGGGGTGCGCGCACCCCCTGGGGGGCCGTTGGAGATCGCAGGGGGTGCGCAGAATTTTGTCTGCTGTGAGGTTTTGCGACTCGTTACCAAAATTATATTTCTTAAGTTACATTACAGAATCCTAACAACACATCCAAATGGTGTGCGCAAAATTAAAACATTAAAAAATTCATTGCAAACAAGTTAAGTCTCCATCATGCAATTTCATGAACGTATTTTTCGAGGAAGAGCTAGTTGTAGGCATGCGTGTATTGTTACCATGACGATGAGCCGTTCACAGTGCAGCCATGGGCGTCGTTAGCCCTGTAGGGCTGAAGCCCCCCTAAATGTTCTTCAGCCCCCCTAAATAATTATCGGGATTATTATTATCGGGCCGCCGAAGAAATACTATAATTAATAACAATATTTTGTTTCGAAAAATTACCGGATGCTCTCGGTGAAATGTCGGTAACTTGAGCGTCAAACATGTAACCCACAAGTTCGAAAAACGAGTAAAAAACGGACGTATTTGGGAATCGCTGGCTAGCTCACTCGCGCACCCCCCCCCCCCCCCGCCCCCCCCCCCCCCCCCCCCCCCCCCCCCCCCCCGCGGCTGCGCGGCTTGTCTTGGTCATAGCTAAGGGGGGCCTTCGGGGGGAAAAGGTTAAGAACCACTGTCCTAACCCATGATCTATGCTGTCCAGGAGGGACTGGAGTCAGGTGACCCAGGCACAGATGATGGAAGATTCTACTTCCACCTAGGAGATGCCCTACAGAGAGTGGGAGACCACAGCGTGAGTTACACACACAGAGACACCAAGACAGAAACTCCCTCCCACTGTAACTGTGTTGTCCATCCTCCAGGCCTATGAGTGGTATGAGCGAGGCCATCAGAGGGGTCATTTTGCATCAGTGTGGCAGAGGTCTTTGTACAATGTGAAGGGCCTGAGGGCACAGCCCTGGTGGACAGCCCAGGAGACCGGCTACACTGACCTGATCAAGGTAGGCTGCCTCCTGAACCCCTGTCTGGACCTTTGTCTTGGACTGGACACTGTGTGTGTATGGCAGCAAAGCGAGTGTATGTGAGTGTCTAACGTGTTTAGCCCCTGCCCGAAGGCTTTAGAGAAGAACTGGCGTGTGATTAGGGATGAGGCTCTGTCTGTGATGGACACATCCACCGGCCTGTTCCTTCCTGAAGAGGAGAACCTCAGAGAGAAGGGGGAGTGGGGCCAGTTCACACTCTGGCAGCAAGGTACATACACACATATGCATGCGTCCATCCGTATTCAGACACAGCCTTCCTCAGTGTGTAGGGAATCTTCAACTCTCTTCTATTCTCCTGAGCAGGGAAGAAAGCAGGGGAGGCGTGTCGCAGCGTTCCGAGGACGTGCTCTCTACTGGAACGCTACCCTGAGGCCACAGGCTGCAAAAGAGGACAGGTACGAATACACACAAGCACTCAGATGTACTTACGCACATGCGCGTACACGTACACACACACACACTCAGGTACCAACAAACACTCACATACGGTACATATGAAGTAATGAACATCTAAACATTGCTTTCTCTTGATCTCTCTTTCTCCTAATCTCCCTTCCTCTCCTGATATTTTTTCCTCTGCTGATCTTTGTTCCTCTCTCCTGATCTCTCTATCTGTCCCCGATCTTTCTACCACTCCTGGGGCCTCATGTACAAAGGTTGCGTACGCACAAAAACGTGGCGTACGTCCTTTCCCACGCTCACGTTCAGATGTATCAAACGTGAAATGACCGTGGAAATGTGTGGTGCCCCACGCCAACTTCATAGCTGTCGTACGCACGTTTCTACAGCTATTGTTCCTTTGGCGTCACTTAGAGGTGATGCTGGGAAACTGTTAATAATGTGAAAACAGTCAAGTGATGTGCACATCAGACAGACACCGTTATGAACAATGTACACACCCAGGCGTTTGTAATCATATAGGTGAATATAAAAGCATGCGCAATGTGATGAATTTTTTTTTATTAACAATGGCATCGTTCCCATTGTTTGAGGACCTTGCAAATGGATCGCGAGGATTTACTTGCAAACAATAACTGGCTCATAAGCCGATTTCGGTTACCAAGGCCAGTGTTACTGGAGTACGCAATTAGCAGCGATAGCCGGTTTCCCTAAGGTTATCGGAGATATTGACTGCACACACATTGCTATAAAAGCGCCATCACAGGATGAATTTGTTTACGTTAATAGAAAACATTTTAATTCCATTAATGTTCAAATCATATGTGATGCGCAAATGCAGTTAACTAAAATCGTGGCAAGGTGGCCTGGCTCAACGCATGACTCATTCATTCTGACAAACAGCATGGTTGGTAACAGGCTGGAGGCTGGTGCGATGGGTGCGTAAATAGTTTATTCGTTTAATTGTCTATGTAAACCAGCAAAATGTACATTTGGGCAGGTTTCGCATTCAAATGTTTATTTTATTGAAATTAGAGCTGCAAAGCTTTCTATCAAGCCCCTGATTTACTCTTTTCTTCCCTCTACTCATTTTGATTTATCTGATCGGACCAAGAGGGAAATTAGATAAACCTTTATTTGTCCTCCAGGGGGTGGAAATTGCAGGTCCAGGGCCTATTTACATTGATTTTAATATTTAAATCGAGGCGTGGACAGGGAGGAGTTCGGCACCTCTGCATGTGCGCTCAATTCCACGTTGATTGTGATGTACAAAAGAAACGTGCTTGGATCCATGCCTACGCACACTTTGATACATCTGAATTTATTTGTGCACAGTTTCTGGGTTTTCCACGCAAGTCTTTGTACATGAGGCCCCTGGTCTCTCTTCTTGTCTCCTGATATGTGTCCCTTTATTCCTGATCTCTCTACCTCTTTCCTGATCTCTGTTCTCGGCTGATCTGTGTCCCTTGTTCCTGATCTTTTTCCCTGTCTCCTAATCCCCTCCTCGGTTTTGGTCTTTCTCCTGATCTCTGTTTCTCTGTCATCCCCCAGATCAAGTTCTCTGTGATGCAGCCAGGTACCCACGTTTGGCCTCATACAGGTCCTACTAACTGTCGTCTGCGGATGCACCTGGGGCTGGTCATTCCCAAGCAGGGCAGCAAGATCCGTTGCACCAACGACACCAGGTACACACATACACACAAACACACTCACTCAAACATGCACAAACAATGTCAGAAAAAGTTAGGTGTCTGTCTCCTCAGGGTTTGGGAGGAGGGGAAGGTGCTCATCTTCGACGACTCCTTTGAACACGAAGTGTGGCAGGACTCGGACAGCTACAGACTGATCTTCATCATAGACGTGTGGCACCCTGAGCTGAGCCAGCACCAGCGGCAGATGCTCTCTCCCATTTAAATACCACACCTGCTCACTGCACACACGTGGGCTTTAGAGACTTTCTTGGCAGGGTGAGACAGGGTCTTATGGTCATTGTTTGGATGTCTCACAGTAGAGACTGAGCAGGGGCGGATCTACGGGGGGGCAGCCGCCCCCCCACTTGAGAGCCTTGCCCCCCCCCCCCCCCCCCACAACGTACTGTTGTCCCATGACCCCCTGCCAAGACCTCTTGCCACCCCTTTGCCCCCCCATGTAAAATGTTCTAGATCCGCCCCTGAGACTGAGATATCGAGGCCTGGAGCGGAGCTCAGAGCCTGGCGAAGTGTGTGTGTGTGTGGGTGTTAGTGTATGTGTGTGTTTGTGTAGTGCTTCCTGAGATGCCATGTTGTTAGCCCCTGCTGGACTCACTGAACTGCCTAGGGTCCATGCTGGAGAACCTACCACTAGGTGGATCACTCACTGACTGACTGGTAAGCCGCTAACTGGTTTCTGAATACCTGTTTAGTGGCTGTCTGGTTTCTGAGGTATCAGTAGATAATCTCGCCTAGTTAGTCACACAGAATGAGTCTTTTTTTCTTCCTGAACCACTGAGTCCAACCTAGGGTACCTAGTCAGAGCTAGCACACACCTGCAGAACCGTACAGCCCATTGGTTCACACCCATTCAACCCATAACCCCTGGATCCTGACCACATAGCGGCTAAACACAGCCGCAGGTTTAGGTTGGCATGTCCAGTTTAGAAGCACCTGTTTAGACTCTCAGTAAGGCCTCTGTATACATTATGACATTTCTATCCATCATGCCAATTTTCTTATGACCGTTAATGTGACCAATAATGTGTTTACTGCAAGTTTAAGTTGAACAAAGTTCATGCCAAAATGAACACAATGTGTTTGTATGTTGAAGACAGTAGATTATTCAATGTGCCTTGGGAGATGGTCCAGAAAATAGTGTTGTCCCTGTCATGTCCAGAACCACCGCCTGATCTCTTCATCTGTATGCAAAAATCCAACCAGCTCATTGTCCTGTTGGAACTGCTCAGCCTGTCACCATTCACTGGGTCTTATTTTTGTGTACATTTGTTAATTCACAGTGAATAATTGCAATCAACTGTACAGTTTTTTCACAAAAATAAAAGATTGTGAATGTCCAAAACTGCTATCATTCTCTAAATACAATGCACACACACTCATGCATTTTCCATCCTATTGGGGACCCTAATAGGGCCCCTATTCAAAATGTGGTTATTTCCAACCACTAAAACCTAACCTTAACTCGTAATCTAATTTTAAACCTGTCACTATCTTCTTAATCCCACTACCAAACCCTGAAAAGTTCTGTTGTTAGAAAGTCCAGGAAAAAGTAAAGAGAACACACATACTCAATAAACAGCACATCACACATCTTGACATGCTTTTCTATACATTCTTTTAAAGTGGAATCAAATCCATTGCTGTAGGATGGAGGTCATTGGTCTGTGGAGTAGCCCTGATGGAGAATATACAATCTTCCAATAAATTACGTTCATAAAAACAGCAACCCAGCCTACAGGGGGCTGTAGAATTTGGCATTCTGCTGCAGGGCTCTGGAACATTACAATATAAGAACTGTTTTCCTAGTGACAGTAATAATTATATTCATCATACAGTAGTAGTAAGACAGACATTTCATCATTCTACATTATCGGCTTTGTGTACATCTGAACAGCTGGTATCCGATGGGTGAGGAGGAGTTGAAACGAATGTATGTGAGATACGGAGAGGGGTGAGGAGTGTGTGGGAAAGGAAGAGTTGATGAGTGAGAGTCAAGTAAAGGAAGAATTGATGAGTGAGTCAAGTAAAGGAATGAGTGTTGGAAAGAGGGGTGAGCAGTGTGTGACAAAATAAATGTAAGACATTGTGTGTGTAGAGGTGAGGAAGAGATACATCTTCTGATTAACACTATTTCGGTCCTCTAGACAGTCCAGAGAGTCACATGACAAAGATCTAAATAGTCCAAACTGAGATGTTTGGTGTGTTTGTGTGATATTCCAGCTTGGTTATTGTGTGTGTGATACATATCAATCCAGGGCCAGAAGAGGCTGTGCAGTGTTGTCTCTGTCCTGCTGTTTTAATGTTCCTGGCTCCACAGCAGACTGGGACCTGTAACACACACACAAGGGCAGAGTCATATTGCTTACTGCAGAATAATGCAAAAGCTTTTCTGTGTCAGTATCAGAGAGGACCAGAAAACCCTCAGGACCAAACTGAATCCTGAGGACCTGACATTATCCTTAGGACCAGACAGAACACCTTAGGACCAAACAGAATCCTGAGGACCAGACATTAATCTGAGGACCATGTAGAACCCTTGAGACCAGACAGAATTCTGAGAACCAGGCAAAAGCTTGGAAAGAAGAAAAGACTACATAGGAAATACTAGGCTCTGATTGGAGGCTCAGACTCCTGCCACTGATTTGTGGGTTTGACCTGCCCCAGCTGGATACAGGGAGGATAAATCGAGATTGTTGTTGTTGTTGTTAATCTGCTGTTGACTGAGACCCAGTTAATACCAGATACTCAAAGGTTTACTGTGCCACACCCTCGCCAGGCTGGCCTCCTTCACTCCTCTCATCTCCCCCCATCCCTCTCTCCTCTCCCTCTCTCCCCTTAGATCAACCTTCTTTCTGTCCTAGTATAGAATGATCTGGCATGGCCCTGGTCTTCCATGGCTCAGTGTGAATGAGTCAGTATGTGTATGGGTGTGCACTTTTCTGATGGTCCATGAAATAAGAATCATATGAAACACATGTATCCACGCTATGTCTAATGCCTCCATTTAACCTCAAGACAACAGTGATTTACTGACGTGTTTACTGACTGGAGGCAGGCTAGTTAATCATTCTGCCACTTCCAACAGCAGACGGTCAATACAGGACAAGAGGGACAGCTGGAGTCTGGACTCTCAACTGCTCTGCTCTGCACTAGCTTGCTCTAAGATGCTCCATGCTTCACATTTTACTGCTCTGCTTTTTGCACTTTATACTCCTCTATTCTGCTCTATACTGCTCTACTTTATTCTACTCTATACTGCACTACTTTTTACAGAATCGACTTTATTATACTCTACAGTAATCCCTCGCCACATTGCGGTTCAAGTTTCGCTGTCTCAGTGCATTGCAAATTTTTCAAATATTAATCGAAAAATGGAAATAAAAAAATACAGCCATATCGGCAACCGTATTACGGAACTCAGCGTTGTTTCATCGTGATGCTCAAGAGAAACAATTTTGCAGGATGCCAGATAAAGAGATAAGCTCTCTCAGAGGCTTTGTAGATGCCCACAAGGCACGTGATTGGTTCACGGCACGAGATCGACGAATGAGAGCACGAGTGGATGTATCCTGTGAGCTGATTGGTTGTGCATCCTCTCCCAGCTTATTCCCTTCTTATATCTCGCCACTCTCGTTCACGCTGTCAACTGTTTCTTAGTTTTGTGTTAGAAATCAACTTTCGTGAAGCCCTTACAATGCCACCTAAGCACTGTGAGTGAATGTATAAAATTAAGGTTTTATAATTAAATAGATTTAATTAACATACTGTATATACACTCACCGGCCACTTTATTAGGTACACCTCACCAACTGGTCGTTAACACTTAATTTCTAATCAGCCAATCACATGGCGGCAACTCAGTGCATTTAGGCATGTAGACATGGTCAAGACAATCTCCTGCAGTTCAAACCAAGGATCAGTATGGGGAAGAAAGGTGATTTGAGTGACTTTGAACGTGGCATGGTTGTCGGTGCCAGAAGGGCTGGTCTGAGTATTTCAGAAACTGCTGATCTACTGGGATTTTCACGCACAACCATCTCTAGGGTTTACAGAGAATGGTCCGAAAAATAAAAAATATCCAGTGAGCGGCTATTTTGTGGGCGGAAATGCCTTGTTGATGCCAGAGGTCAGAGGAGAATGGCCAGACTGGTTTGAGCTGATAGAAAGGCAACAGTGACTCAAATAACTTCTTTTTTTTATCATACTCTTTGCAAAATACTGTAAATCTGCAACTCCTCAAGTGCAATAACTGCCTGCATGTCGACTTAACTTATTTATTTTGTACACTGGACTACTTAACCAGACTACTTAATTACTTATTTTCTTATTTTTTTATATATCTGACCTTATCGTGCCCGCCTATTGCTATTGCCATTGTTATTGCTATTGTTATGTTATTGTCATTATGTATATATTACCCTGCAACTCTGTGTGCTGTACTTTACCGTGCTGCTGTTGTGAACTGCAAGAGCATCTCTGAACGCACAGTACGTCGAACTTTGAGGCAGATGGGCTACAGCAGCAGAAGAAGAAGACCACCTTCCTTTCAGCTAAGAACAGGAAACTGAGGCTACAATTTGCACAAGCTCATCGAAATTGGACAATAGAAGATTGGAAAAACGTTGCCTGGTCTGATGAGTCTCGATTTCTGCTGCGACATTCGGATGGTAGGGTCAGAATTTGGCGTCAACAACATGAAAGCATGGATCCATCCTGCCTTGTATCAACGGTTCAGGCTGGTGGTGGTGGTGTAATGGTGTGGGGGATATTTTATTGGCACTTTTTGGGCCCCTTCGTACCAATTGAGCAGTGTTGGGCAGTAACGTCACTACAAGTAGCGGCGTTACTAGTTTAACTACATTTCTCAGTAGCGTGGTGGTAGCGTCGCTGTTTTCTGAATCAAAAGCTTTTCAGTAGCTTAGCTCTTTTATTAACCAAGTAGTGCGGTAGCGTCCAGACAAGCTACATTTATACAAACATCTCTGAAACTCAGCGCAGCAGAGCTTTCTGCTGCGGTCTGAAATAAAAGGAGGAGTCGGTGACGCTACCGCCATTCAAGGCCATGTAGGTGGAGCCGACAGAAGCACTTCCGTATGACAGTGACGGACCAATCCTTGGGCTGGCTACGTCTCTGATGCAGGGGAATACAGACAAGCTAGCTTGCTTGAGTGAGTTACGTTACTAGGTGGAAAGATGGCAGAGGGTGAGGAGGACGTTGAGTTAGTTGCACATTGTCTTTAATGGCATAGTTCAAAATAAACATAATAGAGCAGTTTAGAGCAGATCTTTCTGCTTTTTGTTACTAAGTGGAGCACGTTTTGTCTTCTGGTTTTGGAACAGTGAGAGCACAGGTTAATAATTGTTTAATAAAACAATTGAATGTAAAATTTTTGCCTGCTTATTTGTTTGATTGACACGTTTATTGATCAATGAGATAGCTTTGCTTTGGAATGAAGTTATATATAATAATAAAAAAATTGCTTCGATGTAGTTAAACTACTTTTGCCATGTTGCTGTAGCTTAGCTTGCTACATTTCTCTGGGGGGTAGCTTAGGTGTAGTGAAGCTTAATTTCATGCAGAGTAACTGGTAGCTTAGCTCACTACATTTTCCAAGTAGCTTGCCCAACACTGCAATTGAGCATCTTTGCAACGCCACAGCCTACATGAGTATTGTTGCTGACCATGTCCATCCCTTTATGACCACAATGTACCCAACTTCTGATGGCTACTTTCAGCAGGATAATGCAGGATAATGTCATAAAGCTGGAATCATCTCAGACTGGTTTCTTGAACATGACAATGAGTTCACTGTACTCAAATGGCCTCCACAGTCACCAGATCTCAATCCAATAGAGCATCTTTGGGATGTGGTGGAACGGGAGATTCGCATCATGGATGTGCAGCCGACAAATATGCGCCAACTGTGTGATGCCATCATGTCAATATGGACCAAACTCTCTGAGGAATGCTTCCAGCACCTTGTTGAATCTATGCCACAAAGAATTGAGGCATTTCTGAAGGCAAAAGGGGGTCCAACCCATTACTAGCATGGTGTACCTAATAAAGTGGCCGGTATATAAAGCATAAATATACATATTTTAAACATTCTGGTACCCACACACACACGTACGGAAACTCCTAGGGGGCAAATCCTACTTCACGGATTTTCACCTATCGCTGGGGGTTCCGGTCTCCATTAACCACGATAAACGATGTATATCACTCTACTTTATACTGCTCTTTTCTTGTCTGCTCTATAGGTTCAACTTTATTCTGCTTTATAATGTGCTATTTTTTACTGATCTACTTTAATCTTTATCTACTTTACTATACTCTATACAGCTCTACTTTAAACTTCTTTTATACGGCTCTACTCTTTACTGCTCTACTTAATTCTACTATACACTGCTCTACATTAACCTGCTCTATTATGCTACGTTCTAGTGCTCTACTCTATATCGCTGTATTTTTACATTTTCTTTTACAGATTCTGATCTCTGATTATGCTGGTTCAGGTGCAGGTGTAAAGGAGACCAGTGACAGTTGTAACACTTGCATTTTTCAGAATAAATCAGAAGGCGGCAATGGAATAATCCATCTGATATATTATGATCAACGACTTTTTTATGAAATACTTACAGGTTGCAAAAATTATGTAAAACCCAGTCTCAACTCTGTGCAGAGTTTGTGTCATCACTCTAGCTTGTTTATGATTTGAGGAAACTAAGGTGTTACAATCGTCCCTTGTTACAACTGTCCCTGGTCTCCCCTACTTGATTTAACTCATAACAAGTGCACACCCAAGTTCACTCCTTTTCTCCATCTCTTCCTCTAAATCTTCTCTCCTCCCTCACCTCTTCATCTACCCCGTCTCTCCTCACCTCTTCATCTACCCCCTTCTCTCTTCACCTCTTAATCTACCTTCCTCTCCTCCCTCACCTCTTAATCTACCTTCCTCTCCTCCCTCACCTCTTCAGCTACCCCTTCTCTCCTCCCTCACCTCTTATCTACCCATTCTCGTCTCCCTCACCTCTTCATCTGCCCCTTCTCTCCTCCCTCAACTATTCATACACCCTTTTTCTCCTCCCTCACCTCTTCATATACCCCATTTCTCCTCCCTCACCTCTTCATATACCCTATCTCTCCTCCTTCACCTCTTCATCTACCCCTTCTCTCCTCACCTCTTCATCTACCCCTTCTCTCCTCACCTCTTCATCTGCTCCTTCTCTCCTCCCCCAGGGTAGTTCTCTCGAACATGCAATGCGTCGTAGGTGAGAGTGTACTCTGTCTCGTCATGATAGTCGGGCCCCAGTAGTGAGCGTGCCCAGATGCCCATGTCATAGGGAGGAAGTGTCCCACCAAACTCTGATGGTAGGCAGTCTGGCTGCAGGATCTGGTGCAGAGTGTTCAAGTTGTTACCATGGAGAAAGATCTGGTGGAAGAGGGAGGCAGGGACAGAAGGATAGAGAAGGAAAGAAGTAGGAGAGATGGAGGGAGGACAAGGAGAGAGACACACAATAGTGTTTCAATACACAAACTATTTTCATAACATTGACTTAATTTTTATGTTTACATTTAGTAGACGAGCGACATACAGCAAGTACAGGGACACTCCCCCTGAGGCAAGTGTGGGTGAAGTGCCTTGCCCAGGGACACAACATCACGTTGGCACAGACGGGGTTGGAACCAGGTACCTTCTGATTACAAGCCTGACTCCCTAACCGCTCAGCCACATGACTCCCTTTTAAAATGAGGATTCAAGATCATGGTGACTACGCTACCAGGTGTCCTCTCTATGAAAGAAGCTGTGATCTAATTAGCTTACTTGAAGTGAATTGACACTTAAACCCCTTTCATGTTAGCATTTCCACCCCCTGACTCTGAAAGTTGACAATATAACAACTTTCACCGCTACAGGCAGTGTGATAACTAGCTACCACATTAAAGGTTTTACAGTTAGAGAAATCAGAGAGTTACTCGTTTCCTGGTCTTGTCCTTGAGGAAGGGCTTGATGATGGTGTACATGGCATGGATGTACCACGGCTGGTTCACAAAATGTATGCCTCCAAAGCGGGCAGGAAAGCTGTCCTGTGGAGAGCAGATAAGAGATGGCTGTCAGTATGATACACAGTACACATACACAGTATGATACACATATACAGGCAAACTATTTCTCCTTCTATTACTCCATTCCTTCTCCATGTCCTCAACTCCTCACTCACCTCTGGCACTTTTCCCTCAGCATACAAACAGGCTATAGTCAAACCCCTACTCAAAAAAACCTCTCTTAACCCAGCCGTCCTCCAGAACTACAGACCAGTCTCACTGCTACCCTTCTTCTCTAAAACAATTGAGCGTGCTGTAGCTAACCAACTGTCAAGCTTTCTTTCCCAGAACAACCTTCTGGACCCTAACCAGTCGGGCTTCAAGACCAGCCACTCCACTGAGACTGCTCTCCTGTTGGTTACCACGGCCCTCCAGTCTGCCAGAGCAGCCTCAAGGTCTTCTGTTGTCATTCTGCTGGACCTCTCCGCAGCTTTCGACACAGTCAACCACCAGATCCTGCTCGCCACACTCGAAGAGATGGGCATCACTGGCACTGCGCTGAAATGGATCTCATCCTACCTGACAGGAAGATCCTATCAAGTCTCCTGGGGAGGACAAACATCTGGTACCCGCCTGCTCTCCACTGGGGTCCCACAGGGGTCCGTCCTTGGTCCGCTCCTATTCTCCCTATACACCACCTCACTCTGGCCAATCATCGCCTCCCATGGCTTCTCCTATCACTGCTACGCTGACGACACGCAGCTATATCTATCCTTTCCCCCAACTGATCAAGGGATATCGACCAGAATCAAGGCCTGCCTCTCTGACATCTCAGCCTGGATGACCAGACATCACCTCCAGCTGAACCTCACCAAAACAGAACTCCTCATCATCCCTGCCAAACCCTCAATCACCCACGATCTCTCCATCACTATGGGATCTGCAACAGTGACCCCTTCATCCTCTGCCAGGAACCTGGGGGTCACCTTGGACGACAAGCTCTCCCTCACAGCTCACATTGCCGCAGTCTCTCGGTCATGTAGATTCACCCTCTACAACATCAGGAATATCAGAAAATACCTCTCTCAACATTCCACCCAACTGCTAGTCCAAGCCCTTGTCCTCACAAAGATGGATTACGGCAACTCGCTACTAGCCGGCCTTCCTGCTTCCCCTTCAGAGGATACAGAATGTAGCCGCTCGTCTGGTTTTCAACCTACCCAGACGCTGTCATGTCACCCCACTCCTCATCGCCCTCCACTGGCTTCCCGTCATGGCCCGCATCAGATTCAAGACCCTGGTGCTGACCTTCCGGGCTGTAAACGGGACTGCCCCGACTTATATCAACTCTCTCCTCCAGCCCTATACCTCCACCCGTCACCTATGGTCATCTGCTGACAACCGTCTAGTGGTACCTCCCCTCAAGAGCGCCCGAGCGCAACACAAACTCTTCCACTGCCTGGCTCCCCAATGGTGGAATCAACTCCCCACCTCCATCAGAAGCACAGACTGCCTTCTCACCTTCAAGAGAAGGCTTAAAACTCACCTATTTAAAGAATTTAATGGCACTTAGGAATAGTATGGCACTTCACATAATCTAATGTGCTTTAGAACAATCTGTTGGTCCCCATATGGTGACTTTCCAGCGTTGTTTGTTGTCTCTCCTGCTTTATGTTCACAATTGTCGTGTTATGCATTTATAGTTTTTCCCTTGGCACTTATTGGTTCTCATGATGTATGATTCACAATCTAAAAAAACGACTGTGTTCGGGGTCTATCACGTTGCTATGCTCAATGACTGATGCTCTTTGTAAAAGCTCTCTCTTGTAAGTTGCTTTGGATAAAAGCATCTGCTAAATGAATAAATGTAAAATTTGCCCTGGAAACAGGTCAGCCTACTTGGGATATTTTTAAAAAGGACAGAGACAAGGATTTGTAGGTTTGTGTGCATTTGCCTACCTGTAGGCCTTCGATGGCCAGTTTGAGGATGTTCGGTGTGAGTTTGGAGGCCTGTTTGAAGGAGAAGTTACTCCAGTCGATGATGAGGATAAAGCCATTGATCTGCAGCTCTGGGTTTTCTATCAACACCTCCAGAGACAGCAGGATAGCCCGCAGGATGTCTGTGAATGAGTTCCTGAAGAGGGGAGGTGACCGACATAAGATCATCTGATACATTTTAGATGGATCTAAGGGTAATACAGTAGATTATTTTAGTTACCATCATATTTTTGATGGTCACTGATTTGTATTAGGTTCCCTTTCCCTAATACACCCATCCTTCATGATCGTGGTTGTGAAGTCCTACCTGCTCTGGTCCCAGTTAGAGGCAAACAGGATGAGGATCTTGCGTCCGTGCTGGTCAGGCGTCTCCAAAACTCCTGGAAACCCGTCCATCAGGGCCCGCTTGATCCCTGGGTCATCCACCTTGAAGCTCTGGAACATGTCCAGGTTCTGCTGCCGGAACTGGAAGTACTGGGCCAGTAGGCGGAACGTCTCGGCCTGGTTGAACTTCCTGGCTCGCAGGAAACGCAGGATGAAGTCATCGTCGGTCCTGAGGAAGCCGATGTCTGGCCTGGTGACAATCATGTCTCTGACCTGCTGGATGTCCTGGTGCAGCGTGTCCGGGTTCTCATTCAGCTCCAGGCGGGCCTTCTCCAGGCTGTCAGGACTCAGGCCTGTGTGAAGGTGAGTCATGGTTCTGGTAGCTTCCACCTCTCTCAATTCAGTCTCTCTGTCTGACTCTAGGGAGGATTCAGGACCTTATACTTAAGAAACAAATTTGGCTGCTGTCCTACTCCTGTGTAGTGTGGTCATCACGGCGTCTGTCTTCCTCCCTAGCCTGGGGTCAGGAGTCAGGACTTAAGGCAGTTCCTCCTTTAAACTTTGTAAACTGCAAATAGAATGGACCAGAAACAAGAGTCAGGAGGAATGTTAGAAGAGGATATTTCTTTCTAAATGAAATTATCGCCTACATGATCCAGAGAGTAGAGCAAAAGAGTCTGAAAGGTACAATATTATTATATACTGAATAAAACAGACCAACAGTAATTGCTCTAAGCATATCTGAGCAAAGTCATAATGACGTTTTCTCAGAAGTCAGTTTAAAATTCAGGAATTTATCAAACATTGTTCAAGGTTAACCAGGTAAAAAGTCTCCCTAGCCTACACTGCACCGTACTCCAGGAAACTGGAGAATTGGCACATTAACGACGCTGACGTAGTCAGCGAAGTCCAGTCATTCCCGACAGCTTCATAGTGATGGAAGACATGCATTAATTCAGATAACTAGCTTGCATGTATCCGGCCTCCAGTCACCGTATATTTGTCAATGTTCATCTGTAATAATAATTTATGAAAAAAGCTTACGCAAAGCGGATTTGTCTTTCTGTATGTATATATATCATTTGCGTCAAATGACGTCTCGCATCCACCACCACCTGCCACCCGCACCAATAACCTCGTGTCCAAAAATGAAAAACGGATACAGAAAATATATAATATTTTCACTGATATTAGACATGTTTAGACGGACAAATGTTATACTCACACCCACACCTATCGGCACGCCCTGTAAAAAACCTGCTAGGTGTACCGACGGAGCGTCTGGCCGCACGGCACACACCGGCCTGTCGTTTCACTGGTGGCGTGGACCATCGCCGCAAATTGTTCAAATAAAAACCCAAATCCTCAAAAGAAAGATCACTGAAGACTGTAGAATGTAAAGGACTGTTTCACATTCGATACAACATCTGGTCCGTCTCAAGCTCTCATTAGACCGGACTAGAAGGATGCTCTGACCCATGAAAAGGACAGCTTGGCAGCCACGCGCGGCGCTACAGCTCCAGTGATGGTTGTGGAGCAGCGCATCACATTCGGGACAGGATGAAGACGAGGCTGATTACACAGAGACGTAGAGGAGAGAGGAAATCACGGATAGATGTGCCCAGAGACGTGATGAGAGCTATACTAGGCTAGGGATATACGTTGGTTTTATTATTATTGTTAGTAGTACTATAGGATGTGGGTGAGTTCCATTTATTAAAGGACGAGCAGGAATTGGACATCAAGCCTACTTATCCAGTGTTCAGAAATTGGCTTCCCAAATAATTGCGTAGGTCATGCTACAGTCTTTGCTGCAGGCTACTGATTACATTGTGGCTTTTTGTGATAGTATATCTGAAATAAATAATTTACACCAACAAATATATCACTGATTCTTGAGAGTCGGGACAAAACATGTCCTACATAAAAAAATGTCAAATTTATATAAAAGATCTAGAAATTCATCATGATTGACATGCTTACAAAGTTAAATCTAAAGGAATTGTGTGTACCTATGAGATTTTTAGAATATACTTTTTTATCTTTTGGGGGGGGGATTTGTTTAAATGTATGGTCTGTGGTTGGAAGGTCCATGTTATTGCACTTGTCCTCAATAAGAGATCACAATATTGACCATCCCAATAAATATTTTAAAAAGCTCTGCAATTGTGAATACAGATGGCTCAATTGTCAAGGCCTTGGCCTCATGATCGGAAGGTTGTGAGATCGAACCCTGGCTGTGGCTATATGATGTTGTGTCCTTGGGCAAGGCACCTCACCCTACTTGCCTCAGGGAAAATGTCCCTGAATTTACTGGAAGTCGCTTTGGATAAAAGCGTCTGCTAAATGAAAAATGAAAAAAATATTCCCTTGGCATTGGTTCTCATGATGTATGTTTCACGATCTAAAAGCCCACTGTGTTCGGGGTCTATCACGTTGCTATGCTCAGTGACCGATGCTCTCTGTAAAAGCTCTCTCTTGTAAATCGCTTTGGATAAAAGCGTCTGCTAAATGAATAAATGTAAATGTGAACGTCATCATCGCATCATCTTCTAATTGGGAAAGGCCGACGGCTTCACATCCCCCAACAGTAGGTGGCGGTAATGTGTCCCATAGTGGCAATCTCAATCTTCCAAACAGCCGAAGAAGCAACTGCGATTCCTATTTCTCTTTTAGTCGACGGGCAGTCGAATTTACGTTCTATTCTGTACAAACGGTAACCACGTTAATAGAATAAATTATATACTTATATATCGAGTAAAACAACAGTTTGGTATTGGTGCCTCATAGCCAGAACCTCCGTAGTAAACTGTCACTGTTGAACGAGGCATTACTGTATAACGTTGCCAAGTCCGCTAGCAAGCAAACCTTGACGTTTTCTCGGTTATTAATATGAATTACAGTACTAGAAGATACACAGACGCAATGGATCAGACAAGCCTAACTGCACAAGGACCAAAGGTGAGTAGATGACTGTTCGTTTTCATGTAGCTAGGTACTACAGTAGATTCGATTAGATTAAACTTTATTGTAATTACACACGTACAAGTCAAGTACAGGGTAACGAAATGCTATACTGTATTCTAGAAGTTAGACTAGACATACAAGGTTGTATGTGAAACGGACGTTGTCAAAGGTTACTGTAGTTGAAGCCATAAAAGGCTTCGCTTTTTATGGCGGCTGTTGTTAGCTGGCTAATTTATCATATAGCATGCTAAATGATATTGACAGGTTAGCAAGCCAGATCACACATTGTTCTCAGTCTCAACCGTGTACAAATACGCGTAGTAAGTTAGTAGTTAACAAGCTCACGTTAGTCACAAGTCACGTTAGTTACCAACTTGCTTGTGTCAGTATACAGCAGTACAACCAGAGTGGACCAGAAGGCCTACTACAACGGCTTGAGGGCATTTAACGCTATATCGTCTAGTCTGTTCATTGAGAACTTGTATCTTAATGTAACTTGTGAGGCGGAACATTAGATCGTCTCATAGGCGTCACTGGGCATTAGAGTCCAGTACCATCCAGCTGGTTAAATGTAAGGATGTTACAAGTAAGTAAATTCTGAAAAGCTGGGTATCAACGAATATGACTCGTGAGTCACATTAACCTGTATTGTGGACGTTATTGTCATGAATCTTTATTGTTTTATGTGATTGGTCCCAAGAGCCCATGGGGCCCTGCCCCCTCGGTGGTTTCTGCATGCTCATTGACCGATGTTATGAGCGAGCAGCTGGCTAAGCAACTAGAAGATGAGAACAGTGGCTTTCCAAAGTTCCCCGAGTAAGTGATCCCGTGCACATACACACACATACAGTTCCTGTCCATGGGCCAGGTTGGATATCTCTTCAGGGGTCTCACCAATCCAACCTCCCCTCCCCAGGGCCAGTGAGGTCCTGCTCCCAGCCGACCACCTGGACACAGACAGTGACCTGATGCTGGCTCAAATGCTGCAGATGCAGTTTGACAGGGAGTTTGACAGTCAACTTCGCATTGAAGAGAAGAAATTCAACGGGGATAGCAAGGGTGAGTAGGGAACTTAACTTGCTGGGATTGGAGGGGTTAACCCAGCAGCTCCGTGTGATACTTTCACATACTGTGTGTGTGTTTTGTGTGGGTATAGTGTCCATTTCATTTGAGAACTACCGTAAGGTGCATCCCTACGAAGACAGTGACACCTCCGGCGAGGAGGTGGACTGGCAGGACACCCGCCATGACCCCTACAAAGCTGGTGAGCTGCTTTCTCTCTGTCTCTCTCTCTCACACACACACACACCATCTTACATACACACTATGGTTACTTTTCTCCCAGACAAGCCCCAGAGCGCTCCAAAGAAGGGCTTCAGTGGGAAGGGGAAGAACATCACCACCAAGCATGATGAGGTGCTGTGTGGCAGGAAGAACACATCTCGCATGGATAATGTGAGTCTCCGTCTCTGTGTGTGTTCATCATTAATGGTCCTTCTGCCCTGTGTGTGTGTTCATCACTAATGGTTATCCTGCTCTGTCTGTGTTTCTAATGATCTAATGGTGTGTGTGGGTTTCAGTTTGCTCCGGAGGTTCACGTGGGGGATGGTCTGGGCATGGATCTGAAGCTGTCCAACCAGGTGTACAACGCCCTGAAGCAGCACTGCTACAACGAGCAGAGGCGCAGTGCACGCCTGCATGAGAAGAAGGAGCACTCTACTGCCGTAAGGACACATACAAAAATACACACATAGATATACACACACCTATCCATCCAGTGTGCTGAGGCTCTGGAATGCAACCCCCAACACACACCATCCTCCCCAGGAGCAAGCTGTGGACCCCAAAACTCGCCTGCTGATGTACAAGATGGTGAACGCTGGCCTGCTGGAGAACATCAATGGCTGCATCAGCACTGGGAAGGAGTCGGTTGTGTTCCACGCTGATGGAGGGAGGTGAGAGGGAAGGAGGGAAGGAGGCAAGAGAGAGGTGTTTCATGCTGATGACTTGCTTTAGAGCTTGTTTTATTTTGAAATGCTTTATTTGTAGTCAAAACAGCCAGCTATTTACCAGTTAGATTAGAACAACCATTTTTGATTATCATATTTTAAAGCTCTCTGTCTCTTATCACCCACAGTCTGGAAGACAGTCCCGTCCCATCAGAGTGTGTGTTGAAAGTGTTTAAGACGACACTGAATGAGTTTAGGAACAGAGACAAGTATATCAAGGATGACTACCGCTTTAAGGACCGCTTCAGCAAGCTCAACCCTCGCAAGATTATCCGTCTTTGGGCTGAGAAGGAGATGCACAACCTGGCTAGGTGACTGGTTGACAGACCTACTGCCCTTTCTTTTATCCTCCTCTATCCCGCCTCTATCCTTCCCTTCATATCCCCCTTGTATTCCACAGAATGAAGAAAGCAGAGATCCCGTGTCCTGAAGTGGTGGTGCTGAAGAAACACATTCTGGTGATGTCCTTCATAGGGAAGGACCATGTCCCTGCCCCCAAGCTCAAGGAGGCCCATCTGGGCCCTGGCGACCTGACCAAGGCCTACCTCCAGGTCACGAATGTGAGTGGCCTACCCCTCACCTTCCTTCGAGCCTCCCTTTGACCCATCTTGTGTACAGTGCTGGTTGTGTGTCCCCAGATGATGCAGCAGTTGTATCAGCAGTGTAACCTGGTCCACGCTGACCTCAGTGAATACAACATGCTATGGCACGATGGCAAGGTGGGTCTATCCTGGATGAAAAGAGAAAGCTCTTCAATGAGCTGTGTGTGTATGCGTGTGTGTGTCCTGACTATAGCAGTGTGTGTTTCAGGTGTGGCTGATAGACGTGAGTCAGTCCATCGAGCCAACCCATCCTCACGGTCTGGAGTTCCTCTTCAGGGACTGCAGGAACGTGGCTACGGTATGACACGCACAGACACACACTCACACATAACACCGTTCTCCCGACTCTCAGCTAGCTTGGCTGTCCAGATGCTATTGTCATCCCATGGTGTGTTTGTGTCTGCTCCCTAGTTCTTCCAGAAGGGCGGGGTCTGCGAGGCCATGAACGTGTACGAGCTCTTCAATGCTGTGACCGGGCTGGACATCACCGGGGACAACGAGGCTGACTTCCTGGCCCAGGTATGCAGGACAGACAGGAAGCTGTGAGCCAGTCGTGCGCTCCATGCTGGGTGTCCCTAACAGGCTTTTTGTCTGGCCGTGCTCAGATCGAGGCTCTGGAGAAGAGGAACGAGGACCACATCCAGAAAAGGGGCAAGAAGAGCTTCTCCCCCCATGAGGAGGCAGACCCCCCCCTCCTACCCCACGAAGATGACTAGCGAACATTCCCCCTCTTCACCATGATGGCGGCTGCTTCATGGACCCTGAGGGGAACTACTGGCTGGAGGGAGCAGAGGCTGGAGGAGCGGGCATGCATCATGCCAACCCTGGGGTCTCTACATCAGGAGGGGAGGAGAGGGGGAGGTTGAGGTTAAAAGGTTATCCATTCTGAACCATCCTGGATGGAGAGGATCCTCCTCTTTGGAAACCTGACCCTAACTCTCTTCTGCAACCAGAAACCTCCATCCATCCTTTTGTCCATCTCCACCTATGGCTGTGTGGAGATTGCTAGTGCAGAGTTACTGTATTATGGATTAGAAAGGTAACAATATTAAACTGCTTTTTATATGAGTGATTCAATAAACCAGCGTTTATGACATGATAAGAAACCGATCTTTGATACAGAGCTGTGGTAACGTGAGGACAGGAACATGAGTGAGTTTGATGCATTCTCACAACATGGTCCCAGTGTTACCTAGTGCTGAGTTTATTAGTGAATGCTGTGAATGTGTTCTACAAGGAGACTGGCTCTGTATGAGATGGGGCTTATTGGAGGGTGTGGTGTTCGCTGCTTTTGTAATTCCAACACCATGATTAATAAAAGTTGGTGGAAATACAGGTCCTTCTAAAAAAATTGCATATTGTGATGAACTTCATTATTTTCTGTAATGTACTGATAAACATTAGACTTTCATATTTTAGATTCATTACACACAACTGAAGTAGTTCAAGCCTTTTATTGTTTTAATATTGATGATTTTGGCCAAAAAGTAAAGAAATACTAAATATCCCTATCTCGAAATATTAGCATATTTCATCCGACCAATAAAATAAAAGTGTTTTTAATACAAAAAGTCAACCTTCAAATAATTATGTTCAGTTACGCACTCAATACTTGGTCGGGAATCCTTTTGCAGAAATGACTGCTTCAATGCGGTGTGGCATGGAGGCAATCAGCCTGTGCCATTGCTGAGGTGTATGGAGGCCCAGGATGCTTCGATAGCAGCCTTAAGCTCATCCACAGTGTTGGGTCTGGTGACTCAACTTCCTCTTCACAATAGGCCAGGCCAATTGAGCACAGTAATACCATGGTCAGTAAACCATTTACCAGTGGTTTTGGCACTGTGAGCAGGTGCCAGGTCATGCTGAAAAATTGAAATATTCTTCTCCATAATGCTTTTCAGCAGATGGAAGCATGAAGTGCTCCAAAATCTCCTGATAGGTAGCTGCATTGACCCTGCCCTTGATAAAACACAGTGGACCACCACCAGCAGCTGACATGGCACCCCAGACCATCACTGACTGTGGGTACTTGACACTGGACTTCAGGCATTTTGGAATTTCCTTCTCCCCAGTCTTCCTCCAGGCACCTTGATTTCCGAATGACATGCTAAATTAGCTTTTATCCAAAAAAGTACTTTGGACCACTGAGCAACAGTCCAATGCTGCTTCTCTGTAGCCCAGGTCAGGCGCTTCTGCCGCTGTTTCTTGTTCAAAAGTGGCTTGACCAGGCTGTAGCCCATTTCCTGCACACAGTGGCTCTGGATGTTTCTACTCCAGACTCAGTCCACTGCTTCCGCAGGTCCCCCCATGATTGCGGTTTTGAGTAATGAACCAGGCTGGGAGTTTTTTAAAGCCTCAGGAATCATTTGCAGGTGTTTCGAGCAGGGACGTTTCTAGGATTGAAAGAGAGGGGGGGCTTAGCCTCTGGCATTTTCTGTCGACGGGGGGGGGGTGCGAGCGGGCGAGCTAGCCAGCGATTCCCAAAGACGTCGGTTTTTTACTCGTTTTTCGAACTTGTGGGTTACATTTTTGACGCTCAAGTGACCGACATTTAACCGAGAGCATCCGGTTATTTTTCGAAATAAAATATTGTTATTAATTATCGTATTTCTTCGGCGGCCCGATAATAATGCCGATAATTATTTAGGGGGGCTGAAGAACAGGCTAACGACGCCCCTGGTTTCGAGTTAATTGGTTGATTCAGAGGATTAGGTTAATAGCTCATTTAGAGTATCTTTTCATGATATGCTAATATTTTGAGATAGGGATTTTTGTTTTTTCTTAACTTTTTGGCCAAAATCATAAATATTAAAACAATAAAAGGCTTGAAATACTGCAGTTGTGTGTAATGAATCTAAAATATATGAAAGTCAGTGTTTATCAGTACATTACAGAAAATAATGAACTTGATCACAATATGCTAATGTCTTGAGAAGGACCTGTAAATGTTTTGGTTTGTAGTGTTTCGATTGGGTCACACTATCACACCTGTGTAATTGATCTCTTTTTTTTTTACTTTGAAATTAATTAAAATGTAAGATTAGATTAGATTCAACTTTATTGTCATTACACAGGTACAAGTACAGGGCAACGAAGATACACAACCTTATTTTTAGGGTTTGGTTTTGCTTATTTTAATAAATCAATTTGATAGATCTTGCTTCTCACAACCTGGTGGGGGGGGGGGGGGGGGGGGGGGGATCTCAACATTAGGGAGAACAGGGTAAATTGAGGCAGCATTAACAGTAATGTCTTGAACATTTAATTCATTTAGTTATTTCCTGGTAAGCATCACATTGGACCTAAAATTATTTGTTTTAAAATATAAAACAAGATAATGCTTTAATTGTCCCACAGTGGGGAAATTGCGGTTTGTATCAGAAAGGTGCAGCACTTACTGTAACAGTTGAAGCCAGCAGGGGACGGTGCCAGCACCCTTCCTCTTCACCATCAACACTGTACTCAGAGGGCTGCGTCCTGCTCAAGTTCTCTGATGACTTCATCAACATCGGCCTGATCAGCGATAACGATGACAGACGCAAGACTTTGTGGAATGGTGTCAGCCAAACCTCCTCCTCATCAATGCGGTCAAGACCAAGGAGATGTATTTGGTGGTGTATTTCTGGACTGCTCACTCACTGGTGAACATCCAGGGAATGGACATTGAGAGAGTAGAGTCCTATAAGTACCTGGGTGTTGATGAATAAATTGTTTTGTCCGTCTCTTCATAAACGGAGTGACAGTTCAGTTGAGTTCTGGGTTTAATATGTATTTAAGAATCTGCAGATTGGGAGAGAAATGACCAGACCTCTGGCAACAAAATGAAGACAGTACAAGGCTTAGGTCTCAATCATGTCTCTCTCCCGTCTGAAGGCAAGAAGACATTATTTTATAGGGCACAATAATGTAAACATAGATAGTGACAGTCAGGCGGTAATTACGTTACAACAGTCTTCAGAGTAGGTGTGTTCAGTAGTGATTAATAGAAGCACACAGGAAATCCGATTTCATCCACAGTGTTCACCTGAACCACAGACTGCGTTGGACTCACCACGCTGATGCATTGTACAGGAAAGGTCCGAGCAGGCTCTACCTCCTGAGGAGACAGGTCTTTTGGAGTGCAGGGGGAACCCCTAAGGACTTCTTACGGCTCTGAGAGGGAAAGGAAGAAGCTGGACAAGATCATAAAGAAGTCCTCTGGACTTGGTGCAGGAGGTGGGTGACAAACGGGACCTGGCAAAGCTGACATCTATGCTGAACCAGTCCCCCTGCAGGACTCATTGTCCACCCTGGAGAGTAGCTTCAGCGAGAGGCTGATTCACCCTCGGAGTGTGAATGAGAAGTTCGACTTCGAAGTTCCTTCCTGCTGCCATCAGATTGTTCAACGAACACTGCTGCTGAACCCTGTCCATAACCACTATGTGCAATATGATTTATGCAATATTATGTAGTTGTGTGCAGTTATCATGTTCAGTATGCTTTACATGCAATAAACTTGGCTTTTTAATATTTTTTACTGCTACTGTATTGTACCCTGCTGCTGTTGCAAACTGCAATTTCCCCACTGCAGGACAAATAAAGGATTATCTTATTTTATAAAAATCATGACCTTGAACATACAACAATTACTTGGAACCGCATGATTCTCTGTTTTGATCTTAAACGTGCTTGCCATAGTACACATATGAACTTCTCTTCACAGTGTACGGTGTTTTACGAAATGTGTTTCTTACTATCTAAAAACCACAAGGTGGCTCAATTTACCCACTGCAATTCGTATGCATATGCAACGCAACATCGCTTATATTTTAATGAATCATGAATAAAATAGCCCACTGGCAGTTTCCTCAAAGCCTAGACGAGGTAACCTAGTAGGATTAACATTTTAACCGCCTCGGTTCGGCAGTTTACGTTGGGAATGCATGCGCTAGTTCACGCGTAGGGGAATCGAATTCTGGCAAGGAGTGAGAATTCGACACAACACTAAACCAAAGAAGAAACTCACGTGATTGTGTTCCGGAAGTAGCCTGTATAGAATTGTTTTACGAAGTGAAAATATTCAATCGTCCAACCGTATCCAACTTGCACCATGAACGAAGGACATTATCTAGAACTATGTGAAAACCCGGTCCAATTTGAAAATGCCTCCAGTGTCAACAATGTCTTCTTCGACGAAGCTAATAAACAGGTAACAAGCGTTTTTCCTTTCTTACTGACAGCTGAAGTTGTCCAAGTATGGAGCTCTAACTAGCAAGACCTCAGTTTGAGACATGATTACTAATCAGATGTTCTGTTTTGAGTATTTTCGGCTGATGTTGGACTACATTCGAGTTGTTGGTACTGGTAGAGAGTATCTATTCGCTTTGAATAAATCGCCTGCGCTTAGGTCACCACGTCGTCTGATCTGGATAACGCGGCTGAGTAAAAGCTCATTGTTGACATGTTTTAAGTGTTTCTTGTATATATGTTTTGTTCCAGGTTTTTGCAGTCCGATCAGGTGGGGCTACAGGAGTGGTGGTCAAAGGACCAGATGATAAGAGCTCTGTGGCGTTCAGGTACCAATTCATCTTAACACATGATAGCAGACGACGAATGTTTAGGCCTGCTAATTAATGCGTTTAGAATGCTGAGACTCGTTATTGACTTTCAGAATGGAAGACAAAGGGGAGGTGAAATGCATTAAGTTTTCTTTTGGGAATAAGATTCTTGCGGTCCAAAGAACACCTAAATCTGTGGTGAGTAAGATCTGCATATTATGCCACTGATGGCTGTATCCAGCTCACCTGCTTAGTGTGTAAACTTGTGCATAGGTGTTACATTTATTCATTTAGCAGACACTTTTTATCCACTTTTTATCCATTACTTACGACAATGGTAAACAACTCAGAGAAGATTCAGTTTAGCTCGCCTCGGTTTGTATAATCCCCTATTTTGATCACAGGACATGTGCTTCCGCAGGATTTTATTAACTTTGTTCCAGATTTCCCCCATCTGGAGTTTTCTCAGGAATGCAAGGTAGGTAAGCCTCTTGATGGGTTCCATCATCACTACTCACACAGCTAGCATGTACAGTACAGGCCAAAGGTTTGGACACACATTTTCATTCATGCATTTTCTTTATTTTCATGACTATTTACATTGTAGATTCCCACTGAAGGTATGAAAACTGTGAATGATCAATCTTAAAAAAAAAAAAGTGAAATAACTGAAAACATGTTTTTTTCTAGTTTCTTCAAAATAGCCACCCATTGCTCTGATTACTGCTTTGCACACTCTTGGCATTCTCTCGATGAGCTTCAAGAGTTGCTTTTCCAACAGTCTTGAAGGAGTTCCCAGAGGTGTTTAGCACTTGTTGGCCCCTTTGCCTTCACTCTGTGGTCCAGCTCACCCCTCATCAGACCAAAGCACAGATTTCCACTGGTCTAATGTCCATTCCTTATGTTTTTTGGCACAAACAAATCTCTTCCGCTTGTTGCCTCTCCTTAGCAGTGGTTTCCTAGCAGCTATATGACCATGAAGGCCTGATTCGCGCAGTCTCCTCTTCATAGTTGTTCTAGAGATGGGTCTGCAGCTAGAACTCAGTGTGGCATTCATCTGGGGCCTCATGTACAAAGGTTGCGTACGCACAAAAACGTGGCGTACGTCCTTTCCCACCCTCACGTTCAGATGTGTCAAACGTGAAATGACCGTGGAAATGTGCGGTGCCCCACGCCAACTTCATAGCTGTCGTACGCACGTTTCTACAGCTATTGTTTCTTTGGCGACACTTGAGGTGATGCTGGGAAACTGTTAATAATGTGAAAACAGTCATCAGAGTGATGTGCACATCAGAGACACCGTTATGAACAATTTACACATCCAGGCATTTGTAATCATATAGGTGAATATAAAAGCATGCGCAATGTGATGAAGAAAATTGTAACAGCATTAGCGTTGTTTGAGGACCTTGCAAATGGTGCAATCCGACGTGAGCGAGCTTTTAGGGAATGCGAGGATTTACTTGCAAACAATAACTGGCTCATGAGTAAACCAGCGAAATGCACATTTGGGCAAGTGCGCATTCAAATGTTTTTTTTTTAAATTGAAATTAGAGCTGCAAAGCTTTCTATCAAGCCCCTGATTGACTCTTTTCTTCCCTCTACTCATTTTGATTTATCTGATTTAACTGATCCAGGGCCGGCCCCCCCCCCCCCCCCCCCCCCCCCCCGTGATGAAACTGAAATAATATACCAAATTAAATTAGATTAGATTCAACTTTAAATCAGACCGGACATACAGGCAGAGATGATAACTGTGTAGAAAACTAATAAAAACTCATCACAAGCATAAACAGCGCCGATGCAGTGCGCATTTCACATTAAACACGGTGTAGCTAGTAAGCATAAATAAATACAATTTCTTCACACAAAACGGCATGATTAAGGGTACCTGGCAGCGCCCCTCCAACAGATGTCGCCTATGCCAAGAGCCGGCCCTGATCTGATCGGACCAAGAGGGAAATCTCAGGTCCAGGGCCTATTTACATTAATTTGCATATTTAAATGACGGCGTGGAAAGAGAGGAGTTCGGCACCTCTGCATGTGCGCTCAATTCCACGTTGATTGTGATGTACAAAAGAAACGTGCTTGGATCCATGCCTATGCACACTTTGATACATCGGAATTTATTTGTGCGTACGACAGTTTCTGGGTTTTGGCGTACGCCAAGTTTCAGTAGGAAATCCACACAAGTCTTTGTACATGAGGCCCCTGGTCTCTGATCTGAGCTGCTGTTAACTTGCGATTTCTGAGGCTGGTGACTCGGATGAATTTGTCCTCAGAAGCAGAGGTGACTCTTGGTCTTCCTTTCCTGGGTCAGTCCTTATGTGTGCCAGTTTCGTTGTAGCGCTTGATGGTGTTTGGGACTACACTTGGGGACTCATTTAAAGTTTTTGCAATTTCCCAGACTGACTGACCTTCATTTCTTAATGATGGCTACTCATCTTTCTTTAGTTAGCTGATTGGTTCTTGCCTTAATATTAATTTTAACAGTAGTCCAATAGGGCTGTCGGCTGTGTAGTAACCTGACTTCTGCACAACGCAACCGACGGTCCCAACCCTATTGATAAAGCAAGAAATTCCACTGATAAGGCACACCCATGAAGCGAAAACCATTTCAGGTGACTACCTCTTGGAGCTCATTGAGATAATTTCAAGTGTGCAAAGCAGTAATCAGAGCAAAGAGTGGCTATACACTGTGTTCCAAATTATTCTGCAAAAAGTTTTAAAGAGTGGTAAGGTAATTTGAAAACGCCTAGAAAACACACCCAAAGTAAACTGACAGCTGTTCTTGAACCATTTGGACTACATGTATGAGGTTGGTCTCTTTTGAAAGGTGGAAGTCTGAAGTTTTATCTCCTGTTGTCAGGACCCTTGTAATTCTTACTGGTTGTGAGTAATAGAAGCTGGAACACAAGCAAGTGGAAATATTTCATTTCCGTCTAGATTTTTTTGGGAAAACACAGGCCTGAAAAGGCCTACAAGTGGTATCTATTAGCTGGAAAACACAACTGGACAGTGGCATGAAGCCTTACCTGGTACATATCAAAAGTTGAATGAAATACTAAGAAAAAATGAATGTCATACACATGTTTTTCTAAGGGTATGTCCAGACGTTTTGCTTGTGTGCCATTTGGAGACACCAAATGGACACTTTGGTAACCATGCCATATTTTCAGCATAAAAAGGCTACAACTTTTGACCTATTTCATGTACAGTTACAAAGTAGTGCTCTAATGAAAGGTGACACTTAGATTAATCATATGCCATATCAAATTCACCATTACTGTTGCTGAAACTGAGCGACTGATGCATCAGAGTGACTTTTTAGAGATAATTTCTTCCCCCAATAAATGCACAAAAGAATTTTTTGAATTGTTATGGAACAAAAAAGAAATCCAACATATTTGCAATTGTAAATCTCAGTGGCTCATCACTGGATGTGCTTGACGTGCTGTCCTGGGACATTTCAATTTGTGGCTGGCTGCTGAGTTGAGGTGGATCCAGCTCACACGGTTCTTCAGATGTTTTACTGTAATGACAAAATAAAATAACAGTCAGTTAGATAACTTACTGTGTGTAATGGCCTACATTCAACACACTGAAAAAAAAGCTCTCTCTTGTAAGTGAAAAACTTTCAGTACTAAATCAACTCACTGACCTACAGGGACCCAGGTGAGGGTCACTAGTGAACTCACTGAACCCACAACAAAGAATTCTACAGCACCCCTCCCCCATCATTATAAGTCTAGTCTAATTCACCTCATAATAAATAAATATATATATATATATATATACAGTATATATATATCGGTTTTCTGCTGTACAAATAAGTGCAAATATAAAACAAAACTTACTTGTCCAGAGTAATGTCTTCGCCTTCCAGAAACATTTCTTCTGCAACCGAATCGTAATCAGATGCGTCTGTATTTACTTCAGATAAATCGCTGTGAGATAAATGTCCATAGTCATCTTCTGTAACTTTTTTCATTGCTTCAGAAACAGAATACTTGAGTTTCTGCTTTTGTTTCGCCGGTGAATCAAACTCATTTCTAACTATTCTTGAAGAACGCACAAATATCGGTGAGCGCACGAAAATGGCGAAAGTCGACTGCCCTCTCTACGCACTGAAATACAACTCCAGAACGTTTACCTGGATGGGGAAAGGTATATACCAGCTTTTTCAGAATTCGATTGGCTACAAGATGTGACACTCAGTTTTCTGATCGGGTTTGATTGGTCTGATTTACATAGCAACAAACACAAGGTGGGTGTGTTTTTGCGCACCGGTTTTGGCAGCCATTGGTTGCCTTGGAAGGCCCCAACACCAGAAAGTATTTATCCTATTGGCTCAACAAGCTGTCACTCGAAAGACAAGGGTCTCACTGACATTTTAAGACCATGGAATTGAAAATACACAGGAAGAAACTCGATTTATAACAAGTTCAAGTCAAGTGATGAACTCTTGGGTTCGCTAAATCAGAATGATGCAACAAGGGATTATGGTTATTTTTTGGATGAAATACATTGTTTTGGACTAAAAACTTTACATTTTTAGATGGTTTGAACGATTTGGAATGTAACTATATCATTGTTTTGGGATGTTTTTCTGGACACAGAACACTGTCAGCATCCAAATGGTGAGTGGGTCCCCTTTTTCGATGCATTGCTTAGGGGGGGGGGAGTGTTGACAAAGACGTGGATTGTACTTTATGTTGCAAATTGATTTAGAAATGGTTTACACTAATAGAAGCACAAGAATCTTAGCTTTCCAAAGACGTATTGTATGTGTATCATTCTTAAAGCCAATCCTGGCTAACAGACGATATACTGAAGAGTAGCTTTGGAATGCCCGCCGGCGGCCATGGTCGAAATAGGAGGTGGTAATGTGTATCATGACTCTGTATATTACTGAAACCAATTGAAGACACCTCTGCAAATTAGTTTGGCAGGTAAGTTAAATTAAAGGGGAGACTACTAAAGAAGGTTGTTCCACATTATTAAGCAGGCTACCATTTTCAACCAAGATGGTCAAGAAGAAGGACCTTTCTGCTGCTGAAAAGTAGTTGCATGTTTTGGTCAAGGAATGACGACAATCAAGATTGCCAAGAAACTTCATCGCGATCATCGCACTATCAAGAAGTATGTAGCTGATTCGGAGCACACACGTGTGCGTGCTGATAAAGGAAAATCCAGGACTCTTTCTAACAGGCAAATACGTCTGATCAAAAGAGCATCTGTAAAAATGTCCCATCACAGCAGCAGACAAGTTTTTGAAGCTGCTGGAGCCTCCAACATGCCCCGGACAACAAGATGCAGGGTCCTGCAGGGGTTTGCAGCGGTGCGTAAGCCATCGTTTCGACCTCCACTATCCACTGCACACAAGCAGAAAAGGCTCCAGTGGGCCAGGCAATACCTGAAGACTGACTTCAAAACTGTTCTGTTCACTGATAAATGTCGTACAACCCTCTGGTCCAGATGGATGGAGTATTGGATGGTTGGTTGACGGCCACCCTATGCAAACCAGGCTACGGCGCCAACAAGGAGGTGGTGGAGTGATGTTTTGGGCTGGTATCATGGGGAGAGAGATTGTCGGCCCTTTCAGGATCCCTGACGGTGTGAAGATGACATCCACAAGGTATGTGAAGTTCCTCAAAGAACCCTTCCCGCCATGGTTCAAAAGGAAGAATCGAGCTTTTCAGAAACAAGTTAATTTTCATGCATGACAATGCGCCATGCTGCAAAGAATACATCTGCATCTCTGGCTGCAATGGGCATCAAAGGAGACAAACTTATGGTGTGACCTCAACCCTATTGAGAACCTTTGGAGCATCATCAAGATAAGTGTTTATGATGGTGGGAGGCAGTTCACATTTCAACAACAGCTCTGGGAGGCTATTCTGTCCTGGTGCAAGGCTGTTCTAGCAGATACTATCCAAAAACTGACAAATGCAATGGATGGAAGACTTGAAGGTCCTTTTCAACAAGGGGTCATATGTTCACATGTGACTTCACTTGTGATAATGTTTTGATTTAAATAGTGCTTGATTCCAGTTACATTTCAGTCAGGCATGACCTGCTAATGTTTATAATTTCACACATAACAATTTTTTGTTCTTTATGACAATAAAATGTGTGGAAACTCAATTGTGCGTAATACATTTTTTTTATGTACTATTATCATTGGTAGGTTCATTCAAAAACATTTGAATTGTACTCTAATGGTTGGTGACTGGAAAATCATGATGACTGCCATTCATATAGATAATTTGGGAAAATCTGAGAAAATATGACTTACATAATAATTTGGAACACAGTGCAAGTACATAACTTCTCATTCATAGTTTTGATGCCTTCAGTGAGAATCTACAATGTAAATAGTCATGAAAATAAAGAAAATGCATTGAATGAGAAGGTGTGTCCAAAATGTTGGCCTGTACTGTCCACATAGCTAAAATAGCTAGCATGTGCTAGAGAGCATCTTTGATCTTCTCAATCTACCCAGACTAAGAACGCCAGCATACTGGGCTTCTGCTGGACCAACTGGAACGAGATCATCTTCATCACAGACCAGGGGATAGAGTTCTACCAGGTGTGTTGTCTGTTCCAACTGTCTCTATTTTCCTGCTCTCTCTCGCTAGGTCTCTGTAATCTTTTACCTGTTGGTCCTGCCCCTGAAAGGTGTTTCCAGACAAGCGTAGCGTGAAGTTGCTGAAGAGTCAGAGCATCAATGTGAACTGGTACATCTACTGTCCTGAGACAGCTGTGCTGCTGCTGTCCACCACCATGCAGGGAAACGTCCTGCAGCCTTTTGCCTTCAAGGTACAGCACAAACACCAAGACAGCCTCAGCAGCTAAGATTCAGTTACCTGCCATGGTTACCTGGCATTTTTACCTGACTTGTGCCCCTGTTCTCCAGAGTGGAACCATGTCTAAGATGAACAAGTTTGAGATTGAACTGCCTGTGGTGCCCAAGCCAGCTAAGCTAAGCCTGTCAGAGAGGGACATCGCCGTAGCAACAATGTATGTGTGTGTTGTAGGTGGGGGAGGTGTATGGTTGCGTGTGTCATTTGATGCAACTCACTTTCCTCCATGTCTCTTGCTCGTCTCTCCTCTGTCCAGTTATGGCCAGCTGTATGTGATGTACTTGAAGCACCATTCCAGAACAGCAAATAGCCCCAGTGCGGAGGTTGTTCTCTACCACCTGCCAAGGTAAATATGCTCACACTAGTCCCAGTCACACACACACGTACGTACTAAAACAGACCTCTGTGTTCTGTGTGCTGCAGAGAGGGTTCCTGTAAGAAAACCAACGTGCTGAAACTGAACACCACTGGGAAGTTTGCCCTGAATGTGGTCGACAACCTGGTGGTGGTTCATCACCAGAGCTCCCAGACCTCTAGTGTTTTCGACATAAAGCTGAGGGAGGCTGACTGTCCTCCTAGTGTCCACCAGCCTGTCCTGCCAGCACGGTCCATCCACCCCTACAGAATTTCCCTCTCAGGTAACACACACACCTGGACCTGCAGGCCACAACTCCAGTTCAGTCAAGACACTCATGTGATTGATTGATAATAAATCGTGATTTATTGATAAGCCTGACATGGGATATGTTTTACTTTGGCGGAATGGAATGTCTAAAAGGGGGGCACTTCCTATGGCCTCGAGCGACGCAAGCGTGCGTACATGTATGACGAGACCCATGGAGCAATAGAGATATATAATTCCCCTGATAGACAGAACAGACAGATAATACCACATATAGACAGAGACGGACAGGAGGGAGAAAGGGGATGGTGGTGGGCAGCAGCAACACTGATCAGCGGATCGGCAGGTGAGTGTTTGAATAATCGTGCAGCCCTTAAAGCCGACTTCCCGGATGAGGCCCAATAGGCTTGCACTAGCTGAGTCAGGTGCGTTCATGGATTACGTGTACTACCTGAGTGCCTGCGCTGCTAGTGCATGTGAGGTAATGAGTGATGACGTGTATTGAGGAGTGTGGATAAATAATGATGGATACTGAAATGTGTGGATGAGTGATGATATGAACTGAGGTGTGTGGATGATGATAATATATACTGATGTTTGTGCATGTTTAAGTGTCCGAGTGCCTAGCCTGAACTTGCTGTGCCTATGTTGCATCACAGAACAGTGTCTTTTTCATGCTCCCTCTACAGGGCCTGCTGCTGTGCCCACCCAGCCTCCTGTGCCATGTGAACTATGTATCCTTTATTAGAATCTTGACTCCATGTCACCATACTGTTTAAAAAAAGCAAAATTACGATCAGAGTTCGGTTTGGTTGCTAGAACCCTTAGCATTGTGCTGTTTGAATCTTTACCCTTGGCCTGTAGACTCCTCCTCCTGGAGTGTGTTCCAGCCTGACATCATCATCAGTGCCAGTGAAGGTTAGACCATCTTTGGCTGCAACCAGTCTCTTACCATGAATACCTCATATCTTATCTTGAATACCTCTTATCTAATCTTAAAACTTCATATCTAACCTTTTAATGACTCATAATACCTTGTATCTAACCTTAAACACCTAAAATCTCAACTTTAATATCACTAACCTTTAACACCTCAATAAATTACCCTTTTTACTGCTTTGATGCATTGGTCAAAAAAACAGTTATTAAAGCAGAAGTGTACATGGACTGAATCATTTCCCACTGCTTTTACACAAAAGGCATTCAATGACGGCATTTTCCAAAATTCTTTCACATTTTTTATCATCCCCACTCCATCACCTAAAAATCAGAATTATATTTGGTAGGTAGGTATTACAGGAAACACTTGTAATACTTCTTATAAAACATGTAATAGTATGTCTGTCTTTGCCCCCACCCAGGCTACCTGTGGTACATACAAGTGAAGCTGCCTCCAGCAGTCAACCTCCTTCAGGACAAAGGCAAACTCATGGAGTTCCTGCTCCGACGCAGAGACTGCAAGATGGTCATCCTGTCTGTCTGCTCTCAGAGTACACACCTGTTTGTCTGTTTGTCTGTCTGTCTGTCTGTATGCTCTCAGACTGTTTGTCTGTCAGGTTAAGCAGGGCAGCTTTAACATTCCTTCTGCCTGTACCTCAGTGCTTGTAGGGGGCGATAAGGGCAGTGTACAAGTGGTGGCCACAGTATTTGATAAACTCAACCAAGTTTACAAAGAGTATCTGGAAGCTGAGCAGTCCTATACTGTGGTGAGTCCTGTCTATTTACTTACGCCACCCTAGCTAACATAGTGAACCTACTAGCTGACTGCTGCTGCTGTTATTGTTGTTTGTTTAGGCAATGGAGTCCGGCCCTAGTCGAGGCAGTGCCGCTCATAGACGGCCAGTTCGGACCCAGGCAGTTATCGACCAGTCAGACATGTACACCCATGTCCTTTCGTCCTTTACAGAGAGAAAGGTGACTGGAACACACATCATACATACACACCACAACACCACCCCACAAGGAAAATAAGTAATTGAACACCCTGCTATTTTGCTAGTTCTCCCACTTGGAAATCATGGAGGGGTCTAACATTCTCATCGTAGGTGCATGTCCACTGTGAGAGACATAATCAATCAATTTTAAAACAATTTGCAAATAACTATTTAAACACCTATCAGCTTGAATTCTGACCCTCAAATGCCTGTTATGGCGCTTTTCCACCGCATGAAATCAGCTCGCCTCGCCCCTACTCGCATTTTTGGCGTTTCCACCGCAGTTCCATGGTACCTGGTACTTTTTTTACCTGGCTAGCGGGTACTTTTTTGGTACCTTCTTGCTCTAGGTACCAGGCGATCTTAAGTCGAGCTAAAAGGTGACGTCGGCAGACGGCCGGCCATTGATTGGCCAGAAAGTGTGACGAAGTCACGAGAGCGACTTAAAGCAACAGCGCCGCAGCTAATACTTATTACTATCAGATACAGTCCATTACACCAACAGTCTACAAGCTTTTTAAAAGTCAGATAAGTTACAAAAGACTAGTTTGTCAACATGGCTAAAATTATAATGTGGGTTCTGTCCACTTGTGGGTTGCGTTGGTGTTATTTACGTCGCATACAAAAAGACGTCAGGGCCTACGTCACGCCCCTTTCGCCGACGACCAGGAAGTACTTTTTGAGGTACAATTTGCGGTGGAAAACCACCCCACGGGTTCAGGAGTTTACTACAAACCGAGTATAGTCGGGTAGAGTCGTGCTACATTTGCGGTGGAAAAGCGCCATAATGGCGCATAGTCAGCTTCCATGATTGGAAGGTTGTGAGTTCGAACCCTGATTGTGGCTATGTGATGTTGTGTACTTGGGCACATGTCCTTCACCCTACTTGCCTCCCTGTATTTAATGTAAGTTGCTTTGGATGAAATCGGCTGCTAAATGAGGTATTATTGTTATTATTATTTATTATCCTGTTTGAGGTCGTTAGCTGCATAAAGACACCTACCGGTCCACCCCATACAATCAGTAAGAATCCAACTACTAACCTGGCCAAGACCAAAGAGCTGTCCGAAGACACTAGAGACAAAATTGTACACCCCCACAAGGCTGGAAAGGGCTACGGGGAAATTGCCAAGCAGCTTGGTGAAAAAAGGTCCACTGTTGGAGCACTCATTAGAAAATGGAAGAAGCTAAACATGACTGTCAATCTCCCTTAGACTGGGGCATGCAAGATCTCACCTCGTGGGGTCTCAATGATCCTAAGAAAGGTGACAAATCAGCCCAGAACTACACGGGAGGAACTGGTCAATGACCTGAAAAGAGCTGGGACTACCGTTTCCAAGGTTACTGTTGGTAATGCACTAAGTTTGAAATTATGCATGGCATGGAAGGTTCCCCTTGCTTAAACCAGCACATGTCCAGGCCCATCTTAAGTTTGCCAATGACCATTTGGATGATCCAGAGGAGTCATGGGAGAAAGTTATGTAGTCAGATGAGACCAAAATAAAAACTTTCTGGTCATAATTCCACTAAATGTGTTTGCAGGAAGAATGATGAGTACCATCCCAAGAACACCATCCCTACTGTGAATCATGGGGGTGGTAGTATCATGCTTTGGGGGTGTTTTTCTGCACATGGGACAGGGCGACTGCACTGTATTAAGGAGAGGATGACCGGGCCCATGTATTGCGATATTTTGGGAAACAACCTCCTTCCCTCAGAGCATTGAAGATGGGTCTTCCAACATGACAATGACCCGAAGCACACAGCCAGGATAACCAAGGAGTGGCTCTTTAAGAAGCATATCAAGGTTCTGGTGTTCTCACAGTGGACATGCATCTACGATGAGAATTTCAGACCCCTCCATGATTTCCAAGTGGGAGAACTTGGAACCAGAATAGCAGGCTGTTCAAATACTTATTTTATTCACTGTACACCCATACACAACACCACCACCAAACACACACACTCCACATACTGCCCCACTCACCCTTGTCTCTCCCACAGGGAGTGTGTCATAAGTTTATCATTGCAGTGCTGATGGAGTACATCCGCTCGCTCAACCACTTCCACATAACTGTACAGGTGAGCACTGCAGGCATAAAACATTTAAATGTACATGTATTTTTATCCAAAGTTACTTACAAGTGAGAGTTTTACAAAAGAGCATCAGTCACTGAACAACGAGATGGCCTCAAACATTGTGGGTAGTCAGATTATGAAGCATACATCGTGGGAAACGTGCAATAGTTTACCTGTAGGAAAGTAAGTAACAATAATATACCTCACAGCTAGTATAATAATTAAAAAACGGGTACAATTGGCCAACAAGAGCAACAAGTCCCTCGGTAAGAGTCATTGTAATCCTGAAGAAAACTAACATCAGGTCCAGCAGTCATTCCTAAGTACTGTTGTACTTCTGGTGTAAGTGCATCTTGATCCTTTCCTTGAAGGTGGGGAGACAGTCAGTGTCTCTGATGGAAGTGGGGAGTTGATTCCACCGTTGCAGGGCCAGACAGGGGAAGAGCTTGTGTTGGGACCGGGCACTCGAGTAGTGGGACCACCAGACGGTTGTCGGAAGAAGATCATAGGTGGTGGTTGGGGGGTGTAAGGCTTTAAGAGAGACTTGATGTAGTCGGGTGCAGTCCCATTCACCACTCGGAAGGTCAGTATCAGAGTCTTGAATCTGCGTTGAGAAGCCAGTGTTGTGAGACCGGCGAGCAGCGAGTTGCAGTAGTCCAACTTTGGGGGGATAAGTGCTTGGACTAGCAGCTGGATCTTCCGGATGTTGTAGAGGGGGAAACTGCAGCAATGTGGGCTATTTGAGAAGGCTCCCAGATTTTGTCAGAGGATAAGGGGTTACCAGCCGCAGGTCCCAGGGTGAGTGAGACATTGTGGGAGATGGAGGGTTTGGCCGGGATGATGAGAAGTTCTGCTATGTAGGTGGTGCTTGGTCATCCAGGTGGAGATGTCTGTGAAGCAGGCCTTGATCCTAGCTGAGATCCCCGGATCGGTTGGGGGGGAACGACAGGTACAGCTGTGCCTCGTCATATTAGCAGTGGCAGGAGAAGCCATGGGAGATGATGATTGGTCCTAGTGAGGTGGTTACAGGGATAAGAAGAGGGGTCCAAGGACCTGCATCTGTTCATCTTTTACATCTTCTACTGGACTTTGAATGATTAATCTCTCCCTCTTCTTCTTCCCCTTGCTCCCCTCACTTGCCCCTCCCTCTCCCTCTCCTTATCCTGCTGTTCTGAGCAGCACTACCTGTATGAGCTGGTGATCAAGACTCTGGTCCAGCACAACCTGCTCTACATGCTGCACCAGCTGCTGCAGTACCACGTCCTCAGCGACTCCAAACCTCTGGTGAGGCCCCATCATCTGAATCCCTCTGTTACATCTCAGCCATATTTTACACATACAGTGAATTTGATTTAGTCACCAGAGTCAAACCCGATTCTCAGCATTCTTTTTTTTATTCTGATGTTTTGTTTATTATTCGCTTGTGTTTATTTGAATAGTTTTTTCGTATGATGAATAATGCTTCAAAACTAATTTTCCCTAGGGGGACAATAAAGACAATTATGATGATTATACAAAATGATGTCCTCCTCCCCAGGCCTGTCTGCTGCTGTCACTGGAGAGCACCTACCCCCCTGCTCACCAGCTGTCCCTGGACATGCTGAAGGTAGCATACACACATGCACATGTTTTAGATTCATGGAACTTAACATATAGCTAAATGTGTGTGTCTGTGTCTGTCCAGCGTCTTTCGACAGCCAACGATGAGATAGTGGAGGTTCTGCTCTCCAAGCAGCAGGTTCTGGGTGCACTGAGATTCCTCCGAAGTGTTGGTGGCCATGATAACATCTCTGCCAGGAAGTTCCTGGACGCAGCACGCCAGACGGCTGACAGCATGCTCTTCTACACCATCTTCAGGTTCTTTGAACAGAGGAATCTTCGCCTTCGTGGCAGTCCCAACTTTAACCCAGGTTGTATCCAGATACCAAGTTTAACCCTGGTCAGATCCAGCCCCAACTTTTCTCAAGGTCAGAACAAGAATTGTCTGTCTTACCCTTATCTGTGTTGTGATTGATCCATAGGAGAACACTGTGAGGAACATGTCAGCTTCTTCAAGCACTTGTTTGGAGAGCAGGCGCTCATGAAGCCAGCCACCGCCTGACACGCATTACATGTACCAACACATGACGTCAGATGAACAGGGTTAGTCCCGCCTACTCTGACCCTGTCAGTAGGACGGTCTCATAATGACATCACTGTGACATCATCACTGTAGGATCCTTACTCAAGAACAATTTTCACAAATATTAACTTGAGGTACTGTACATAATGTTCCAAACAATGAATGAAAATTTTTAAGTATACAGTAATAATAATAATACAGTAATACTGGTGTAACTGGAACCTGCCTATGTGTAAATATGTGGAAACCCAAATACTTTTGTTACCATATTGGCCAATGTGATCAAAGGTATGAATTATTATGAGAAACAATATGTGTGCACTTGCAATGGTGAGGCAAAATGAGAAACACTTTTTATGGACTTGAGAGCAGAAACATCCTGTAAAACGAAAGAATATATGCATAAACGTAGGTTATCATAAATATGTATAAAGCCGGTGGATAAGTACATGACCATATCTAAGGTGTGGCTTTATTTTTTATCCTTTAGCCTTTTATCACATGTAGCTTCACAGCAGATTATTCTGATTTCATTTATGAAGTGCACAGGTGTTACCTGGAGATACCTGGAGTAGCCAGGTGATCTACAAAAAACCTCCTATGTTAAAGTATTAGTTCAGCACAGTAAACCCTCATTTTTCGTAATTATTATACAATTAAATACTCTATTATATATTAAAACCAAAGAACAAATCTTTTTACAGGCCCAAGCATTTGTTTAACAAATAAAAGTACTGTATCTTGTAAACCACAACTTTATTGATGCACAGGTTTGTGCTGGAGAGACTGTTTAGCCAATCAGAATGCAGAACACAATGCACGATGCAAATCCGTGAAGTAGCGAAACCGTGAAAAGAGAACCGTGATATAGCGAGGGTTCACTGTATTGCTCAAAACACAAGTCTGGGTTATATACAAGTTTGCAAGCCATGGCATGGAACTGTATCATATTTTACATATTGCTGTACACAGTTAAAAACTACAATAGACATACCTTGGATGAACATTGCTGTGCATTTAATGCAAACACTGACATGTTTGTTCACGTTCAGAACCCTCGTCCAGTTCAATTCTTTACACATTGGTACACATCATGCATTAGAAAAATATCAACAGTAGAATCCGTAACACAAGAAGATCAAGTAACACTATAAGAAGTGTGCGTGGGGTTCAGTGTCTCATTTCTTCATAAAATCTTTTGGCAACAACAAATAAACATTGTAACATGACATGTCCCTGCATGGACATTCTTGGCTCGACAAACACTGAACAACAATAACAATCCTGATTAGTGTTGGAGTTTACCGGAAGCTCTGTGTCTCTGCTTTGGCTCATTATGGTGATCGGGAAGCTCTAGATATGAGTGTTGGTGAAATAAATCTGTGATAGTTTCTAATCGTGTCCTGACTAGTTTGTTTTGGTTTTCACCTCTCACACTGACAGCTGTCCTCTGTCTTGTTCCTGCCACAGCTCAGCCCTTACTGTACAGGGGCATTCGGAACCGCACTCAGACCTAGGTATTCCACGTTCTCTGCAGCTGGCAGGCATAGACTTCCACTTTCCGTGGGTGAGGCCATGCACAGGAAGTCCTCTTGGTAGTCCAGGTTGTCCATGCTTTCGGCAATGTTGACAGGGAGGGAGCTGCGGGCAGTGTTGAGATACTCTGGTGGTCCTGATAACCCCCTCAGAGGGGCCCACAGCTTGTCCTGGCACTGCTCTTCCAGAGGGGAGGGCCCAGAGGACCGAGCCCAGGCTGGCTCGAACTGCTCATAGTTGGGGTTCATCACCTCTGACAGCCTGGAGGAGACTCCCATCTGGTTCATGTATTCTGGAGGGAGGCGGGACATGAGGTGAGACATTTATCCAAAGCGACTTACAAGAAGAGCTTTACAAAAAGTGCTGAGGTCAATGATCCTTAGGAACATGATCATCTCAAACATTACAGGTAGCCAAAAAGTATCTATTGTGGAAAAAAAGTGTGAACAGTTAGACCAAAGTGCACAAGGCTACATTGTCAAAGATATGCTGTTTGTGTGTGTTAGTGAGTTTGTTACCTGGTAAGGTGAAGCAGTCTTTTCCTAAGACATTCTGGGTGGGGTCAGTGATGTAACGCAGGACAATACTGCCTTCTCTGATTGAATGGCCATTCTGCAGAGGTGAGAAGTAAGCATGTGTAAGCTATACTGTATGACAGGGGTCACCAACGGTTCGCGTGAGCACCACGTAGCCTCAAAAGACTACATGAGGTAAATTGAGCATATGTGTTTTTCTCATTAGAGTGTATCAAACTGGTAGCCCTTTGTATGACTCAGGACATATGAAGTAGCTCTCAGTTTCTAAAAGGTTGGTGACCCCTGCTGTATGATGTGTTTGGGTGTGTGTGTGAGGTACATGTATGATGTGTGGGTATACCGTGGCAGCATCCTGCAGGCCTGTGTGATTGTTGTTCATGCCCTTATGAGGCAGTAGATACTCCTCAGCATCGACTACGCCCTCAATGTCTTCAGAACTCAGCAGGCTCCTGTAGAAGCCAGCGTCTGAAGGGCTTGGTAGAAACATACCCTCGTCACCCTGACCACAACACACACAACAGATTATAGAATGTTCTGGATCTGGAACACACACAGACTATGTTCATAGAAATTCCAAGTTGCAGATGATTCAAGTTAAGAAAAGGTGTAGTTCTAGAGGGGGCTACCTGTATGACCAGGTATCGTGAGGGGTCTCGAGCCATCTTGGAAAACTCTGCAACGAGCTCCCTGAACCGCGGACGACTGTCAGCATCAATCATCCAGCCTGGAAACAGCAGATGTCAGGCCTAACCCAGCACTGAACTTCACCAGACACATCTCAATGTATATACGACTATGTACAGCCGACCTACATTTGACCATGATCATGTAGACGTCGATAGTGCAGATAGGGGGCTGAGGTAGTCTCTCTCCCTTCTCCAGAACTGACGCAATTTGGCTGGCCGGTATACCATCGTAGGGCTTGGACCCAAATGTCATCAGCTCCCAGACAGTCACTCCTGCAGAAGCAGATGTTGAAGAAAGTGTTTTGTCCGTCTCTTCATAAACGGAGTGACAGTTCAGTTGAGTTCTGGATTAAATAAGTATTTAACAACCTGCAGATTGGGAGAGAAATGACCAGACCTCTGGCAACAAAATGAAGACAGTACAAAGCTTAGGTCTCAATCATGGCTCTCTCCCCGGCGAAGGCAAGAGAGCATTCTTTTATAGGGCACAAGAATGTAAACATAGATAGTGACAGTCAGGCGGTAATGACGTTACAACAATATTCATAGAAGGTGTGTTCAGTAGTGATTAATACACGTACACAGGAAATCTCATTTCCTCCACACAGAACAGACTAGGGGGTCAGAGTCAGAGGCTGAGGTCAGGGACAGGGGGGGTCTGACTCATCTAAAAGGACTCATTTACAATAACAGACATCTGAAACATTTTGTGTTGATTTTTGTATGTAAGGCAGTGGTGTCAAACTCGTGTTGTCGCGGGCCAAGAGGGTGCAGGTTTTCGTGTCAACCAAGCCACTCTACAGCTGATTTCACTAACGAGTTTCTCCACTTAGTGGTTGAGAAGAAAACCTGCACCCTCTTGGCTTGCGATTGCACGAGTTTGACACCACTGCCTTACATACAAAAATCAACACAATTCTTTTTTTTTATGATGTAAGGGGTGTCATGGCTGGAAGTTGAATCCCAGTTCTGTGGTACAGTGTCTGTAGCATTTGGCTCACCATAGCTCCAGACATCACTCTGGTGGGTGTAGGTCCAGTGCTGGATGGCCTCCAGAGCCATCCACTTGATAGGCACCTGATAGGGTGGTAGAGGGGGAAACAGTAAGCAACACCCTTACACTTACAACATGGCATTTAAGTGTGACTATGTGTACATGGTTAATGGCCTTGTTTAACTACCCTTGTGGGAACCAAGTGTCACAAGTGTGGGGTGTACACAAGCAATTTACACACACTTACATACATTTACATACGCATATCGATTCAAGATGGTGCCGCATTAGGTAGCCTGGGCAGGATCGTGCGTTATAGTATGTCTTGTTTTGTTCGTAAACTCTGTGGTCTGCCAAGATTCGCAGATTTCTCTAACAAGAGAAGCACTCCTAAACATCATCTTGATTAATGCTACACTCGGTATTGTCGCAACCTGAAACAGCTATTTCTCCGAAGGAGAGGGAGCCGCGCTGGCTCGCCTGTCCGACTCAGGAGACACGGTCATCGACCTGCGCTGCCAAGTCTTTTCCTCTCTAACGTGCAATCACTGTACAATAAAATTTATGAATTTCAGCTAACCATGGCAAGACTCGACAATGTGCTTCACTGATACTTGGCTGTGCGACAAGACACACCGTGCTAGACTTGACCGGCTTTCAGCTGCTAAGAGCGGGCCGAGACACAGCCCTGTCTTGGAAAAATAAAGGTGGAGGTATTTGATTTTACATTAACAGTGGCTTGTGTGTGGATGTGTCTGTGATTATGAAACGTTCCCCCAACCTGGACTCATTTTTCATAAACTTTAAACCCTTCTACTCGCCCCGGGAGTTTGCATCCTGCAATCTGGTCAGAGTTAATCTGCCGCCGGGCCTGCAGGTTAAAGAAGCCCAAAGCGCAGACCAGATCCTGAAAGTGGAGTGAACCCACCCGGACTCACTAGTCATCATCCTCAAGGACTTCAACAAAGGTCATCTCAGCCAGGAACTTCCCAAATACAGATAATTCTGCCCCAATTCACTGCCCCACCAGAAAAGGAAATACCCTGGACCACTGTTACACCTCAGTCAGCTAAGCTTATCATGCAGTCACTCGTGCAGTACTTGGTCACTCCGACCACGCCAGGATCCATCTGATTACTGCATACAGGCAGAAACTAAAACTCTGCAAACCTGCAGTAGGCACATTCAAGCAGTGGACCAGTGAGGCTGTGGAGGATCTCAGGGGGTGACATCATACATCAGCTTCTGTGATGACTCCTGCATACCGACAAGAACCAGGTTGAGCTACAGCAATGACAAACCCTGGTTTACAGCTAAACTCAGAAGTCTAAGGTTTAAGAAAGAGGAGGCATTTAAGAGTTCGGACAATTGCAAATTGTCCACAAAGTTGTTTAGTACCACCACCAACAACCCTCGACTGGCCTGCCATATCAACCATCACCACAATGCTGATCCTCTCTATTCAGGAGCACAAAGTCAACAAAGTGTTCAAGAGACAGAACCCCTGCAAGGCAGCGGAGCTGGATGCTGTCTCCCCTGCCACACTGAAGCACTGCGCTGACCAGCTGTCTCCGGTGTTCACCAACATCTTCAACACCTCCCTCGAGTGCCAGATGATGTGCCAGACTGCCTCAAATCCTCCACCATCATCCCTGTGCCCAAGAACATCCACACCAGACAAGCTCTCCCAGCTGAACGTGCCTGACCCCACCTGCAGGTGGATTACAGACTTCCTGTCTGACAGGAAGTGCATTAAGCTGGGAACACAAGTCTCTGACTCCCGGTCTCTGCTCTTCTCCCTGTACACAAACAGCTGCACCTCCAGCCACCCATCTGTCAAGCTCCTAAAGTTTGCAGACAACACTACCCTGATTGGGCTCATCTCTGGTGGGGATGTGTCTGACTACAAGTGGGAAGTAGATAACCTGGTGACCTGGTGTAGCCAGAACAACCTGGAGCTAAACGTTCCGAAGACAGTGGAGATGATGGTAGACTTCAGAAAGGATCCAGCCCTACTCCCCTCCATCACCCTGTGCGACTCCCAGATAAACACTGCAGAGTCCTTCCGTTTCCTGGGCACCACCCTCTCCCAGGACCTCAAGTGGGAGCTCACTCACCAAGAAAGTACAGCAGAGGATGTACTTCCTGCGGCAGGGGCACTACATTCTCCATTGAAGGCCTTCTTTGATTATTCGGTGTGTCTGTTCATTGTGAATGCATCATAATCTCTTCATTAAACATTATGGTAACTTGGTATTTGGTTCTTAACGTGTATTTACTCCTGTATCCCAGTTTTGATCCGCAACACTTGCCCCTCATCTGTACAGCTCGTGCCCACCTTTTGTCTTATTTGTATTTTTTTAATCTTTCTTTTTATTCTATTTGATCTTACTCTTACTATGTTCCATATCTGTTCTATCTTTGCTTTTATGGCCGTAGTAAATTCTGTGTTTGTGTATCTTGCATGGCGATTAAAAACAAATTCAGATTCAGATTCAGATTCTTACAAAGAACACACAGTCATTATGTAGGTGCTGCGATGGGAATGTGCACACGTATTTAGAAGATGCGTATATTGAGCATGCGCACGCGCCCTGTATTTGAGCATGTGTGCGCGTACTGACCTTGCCCCCATCTGCATGGTACTCCTTCTCATTGGCGGTCAGCAGTCTGGCCAGACCGAAGTCGGTGATCCTAACGTGGTTAGGTGACTTCACCAGAACGTTCCTGGCAGCCAGGTCACGGTGCACCAGGCGGCGCTCCTCTAGGTAAGCCATCCCCTGGACACACACACAAAAGACACACAAAGAAACAGTGAAAGGGTGATAAGTGTCTCTTATTCATGAGTATCTTGTATGTGAGCCATCAATCAAGTGACCTTCCACAGAACGAGAATACATTTCCCTTCATGCTCCTTGATGTTGCATGGACAGTTGCTCTGAGCTGGATTTATCTGGAGATCCCTGGATCTGGAAGATGTCCTAGAGATCATTACTGAGCAGATAAAACGGTCCAAGCTTAACACACCAATCAGGGTACACAGAGGATCTTATTAACACTACTAGACGCGTTCTGTGTGTCTGTGTGTTCACTTCCGTGTGTTTGTTTACCGTACTGACAGAAAGCCTCAACAGGCTAAGATGAGTGATCACACACAAGTCTACACAGCTGAGACCTGCCTGAGGCAAGGTCACTGGTAATCCTGGTAAAGATAGGGATCGGGGGGGGGGGGGGGGGGGGTAGCAGAAGGGAGGAAAGGTGGGGTATTTGTGTAGTTGTTTCTAACCCTTCCTCTCAGAGTCCACCCAATAGCCATACAGGGTTTGAGTAAGTAGGCTCAGGGGCAATACTGCGGTACAATGTAGGCTGTAATCAGGGTTCCAGTAACTGTGTCTCACCTTGGCAATCTGGACGCACCAGTTGAGGAGGCACTGGGAGTTGATGTGCTCATTGTTCTCTCTGACGTAGTCAAGCAGGCAGCCGTAAGGCATCAGCTGGGTGACCAGCTGCACCGTGGAGGTCAGACAGATCCCCAGTAGCCGACACACGTATGGGTGGTCCACACTGGCCATCACATAGGCCTCCTGCAATGAGTGAAATGTGTGAGCTCTCTCTCTATCACATACATACATTACACACAGAAACACACAGACAACAGACACACACAAACACACAGGCACAACACAGGCACACACAACACACACACATACCACTGTAGCAGAGACCACACCACCATACCAAAATCAGGAATTACAAACCAGTGCTCAAAGACCAGGCCAGGCCTTAACATAAATGGTTCACCAGTCTGAACAAAGTATTTATCTACTATTAGACTATTGGAACTGTGTGACCATTTCGAATTTATCTTTAAATGCTGTGTTTGATGTGATGTTTAATGTAACTTCTTTACCTTTTATGATAAGACAATCAAGTAAGGTATGAAAATGATGGTGTTATACTGACAAAACCATTTGTGAATGTTGTATTGTTGGTTATTGAAGTCAAGAGCTTCCACTGGCATTTGAATATAACTCAAGAGACCTTTTCACACCTACATGCTAATCTTAGGATGGGCTAATTTTCAGATAAGGGGTGAAACCAAACCCCCTTACCTTACAAGTATAAAACCCCCAAAACCAAGAACTAACTTCCTCTTTCTTCCGGACGAATCTGAGGGAACGCGTAACCTTGGATTTATCTGGTATATTGAGCAAACAACCAAGCAACTCCACCAAACGCTGCCGGAACTTAAGGAAAGATTCTGTGTCTTTCTTGGACGACAACTACCACTAAGGAAGATCAACTCTACCCTTTCTTCAATTAACAAAGTAACTGTGACTGGCTGATTTCTTACTACTGAACATTGGCATAGTGTGGTGAAATGTACTTTGATTTAAAATGAACCTTCCTGTCATTAGCATACCTTAGCACAGGGGTCTCAAACATGTGCCATTGAGGGCCAGTGGGTGCAGGTTTGAGTGTCAACCAAGCGCTATTCCAACTGATTTCACTAAGTAGATAAACTCGTTAGTGAAATCAGCTGGTGTAGTGCTTGGTTGATATGAAAACCTAAACCTTCTTGGCCCTCGATGGCAAGAGTTTGAGACCACTGCCTTAGCATAACTGTCTATCGTCTCCTAGGCCAATTCTTCCCCCTTCATCCCTGTTTGTTCCTATGTGTATAAAATTATCCGTCATCTGATCTGCGCTACTAAAGAATTCCACGACATAAGATATGACTGATCATGAAAGGCTATTATACGTTCATTAACCCATAATGTTTCCTCAATTCCTTCCCAAATATTGAGGTGGTGCCCTGTTTATTCGATATTCTACAAGATATGAGATAACCTCCTTAAAATTAGTAGCAAGTTAAGAGTCAAGCTCCAGAACCCCACTACACCACATTCACACAAACACCTTAGTCAGTATATGGTTGACTCACGTCAAGGATCTCTTGGTTAGCTTTAGGGGAGGTGGCCTCTCTCAGCACCTTGACGGCAACAGGGATCTTCACGTTCTCTCCCTCAGGCAGCCAGATGCCCTGCAGACAAACAGCAGTTCAGTCAAGACACTCACGTGATTGATTGATAATAATACAATATTTATTGATAACCATGACATGGAATATGTTTGACTTTGGCGGAGTAGAATGTCTAAAAGGGAAGCACTCCCTACTGCCTCGAGCGACACATACGTGCATACGTATATGACATGAGTCATGGAGCAATAGATATATAATCCCCCTGATAGACAGAAGACAGATATACATATAGTCAGACAGACAGACAACCAGGGGAGAAAGGGGATGGTGGTGGGAGGCAACAGCACTGATCCTTAGCCGGTCTGTGTGAGTGTTAGATATCCGCACAGCCTTTAAAGGCAGTCTTACCGGACGATGGGCTTGCACTAGCCGAGTCAGGTGTGTTCATGATTGATTGCTTGCGCTACCTGAGTGCTTGTGCTGCTAGTGCATGTGAGGGAGAGAGTGATGACGTGTACTGAGTTGTGTGAATGAGTGATAATCAGTGTTGGGCAGTAACGTCACTACAAGTAGCGGCGTTACTAGTTTAACTACATTTCTCAGTAGCGTGGTGGTAGCGTTGCTGTTTTCTGAATCAAATAGCTTTTAAGTAGCTGTGTCAGTGACGCTACCGCCATACAAGGACGTGTAGGTGGAGCCGACAGAAGCACTTCCGTATGACGGTGACATCACGGACCAATCCTTGGCCTGGCTACGTCTCTGATGCAGGGAAATACAGACAAGCTAGCTTGCTTGAGTGAGTTACGTTACTTGGTGGAAAGATGGCAGAGGGTGAGGAGGACGTTGAGTTAGTTGCACATTGTCTTTAATGGCATAGTTCAAAATAAACATAATAGAGCAGTTTAGAGCAGATTTTTGTGTTCTGGTTTTGGAGCAGTAAGAGCACAGTTTAATCATTGTTTAATAAACAATTTAATGAAAAATATTTGCCTGCTTATTTGCCTGATTGACAGTTTTATTGATCACTGAGATAGCTTTGTCTTGGGATGAAGTTGTTCCAATATAATAATAAATAAATAGCTTTGATGTAGTTAAACTACTTTTGCCATGTTGCTGTAACTTAGCTTGCTATATTTCTCAGGGGGGTAGCTTCGGTGTAGTGAAGCTTAATTTCATGCAGAGTAACTGGTAGCTTAGCTCACTACAGTAGCTTACCCAACACTGGTGATAATGTATACTGAGGTGTGTGAATTGGTGATGATGTATACTGAGGTGTGTAAATTGGTAATGTATACTGAGTTGTGTGAATTAATTATATTTACTGATTGTATGACTGAGTGATGACACGGGCAACCTGAGTGTCACGTCAGAACTGGCTTCGCCCATGCTGTACTCCACTCCGTCAACACAGCAGTGACATGTGCTAGACAAGTGGACCGCTCTGAAAGAGGTGCTCTCTGTGTACCTTGAAGACAGTCCCGAAGGCTCCACAACCCAACACTCTGACCTTCTTCAGCTCGGTCTCCTTCAGCATCCTCAGCAGGGCCTGGTTCGGAGCCTCTCCACTGGGTGCCAGGGGCTCCACCAGCTGCACACACAGGGATGTGGGTGGGTGGTTGGGTGGTGGCGTGCATGTGTTTCTTTGTCTCGTGTGTGTGTTTCTAGGTGTGTGAGTGGCTGTGCATGTTCCCAGGTGTGTGTCTCACCTCTCTCTCCTGCAGCAGTCTCCGTAGTGTCCTCTTCCTCTTGATATGCTTTCGTCTTAGCATTACAAAGACGCCAAGGGACAGGACTACAAACACCAGCAAGCCGAGCACCACAGACTGGGCTACAACAGAGCTGGAGTGGGGTCTGGGAGAGGACAGAGCATTTTATGCTTTACATCTCTATGCCACCCTCCAACCACCAGGCAACCTGTCAGGCTTTGAAGCTTTGGACCTGTAAAACATTCAACTGGAGGATTAAATCATGTTCAATGTTTGTATCATGCTTATTTTCTTACTCTCTGGTGGCGCAGTCAAACAGATCTGGTCCTGAACATCTGTAAAAAGAGAGCAAGGGAGAGGGGGGGTGAGAGAAAGAGACAGAGATAGGGGAGGGGAAGATGTCAAATTTATTTAACTGAGGTTACAATACCACAACTCCCATCTGTCGCCTCATGACTTATGATGCTTATCAGCCAATCAAAATCACACATCTGATAGCGTGAATAGTGGAAGGTAAATATCACCATCCTCTCCTCCCCTCCCCATCCAATCCCTCTCTCTCTTCATTTAACCAACCACCCGGACCTCAGGACTCACCCACCAAGAGAGCAACCATGTCCCCACGTCAACCACACAGATAGGGTGCTATTGCTAACTTAGATCATATTACAAGTCTCTCTGCTTCTTCTCTACCTGTGCATCAATAAGGTTGCTGTTTACTGTAATACTGTATGCACTGTACACTTGCAAAACAGATGAAATACACGTAAATGTCTCTTGTACAAGCAAATTCTCTCAACCAATAATGTCGACAAAACATTCTGCACCGACAAAGGCACCTGCGGTCGGGCCCAAAAAGCAGAGGAAGATGTTAACAGTTGCAGAAAAAGTTCAACTTCTGGACATGCTAAAGGAGGGTAAAAGCTGTGCGGCTGTAGGTCGGCATTACGGAATGCATGAATCTTTAATTTAAATTTAATTGTACAGTATAATGATTGTAAAAAAATAAAGGTTTCTACTTCACGGATTTCACTTATCACGGGTGCTTTTTGGAACGTAACCCCCATGAAAACGAGGGATTACTGTACTACGTTTCCACAAAATGTGCCACAAAGTAGGCGTTGAAAGTCATGTGTGAATCAGAAAATGTCTTGAGAAGCAATGCACAAGAACAGCGTTGCTGCTCCTCTCAAATGACCACTTCAGCAATGACCAATAGGCAGGGTAGAGAATGTTGTTGAGAAGCACTTTTTGACATACAATATGTTGTCACATCCTGATAGCAATCAATAAAACTAAAGGTTTGACAGTAAAATAAAATAAGACAGATATCTGCGGGGAGTCTCAAGACTGTGATGAACACAACCAGTGGCGGATATGGGGGGGCGGTCTGCGCCCCCGGGCGCAAAGTTAGAAGAGGCGCAAAATCAAAAATAAATAAATGATAATAATAAATTACAATGAATTTTGTTTTCTCCAAGAGTTAAGGCCTTGTTCTAATTCTTCTTGGGGGATGTGGGCGGGGCGCACAACAGTAATCCGCCCCCGGGCGCCTGATACCCTAGATCCGCCACTGAACCCAACCTATCATGAAGGTTGGACCGTCACAAATTATTGGATGGCGTTCGGACGAAATGCAATTATTGGAAAGGGTCTAGCACCCAGCAGCAGTCAGGCAGCGTGTTTTGAGTGGCTTTTAATTATATATTTTGGTTTGAATCCTTTAAAACTCTGGATACAATTGCTGCATTCATAAAACTTGTCTATCATGCATTGAAATGAAACTAAATTGCACCCACAGTATGAGTAAATTTTGCATGAATACTGTTTCCTACTTAAGTGAACATGCGTATGGATGTGCCAAGATATTAGTGTGTGTATGTGCATTTGGATATGTCTATGATGACATGAACTATGTCTGTGTGCGATGAGGCAACCTTTTTCACTTTGTGGCCCAAATCGAATAGCTCAAAGATTTTTGCGGGCCCTCAACTCATCTGTTGACTTAGGGGTTTAACAACACCGCAGCAGCCAAACAGTTTACTGTCATGGCATAATGTATTGTAGCGATCAAAGAAGAACAAATTATCCATCAGCGCCACAGTAAGCACACATAAAGAGGTCCACATAAGATAACTTTAACTAGAAACCTTCTATATTCACTTGTTGGAATATGCACAATTTAAGTGAAGGCATTTTAGCATTTTAGCACCAACAATATACATATTATTTTTTAAGGAATTAGTTACAACTTTTAGGCAGCAGTTTCCATTGGTTTGGCGGTCCAACAGGATTCCGATGAATTGGGAATCAGTGGTCAAGATAAGGTGTGTGTGTAGATGTGTCTAGAGAGTAGCTTGTATGTGTCTGGATGTGTCTAGAGAAGTGTCTCACCCCAGGGTGCAGTTCTGGTGACAGGACTGACACTCCATGTTGTGGTCAGCGTACTTCCAGATGATTCTATCTCCGTCTCCTGGCACACCTTGTGGACAGCTGGACACACAGTGGGGGCCATCACGGAAATGGGCGCACTTCGCACAGTAGTTCGGACCCTGGAGAGGAGGAGAAATGGAGGATGGGGAGGTGTATGTACATGAGTGTGAGTGTGTGAGTGTGTGAGATGACATACAGGCCCATGGCATGTGGAGGTCCCATTCTGCACCAGGCACTCAGTGTCACACTCCACACACGAGTTGTTGTTCAGGAACTCCCTGGGCTCCCTGGAACACACATATAGTCCGTCCAGATCTGATCAGAGAATATCTAATAAGGGGATAACTTCCACTCTTGGGGGGGAAAACTTTAGGCTTCTGAAATGGTTGCAGTTTCACTGCAGGTTCCATATGAGGGTGCTGACAGGCAAATGCAGAATGAATGGAGTAAGAAGCTATACCCCTCAAAATCCACTTTTCTCAGTATTCAATATTTGGTGTAGTAATTTGAATGTTGCATTCAAAAGGGGAGACAAAAATAGATATTGCTGGACGTTAGGTTTTGTATTTCTTTTTCTAAAAATACTTTTAAAAGGTAAATTACGTCATAGACATAGAACAACAACTCACGCTCTAAGAAATCGAACGAACGTAAGTACTTCACGACCAATATCAGATTTAAGACATTTAGTCATTTAGCAGACATGCTTATTAAGACCCTGGTACTGACTGTCTGAGTGGTGAACGAGACTGCACCTGACAACATACAGCATACTCTTCTGGTTCCTGCCTTTGGCTCTTTTATAAAGCTCTCTCTTGGAAGGCACTTCAGATAAAAGTGTCTGCTAAATTAATCAATGTAAATGTACATTCAAATTCAACGTCAACCTATAACCCATGTTGAATTCACAAAAACTAAAATCAAATTTGAGATTTCCCAATGACAATCAGGAAAAGAGACAAGCCGTCAAGATCCATAGATTCATTTTCCACTTGCCTGCGAAAACATCCCCAGTCGAACTCTGGTGGAACAGCAACCAAATTCGGTATAATGGGGCTTAATAGTGAGTGAACACATAGACATTAGAGTGAACAGCATAGACATTATACATCTCTATGGTGAACAGGCTCTCCGTAGACAGACAGTCTGACTCACCCCAGCAGCAGGTTGCAGGTTTCCACACAGCGCCCTCTCCTGGTGAAGTTGCGGCAGGAGAAGCACATGTCCGGTCCAGAGCCCCAGCAGCCCTCTGGTGTACACATCGTATCACAAATTCGATTTTGCTGCTCTGAGGACACACAGGGACACCATGAAGATCAAGTTGCTGAGATGCTCCTAATTCCAAAACATATTGGCCTAGATCATGAATTTCTCATATTGCTATGTTCGCTCCTAACAGTGTCACTGTTTCAAAGGAATTATTGCCTAAGACTCATTTGTTATAGCCATTCTGTATTGCCGTACCAAAGCCTGTATTCCGTCTTCTCACATGAATTTCAACATTTATGTAGATAACCCGACAGATCCATTTAGCAGATGCCACTGATTCAACAGGCTTCACCCAGGTAGTTGCCAAACCTACCAGCTTTCCCTGCATATATCCGATCCATTGCCACCCAACAGGGAATTGCAATTACTGACCACATAGTCTACTCACACAATCCTGCAGTATCAGATCACTGTCTGGATACCTATCCCTGGAGCCCTGGAGGCTATCAGAAAATTACTTTTATCTATTGCATAACCTCAAACACAGCACTTGAACTGTTACCTACTACCAGGAGGTAAATTCTAATGTAATACTATTGTAAAACTAACAGAGAAAAGTACACTCAGTGTCAGTACAGATTATCTAATCTGACTGAGAGATCCATGTTATGTTCTAGAGTTCTTCAACCACAAAATCTGTACAATCAGCAACAAACAACAAACTTGCCCTAGTTGTATGAACCCCTCCAGTCCAGATGTAGTCCTCATCACAGCAGGGAAACAGCCCTTACCAAGGCAGTCAATGATCTACTATTCTAATGTCCTCTACTATTTGCTCTCAAGATCCAGGGATCTCAGCTAGCATTGAGGTCTGCCTCACAGACATCTTCGCCTGGTTGACCAAGCACCACCTCCAGCTGAACCCCAAACTGTCCATCTTCCACAATCTCTCAATCACCCTGGGATCTTGGACGATGACCCCTTCATTGTCTGCCAGGAACCTCAGGGTTACCATTCAGGATGTATTGTAATCTACAAGCCCGCTGTGTTTGGGGTCTAGCACGTTGCAATGCTCAGTGACCGATGCTCTTTTGTAAGGCTCTCTCCTGTAAGTCTGCTAAATTACAGTTTTTTTATTGCTTAAACACTCAAATTAAAAGTAGTACACTATTAGCAAAACCTTACACCCAAGAAGCAAAACATCAGCCCATTTGCACAACTATAAGCACATTGTCAACTTCACACTTTTTGCAAAACTCTACACACAGTGATTTGCAAAACACTAAACACACTTAACATACATACACACAAAATTCTATCATTAAGTTACTTCATTGCAATACCAAAGCACTGACTGTCAAATTACCACACCTTCCAACCAATTGGTTCAACACAGTCATCAGGTGTGCAATCACTTGTTTGCTTAATTGTAGACACACCAATTAGGTGTATAAACACCATAAAAAGCAGCAGGTGAGTTCATCGGTCTTCAAGCACAATGGAAAGAGTCAGAGAAAGAGTAAAACGATGAGGAGAACAAGGAGGACGAGAACGAGGAGAAAGATGAGGAGAACAAGGAGGATGAGGAGGAATCAACAGAGGAAGCGATGGAGGCCGTGCTGGAGGTAGAGGTAGAGGAAGACAAGAAGGTGCTCAAAAAGGACCAAATCTGACAAGTGAGATCCCTCCAACACTGTTTGACCACATTGTCAACCAAGGCATCAGCTGGCTCAACGGGCTAAGGCGGTGGCCTCATGATCGGAAGGTTGTGAGATCAAGCCCCGTCTGTGGCTATATGACGTTGTGTCCTTGGGCCCTACTTGCCTCAGGGAGAATGGCCTTGTACTTACTGTAAGTCGCTTTGGATAAAAGTGTCTGCAACAAAAAAAAAAAAATCTAATGAAGTGAATTAAGCAAGTGCATTTGAAGCGCAATTCTGAAAGGGTAAAGCTACTGTGGCATGATTATGCAGAGGTATGTATTGACTTTAGCAGTGTGTTCTTGCATACTGTCTTGTAATATGTATACTAGATCTACACTGAACAATTTTGCCTGCCACTGTTTTTCAGGGGTTTTTACGAATGGATGGAGAGGAGATCCAGCATGAGTTCATTTACGTAGATGAGGCGTAAAATTACGTTTTGTTACAGTATTATGAATCTCCAGGTCAACATTTTGGGCATGTTGAGAAAGAGTGTCTTCAGTCTGCAACTTTGGTCTTGTTTGGTGAATTTAGATTATATTTGTACTTTGTTCATAGTCGCCTACTCTAATCATAGGGAAGTAGAAGTGCTAAAAGTGTTTTAGGTTTATCACAGCAGAGTGTAACTCGTGCAAACAAGGTATAGTAATGTGAAGTAATGTGTGTTTCACATGGTAACAAAGTGTGGTTTTTCAAAAGAAGTGTATAGTTTTTACAAGAGTGTTTAGTTTTGCAAAGGATCTGTAGTGTTTTGCTAGTTGTGGGTGTGGTTGTGCTAATTGTGTGTAGTGTTTTGACAACACGGGCCCTGTTTTGAAAATCATGCTTAAGCAATAAATAAAAAACTGTAACATACATACACCACCATATATGGAGATTCATAATATTGTAACAAAACTTCATTTTACGCCTCATCTACGTAAATGAACTCATGCTGGATCTCCTCTCCATCCATTCGTAAAACCCCCTGAAAAACAGTGGCAGGCAAAATTGTTCAGTGTCGATCTAGTATACGAGTGCTTCTATAATTAGGGGTACATTTCAAGTCCATGGGGTGTATTTGTCAATTTTACCAAATATTATTGGTCATTATTTCAAACAATGACCAATTTGATATTGGATGATATTCCTCTTTCATTTAACACTAAAAGTTAACAGGTTCCATAATTTATTTAGGAAAGAAATCGAATTATATATTGGAATTTGCAGTTTTTGTGCTGTCCGAAATTCTTAAATGTCAAGTTTGCTCTTAAAACTTAACAATAAAATACATGTTTTTATATATTATTTCAGCTTTAGTTGTTAAAAAATAAGTATTAAAACATGATAAAGCTGTTTTTAAATCTATTTAAAACATTAAAATACATGAAATTATTCACTTTATGTGTGTCCAAGAAATTACTGTCAACTGTGTTACCCATTGATAAAACCCCTATAAATCAGCAATGGTTTGCTCCAAAGTCACATGACTCACATTGCTGGAAGGTACATCCTTTTTGGTGGGAACCTTGAAGACAATGTGGTAAATTTAAACTCCTCCTTGTCAGTAATTCATCAAAATTATTGTCTACACATGGAGTGGATTAATTGTTCGTCAACTGTGTTACCAACATTTTCTTGTGTACTTATTTGAGATTTTTTTAATGACAAAAATGTAATATAGCACACATAAATATGACTTGATCATGGTCATGTGGTGACATTTTCAACATCTTTAGCTTGCACAAAGGCCAAAAAGTTGAGGAAATGTCAACTGTGTTACATGCAGTTGTGCTACACATCCCTAATGTGTCCTGTCAACTGTGTTACTCCTTTCAACTGTTCTGAAATGTACCCCTAATTATAGAATCACTCATACATATTACAAGACAGTATGCAAGATCACACTGCTAAAGTCAATACATACCTCTGCACAATCATGCCAGAGTAGCTTCACCCTTTCAGAATTGCATTTACTTTTATCCAAAGCGATTTACAGTAAGTACAGAGACATTCTCCCTGAGGCAAGTAGGGTGAATTGCCTTTCCCAAGGACACAATGTCATATAGCCACAGCCAGGGCTTGATCTCAGAACCTTCAGATCATGAGGCCAACCCCTTAACCCGTTGAGCCATCTGACGCTCTGGTTGAGAATGTGGTCAAACAGTGTTGCAGGAATCTCACTTGTCAGATTCGGTCCTCTTTGAGCAACTTCTTGTCTTCTTGTCCTCTACCTCCAGCACGGCCTCCATCTATTCCTCTGTTGATTCCTCCTCGTCCTCCTTGTTCTCCTCCTCCTTCTCCTCGTTCTCGTCCTCCTTGTTCTCCTCATCGTTTTACTCTTTCTCTGACTCTTTCCATTGTGCTTGAAGACCGATGAACTCACCTGCTGCTTTTTATGGTGTTTATACACCTGATTGGTGTGTTTACAATTAAGCAAACAAGTGTTTACACACCTGATGACTGTGTTGAACCAATTGGTTGGACGGTGTGGTAATTTGACAGTCAGTGCTTTGGTATTGCAATGAAGTAACTTAATGATAGATTTTTGTGTGTATGTATGTTTAGTGTGTTTAGTGTTTTGCAAATCACTGTGTGTAGAGTTTTGCAACAAGTGTGAAGTTGACAATGTGCTTATAGTTGTGCAAATATGGGCTGATGTTTTGCTTCTTGGGTGTAAGGTTTTGCTAATAGTGTACTATTTTAAATTTTAGTGTTTAAGCAATAAAAAAAAACTGTAAAGCTTGACGAGCCGCATGTGGCTCGCGAGCCGCGCAATGAGTATCACTGCAACTCCTTCTATTTTTGTTGAAGACAGGTGAACTCACCAGCTGCCTTTTATAGCACGCCTGAGTGCTGCGTTTTCAAATTAGCACGTGTGCTTCCACACCTGGTAGATGTGTTTATCCAATTCGTTCATTAGTGTGGTAATTGGCAATCCGGTGCTTTGTAATTACAAGGAAGTAACCTCACAATCCTTATCTGTGTCTAAGGTGTGAAAATGTGTGTAGAGTTTTACAAATCACTGTGTGTAATGTTTTGCAAAAAGGGTGAAGCAGACATTGTGTGTAATGTTGTGGAAATCTGTGGAGGTGTTTTGCTCATTGGAGTAAAATTTTGCTAATTGTGTGGAAATCTTAATTTTAGTGTGTAAACAATCGTAAAAAACTGTAAGCAAAAAAGTGTTTGCACACCTGATGACTGTGTTGAACCAATTGGTTGGACAGTGTGGTAATTTGACAGTCAGTGCTTTGGTATTGCAATGAAGTAACTTAATGATAGATTTTTGTGTGTAGGTATGTTAAGTGTGTTTAGTGTTTTGCAAATCACTGTGTGTAGAGTTTTGCAACAAGTGTGAAGTTGACAATGTGCTTATAGTTGTGCAAATATGGGCTGATGTTTTGCTTCTTGGGTGTAAGGTTTTGCTAATAGTGTACTACTTTTAATTTTAGTGTTTAAGCAATAAAAAAAAACTGTAAGAAATGTCCCCTCTAACAAATACATGCATTTGTTACATGCAGATTTAACTACTGCAACTCTTCTGAACGAACTAGATTAGATTAGTCATTACACAGGTACAAATACAGGGTAACAAAATACAGTTAGCATCCAACCAGAAGTGCAAAACTGTTATTACAACAGAATATAATTGTAATTGTATACTCAGAACTACATAAAAATACTGCGATATATACTGTCTACTTTTGCCTCCCTACACTGGCTCTTAATCCAAGCCATAGCCGATTTCAAAGTCATGCTCCTGACAAACAAATATCTCCATGGATTAACAGAGCCTTACCTCACTAGTATCCTTGCACCCTATCACTCAATAAGGACACCACCATCCCAAGACACGGGCTATCATGTGGTTCCCATGATTAACCACAACAAACTGCTTGGGGCAGGGGGTTCTCAAACTCAGCACCAGAAAAGTATTGCAATTACACATTTTGCTATACACATGTTTTTTTCCTTTGTATTTCTGGCAGTGGCAACATGACATTTGTGTCCTTGGGCAAAGCACTTCACTTTACTTGCCTTGGGGGAATGTCCATGTAATTGATTGCTGTGAATCGCGTCGGCTAAATGACTATATGTAAATTGCAATACTCTTCTTTGAGAAATACTTCTGGAAAAAGTATAAGGTGCCAACAAATTTAATATAATTGTATATACACTACTAGTAAAAGGTTTGGACACAACCTCCCATTCTAATTAATGGAACAATGTGTCCAAACTGTATAAAAATACAGTATTTCTAGATAGAAAACTTACCACAGCTGCTGGGTTCGGCATTATTCTTCAGAATGATCCGCTGCTTGTCTGACCTGAATAGCATCCTCCAGTGGTTGGAGTTGGTATAGCAGAGCTGTGGGTTGTTCCTTACCATCATATTCCCATCACTCACCTCCCTGAGTGAGTGCAGGCCCAGGTACTGCAGGTGGGGGGCATTCAGAACTGCAAAACTAAATTGGCCACTATGAAGTGCCAGAGAAGGTGGCAGGAGAAGAGGATGCAGAAGAGTTGGATGAAGAGACTGATAATTTAATTTCATTGTAATATTCGATGGGTTATATTGAGTGAATTGAAGCTGGTGTGCTTGCGTACAAGTGCTTGGTCCTTCCTCTGATAATCTCCAGGTTTTCAAATGGACTCAGAGACACCAGGTGCTTAGGCCATGCCTGTATTAACAGGAATCCTACACACACGTATGCAGATACACGTCTAAGTTAACTGTAATTTATACCAACCCTTTCTTAATATCAGCTGAAGCAATCATACCTGAGATCTCTTTCACAGTCTTGAAGTAGGCCAGTTTAGCAGGGTCCATGGGAGGAGTCCGTGTAAAGTTGTCTCTGGAAGGGCCATGCAGTACACTGGCATTATAGAAAGTTCTCTGTCCCTGTATTTACGAACGATATTGTGATCCCAGTGTCTCACCCCTTCAGAGAAACCTCCACTATGGACACATCACCATTGATCTTGGTGCAGTTCAGGAAAGAGTCAATGTTTGAAGCGTTTATTGATATGACATCCTTCAGGTGGCCCATTGTGATTCCGTTACACACTGCAAGACAATTAACGATACCATTACTCCCTCCATTCTTTTGACTCTCCCTCCCTACCCTTTCTTGTACCTTTGGGACAGAGGCCTTCACACTTCTTACACCTCCTGATTCCATCCTCCTCCACCTCATGTGTGTCTCCACTACAGGTCCTGACACAAGCACCATGGTCCGTGATCACATAGTTATCTAGAGAGGATTATCACGTAGTTATCTAGAGTGGATAGAGTTTGTCATCACATATTTATCAAGTTATCAGGTCTAGGCTAAAAGTGAAAGGTTCTTACGAGGGCAGGTCTTGACACAGGTGGCTCCAAACGTGTACTTGGTATGAGGGTTTGGGGCCAGCTGATGGGTGTTGGGGTTGTAGATCATTGGGGGGGGGCAGGTGTCCTTACAGGTGTCCCCATCCTGGAAGTCCCTACACGCCTGAGGAAGGACAGGGGTTAGCTAACCACACATTAATCAATACAAATATTACAGGACCAACAGACAGACCGCAGACGAACCAGAAGACAGACCGGTAGACACACCGGCAGAAGGCAGACATACAGACTGACTTATAGACAAGTAGATAGACAGGCAGACAGATAGGTAGACATGCACCTCTTACCAGACAATCTGTAGGTCTTGGTCCAGTGCAGCCTGCAGCACAGTGCTCATTACAGCAATCACTGGGTCTGGGTCCACGACACTTTCTGGAACACTGCTCAGCACAAGTGAGCCTAGAGACTGAGGGGGGAGGGGGTAATGATGAGTGTGAGTGTTACGGAACTGTGATGGCTCATACAGAGTTGTACTTACAGGCCTGGCAGTGCTGGGGTCCAGGGGCCCAGCAGGATCTGTTGAAGCAGCTTGCATCACACTTCTCACCTGGAACACGTTACATGATTACTACTCAACACGATGATTTCTTCACCAATTAATCTAGTATCCATATTTTCAGTCCCTTTAACCAGTCAACAAGTCCCTGGTGCTCCTTACATAGAGAAAAATTGGTGTCCAGTATTTTGATGTACATGTGAGGACTGCTGGCCTGGTCCACTATGTCCTGCCACTGGATTGTCTGCAGGTGGCAAAGGAGGGGGTTGTTGGCCACCTTCACACCCCCCTTTAGAATCTCTGTTCACAAACACACATACTCAGAACACTGCACCCTCAATTAGCTCATCCGGACGTCTGCAGCAGGCAAAGAGAGTGTGTGGATGTGTACCTGTCAATTTGCTGAGTTGCAGCAGTCTCAGTCCCTTAGTGTAGTTGAGGGTAAGAGAAGAGTAATTCCTCTCATAGTTGGACATGACAGCCAAGGCAAAGTGGTTGTCAAAGAGGGTGTGGCCTCGAATGAGCCGCAGGTTGGAGAGAGGCACGGTGGACACATAGTTGATGGCTATCAGCACATATCCCCCTACTTCCTGTATAGACTAAAGGAAAATAGACGGTTCACTGATGTATACACACACAGCACACACAAACACAAGCCCACACTTGCAGGCCTACCTGTAAGAAGGAGAGATCATGGTAGGGCTGGGTGTAGGTGATCTCCAGGTTCTCCAGAACAACAGTGCAGTTAATGTACATCCTCACATGGTTGTTGTAGTGGTCATCCACTGTGCCCAGCTGGGTCAGGCGGTTATTAGTGCCCTGACACACTGACAAACGCACACACAGAGGAGAAGGAAGAAGAGAAGAAGAGGTAGCAAACTCAGTTGGTTGAACTTCGTTTTTGGGCTCAGGTGGGAAGGGCAAGGCCCAAACACAACCCCTTCACAACCTCATTGGCAGCTCCAGTATGAGGCAGGTAAGATATCCGATCCAGGTTAGGGTGCAGAATGACAACAGCACTGAGACGCAGAACCTGTCAGACCAGCTCCGAACAGCCTACCTCTCCAGCATACCTAACAACTGTCTCACCCTTCAGTTGCTGCACACTATCAAGCCATCACCTGAAGGAAAGGAAACCTGCATAAGGCCTTGGTACACTCCAGTTGTCTTTATGTGTGATTGCAAGCCAGCTCAAATATTTGCTCTTCAGAATGGGCTACAGTTGAATATGACTACTTCTCCACTGTTTCCTGTATACTGCCCTACAACTTCTGTTGTCATTTCACCTTGTATATGTGTAAAATCTGGCCTGGGAGACATCCATAAAGTACACACAAAACTTGTATGGCCTTCCTCTAAATACGCCTCCAGTACAAACAGGCTCAAATGACCCCTTTCTCCCCTATACCCTATCCCAAAGTAGTTATCGTCAATACTTAATACATGAACACCCTTTAAATGACTTGAGTGGTGGTACCAGTTTACCAGTTACACCTTGTCCAACATTACCAATAGGTTACTAATAAACAGCGACAAAAAGGCAGTGAATAAAAGCATAAACAATTATTTAAAGCACGTTAGTAAATAAATTAATGTGTCTCATGGAGCGGAAGACATGATTAGTTGTTGCCTATAAGCATTTTAATGGTACAAAAAGGCTAACTTTAGTGGCATATTATAATTATCTTTGTTTGGAAAGTAGATGTACATCTAAGTTTAGCTGCAGGAATCTATGTCAAAGGAACTAAAGTAACAAACCTGGACAAGAAAAAGGGTATATCCAGGACAGGCTTAGGAGGACCGTTGTATGGTTGTCTAATCTGGCTACCAACCTCCTTACTGGGTCCTGCTTGGTTGAGATATTTTGCTTGAGTCTCTCAATTCCTGACTCGCTTGAGTCATGGACATCTTTGTACTAAGCTACAAGACACAGTATGCATTTCTATGAAAATAGTATGCATTTATATGCTCAGTGGCGCATTGAGGCAAACAGCAAACTGGAGCGCGTAATGGGCCACGTTCATGTAAGTATGTAAGTATGACTGCATTGGTAGTCTATTGTATGGAAGCATATTGCTGTCACCATATATAAAAAAGGGACATATTATCTTGTAATTACAAGAAACAAATCTCATAGTTTAATCTGTTTTTATTTTGGTTTGAGTTTATGTTGAGGTTGTTATACTACTCAGCAGGGGCGGATCTAGAAATTTTTTCATGGGGGGGCAAAGGGGTGGCAAGAGGTCTTGGCAGGGGGTCATGGGACAACAGTACGTGGGCAGCTGGGGGGGCAAGGCTCTCAAGTGGGGGGGCGACTGCCCCCCCTTGCCCCCCCGTAGATCCGCCCCTGCTACTCAGCTAACGTATATCTGGATCCTTGTTGTGCTTGCTTGGCAAAGAAAGATGAGCTAAATTAGCTTTATATGTTACTATTATAATAATGATGAGTGTTGCTTAGATTACAGTTAGGTTACTAGGTTACAGTCCTTATTTATGTTATTTTGGTGCTAACTAACATAACATTGCATAATAATATTGTGGTTATTGGACATGATTTATTTAGAAATGTAGAAATGCATTATTTATTCATGGAGAAAACAGCCTGTTTCAAAGCTCGACAATTTCTAATGTTATATTGGGGTGCATAACATTGCAACTAAAAACTGGGTCAACTTACCCCATCTGATTTTTTTTAAACTTTTGTACTAAATGCTACGATTGATTCTGTGTCTGTTTACCTCCCAGCAACATGTTCACGTATTTTGGGTTTGTGGTATATTTTGTTTTGAGTCCTTTCGGACATTCGGAAAAATTGCTAGATTTTACAAATATAATTACCCTACTTACACTGCCAAATTTCAGTTATCATAAAAAATCGATAATGTAACACTGGGACAGTTGGAGACAGAAAAATAGGGGGGCGTTGGGAGATCTGTTTGTGTTGGGAGATCGAACCCCGGCTGTGGCTATGTGACGTTGTGTCCTTGGGCTAGGCACTTCACCCTACTTACCTCAGGGAGAATGTCCCTGTTCTTACTGTATGTCCCTTTGGATAAAAGTGTCTGCTAAATGAATAAATGTAAATGTATAATAATCCAATTGGATCCATTGATTGAAGAGTCCCTACAAACAGCCACAGTGAGGCTTGAAACTTGTCACTAGTCCAGCTTATGTTTCAATGTCCCTATATGATATGATGAGTGCGAATGTGTGTAAAATTTTTGCTGTTTGTGTGAGCATGTGACCTGCTGTATTTGTGTTCCTAGGAGCCCCACACAACTTCTGATCTCACTAAGACAATACAGCTGCAGCCCCAAGACCTCCTCAGGCCTCGTCACTGCTCAGTGATTGGCTAATGTCACAGCGTAACATCTGAAATCCACTTTGTCCTCTCTCCCTCTCCCACCTCCGGTGAGGACCTGTTTGGTTCCTCCGTCCAACACCCCCATGTATCCTCTTTGTCTGTTCCATTGATTTGTACTCTCTCCTTCTGTTTACATCATCCCTTCATTTCCCCTCCTCTCATCCCACTCGCCAGTCTTCATTGGTCACCCAACAGCAGACTATTCTCTTCACATGTTTTTCCATGTGGCTCATATGTCAAATATGTAGTGAAACGCAGAAAGGGGAAAAAATACAGAATATGTCTGCTTGTCAATATATGTCTGTTATCATTGTGACTTGTTACATCATCTGACTAACAAGACACACAGAGATCCCTAGGGAGTCAATAGTTGCCTAAACATGCTCGCATAGGCAGGTTATCCTCCTTTTTCTTGATGTTTGCAAAATAACAAGTTTCATGATGAATATTAGTATTAATTTTGGAGCCACTGCACCTCACATAATGCTCATAGTGAGTGGTGGAGTGTGATGTTTGGAGGTTGTCTTTGCTGTGTGGATGTTGACTGTATGCATACAATGTGTGCTTGCATGTGTGTTCCTGTCTGTGTTGTTATCGAACTCTTCATCAGAGACATGTTCTCCATTCAGTGCTCTGCTCTCCTTCCCTGTCCCAGTGGTTGTGGCTGGGCTTTGCAGGGCCAGCGCCTGCATGGTTGAAACAGGACTTGTGACAACATACCAGTCACAGGGAGACAATTATTATTCCCTTCCATCCCTTCTTCCTGTCCCTCCCTCCCGTAGTGTGGTAAGAGGGCCTTATAGCCCTTTCAGAGTTTTCTTTTTAATTGTAGTTTTAAATGTGTCTGAGGCAGGAGATAGCTAGGGTAGCACCAGGGGTAAGACTTTAAAAAGTCTAGGGATTGTTATGGTTGGTAACAGAAACAGCACTCTAGACTTATGGCATGGTGGATAGGGAAGGAAGGAGTAAGTTGATGAGCCACCCTTAGTTTCTAGACAATTATACATTTACATTACATTTAGTTATTTAGCAGACACTCTTATCCAGAGAGACTTAAAGCAAATACAGGGACATTCCCCCTGAGGCAAGTAGGGTGAAGTGCCTTGCGCAAGGACATGCCATGTTGGCACGGCCATGATTTGAACTCACAACCTTCTGATTAACAGCCTGATTCCGTGATAAACACTTTATCACACACTGACGCATGTGATACACATTTATTAAAAAGACCATACATTTGACACGGTAAAGGGAAGCTTGTGTGAAGTGGTAAGCACATTTAAGTTCCTGCAGTGTCATGCAGTTCCAAGTATTTTTTGCATGTTCAAGGAGTCATGATTTGTATTCATTTTTGTATCCATTTTAAAGCAAAAGCTGTACAAAGTACAAACTGGCTCAATTTACCCCGTTCTCCCCTACATGGACCCAGACACTAATCAGTACAGCTGGCTCAAGGGGGTAAGTAAAGTTTTTCTTATCACCATCTAGACCAGGGGTGGGCAATCCTGGGAGTTCAGGGTTGTGATGGCTCTCAGAAAGAAACTGTTTTTCAGTCTGTTTGTCCGTGCTTTGATGCACCTGTAGCGCCTGCCAGAGGGCAACAGGTCAAACAGCTGGAAAGCGTCCTTGATGATGTTCTGAGCTCTGCTGAGGCACCGGGAGGTATAAATGTCTGTCAGAGAGGGGAGGGGGCAGCCGACAATCCGTTGTGCTGCCTTAACAGTCCTCGGAAGCCTCACTCTATCTGCCTCGGTGCAGCTGCAGTACCAGGTGGAAATACAGTACGTCAGCAGGCTCTCGATGGACGAGCGGTAGAAGGCTAGCAGTAGGTTTTTGCCCCGATGGTTCATCCTGAAAACTCTCAGGAAGTGTAGACGCTGCTGAGCCTTCTTTATGACAGCTGTGATGTTGTCTTTCAAGGAGAGGTCATTGGTGATTTGGACTCCCAGGAACCTGAGTGTGTGGACCTGCTCCACACATTCGCCGTTGATGTAGAGGGGGGGCGGGTCAGGGGAGCAGCTGAAACAGATAGTGTCCAGGGTGGGAGGAGTCAGCCACATTCTTCCTTACTTGCCTCAAGGACCTCGAGGTGTACAGGTCCTCAAGGGACAGCAGGTTGCAGCCTATCACCTTCTTGGCAGCACGGATGCTTGTCCTTGCCAGTGGCAGCAGTATACCATATGGTGATGGAAGAGGTGAGGATGGACTCAATGATGGCAGTGTAGAATCGCACCATCATTGTCTTTGGCAGGTTGACTTTCTTCAGCTACCACAGATAGTACGTCCTCTGCTGTGCTTTCTTGACAAGTGAGCTGATGTTCTTCTCATACTTGAGGTCCTGGGAGAGGGTGGTCCCCAGGAAGTGGAAATACTCCACAGTGTTGACCTGCGAGGGGTGATGGGGGGGATTGGGGAAGGATCCTTCCTGAAGTCCGCAACCATCTCCACTGTCTACCACTGAGCGTTTAGTTCGAAGTTGTTCTGACTACACCAGGTCACCAGGTTGTCCACAGGGTGGTGTAATCTGCAATTTGAGGAGCTTGACAGATGGGTGACTGGAGATGCAGATGGAGAAAAGTAAAAGGGAAAGGATGGAGCCTTGAGGAGATCCGGTGCTGATGGACTGGGAGTCAGAGACTTGCGTCAGACAAACTTTCCGGTCAGACCAGAAGTCTGTGATCCAGCTGCAGGTGAGGTCAGGCACGTTGGCTCTGTAGGCAAACTGCAGGGGGTCAAGGAGGGGGTCTGTGATGTCTTTAAGGTGTCCCAGCACCAGGCGCTCGAAGGACTTCATTACCACAGATGTCAGGACGATGGGTCTGTAGTCGTTCAGTCCTGTCGGTCTGGGCTTCTTGGGCACAGGGATGATGGTGGAGGATTTGAGGCAGGCTGGCACATGGCATTTCTCCAGGGAGGTGTTGAAGATCTTGGTGAACACTCAAGACAGCTGGTCAGCTGACAGCCGATAAGAGCTCCTGTTTTTGGGCCCACTACTGTTGGAGGAGTGGATGGGAGTGCAGTTGTAGGTGTACAGCAAGGGTGCTCAATACAACGTTTTTTTTTTTTTACAGATTTATTGAAATGTATATAAAATCAAGTTTAACAAGACTTACAAACGGCAAGATCAAATCTTATATGGATAGACAAAAAGCAAACGTAGACGTCAGCCAATTATCCTCACTATGACATTTGTCACTTGACTGACAGTCGGTTTGACCAATCTGACCTCATATTGGCGAGTTATCTTCCAATTTACGACTCCTAAACTTAAGAGTATAAAAATTAGTGGGGAAGCTGGACCAAATAAATAGACTAAACTTACAATTTCCATACGGAATGGGAGTTTGATTTGTTTTTCACTATGTAATTTTCAAAGTGCGTTTGCCTCATCTGCCAGACTGCAATCGCTATACCGAAAAAAGGAAATGTGGAGCGGCATTTTCGGACTACATAAAAACGACACTAACTTAAATCCGAAAAGTTAGTTGAGAGGGAGAAAGGTTAAGGAATTAAAATCCCAGTTGTCAGGACAGCAGTCAAGACTTTGCTTTATTCGAGCCAATCGCTACATTCATGTGCTAGTACCCTTTTCGGGAAGATGCTGATGTTGTTTCACTCGCATAAAAAAATACAACACTGTTTCATCTGAACTCTTCTGGAGTGGAAGGTGAGATTTTGACACTACAAGCCGACATTGAGCTGAAGGCCAGAGCTCATGGACAATTCTGGAGCTTACTCACAGAGGAAAAGTACTCTAACATAAGGAAATGTGCAACATCCTTGACTGCATTATTTGGCTCCACTTGTTTATGCGAGTCAGCCTTGAGTGAGGCTTGGCATCTAACGTCACATACAGTAGGTTTACCTGTTGTTACAACCCTAGGTTAGAGTGAGCACCACCCACTGTATTTATGGGTGCTTAGCACCTGTCAAGGGGGGCTGGGTTATTGTTTCTTTATTTAATTTTGTGCCACTGGCAGTCCTCCTTGATCCCTGTGTTGTTTTTTTGTAAATAAACGTTATTGATTTGTAAGCTGATTTCCTTATTTTGTGTTGTGGTTGTAACAAGCAATATGGGTTCACACAATTATGCAAGGTATACTAACATATGGTTCTTATGAAGAATTTTCAATATATTTCTGAATAATTATATGTTGCACAATTTTATAGTAGGTAGATCACTTTGACTCGGTCATTTTGTAAGTAGCTCGCATGCTGAAAAAGTGTGGGAATAAATAAAGAAGTGGACTCAGCACACAGGCCTGTGGGGATTCGGTACTAATTGTGTCCAAAACGTCCAAAATCCAGGTTCAGGTAGAGATGGGGAATCCTAGGTGCTGCAGTTTATCCACCAGTGTGCCAGGTATGATTAGATTAGATTAAATAAACCTTTATTTGTCCTCCAGGGGTGGAAATTGCAGTTCACAACAAAAGCAGGGTAAAGTACAGCACACAGAGTTGCAGGGTAATATAACAATAACAATAGGGGGACACGATAAAGTCCAGTATAAAACAATTAAAATTATTAAGTTAAGTAGACATATAGACAGTTATTGCACTTGAGGAGAATTACAGGGTATTGCACGTACGCTGAACTGTAATCAGTGTTGGGCAGAAACGTCACTACAAGTAGCGGCGTTACTAGTTTAACTACATTTCTCAGTAGCGTGGTGGTAGCGTCGCTGTTTTCTGAATCAAATAGCTTTTAAGTAGCTTAGCTCTTTTATTAACCAAGTAGTGCGGTAGCGTCCACATAAGCTACATTTTTATAAAATCTCTGAAGCTCAACGCAGCGGAGCTTTCTGCTGCGGTCTGAAGTAAAAGAAGGAGTCAGTATGGCAAGCCGTTTTAACATTTATTCAATAGACTGGATATGTGACGCAGATATCTGTAATTCAATTTCGCCTAGTCAAAAAGAACATTTCAGATATCTGCAACTACAATCCTCCTATCCACAACTGGAATTAGGGATATCTGCAACGTCATTTCAGATATCTGCAACTACAATCCTCCTATCCACAACTGGAATTACAGATATCTGCAATGTCATTTCTCCTAGGAGAAACTACGTCACTTTTGCCATTCATGTCTATGGGGCACGTGATTTCAGATATCTACAATTCAATTGCGGATATCCACAACTGGAATTGCAGATATCTGCTACGTCATTTCAGATATCTACAATTCAATTGCGGATATCCACAACTGGAATTACAGATATCTGCAACTGAATTGCAGATATCTGTAACTCCAGTTTAAGATATCTACAATTTAATTCTGACTAGTCACAATTCCAGTTAAAGATATCTTTAATTCACCTCAATAATTGTGACTAGTCAGAATCAAATTGTAGATATCTTAAACATAATACATCATGTCACTCCTGTGTTTCCAATTCAGCGTTCAAATTAATTTCCGATGCGTTTGTCTAAAGACAAATCTGGCATCTTTCCACTACTGTGGCTTGTTGTTGAGCCGCAGCAAAATAACCATAAGTTATTCTTAGTGTTCTAGTGTTCCCAGTGTTGATAGAAGTAGGGATAGGGCTGAAGGTTTATACAATATATGACAATCCAGTAATCTAGCAAGAGCCAATAGCAACGTCTAATATCTGTCAAGAGAGCGACTAAATAAAGAGCATCAAAAGTATGTTTCTCCCGCAACTCTTTCTCACTGTCTTTCTTTCTCTCACTGGTCCTAACAGAGACGTGTGGAATTTTATAAGTCTGTGTTATAGTTCCCCTGGACTAGAGAGAGACAGAGGAAGTAAGAGAGGAGAGTAGGGAGGAGTAGGGTTGTCCCCCTGATTCTCTCTTCAATTTTCAATTTTTCTCACATTTCTTTAGATTTCTTTGCTAGAGTTTAACTAGAGCTACTCCTGGCCTGACCTGCAGTCATAGAAGATCAGTAAAGCAGACCAGCTCATGTGCGGTCACCCTGCTCTCTACACACTGTTTACATTTACACACATCCAGCCTGGCAACAACCAGGCAACCGCCCTCAAGTCTGGGCAGGTTTGGAAGGTATATATTGTCTTTACAGGAAATCATGCTCTGAGCAAGAGTACAAAGGTAACACACTCCACAGTCAACAAAGAGGGGGCTGGGGTCCAAGCAGTATCAAAGTTCATTCAGATTTGGCACTTTTTCACCCACAATCCTTTTTTGTGCCCGTATTTCTCCATACGACACTGATCCATGGAATAACAGTTAAGATGAAAGTGGGCTGTCAGGTCAAAAACTATCCTATGGCCAAAAACTGTCCTACCTGGCGTCACAAGAAGAAGAAAGAAAGGATCCCTTATTAGTCCCACAGTGGGGAAATTTCACAGGTGTACACATGTTCAAAGCATTGACTGAAAATCAAACCCAGGCCTGCACATGGTAGGCAAGAATCCTACCACTTAACCACCACTTAGCCAGCTGATAGGATGGGGAAATACATACAGTATGTCCGGCCTACACTATTCTATTTTAAAAAGCATGACCAGCAAGCAACTATCTGATTACATGTTCATTGTTTGCACAAACTTGCCACAGTAAATTCTGTGTTTATGCAAATTACATGGCAAATAAAACCAATTCTGGTTAAATGGACATACAATGAATCTTGTGATGTTGTCAGTAATTATGACTTTTGAGCACCTGGTGCTGGCACACCTCAAAGACATCACGAGCCCTCTCCTCGACCCCATGCAGTTTGCCTACAGAGCCAACAGGTCTGTAAGCAAAACTCTCCGGGATCCTATGTCAGAATCCTGTTTTTGGACTTCAGCTCTCCCTTCAACACCATCATCCCAGCTCTGCTCCAGGACAAGCTCTCCCAGCTGAACATGCCTGACTCCACCTGCAGGTGGATCACAGACTTCTTGTCTGACAGGATCCAGCGCATTAGGTGTCTGACTTCTGGTCCATCACCACCGGATCTCTTCAAGGCTGCATCCTTTCCCCTCTGCTTTTATCCCTGTACACCAACAGCTGAACCTGCAGACATCTTACCATCAAGCTCCTGAAACAGATTACACCACGCTCATTTGACTCATCTCAGGTGGGGATGAGTCTGACTACAGGTGGGAAGTTGACAGCCGGTGACCTGGTGTAGCAAGAAGAACCTTGACGTAAACGCTCTAAAGACAGTGGAGATGGTTGTGGACTTCAGGAAGGATGCAGCCTCACTCCCATCACCCTGTGCAACTCCCCAGTCAACACTGTGGAGTCCTTCCGCTTACTCCACACTATCCTCTCAGGACCTCAAATGGGAACTGAACATCAGCTCCCTCATCAAGAAAGCACAACACACAATGTACGTCCTGTGGTAGCTGAATAAATTCAACCTGCCAAAGACAATGATGGTACACTTCAATTTCAGCCTTGAAAGGCAGGGAACATACGGCCTAATACACAGATGGCAGCAATTGAACAGCTTTTTATCAGTGTGATTTAGAAAGATAAATATATTATCTAAAGTAAGTAAAATAAGCATGATCCTGAAATTTGACAGTGAGAAGATACAATGTTTTTCTCTTCACTGGGGTGAAATGAATCACATCCTGTCTGGAGACATGAAAAGGTCTAGAATCTTTAAAGCAGGATGTCTATGTTTGAGCATTCTAGGCTTACCAACAATAAAATACACGTATCTTCTTTTATTTTCAGATTTCAATGTATGACACCTTTTCACCAGAGCTTGTAACATATATTGTAATTTCCGGACTATAGAGCGCACCTAAACATAAACCTAAAAGGTTAAATAAATATATATTTTTGTCACATATAAGCCGCACCAGACTATAAACCGCCAATATCCAGGCTGAGAAATATGATATTTGCATATAAATATGTTGTGTTTTATTCATATACCTGAACTAATTGTTTCCGAACTGTGCCTTCAACACGGCAGTAAAAGTGCTAATCAAACAAAACAGAAAAGTAATTGATGGTTTCATTCACCTTCCTCCTGTTAGGGTGGACAATAGAACGTGTTTTACCTTGACAAGCTAACCAACTGTCAAGTGATTCTAGAGCGCAGGTAGCAAACACATTGAATCGAACGTCTCTGACGTCATCATAAGCCTGAATGTGGCTACAAGCAAATCCCCCCAAAATTGCACCGGAATTTTCAGGTCCACGTCCTTTTCATAGCTCAATAACTAGCGACTACTTGCAATCAATCAAAACAAATATGACAGTTAGCATGTAGACACTTACACCTTAATGCTATTAAATGTTGGTTGCGATCAACATTCAGAAAGTATATGAAAATATTCCTTATAGTTTTTGCAGCTTTGGCTACCTTTCATAGAGAGTCAGCACAACCGGGTGACATATCTTAAACGAAAGGTTAGGTTGTCTTCTTCAAAATAAGGTATGTTTAATAAATTTTATTACACATTTATTTACACACTTTGAGAAAAATCAAGTTGAAGTCATATTGATGAAAATCCCATAGGAATGCATTGAAATCTGAACGTTCTATGGCAGAGGTCACTAACTGGCGGACCGCGGTCCGGGTCCGGACTCAGAAGCTGTCTCATACGGACCCGGACCTACTGCCCAAACAGAGGGATACGATTTAAAATTGGACGGAGCGCTACTATTTTAACGGCACAGCTTTTATCGTATTTATGGTCGTTGGTTTGTGGGTGGGAAAACGCACAGGCCAAGCGAATACGAGTTAGATAGATAGATAGATAGATGAACCTTTATTTGTCCTCCAGGGGGTGGAAATTGCAGTTCACAACAGCAGCAGGGTAAAGTACAGCACACAGAGTTGCAGGGTAATATACATAATGACAATAACATAACAATAGCAATAACAATGGCAATAGCAATAGGGCAATTAAGCCATCCCACGTGATTCCATTCAGCCAGTCAAAACGTTGTATTCTAGGCGGTAAACGTTGAGAAGATGTACCACAGTTAGATGAGAGTTTTCGGCAAGACACGAAAAGACGGTATAAAGAAAAATAAACGTAAACCAGATGAGAGACACGGACGAGTGAGAGAGAAAGGGAGAGATGCGGACAAGTGAGACAGAGAAAGGGCGACACGGACAAGTGAGACAGAAAGAGAGACACGGACAAGTGAGACAGAAAGGGAGAAACGCGGAGGAGACAGAGAAAGGAAGAGATGCGGAGGAGTGAGACAGAAAGGGAGACACGGAGAAGTGAGACAGAAAGGGAGAAACACGGAGGAGTGAGACAGAGAAAGGAAGAGATGCGGAGGAGACAGAAATGGAGGAAAATGGCTCTCAAAAAAAAAACATTTAACCCTCCTGTTGTGTTCGTTTGTTGTCACTACTTTTGTGTTCCCGGTCAAAAGTGACCGCCTCATTATAGCTGATTATAATTCCATAATAATACATATATTATCAACTAATGTTGTGTTAGATGTTTTAAGCAACTTAAGTTCTTGTTAATATTACAAGTTTTAAACTTCTGTTTGCCCTTTATGGTCTCTAGGCCTCATTGACCTAAGCAAATGCAACTCGTTTTTGAGTGAAAACAGCAGAATTATGGATTATTTTGAATATAACAAGTATCCAGATGACAAATATTGTTCTATTTATGATAGACTACTTTGTATAAAGATCTTACAAGGACATGATTATAATTTCAATGGACTCTGAACTGTTCCAAGCAGGATTTGATGTCATCAACCAGGGAGATGGCCTATCTCATGGGTGTCCAATCCTGGTCCTCAAGGGCCACTGTCCTGAAGGTTTTAGATATTTCCTTGCTCCAGCACACCTGATTCAAATGAAAGGTCATTATCCAGGCTTCCACATAGCTTGATATAAACCAATTCATTAGAATCAGGTGTGCTGGAGCCATGAATATTCATCTTGTTTTGGGACGGTGAGGCTGTTAGCAAAGCCGAGCCCGGTGTCTTTAGTAGACGCACAAGCGTCACGGCAATAACTGTACGATAGAATGAGTCCAGCAGATGGATGTATAGGTTAGTATAGCAGGCAGGAGACTGGGAGACTGTGGGGAACAGTTCCAAGCAGGATTTGATCTCATCAACCCGGGAGATGGCCTACCTCATGGGTGTCCAATCCTGGTCCTCAAGGGCCACTGTCCTGAAGTTTTTAGATGTTTCCCTGCTCCAGCACACCTGATTCAAATGAAAGGTCATTATCTAGGCTTCCACATAGCTTGATAACAGCCCATTCATTAGAATCAGGTGCTGGATCAGGGAAACATAGAAAACCTTCAGGACAGTGGCCCTCGAGGACCAGGATTGGACACCCATGGCCTATCTGGTTGGCCCTGGGGTCATCCGGATGACATTTTCTGTCGACAGTCGACCTCTCCTCTCAGGTGGTGATGAACCCCAGGACAAACTCCCATTTTTTTACTCCCCACTGACACTCATCAGTGCCAGGGTCAAAGATGTGATCAATAGCCTCACATACAGAATACCGTTTGGTCATCGTGCTGCCATAGCATGAATTATGAGCAAATCCAACAGGTTTGGTTCCCGTGGCTGAAAGATTGTATTGGGGCATGGTTCCCATGGGTGAAATATTCTATCTGGGTGTGGTTCCCATGGGTGAAAGATTCTACTTGGGCAAGGGTCTCGTGGGGGTAGCAATGGAAGCCAAGAAGGGGAGTAATGTGTGTGTATGTAGTATGTTTGTGTATTTTGGGGGCTGGGAGTGTAAGTGTGTCCATCTGTTGAATGGGTGTGTGCCTGGACAAAATATTATTATTTTTTTTTTTGTCTTAACCATTCATTTGAATGACCGGTCATTTTTTACCGGGAACATCATGGGTGTAACAAAGTTGAATAAAACACACAGATTTTTATGAAATTCTTAAAGAAATCTCTTGGCTGTTTAGATACCCTGTGTGAACAAAGTCATGGAATCTCATGGCAATCAGAATTAATTCACTACATTATTTTTTTGAGAAAACATGTAAATCGGTCACTTTTGACCGGAACACAACAGGAGGGTTAATCCAGAATGGATTTACTCCTTTCTGTTCTTACTACTTTTAAATGGGTAAATGTACGGAAAATATGGTACATATAATCAAAGTGACCATTCCTGACTGCCTCACTGTGACAGAAAGAGAGCTAGTCACTTGAGTGGTTGATCATGTGCCCACTTCCTGGTTCTTGCGTCTTATCCACATGGTTACAACACATACACACTCATTTGAGTCTTGAGCCAAGGGGCCCGATATAGCATTCATTACATACGGAACCATTAGGCATGGAATAGTTGCATTTGGAATCAAACTACGTTGACAGGTACATTACAGGACAGGTGAGTGTCTCTATTGTAACGTCTCTGTCACACACACACAAACTGGTATAGCTGCTCTGAATACTTAACAAGAAAAAAAAACATCAAAGCAAGTTTGTGGTCCTCAGGAAATCTTGCCTCACTACACCACCCTCACAGGAATTCCACAACCTTTTTGGATGATCTCCTGTTCAACATTTCCTTGTTTTGGTTTGTTAATCTCTGACATTTTCTCCTATCTTGCTCCCTGTGCATATGACCCTCTGTCTCTATTTACTCTTGTTCTTTCTCCCTCTCACTTCTCGGCTTACAAGGACAACAACATTCTTTTGGGGCAATCATCAGTGTTTCCCACAGAGATAGTAGTACCCCTGCAGTTTGTCTCTAATTTTAAATGTTTCTTAACCAGATTAGAGTTGTCTTGAATTAAGACCAATAACAAAACAATCCATTTTTCTTCACTTGTTCATGCCCAGGTCTAGTCTGGCAGAACAGTTTGAACAAAAATATTGTGTGCTCAAGCAAATCACTGCAGTTAGGCTGCTGCAGAAGGTTTATTTGTGTCTAGGTCAGAGACAGCAAGATCACACCAGGAGATCCCAGCCGAGGAAGCATGGCTCTCCTCTCTCCAAACATCCAGCCTCTAAGATGTCTCATTAGCCAAAATCATCAAACTGTCCTGTGTGTTACAGACCCTAACACATAAGTGAGCAGTAATTCTCTCATAGATCAGCACGTTTATAAAGTGTCACACAAATACCTACACTCCTTAAGGAACTCACAGAGGAGTCATGTAGCTGAGTGGTTAAAGAGTTGTACTAGTAATCAGAAGGTACCTGGTTTGAACCCTGGCTTTTTCAACATGACATTGTTGTCTTGAGCGAGGCACTTGACCCTACTTGCCTCAAGGGGAATGTCCCTGTCCTTAAATATTCATTAGAAATAATGAATAACTAAATCATTTAGTAGATGCTTTTATCCAAAGCGACTTACAGCAAGTACAGGGACAATCCGTCTGAGGCAAGTAGGGTGAATTGCCTTGCCCAAGGACACTACATCATATAGCCAGATCTGGGAATCTAATTCACAACCACCTCCTCAGCCACCTGACTCCCCTTACTTGCTCTAAGTCCCTCTAGATAAGAGCGTCTGCTAGATGATGATGTAAATGCTCATGGTACCATCTGAATATGCAGACCAATCCATCCCAATACAGTAAAGGCTGGAATTGTAGTTAGGGCAATTCATATTGTAATAACACATAATATTAGTGGAGATGTCATAAAGAGAATCAACAACTGACAAGGTAAGTTGGAGAAAACCCCCAAAAATGTATGAGCTGTTGTTTGAAACTAATGGCATGATTGAATGAATCACAGTAGTTCTGAAACAGACCTAAGTCTATTGCTGTCTTTCCCCAGTGCAAGTGGCTAATGTTGCATTTTTCGACAGGTAGGCAACCACAATAGATAAATCCCCCCCAAATAAGGTTTTTGGAAGAAAATTTTGATTTCTGCGCAAACAGATGCATTTGCTTTCACTGTCGACAATGCTGACACATGTAGCCTACAGTATGCTTACATTATGCTCCTCACCATCACCCATCTCCCACAATCTCTCAATCAATCTGGGATCTGAGACGATGACCCCTTCATCTTCTGCCAGGAACCTCGGGTTTAACATGGATGACGAGTTCTCCCTCAAAGCCCACATTGCTGTTTCCCGGTCGTGTAGATTCACTCTTTACAACAGGGGTGCACACACTTTTTCAGCATGCAAGCTACTTACAAAATGATGGAATCAAAGTGATCTACCTACTATACAATTGTGCAACATATCATTATTCAGAAATATATTGAGAATTCTTTATAAGAAACATATGTTAGTATACCTTGCATAATTGCGTGAACCCATATTGCTTGTTACAACCCCAACACAAAATGAGGAAATCAGCTTACAAATCAATAAGGTTTATTTACAAAAAAACAACACAAGGAGAACTGCCAGTGGCACCAAATGAAATAAATAAATAATAACCCACCCCCCCTTGACAGGTGCTAAGCGCCCATAAATACAGTTGGTGGTGCTCACTCTAACCTAGGGTTGTAACAACAGGTAAACCTACGTGACGTTAGATGCCAAGCCTCACTCAAGGCTGACTCGCATAAATAGGTGGAGCCAAATAATGCAGTCAAGGATGTTGCACATTTTCTTATGTTGGAGTACTTTTCGTCTGTGAGTAAGATCCAGAATTCTCCATGAGCTCTGGCCTTCAGCTCAATGTCGGCTTGTAGTGTCAAAATCTCATCCTACACTCCAGAGGAGTTCAGGTGAAACCGTGTTGCAATTTTTGATGCGAGTGAAACCACATCAGCATCTTCCCGAAAAGGGTAGCACATGAATGTAGCGATTGGCTCCAGTAAAGCAAAGTCTGGACTGCTGTCCTGACAACTGGGATTTTAGTTCCTTAACCTTTCTCCTTCTCAACTCACTTTTCGGAGGGAAGTTAGTGTCGTTTTTATGTACAGTCCAAAAATGCCGCTCCACATTTCCTTTTTTCGGTATAGCGATTGCAGTCTGGCAGATGAGGCAAACGCACTTTGAAAATGACATAGTGAAAAAAAAGTCCAACTCCCATTCCGTATGGAAATGGTTCAGTCAAGACACTCACGTGATTGATTGATAATAATAAAATTTTTATTGATAACGATGACATGGAATATGTTTGACTTTGGCGGAGTGGAATGTCTAAAGGGGGACACATAGTAGGTGCATACATATATGACATGTGGCATGGAGCAATAGATATATAATCCAAATATACATATATTCAGACAGAATAACAGTTAACATTTTTGGTGCCACCACAGTCATACTGTATATAAAGGCCTAAATAACACGCACGCTATGTTTGAAACTCGTGTTTTACTTTTCACAGTTTTATGTACGTAAATGCCTATGTTTGATGTCTGGCCATTTGAAGGAAGCCCTGTTTTAATTTTCACCTAATATGAAGCCTATGTGCTTTTTTGTCCAATGACAACTTGTGATTTAGGGACTAGTTTGGAACTTCAGCACCAGGCACTGTCCACTGACTTCATTTGTTTTTCCATGTTTAGCATTCACGCTCCACCTCGCTGATGTTCTTATTCACTCTCGTATCCAGATAAAACAAATAAGCATTTAGATTGAGGACATTTTTCTGTTCTGGAAAATGAAGTTTCCAAATAAAGAGCATTTTTGAGACTGGCAGTCAGTATATTTTATATTTTAATTTTCATTCTCTAGTTCAAACAATCTCACGGGCAAGATGTTTTTGCTTGCGGGCCACATCTTGCCCGCGGGCCGCCTATTGCCGACCTATAAGGTAAAGTATACCAAGTTGTGTGAATGAATGATATGTATTGATTGTATGACTGAGTGATGACGCGGGCAGCCCGAGTGTCATGCCAGAACCGGCTTCGCCCATTAAGTTTTAATCTATTCATTTGGTCCAGCTTCCCCACTCATTTTTATACACTTAATTTTAGAAGTCTTAAATTGGAAGATAACTCGGCAATATGAGCACTGCGCAGTGACACGTCAGAAAGGTCAGATTGGTCAAACCGACTGTCAGTCAAGTGAGAAATGTCATAGTGAGGATAATTGGCTGACGTCTACGTTGTAATGGTTTGTTTTTGTTTTGTATTTGTCCTCTTCATGGTTTTATTATTTGCATTTTGTTTATCCATATAATATTTGATCTTGCTGTTTGTAAGTCTTGTTAAACTTTATTTTATATTTCAATAAATCTGTAAAAAAAATAAAAAATGACAAAAAAGAAGACGTTTACGTTTTAATGCCATGTGATCTACCTTCGCGATCGACTGGTAGATTGCGATCGACGTATTGAGCACCCCTGCTCTACAACATCCGGAAGATCAGAAGATACCTGTCTGAACATTCCACCCAGCTGCTAGTCCAAGCAAAAACTCAAAGTTAGACTACTGCAACTCGCTGCTCGCCAGTCTCCCAGCATATGCAACACGCCCTCTCCAGAGGATTTCAGAACCCAGCAGCCTGCCTGGTCTTCAATCAACCCAGACGCTCCGATGTGACCCCGCTCCTCATCCCCCTCCACTGGCATCACGCCCGGTACTGACTTTCCAAGCAGTGAATGGGACTGCACCGGTCTACATCAAGTCTCTTCTCCAGCCTTACACCCCCACTCGCCCCTCTGACAACCACCTGAGGGTCCCACTGCTCAAGAGCGTCCAGTCCCAAGCAAGCTCTTCTCCTGTCTAACCCATATAAATGTTATTTATTTGTATTTATTTGCTGAAAAGTACAAAGCTGGAGGTTAATGAAATAGAGCAGCTTCGGAACTGCAGCGGAAAACTGATCAGAGCAAATACTCTCACGAAGTGTATCTACAACTGCTGCTAGTTTTGTGGCAGCTAAATGCAACAAACTATAGTTTAACTATTATATTGTATATATAAATACTACAGTATATTATATAAATTAATTAATATAATTAATAATAAGATATTATATAAATATATTATACATATACAACATGTATAATTGTATCTTTATTTTAGGGGTCAAATGGCTTTTCAGCTCCAAATACATTTTCTTTTGTGGGAGAGGGGCTAAAATATCTATTTTGATAGAGAGGGTCACCGACCCCTTGAAACAGACTATCCATCATACCAGTCTTCTGAAGAACCTTGATGACGTGATGTGACATGAAGTTCCAACCCACACACCTGCAGAAATAATTTTAAGGAGAACAGCATTGTCTGATGTTCTTGCTTGTTCATTTATTTATTTTAAAATTTTTTACAATGAGTATTCTCACACTTAAAACCCCCTGCTATAGTAATGGCAGGCCTGCATGTGGGATTGTCATTGGTGGTCAAGAGCATCAGCAGCATGGGCGTCGTTAGCCCTGTTTTAGGGGGGCTGAAGCCCCCCTAAAATGTTCTTCAGCCCCCCTAAATAATTATCGGGATTATTATTATCGGGTCACCGAAGAAATACGATAATTAATAACAATATTTTAGTCTTTGGGAATCGCTGGCTAGCTCACTCGCTCACCTCGCCTCGCGCACCCCCCCCCCCCCCCCCCCCCCGTCGACAGAAAATGCCAGGGGCTAAACCCCCCTTCTCTTTCAATCCTAGCAACGTCCCTGATCAGCAGCATTGTGTTTCTGAGTCTTTTGTTTTGTCTGACATCTCTGACCTCCCCAGAGGGTCAATCATGACATCAATACTTTGTCCTCTCAGCACTCAATAACCCATCACAGGCTAAATGACTGATAACTGCTCTGCAGACTTTTTTATTGATTTACTACATTAAAAACATTTGCGGTCAAATCCCTTTGAGTAATCCGATTACAAAAGAATTGAGTTATCCTGATCATTTGCACTATTGTCTGCATTCTGCACTATCCGTCCCATTTTGCACCATCTGTACCTTTTTGCACTATCTTGTCCATTTTGCACATCTGCATATAGTACCAATTTGCATCTGTAAATACCAACACTGTAAATACTGTAAGAATGTGTAAAATACAGCTGTATATTAGTACTATCAAATTACTGTTAATACCCTGTACATACTCTGTATATTCGGCTTCTGCTACCTGTTTTGCACTCTTGGCTTGAAATGCATTTCGTTAGATTAGATTAGATTCAACTTTAATGTCATTACACAGGTACAAGTACAGGGTAACAAAATACAGTTAGCATCCAACCAGAAGTGCAAAATAGTTATTGCAACAGAATATAATAAATATAAGTATACTCAGAATGTACACAGTATGAACAGTATAATCAGAATATACAGGGTATGTACAGATTAAAGTGATTTCGTTACCGTGTACTTGTACGTGTGTAATGACATTAAAGTTTAATCTAATCATCTAATCTAATCATAGAGAAGGTGGCCAATTAAACTAAATATATGAACCTAAAGTCCTAAGATCTGTTTGTATGTCTCTGGTTAAGAAATACACATTTTACATCTACGTAATTTACACACACTCCTGTAACCTAGATCTTTTTCAAAATGCTTAATATGTAACCTGAATAGTTACGTGTAGTATGTAGCCTTACTTCCCTCAGAAATATTTGGACAGTGACACAAGTTTTGTTTCCCCACTGTAGGACTATTAAGGGATCATTTATTTTTAACTGTATGTGGCACTTAGAAATATTAAGGCACTTAGAAATATTATATGTTGCTGTTGTTCAGAATTACTTGTTAATCCCTGTGCTGAAACTCGCTAGTGTTGTTGCTTTATTATTCGCGTCCCATAGGTAGACTACTGTCCGTCGGAGACTCACCTGAAATGTGTAATTTGTTCGGCTAAAAGATCTTATAGCTGTTCCCTTGGCACTTATTGGTTCTCACTATGTATGTTTCATAATCTATAAGCCTGCTATGTTTGGGGTCTATCACGTTGCTATGCTCAGTGACCGATGCTCTTTTGTAAAGCTTTCTCTTGTTAGTCACTTTGGATAAAAGTGTCTGCTAAATGAATAAATGTAAATGTGTCGCCTGACAAGTCATTTGTAGCCTGACTAGTTACGTGTACCCTGACTAGTTTTGTATAGCCTGGCTAACCTGTCACTTCCCTAGTGTATCCTGACTCCACACAGCTGCATTGTCGGAGCCTTGCAGTCCTGTAACTAGTTGAGGGGGCCCAGCCAGAGTTGAGTCAGACTGACCTTGGACCTGGACATTGTGTCCTTGCCCGGAACATTCTAGAAAGACAACATCTGCAGCCAGGAGGTAAATTACACATAATGACCAAGAGAGGTATTGTGTGACAGTCAGATAGCTATTTGTCTAATATTGACAGCAAAACAACCTTTCTCACTATTGTTTTGTTTCACAGAATACCTACTAGACAGTATTCTGACCCATGCCACAACAATATGACTCATTCATTCATCTAGGGGCCGACCGTACCAAGCAGATGCCCACAGTAGAGTAGTGTGAGTACTGGCAATGGGTTTCTCTAAGTGGTTCGAGTATTTGACTTCAGATTGAAAGGTCACAGGTTAAATATGATTTTGGATAAAAGCATCTGCAAAAATAATCCATTGTTCTCCATGATTCAAGTAGGTTTGACTACAGCGTATGGGAGGTTTGCCTGGCTATTAGTTTCTCCAGTAATTTAGGAAGGTCAGCTCTTGTATTCCTAGATAGAGAATGCCAGCAAGTGACAAATTATCAGAACGCTTTCTCAAATTCTACATTCATTAACCTACAGACTCCAGGGCAGCACCTTGCAATTACCATGAAAAATGGTCCCTGGTTTAAAGAGTTTGACGACCACCAAGCACCAGATCAAACTCTTTATGTGGGCTTGACTGAGGGGGAAGCCTATGTCCTGCCTTGGGGACCTGGACCAATATAAAAAAAAATAAGAAAATGAAAATGAGGGTCTGTCCATCAAAATCTTTGTAATTTAATCGCTAAGTAATTTCGGAGCAAGTAGAGCTATATGGAGAATTATTTTCTGAGAATAGCAAGCAACAGCAACATTCCTATGATAAACAAGAGACAGTGTATCTATCTGTCCTCTCTCTGAGACTCCCAGACACAACAGCAGAACCAAGATGGCAGGAACTTCCAGCAGTCAAGTCGCCAAGACTTGACTGCATCCCTGGGGCTGGTGGCACAATTAACCTGGCTGACATCAATTAAAGCAAGAGGTAAGATGTTTACACTGACTAGTGGCTAATCTATTATGCAGTTATGAATGACTGTCCCTCCTGTCTTTTTCAGTTATCGTGGTATGCACAGGTGTGTAAGAAACAAAGAACATCAGCTTTATATTACACACCAATACCTCTCATTCTCCTCCTCCCTCTCACTCTTTATATACTACAGGCCATTTGATATGCCCCCCTCTTGCTCCTCTATAATATGACATATTCTTTCATCTTATTATTGAAGTTGGACTGCTTCTGTCACAATTAAAACACTGTTTCAAAACACAGCATTTTCACTTTTCACACGGTGCACATTCAGGCATAAATCAAGCTCTTTTAAAATAATTGAAACTTTGAACAAACGTCATTCTGACTGTGTGGCATTGTCATTCTGTGACAAGCATATATTTATTTCGGAATTGAAAACTATTAATTAGACCTACTACTCTTCCTCTAAAATGATGCGAGTTTCATAATTTGAAACTTAAGTTTTTAGACCAGAAGTTGACTTTGGGTGAGATTTTGTTGCCTCCTCTATGTAGGAATCAAAATCTGCTCCTAAAATAATAATATATACATTCTATAATATAAATTAAAAAATCTGGTTACTGTCCGTCAGTCAGACTTCCTGGGACCCGACGCTTACCTTTTTTCTCAGCGGGCACGCAGCAAACCCGGCAGAGCAGAGCAGCAAACACCATCCCTATCTCCAGGCGCATTCTTTCTGCTTGTTTTTCACTCCGTTTGTCTGCTGAAGTAGCGATCACATGCACTTTTCAAAGTTTATAGGATTCAATCTCCTGCCGTTTTCGGGTGATGTGGCGTAGGTTGATGTACCAATAGCAGCCGGAACTGTCCTCTACTGCGATTCTGATTGTTTCCCCTCTACGGCGTCGGTCGCGCAGGCTACTCCTCTAGTGTAGCGCCTCTGTTCGTCAGCAGTCGATCAATTGGAACGCTGCGAGGTTCTGACGTAAAAGGAGGATGAGCAGGTAGATTAAGCAATGCTACTCGAGGGCGTGAGCCTGTCATTCACAAGAAAACATATTTACGATGTTTCGTTTTCTTTCTTTTTACACTCGTTGTTGAATGAATGGCTCAATTTTAGTGTCTTGGAGAGTCTTGTTTGCAAACATTCCTCTTTTCTGGGCTTTCTGGTTGAGACAGACTTCTATTAACCAGATTCTGAAGAGAGAAATGTCGTGGAGACAAGTCTCAACAGTCACATTCTGGTCTGATTTGTGTTGTGATTAACAAAGCTTTGGATCCAACGCGCGCGCGCGCACGAGCGGACGCACACACACATACACACACACACACACATACAGTGGTATTAGATAAAGAGATACTGTATGTGTCCATGTCCATTTTTATTAACATTTTAAGTTCCATTAAAGTTGACAATGTAGTGGACCCATTTTACAATATAACTTCACCTGGACATAGGTGCAGCCTACCAAGCTGCAGTGAGACATCATCTCTTACCCAGACTGCATAACATCATCCCATACATAATCTGGACAACAGTTATATAAACAAGGAATTAAAAACAGATCCATAATGATTTTAGCAGCTAATGTCTCACGACTTGAGGTTTTCCATGGTTACTGGTTGTCAGTCTTCCAGCTTCACTCCATTCTCCTTTTTCACTTAGCACTATTATATATTATTTATTGTTAATAACACACATTTATAATTTAAACCTTTTAGGTGTGTTTCTTTTGTTTTAAAGGCTTTGTGTGCTGGACCATTTTGCTGACAAGGTATTTCTGAAAGCTTAATATGCCTAGGTAGTCTGTTAACTGGTCAGTAACCTAGTTTCAGGGGCAAAAATCTCAAATACAGTTTGGAAGGGACAGTTAAATTACATTTTCTTAAGGGCAATTTGTGAGGGTGGACACAAAACATAATGCTGTAACACATTACTTACGTTGCGACTTACATTTAAATAAATTGTGGGAAACGAATCATATTTTGCCTAGGATTGAGGGGTTTGTGTCCCCTCCATACCCCCCAGGATTTTAACTAATGCCTATCTATTACCTGGTCCATGAGGTCTGTGAGTAGTTTGCTCTCAATGGATGGCATGAAAGTTCAAAGGGGCTTGTACTAGGGAGAATGTGTGTGTGTGTGGGGGGGGGGGGGGGGAGGGGGGGGGGGGGGTGGGTGGGTCAGGTGGCTCAGAAGGTAGTTCGATTCCCAGCTTTGGCAATGGGATGTTGTGTCCCAAATATAACAATATGTGTCAAAAAATATATTACATAAAGGTCGAAAACTGTTTTACTAAGTATGGTCAGCTTGGGCAGCCACATGCACACCCTCACAATTTCCCCCAAAATTGTACGCTTTCTAGTTATAAGTGATGCACATAGCATTTTGTATTCTCACATAATTAGTATGTGAGCCAACTGTATATTCTGTGACATAACAATCTTGTGATATAACAATGTACATTAGGCAATAGTCTGACATAACTGTAATATAACTATATGGATATTCTGCTAAAACCCTGTATATCCTGTAAATACTGTACATCCTGACACAACACTGTATATTCTGCAAGACCAATACTTGTATAATTGTATTTGTATAGTCTGTACATAATAATTTATCCAAGCCTCTGCCCCCCTTCCCCCTCTTGTGTGGATTCACCTACCGTTTTTTGCTCCCACCCCTCTATCCCTGTGTACACTTTTCTAATCTTTTACCTCACACCCTTAACCCTGTGTGCTTTTGCGAGACTGTGTGCCGTTGCTGCAAAGGAGTTTCCCCCGGGATCAATAAAGTATTCTGAATCTGAATATCCAACCCCATGTTTGTCAGCATAGGAAATCATGAATTGAACTATCAGATCTTTTTTTTGAAATAGTACTAAACATAACTTTCATACTTTTTGACTATATAGAACCACCTTAATTTCAAGAAATTGTGGACATTAAGTTTGTGATTCATTTGTGATAAGTTTAATCATATTAACCAGAACTCTCAAGCAATGATTGCTTTTGGACATTTTTCAGGATTCCTGAAGATCAGTAGACCAGATGGCCACCGTGTACACTAATTGGTATTACATTCATAATGTTACGTTTTTAGGGGGACAACAACAGAATGTGTGTTCTTGACCATGTCAGAAGGAAATGTGAACTATGGTGTGAACAAGCTGTCAAGTGTTCCTGCCCTGACTCGCCTTCCTTTGCCTCAGTCTGCTACACAGCAGAAAGAAGCTTCTGCCTTGCTCCCTGACTTGCCTTCCTTTGCTTCAGGCTGCAACACTGCAGAAAGAAGCTTCTACCTCGCTCCCTGGTGTTGGGGGTGGCAGCTCTGCTCTCTTTATATTCTACGTGCATGCCCACACCCTCTTGCGTATATTAATGTTGATACTCTAATAAAAATGGATGAATGGATTCTCTAATACACACACACACTGCTTACACACTTTCCCATCGACACACTTACCACATACACCTACCATACATTTTTAACACTGTTGGTTGCTTTTAAACCAAGTCAGTCAACTTGCTTTTACCTGCAAGCCAAACTTATATACATATACAGACTGCACACACGCACAATCACATTAACCCTCCATCTACTACCTCAAAAACTCTTCCATCAATCATCTGCAGAAAGCCTAAATGGGTTGAGGGAAGCACCGAAGCAGCAGTATTCCCAGCTCCAGGCCTCTAGAACTTGTTACCAGGAGACCTCTGTCAGGTACTGACCTTGTTATATGCAGAAGTAATTTTGCAGGGGTCAGATCGCACAACCACAACTTCACTTTTAGTAGATATTTGACTGCAATTAATCTCACATCCCTCATTATATCTGGTATTCTCAAATAATTAGACTACCAGATATCTCGCCCTGATCTCACATAGGCCCCTACAGGACCAATTATCCTCTCTTACAGACTGCCCTTGGCCTTAAACCCAGTACCACATCAACAAACTCCACATGAGAAACATTCACACGGGGAACAAAGACAGATAGGCTGTAATAGGTTCAGGATTTTATTTAGATTAAAATGGTAAAATACACAATAGTTACAGTGTGTTGTTTTTTTTCTTCCTTTCTGGGTACTATTACTGTATTACAACCCAGATTGCCCTCTTGTGGAAACTATGTAAATCCTTGACTGAACTATACCACAACAAGAATCTAAATTGGCCTACAGTGTAATCAAATCAGCAATTTTCATGTAGTCTTATCTCTACATAAGAGAAGGTTTACTACTATTATACCACAGATACATTTGATAACCCATCCCAGACCTCAGGTGTGTCATTCAGCATTCACGTCAGATTACCTTCAGAAGTCATAGTATCTCCCAAGTCATTACTAAGATACTGTGACAACTAGCTGTTCTCCATACCCTGTCATTCTCCTTAAGTGCAATAACTGTCTACGTGTCTATATGTCTGTCTATATCTGGATCACACTCAAGACAGGAACCACTCACTTAACCACGTACTTAACTTACTTATTTTTATACTGTACTATATTGTGCCCCACTTATTGTTATTGTTATATTACCCTGCAACTCTGTTTGCTGTACTTTACCCTGCTGCTGTTGTGAACTGCAATTTCCCCCCCTGGAGGACAAATAAAGGTTTATCTAATCTAATCTAATCCATCCATCCATCCATCCATTTTCTACCGCTTATCCAGGGCCGGGTAGCGGGGGCAGCAGTCTGAGCAGGGAGGCCCAGACTTCCCTGACCGCACACACCTCCTCCAGCTCCTCTGGAGCGATCTCGAAGCGTTCCCAGGCCAGCCGAGAGACATAGTCCCTCCAGCGTGTCCTCCCCGGGGCTGCCTCCCGGTGGGACATGCCCAAGGGAGACGTCCAGGAGGCATCCGAAACAGATGCCCAAGCCACCTCGACATGGAGGAGCAGCGATTCTACTCCGAGCTCCTCCCGTGTGACAGAGCTCCTCACCCTCTCTCTGAAGCCTAGTTTATCCCATGTCACATCGACCGCATAGCTACGCAGCCTACGCAGACCCCCCTGCCGTAGCCTGACGTGCACTTCCAAACTACGCGTCGCTGATGCCACAGCACTGTGCAGCATATTCCTGTGAAAATCGAGAGGGATTACTTTTCACAAGTAAGATTCAACATTATTATTGTACTGTATTTATATCCGGCAAGCGAAATTTAGCCGGCCGGCAAACGTTAAGCTCAGCTATGTTTATAGCCTGTGTTGACAAGGCCCATTAAATAAAGTATCATCATTATCATCATTAGGCTATTCTTTCATCCTTACAAAAGTAAGAATTTAATGGCTTTTAGGATTAGTATGTTACTTAGAAATATAATCTGATGTCGCTCAGAACTACTTGTTGGTCCCCACGTGGTGACTCTCCAGTGCTTTCTTGCTCTATTGTCTGCAATCCGTGTTGATGCAATTGTTGTGTTATGCTTTTATAGCTCTTCCCTTGGCACTTTTTGGTTCTTACGATGTATGTTTTACTGTAGAATAGTTTGCAAATAAGCTCACTTACAATTTCAGCAGCTTTGGTTGATTAACAACAGCAGCAAAATGGGAGTTTTGTTGACCCTAACCCTCAAAGTAATTTGAAGTAAGAAAATAAGCTTGAACTCCTACTTAAAATATTTCTGTGTTGACTTTCTCGAATCTCCCGTTTTTATTTTTAAGGTTTCCCAAGGGTTTGGGAAGTTGTTTTGAGGAGGGAAGGATTCACTGCAACCAAGACATCTGTGATCTGCAGTGAACATTTTAAGCAGGAGGAGTTTGATAGGACGGGACAGATTGTCCGACTCAGAGATGGCGTTATTCCCTCCATCTTCAGCTTCCCAGTTCACCTCCAAAGAGTAGGTGTATCACCATAAGCTATTAGCATTCATAAATGTAAATATACTACTATCAGTAACAAGACAGGAGAAATACTTATCCCTGTGTGTGTGTGTGTGTGTATATATATATATATATATATATGTAAATATATAAATATTTTTTTATTATTGTTCTTCATTTTAGCCAGAAAAAGGCAGGACTACATTTGCTTCCAGAAAAGCTGAAGAGAGCCAATCTGTGACCCCTCAGGATGACCTAGAAGCTTCAACCTCACACTCAAAACCTCAGCCTAATGATGTGAGTATTATTATATATTTTCTATTCCATTTTCAATTTTCCGAGTACAGGTGTAAAATGTACAGTACAATTATTCATAAAGAAATCAGAGTGCAGACTAACACCCTACCACCCCCACCCCATATTGTTCCATGACAACACATACAAATACGTCAGGCACATAGAATTGCAAATGTCAAGACATTAAACAGAGACATTGAAAAACTAAAATACAATACAAAAATAAAATGGTGGATAGATCCGTGGTGGTTGCAGTACCATCACATGTATGAAGCTAAGCCCTGAAGTACTAGAAAACACAGTCAAAGGAAGTTGGGTAAACTAGTTTCTGGGAGTGTTTGTAAGTCAGAAAAGTATCGTATAAAAGGACTCCAGTGCTTGAAGAATCTACTTGTATCCCCATGTAGAGTGAATTTAACTTTTTCTAAACTTAAGAAAAACATGAGGTCTGTCAACCAAACAGATAGAAGAGGGGGCTGTGGCGATTTCCAATTAAGTCAAATTCTGCATCTAGCTAACAGGGTGGCAAAGGCCACAGCATTAGCTTGGGTCTTGTTGAGGAGGTCTGGGCTGGGTGAAACACCAAATATGGCTATAAGTGGGCATGGTTTCAAAGTGATGTCCAATATGTCCGAGAGGATTTTAAAGAAGGTGTTCCAGTAGTTATCAAGTTTGGGGCATAGGGCAAACATATGACTTAAGTGGCAAGGTGCACCACACTCTTCACACAAGTATCTTCAATGTCGGGGTACATTTTTGATAGTCTGGAGCTTGACAGGTGCAATTCTTTTTTAAAACAAACAGTTTTAAATTGAATCAGGCCCAAACGGACACATTATGAAGAATTACGTATTCTGCTAAAGGCTCTAGCCCAGAAAACTTCCTCAAACTCCAAACCCAGCTCCTGTTCCCAGGCAGCCATGGATTTAGAGCAGTGCTCTGTGAGAAATGACAGCAGACCCTGATAGATTTTGGAGACAAGTGACCTCTGATTGGGCTGAAGTTTAAAAAAAAAATTCCCATGGCTGCTCAGGAGGTGCAGAGGGAAAGTTAGAAACTGTGTGTGAGGCGCAATGCCTAATTTGAAAGTATCTAAATAAGTGTATTTTGGGTAAATCATATGAAGCTGATATAAACCCTTAACAGCACAAACGATAATTTTTACGGCACAAACCAGCACAAACCTAGCACAAACGAACAGCAGTGCTATTTTTATATTTTGAACAAGACGGGGGGCCAACTTCACACAGGTCCCTACGGGTAATCCCAAGAAAGGAATTTGAATTTCTGACAGCCAAGGAAAGGGGCTCTATGGCAATGGCAAAAAGCAGGGGAGAGAGTGGACAACCCTGGCGAGTACCACAACCTGATATTATTAGTGTTGACTGAAGCTAGGGAAGAGATGTACAGAAGGCGTATCCAGGATGTGAGTGCATCCCCAAAGCCAAACTTCTTTAAAGCAGTGAAAAGATACTCCCAAAAGCCTTCTCGGCATCAAGTGAAATTACTACTTCAGGTAGTTGAGTAGTGTCTTTGGAGTAAATAATATTAAAGAGTGTTCTAATATTGGAAAACGAATGTCTTCCTTTTATAAAACCAGTTTGCTCATCAGATATTATGCTGGGAAGAACCTTCTCAATGCGGGTCGCTAACAGCTTAGCTAGGACCTTTACATCGGCATTGAGGAGGTTTAGGGGCCTGTAGGAGCCACACAGATTAGGGTCTTTACCCTCTTTTAACAGAAGAGATATCGATTGATATTGATCTGATCCAAGATGGCGCCTTGCACGGCCGCCTCGACGTGACTGAGCGCTCTAGTATGTCTCTTTTTGTTCGTAAATTGTGTGTTCTGCCAAGATTTGCGGACTTCTTTATCAAAAGAAGAACTCCTAAACATCAGAGGAACAACCCCGGATAGTTTGATCCCCACTTTTCTGCTCCCGGAGTCTGAATTTATATATATTCTGATCAGCTCAACACTCGGTCTTGTCTGTGCTCTGAAAAAGCGCTACAATGCTAACAAGGCTAGCACCAGGAAGAGGGGGAGACGAGCCGGCTCTTTAGTCCGACTCAGGAGGCATGGAAACCGGCCTGCGCTACCGAGTCTCTTCCTCTCCAATGTGCGCTCACTGCACAATAAAATGGACGAACTCCGGATTACCATGGCGAAAAACAAAGACTTCCTTCTTTCCTCGGCTATGTGCTTCACGGAAACTTGGCTATGTGACAAGGTGGTGGACGATATGCTGGACCTGACTGGATTTCAGCTGCTAAGAGCCGATCGAGACGCGGCCCTGTCTGGGAAGAAGAAAGGAGGAGGTATTTGTTTTTATATCAACCGCTGCTGGTGAGTGGATGTATCGGTGATTATGAGACATTGTTCCCCCGACCTGGAATCTTTTTTCATAAACTGTAGACCATTTTATTCGCCCCTGGAGTTCGCGTCCTTCATCCTGGTTGGTGCTTATCTGCCACCGGGCCCGCTGGTTAAAGAAGCCCAGCGCATGTTAGCAGACCAGATCCTGAAAGTGGAGCAAACCCACCCGGACTCTCTAGTCATCGTCCTAGGTGACTTCAACAAAGGTAACCTCAGCCAAGAACTCCCCAAATACATACAATTCATAAAATGCCCCACCAGGGAGAGTAACACCCTGGACCATTGTTATACCACATCCAGCAACGCTTACCATGCAGTGTCCCGTGCTGCACTGGGTCACTCCGACCACGCCATGATCCACCTGATTCCTGCATACAAGCAGAAACTAAAACTCTGTAAACCTGCGGTGAAAACATCCAAACAGTGGACCAGCAAGGCTGTGGAGGAACTCAGGGCTAATGTCTGGGAAATGTTTGCTGCCACTACAAATGGACTGGATGAGTACACTGAGGCTGTGACATCATACATCAGCTTCTGTGAGGATTCCTACATACCAACACGATCCAGGGTGAGTTACAACAATGACAAACCCTGGTTTACTGCAAAACTCAGAAGTCTGAGGTCTAAGAAGGAGGTGGCGTTTAAGTCTGGCGACCGCTACAGATTTAAGGAGGCGAAAAAGCTGTTCAGCAGGGGCGTCAGAGACGCGAAACGACTCTACTCAAAGAGACTGCAAGAACAATTCTCCTCAAATGACTCTGCTTCTGTCTGGAGGGGGCTTAGGCAAATTACCAACCACAAGCCCAGAGCCCCACACACCACCAACGACTCTCGCCTTGCCGAGGACCTGAACAAATTCTATTGTAGATTCGAAGGACAATCGGACAGCACCATAGCCCAGCTCTGCCTTCAATACCATCATCCCGGCTCTGCTTCAGGACAAGCTCTCCCACCTGAACGTGCCCGGCCCCACCTGCAGGTGGATCACAGACTTCCTGTCCGACAGGAAGCAGCGTGTTAAGATGGGAACGCAAGTCTCTGAAGTCCCTGCTCTTCTCCCTGTACACAAACAGCTGCACCTCCAGTCATCCATCTGTCAAGCTCCTGAAGTTTGCGGACGATACCACCCTGATCGGGCTCATTTCTGATGGGGACGAGTCTGACTTCAGGTGGGAAGTGGACAACCTGGTGACTTGGTGTAGCCAGAACAACCTGGAGCTCAACGCTCTTAACAGTGGAGTCAGTGGAGATGGTTGTGGACTTTAGGAAGAACCCAGCCCCACTCCCCCCCATCACACTGCGCGACTCCCAGGTCAACAGTGTGGAGTCCCTTCGCTTCCTGGGCACCACCCTCTCCCAGGACCTTAAGTGGGATCTGAACATCAGCTCACTCACAAAGAAAGCCCAGCAGAGGATGTACTTCCTGCAACTGAAGAAATTCAGCCTGCCAAAGACAATGATGGTGCAATTCTACACTGCCATCATTGAATCCATCCTCACCTCCTCCATCACAAGTCTGGTAGGCTGCTGCCACTGCCGAAGACAAGAGCAGACTGCAGCATATCGTACGTGCTGCTGAGAAGGTGATAGGCTGCAACCTGCCATCCCTTGAGGACCTGCAAACGGCAAGGTCTCTAAAACGGGTAAGGAAGATCGGGCCGACTCCTCCCACCCTGGACATTCTGTGCTTCAGCTTCTCCCTTCTGGCAGGAGGCTGCGGTCCATCAGGACCAAAACCTCTCACCACAAGAATAGCTTCTACCCCTCTGCTATTGCCCTCTTCAACAGGGCCAAGGACTCAGTTTGATACATCCACCAACACCCCCCACCCCCCCTTCAGAATCCCACCACACTCTGCCACTTTAGCACACAACATTTTAAACTTTAAAAACTTACTACTGTGAATTTTGCACCACTGTTTACACTACTGTGTATATACCCCCCCTCCTCCCCACATACTATATATACCCATTCCACTCTGTACCTATGTTATTTGTACTTCCATATTACCTGTATCATTTGTACTATTGCATCATTTGTTCTATTTGTATCATTTGTATTATTTGTTTATATGTATCATATCTGTAGTGTATTTTAGATTGTATTCATTGTGTGCGTGCTGCAAGGCGCACACTATGTTATTACTAGCGTTTATTGTGTGCGTGCTTGTTAGAGTCATTTCTAGTAATCCCATATTTGCTGATACAACTTTTATAGAATTGATGGTATTGTAGACTGTGTATGCTTTTGAGTCTGCTTGCAGAAAAGGACGTGCTTTGAAGTGGAGATTACCATTTGGTTGACCATCTGAAGGCCCAAAACAAACATGCCATAAAAGAGGCTTCCACGAGAACATTCTTCAAAGACACTTATCCTGATTGATGTACTATGATTGTGTGAAATCTGATACTTTGTGAACTGATGTAATAAACGAGGTACCAGAGAGATGTGGGCCAGATCAGAGTTGAGGTTGCCATAAGCACATCTCTCTCTTGGTCTCCTCATGAGTATATTTTTGACCTTTGTCTTCCTTCTTGTGCGCATATAGATTTAGTTTGAATCTATTAGTGCTGCAAGCGCACACTATGTTATTACTAGTTATTATTGTGTGCGTGCTGCAAGGCGCACACTATGTTATTACTAGCGTTTATTGTGTGCGTGCTGCAAGGCGCACACTATGTTATTACTAGCGTTTATTCTTATTGTGTGCGTGCTGCAAGGCGCACACTATGTTATTACTGTAGCAGAGTCTCCACAACCATTCCCTCGTCAGTGAGACACACTGACGAAACCAGGGTTATGGATTTCCAAACCAGTGCTGAAAGGTCAGGAAGGCCTTGGAATAGCTGGTTCACAAGTCTGAACAGAGGATTTATCCCAAAACAGACATTTAATGGATTACAAACATCTCACAAAGACAATACTGCTTATTGGACACTGAAAGGACTGGAACTGTGTGAATTCTCTTTAAATGTGTTTAATGTAACTCCCTTCTCCTTTGTTACAAATAACTCATTCTTGGTATCTAGATGATCGGACAAAACTAACAATGACATTTCTGAATGTTACAATTGTTAGTTATGGAAGTTAAGCACTCCCACTGACATTGAAAGATACCCACTCCAGAGACCTTCACAACAACATGCAAATCACAGCATGAGACCATCTTCAGATAAGAAATGACCAAGCCCCTTAGTATAAGAGCCCAAACCTTGAATCAAACCCCCTCTTTCGCCTGCAGTTATCGTGAGGATAGTAACCTTTGGATTTAGCTGTCATATTGAGCAACCAAAACACTCTTTCGTCAGGACCATTCTGAGAATAGCTACCAGTGATGACCTGTATATTGAGCAACCTCTGGATTTACCTGAACCCTTCAACGGAACCAAGGACCATAACGGAAGTTAAGGAAAACTTCCTTTGATTTCTTGGACACCACACGGAAGATCAACTACCTTTCTTCAACAGACAGTAACTGCTATTTAAGCTAATTTCTTACGCGTAGGCCTTGGCATAAGTGTGGTGAACTGTAACTGATTTAAGTAGTCTTCCTATCTTAGCATAACAGTGCTTGGTCTCCTTAAGCCAATAACCCCCCCCTTTTCCTTGTCTCCCCCTTTGTCTGTTTCCATATGCTTAAATAAACCCTTTTTATATACAATTCTCGTCATCGGATATGCACTAATTCTAAGGAACTTTCATGACTTCAAGTTAAAGAGACTGATCAAAAGGCTATTATTTGTTCATTAATCAATAAGGTTTCCTCAATCCCTTTACAAATATTGAGGTGGTGCCCCGTTTGTTCGAGACTTCCCAGATATGAGATTAATAAATTAATAGATTAATTCCATATGCAGTACCCTTTTCTACCAGTTAGCTTACCCGCTAGCTTCCCCCGCTACATTACTAGCGTTTATTATTATTATTCTGCTTATTCTTACGCCGTTTTTTTGGCTCAAAACACCTACCAGAGTTTTTGACGCATATACACAAAAGTTATATCAAAACGTGCGGCTCGGCCCAGACATGTGTGCTATGATTTTCTACGACTTTTGGCAAAAAATTGCCAAAAACCACACCAAAAAAATGAATTGGTGTCAATGGAAAGAATGTTTGAGAGGTAGAGTGGAGATGTCATCGCTAGAGTGAGGAGAAGAGAGAGAAATGTGTAAAAAAAAAAAAAACGTATTCGACTACCATGGCCTCAAATGCACCACTACAGACACAATTTATACATAGAAACGTAGGAAAATGTGTCCTCTAGCTCACACTTGCTTTACTTTATCTGTCAGATTTAATGTTTTAGCTTGACATGCGAAAATTCGGCCGCAGCACCCATGAAGAGCCTCATAGACTCCCATGTTAAAAGTGCCAGGAAAATTTCAGGAGGAAAACAAAACTAACACTTTTTAGAATTGCTCCCAAGAGCACATTTCTTCACTTGTCAACACAAAATGTCTATGTAGACGTTCAGGAAGGGCTCAGCCGGCTTCACGTTAACCTGGTTTTATGATTGGAAACACGGTTTGGCCAGAAATCCTTCCTGTTCGAGGGGTGCTGTAAGCCTTTTCTCTCTGTCTGTTCAACTGATATGACAGTTGCAACTGTCTGCTTTAGTTCGTTACTTAGCAACGTGCTTGAAAGAGGAGAGGGGAAGACGGTGGTCATTTTATGAACAGTAATTCATTTCACATTTATTAACTTTATTTGGAGGATATTTACTGGAGGAATCAAATTGGCTCTTTTTGTTTCGGGTGTATTTATAAACTGTACTCCAGCTCAACTCTTCCTCTCTGGCCTCTCTGTTTGATGTAGGTTTTTGACTTCTTTAACATTTGGGCTCATAGGTATTCATGTACTTATCAGTCAGGATTTACAACTGACATTCCAACTAGCTGTAAAGATATGCTGTTTGCTAACATTAGCGACCAATGCTGAAATTAGCGCTTAAGCTAATTGCTAGTGCATCAGCATATGTTTCGCTAGCATGCTATCTAATATGTGGGTTTTTGACTTCTTTAACATTTGGGCTTATATGTATTCATGTGCTTATCAGTCAGGACGGTGGTGGAGGGTTATGGGGGGGGGGGTTATTTGTGTGCATTTTGACCGTTTAGGGTCGTTTTCGGAGGGGGGGGGGGGCGATCGGCGTTCGCGGGGGGGCTCGTGCGGGGGGGTTTGAGGGCAGGGTTCATGTGGTGGGGTCCATAGGAATCTAACGAGATATTGGGGAGGTGTGTGGGAGGTCGGGTTGATGAGCTATGAGCCTATTTGGGGGAGAGGTTTGAGAATCGCGATTGATTTACATGCACCTTCAAGCGGAGATTGTGACGTTGCGGGGGGCTCGGGGGGGGGGCGATTTCGGAGGGGTTTGGGGTATTGGGGAGGTGTGTGGGTGGTTGGGATCGGCAGTTCCATAGAGAAACAGTGGGGATTAAATACAAGTCTTTTAGGAAATGCTATTTAAATTGTTGGGGGGGCTTGCTGTAAAACATTCATAATCGTCTGGATACTGGTTGACCTTGCAAACTATTGGCTAGTGTTGTATGGGGAGTCCTGTAGTCCTGTAGTTTATAGATGATTGAACCTGTGTGTCTGCTACTAAGTGATTCATTGCACTGAATGGTTTGATTGACAGTTCATCATTAAGTCATTAATGTACAGACTGCCTGTGTGTATGCACATATATGTATCTAGATATATATATATATATATATGTGTATGTGTGTGTGTGTGTGTATGTGCGTGTGTGTATGTGCGTGTGTGTTTTTGTTTGTGTATGTGTGTATGTGTTCAGCATATGAACACCTGTTGAAAGCTTGATCTGTCACATACCTAAGCAATGGTAGAAGTCATATTCTGAAAATTACTCAACAGTGTCAGTGATGTATGGGGGAGAGTCCCGGGCCAGAGTCACGCACACTCAAAATTTATTTAGGAATTTTTTTCTAGTTATACTTATTCTTACGCCGTTTTTTTGGCTCAAAACACCTACCAGAGTTTTTGACGAATATACACAAAAGTTATATCAAAACGTGCGGCTCGGCCCCGACATGTGTGCTATGATTTTTCTAAGACTTTTGGCGAACAATTCTGCCCCAAAATTGCCAAAAACCACACCAAAAAAATGAATGGGTGTCAATGGCGAGAATGTTTGAGAGGTAGAGTGGATGATGTCATCGCTAGAGTGGAGAGGAGACAGAAAAATCAGTTAAAAAATAAAACATATACGACTACCATGGCCTCAAATGCACCACTACAGACACAAATATTGTCCTCTAGCTCACACTTGCTTTACTTTATCTGTCAGATTTATTGTTTTAGCTTGACATGCGAAGATTCGGCCGCAGCACCCATGAACAGCCTCATAGACTCCCATGATAAGAGTTGCGGGACTGTAACTAAAAAGAAAGAAAACTAACACTTTTTAGAATTGCTCCCAAGAGCACATTTCTTCACTTGTCAACACAAAATGCCTATGTAGACGTTCAGGAAGGGCTCAGCCTGCTTCACGTTAACCTGGTTTTATGATTGGAAACACGGTTTGGCCAGAAGTCCTTCCTGTTCGAGGGGTGCTGTAAGCCTTTTCTCTCTGTCTGTCCAACTGACATGACAGTTGCAACTGTCAGCTGCAACGTATTAGTTCGTTACTTAGCAACGTGTTTTAAAGAGGAGAGGGGAAGACGGTGGGCATTTTATGAACAGTAATTCATTTCACATTTAATAACTTTAATTGGAGGATATTTACTGGAGGAATCAAATTGGCTCTTTTAGTTTCGGGTGTATTTATAAACTGTACTCCAACTCAACTCTTCCTCTCTGGCTCTAAGTCTCTAATGGCGCTTTTCCACCGCAAATGTAGCACGACTCTACCCGACTATACTCGGTTTGGTAGTTAACACGGGTGGTTTTCCACCGCAAATTGTACCTCAAAAAGTACTTCCTGGTCGTCGGCGAAAGGGGCGTGACATAGGCCCTGACGTCTTTTTGTACGCGACGTAAATAACACCAACGCAACCCACAAGTGGACAGAACCCACATTATAATTTTAGCCATGTTGACGAACTAGTCTTTTGTAACTTATCTGACTTTTAAAAAGCTTGTAGACTGTTGGTGTAATGGACTGTATCTGATAGTAATAAGTATTAGCTGCGGCGCTGTTGCTTTAAGTCGCTCTCGTGACTTCGTCACACTTTCTGGCCAATCAATGGCCGGCCGTCTGCCGACGTCACCTTTTAGCTCGACTTAAGATCGCCTGGTACCTAGAGCAAGAAGGTACCAAAAAAGTACCCGCTAGCAGGTAAAAAAAGTACCAGGTACCATGGAACTGCGGTGGAAACGCCAAAAATGCGAGTAGGGGCGAGGCGAGGCGAGCTGATTTCATGCGGTGGAAAAGCGCCATAAGGTAAGCGACCATTTTTTTAACTCTTTCGCTAGCATGCTATCTAAAATGTAGGTTTTTGACTTCTTTAACATTTGGACTCATAGGTATTCATGTGCTTATCAGTCAGGATTTACAACTGACATTCCAACTAGCTGTAAAGATATGCTGTTTGCTAACATTAGCGACCAATGCTGAAATTAGCGCTTAAGCTAATTGCTAGTGCATTAGCATGTGTTTCGCTAGCATGCTATCTAATATGTGGGTTTTTGACTTCTTTAACATTTGGGCTTATATGTATTCATGTGCTTATCAGTCAGGACGGTGGTGGAGGGTAGTGGGGGGGGTATTTGTGTGCATTTTGACCGTTTAGGGTCGTTTTCGGAGGGGGGGGTGGCGATCGGCGTTCGCGGGGGGCGGGGGGGCTCGTGCGGGGGGGTTTGAGGGCAGGGTTCATGTGGTGGGGTCCATAGGAATCTAACAAGATATTGGGGAGGTGTGTGGGAGGTCGGGTTGATGAGCTATGAGCCTATTTGGGGGAGAGGTTTGAGAATCGCGATTAATTTACTTGCACTTTCAAGCGGAGATTGAGACGTTGCGGGGGGCTTGGGGGGGGGGGGGGGCGATTTTGGAGGGGTTTGAGGCCAGAGTTAATGTGGTGGGGTCCAGATGAAACGAACCAGGTATTGGGGAGGTGTGTGGGTGGTTGGGATCGGCAGTTCCATAGAGAAACAGTGGGGATTAAATACAGGTCTTTTAGGAATTGCTATTTAAATTGTTGGGGGGGCTTGCTGTAAAACATTCATAATCGTCTGGATACTGGTTGACCTTGCAAACTATTGGTTAGTGTTGTATGGGGAGTCCTGTAGTCCTGTAGTTTATAGATGATTGAACCTGTGTGTCTGCTACTAAGTGATTCATTGCACTGAATGGTTTGATTGACAGTTCATCATTAAGTCATTAATGTACAGACTGCCTGTGTGTATGCACATATATGTATCTAGATATATATATATATATATATATATATATATATACGTGTATGTGTGTGTGTGTGTATGTGCGTGTGTGTATGTGCGTGTGTGTTTTTGTTTGTGTATGTGTGTATGTGTTCAGCATATGAACACCTGTTGAAAGCTTGATCTGTCACATACCTAAGCAATGGTAGAAGTCATATTCTGAAAATTACTCAACAGTGTCAGTGATGTATGGGGGAGAGTCCCGGGCCAGAGTCACGCACACTCAAAATTTCTTTAGGAATTTTTTTCTAGTTATACTTATTCTTACGCCGTTTTTTTGGCTCAAAATACCTACCAGAGTTTTTGACGAATATACACAAAAGTTATATCAAAACGTGCGGCTCGGCCCCGACATGTGTGCTATGATTTTTATACGACTTTTGGCGAACAATTCTGCCCCAAAATTGCCAAAAACCACACCAAAAAAATGAATGGGTGTCAATGGCGAGAATGTTTGAGAGGTAGAGTGGATGATGTCATCGCTAGAGTGGAGAGGAGACAGAAAAATCAGTTAAAAAATAAAACATATTCGACTACCATGGCCTCAAATGCACCACTACAGACACAAATATTGTCCTCTAGCTCACACTTGCTTTACTTTATCTGTCAGATTTATTGTTTTAGCTTGACATGCGAAGATTCGGCCGCAGCACCCATGAACAGCCTCATAGACTCCCATGATAAGAGTTGCGGGACTGTAACTAAAAAGAAAGAAAACGAACACTTTTTAGAATTGCTCCCAAGAGCACATTTCTTCACTTGTCAACACAAAATGCCTATGTAGACGTTCAGGAAGGGCTCAGCCTGCTTCACGTTAACCTGGTTTTATGATTGGAAACACGGTTTGGCCAGAAGTCCTTCCTGTTCGAGGGGTGCTGTAAGCCTTTTCTCTCTGTCTGTTCAACTGACATGACAGTTGCAACTGTCAGCTGCAACGTATTAGTTCGTTACTTAGCAACGTGTTTTAAAGAGGAGAGGGGAAGACGGTGGGCATTTTATGAACAGTAATTCATTTCACATTTAATAACTTTAATTGGAGGATATTTACTGGAGGAATCAAATTGGCTCTTTTAGTTTCGGGTGTATTTATAAACTGTACTCCAACTCAACTCTTCCTCTCTGGCTCTAAGTCTCTAATGGCGCTTTTCCACCGCAAATGTAGCACGACTCTACCCGACTATACTCGGTTTGGTAGTTAACACGGGTGGTTTTCCACCGCAAATTGTACCTCAAAAAGTACTTCCTGGTCGTCGGCGAAAGGGGCGTGACATAGGCCCTGACGTCTTTTTGTACGCGACGTAAATAACACCAACGCAACCCACAAGTGGACAGAACCCACATTATAATTTTAGCCATGTTGACGAACTAGTCTTTTGTAACTTATCTGACTTTTAAAAAGCTTGTAGACTGTTGGTGTAATGGACTGTATCTGATAGTAATAAGTATTAGCTGCGGCGCTGTTGCTTTAAGTCGCTCTCGTGACTTCGTCACACTTTCTGGCCAATCAATGGCCGGCCGTCTGCCGACGTCACCTTTTAGCTCGACTTAAGATCGCCTGGTACCTAGAGCAAGAAGGTACCAAAAAAGTACCCGCTAGCAGGTAAAAAAAGTACCAGGTACCATGGAACTGCGGTGGAAACGCCAAAAATGCGAGTAGGGGCGAGGCGAGGCGAGCTGATTTCATGCGGTGGAAAAGCGCCATAAGGTAAGCGACCATTTTTTTAACTCTTTCGCTAGCATGCTATCTAAAATGTAGGTTTTTGACTTCTTTAACATTTGGACTCATAGGTATTCATGTGCTTATCAGTCAGGATTTACAACTGACATTCCAACTAGCTGTAAAGATATGCTGTTTGCTAACATTAGCGACCAATGCTGAAATTAGCGCTTAAGCTAATTGCTAGTGCATTAGCATGTGTTTCGCTAGCATGCTATCTAATATGTGGGTTTTTGACTTCTTTAACATTTGGGCTTATATGTATTCATGTGCTTATCAGTCAGGACGGTGGTGGAGGGTAGTGGGGGGGGTATTTGTGTGCATTTTGACCGTTTAGGGTCGTTTTCGGAGGGGGGGGTGGCGATCGGCGTTCGCGGGGGGCGGGGGGGCTCGTGCGGGGGGGTTTGAGGGCAGGGTTCATGTGGTGGGGTCCATAGGAATCTAACAAGATATTGGGGAGGTGTGTGGGAGGTCGGGTTGATGAGCTATGAGCCTATTTGGGGGAGAGGTTTGAGAATCGCGATTAATTTACTTGCACTTTCAAGCGGAGATTGAGACGTTGCGGGGGGCTTGGGGGGGGGGGGGGCGATTTTGGAGGGGTTTGAGGCCAGAGTTAATGTGGTGGGGTCCAGATGAAACGAACCAGGTATTGGGGAGGTGTGTGGGTGGTTGGGATCGGCAGTTCCATAGAGAAACAGTGGGGATTAAATACAGGTCTTTTAGGAATTGCTATTTAAATTGTTGGGGGGGCTTGCTGTAAAACATTCATAATCGTCTGGATACTGGTTGACCTTGCAAACTATTGGTTAGTGTTGTATGGGGAGTCCTGTAGTCCTGTAGTTTATAGATGATTGAACCTGTGTGTCTGCTACTAAGTGATTCATTGCACTGAATGGTTTGATTGACAGTTCATCATTAAGTCATTAATGTACAGACTGCCTGTGTGTATGCACATATATGTATCTAGATATATATATATATATATATATATATATATACGTGTATGTGTGTGTGTGTGTATGTGCGTGTGTGTATGTGCGTGTGTGTTTTTGTTTGTGTATGTGTGTATGTGTTCAGCATATGAACACCTGTTGAAAGCTTGATCTGTCACATACCTAAGCAATGGTAGAAGTCATATTCTGAAAATTACTCAACAGTGTCAGTGATGTATGGGGGAGAGTCCCGGGCCAGAGTCACGCACACTCAAAATTTCTTTAGGAATTTTTTTCTAGTTATACTTATTCTTACGCCGTTTTTTTGGCTCAAAATACCTACCAGAGTTTTTGACGAATATACACAAAAGTTATATCAAAACGTGCGGCTCGGCCCCGACATGTGTGCTATGATTTTTATACGACTTTTGGCGAACAATTCTGCCCCAAAATTGCCAAAAACCACACCAAAAAAATGAATGGGTGTCAATGGCGAGAATGTTTGAGAGGTAGAGTGGATGATGTCATCGCTAGAGTGGAGAGGAGACAGAAAAATCAGTTAAAAAATAAAACATATTCGACTACCATGGCCTCAAATGCACCACTACAGACACAAATATTGTCCTCTAGCTCACACTTGCTTTACTTTATCTGTCAGATTTATTGTTTTAGCTTGACATGCGAAGATTCGGCCGCAGCACCCATGAACAGCCTCATAGACTCCCATGATAAGAGTTGCGGGACTGTAACTAAAAAGAAAGAAAACGAACACTTTTTAGAATTGCTCCCAAGAGCACATTTCTTCACTTGTCAACACAAAATGCCTATGTAGACGTTCAGGAAGGGCTCAGCCTGCTTCACGTTAACCTGGTTTTATGATTGGAAACACGGTTTGGCCAGAAGTCCTTCCTGTTCGAGGGGTGCTGTAAGCCTTTTCTCTCTGTCTGTTCAACTGACATGACAGTTGCAACTGTCAGCTGCAACGTATTAGTTCGTTACTTAGCAACGTGTTTTAAAGAGGAGAGGGGAAGACGGTGGGCATTTTATGAACAGTAATTCATTTCACATTTAATAACTTTAATTGGAGGATATTTACTGGAGGAATCAAATTGGCTCTTTTAGTTTCGGGTGTATTTATAAACTGTACTCCAACTCAACTCTTCCTCTCTGGCTCTAAGTCTCTAATGGCGCTTTTCCACCGCAAATGTAGCACGACTCTACCCGACTATACTCGGTTTGGTAGTTAACACGGGTGGTTTTCCACCGCAAATTGTACCTCAAAAAGTACTTCCTGGTCGTCGGCGAAAGGGGCGTGACATAGGCCCTGACGTCTTTTTGTACGCAACGTAAATAACACCAACGCAACCCACAAGTGGACAGAACCCACATTATAATTTTAGCCATGTTGACGAACTAGTCTTTTGTAACTTATCTGACTTTTAAAAAGCTTGTAGACTGTTGGTGTAATGGACTGTATCTGATAGTAATAAGTATTAGCTGCGGCGCTGTTGCTTTAAGTCGCTCTCGTGACTTCGTCACACTTTCTGGCCAATCAATGGCCGGCCGTCTGCCGACGTCACCTTTTAGCTCGACTTAAGATCGCCTGGTACCTAGAGCAAGAAGGTACCAAAAAAGTACCCGCTAGCAGGTAAAAAAAGTACCAGGTACCATGGAACTGCGGTGGAAACGCCAAAAATGCGAGTAGGGGCGAGGCGAGCTGATTTCATGCGGTGGAAAAGCGCCATAAGGTAAGCGACCATTTTTTTAACTCTTTCGCTAGCATGCTATCTAAAATGTAGGTTTTTGACTTCTTTAACATTTGGACTCATAGGTATTCATGTGCTTATCAGTCAGGATTTACAACTGACATTCCAACTAGCTGTAAAGATATGCTGTTTGCTAACATTAGCGACCAATGCTGAAATTAGCGCTTAAGCTAATTGCTAATGCATTAGCATATGTTTCGCTAGCATGCTATCTAATATGTGGGTTTTTGACTTCTTTAACATTTGGGCTTATATGTATTCATGTGCTTATCAGTCAGGACGGTGGTGGAGGGTAGTGGGGGGGGTTATTTGTGTGCATTTTTACCGTTTAGGGTCGTTTTCGGAGGGGGGGGTGGCGATCGGCGTTCGCGGGGGGTGGGGGGGCTCGTGCGGGGGGGTTTGAGGGCAGGGTTCATGTGGTGGGGTCCATAGGAATCTAACAAGATATTGGGGAGGTGTGTCGGAGGTCGGGTTGATGAGCTATGAGCCTATTTGGGGGAGAGGTTTGAGAATCGCGATTAATTTACTTGCACTTTCAAGCGGAGATTGAGACGTTGCGGGGGGCTTGGGGGGGGGGGGCGATTTTGGAGGGGTTTGAGGCCAGAGTTAATGTGGTGGGGTCCAGATGAAACGAACCAGTTATTGGGGAGGTGTGTGGGTGGTTGGGATCGGCAGTTCCATAGAGAAACAGTGGGGATTAAATACAGGTCTTTTAGGAATTGCTATTTAAATTGTTGGGGGGGCTTGCTGTAAAACATTCATAATCGTCTGGATACTGGTTGACCTTGCAAACTATTGGTTAGTGTTGTATGGGGAGTCCTGTAGTCCTGTAGTTTATAGATGATTGAACCTGTGTGTCTGCTACTAAGTGATTCATTGCACTGAATGGTTTGATTGACAGTTCATAATTAAGTCATGAATGTACAGACTGCCTGTGTGTATGCACATAATATGTATATATATATATATATATACGTGTATGTGTGTGTGTGTGTGTGTGTGTATGTGCGTGTGTGTATGTGTATGTGCGTGTGTGTCTTTCTCAATTAATGTTGGATAAAAAGCACTGTTTTTGTTAATGTGATATCAGAACTGTGACCTAGTGCTTTTCGTGAATTTTGATGCTAGCTTATTGCTGAATTCTGATTTGTTACGTGTTTGATTGCATGTGGATTGATTTGACATTTAACACTGAAACAGCTGTATAACTTTATAATGTTATCTGATATTTATAATGCGGTATCATTTTGATAAAAGGTGTATTTCTAATACCAAAGTCATAGCCATTGATGGCCTAATTCTGGCATTGGATGTATTTGGGTCATTTTACACTCTAAGTTTTTGAAAGCATTTATCACTATTATCAAATTATAACCAAACTAATACTATGCTACTGAACTGTAATGTAAAGTGCTACCTGACACAGAGTGACCAATTGTTTACTGCTTGCTTACTACTTAAACTTAAACTGTGGCAGTGTGCTCAAGTGGAGCTGTCTTTAATCCTGCTGAAATAAGTGTTTACGCTACTACTAGTGCATCAGCATATGAACACCTGTTGAAAGCTTGATCTGTCACATACCTAAGCAATGGTAGAAGTCATGTTCTGAAAATTACTCAACAGTGTCAGTGATGTATGGGGGAGAGTCCCGGGCCAGAGTCACGCACACTCAAAATTTCTTTAGGAATTTTCTACTAGTTTATTTTATTTTATTAGTATGCCACATATATGTTCTATGTTTTCTCATTCCTGCCAAAGGTATTTCTATGTTTGTTAATCTTGCATAGCGAATAAACTCCCATTCTGATTCTGATTCTGAAAGCTAGACGCAGAGTAGGGGGCAGTGACTCTTGCTCTAGAGATTCCCTAAACACAGATAGAAGCAACGGGGCTAATTGAGTATGGAATTTCTTATAACATTCTGGGAGAAACCCATCAGGGCCAAGAGCTTTGCCTGATTGCAATGTGTGACGGTCTAGGTTGTGTTAATGCTGTATCCCTTTAAGTCTGTATTTTGCCCTAATTGGGTGATCTGGCGCAGGTGTGTACCCAACTGGGATGGGCTACAAAGGGACAGCGATCCAGTGTGGCGGGGCCTCCCTTATTAGCTATTTTTGTTTGTTAGAGATCTTATTTAATAAACCTTCTAAAACGTATCCGGTCTGCGTGTGGATTCCTTATTTATGTTACATAATCTTTTGAGCCAAGGTTTGTGACAATTACATTGTAGAACAAGCAACCTCATCCAAATCTATAGATACATCAGGGGCGTCGTTAGCCCTGTTCTTCAGCCCCCTAAATAATTATCGGGATTATTATCGGGCCGCCGAAGAAATACAATAATGAATAAAAATATTTGATTTGGAAATGCTCTCGGTTAAATGTCGTTCACTTAAGCATCAAAAATATAACCCACAAGTTCGAAAAACTAGTAAAAAACGGACGTCTTTGGGAATCGCTGGCTAGCTCGCTCGCTTTCAAAAAGTGCAAAGAGTAACCACGAAATTAAAAACATGTAGGTTATCAGTCAGTCCCACCAAAGCAAGGCGTTAACGTTAGCCAACAGATCCAGGCTAACTTAGTTGCCAGTCAAGTAACGTTGACATTGAGTGGCTGCTAATGAGAGAAACTTTGGCTAGGTTAGCTAAACAATAGCCTGACAGCAAACTAGCAGGCCGATAAACTCAATGCCACTGATGGCATTGCCGTAAATCAGTAAGCCGCCATAACGTTACAAACTACAGAATACAAAATGCTGTCACATAGTCCAACTGATTTTTACCCCGAAGAAAATATACTATCAAACCAGCTCCGAGCCTCCACCGGCGAATCAAAGTGGAGTTTTGAATCGCCATGGTCGATGCGGAGTTGGGCAGGGAGAACTGCACACCTTTCTCCTTCAAGCAGCATCTGATGCCGGTGAAAGCAGCCCTCTTCTTAGCTACGCTGGCATTCAGGTCCGGGAAAATATAGACCGTCATGGATAAGCTGCTTCTTGTTGACCATGAGTATTTATATTTTAAACATCATATCACAATCGTCCTAGACAAAGTCAAATCTGGGCCATATTCTAGTAGTGTCAAAGTGTCTAGTAGTGTCAAACCATGTTCATTCCTCTTTCTCATAGCTATGCCTTGCCTGCTTCTCCTACGGCTCTTAAGGCCAGACTCACTGAAGCTGTAGCAAGAGTGGAGAGGCTTGAGCGAGAGAAGAAGAACACCATGGCTAGAGAGAAGAGGGCAACGACCACAGTGAAGAGTCTTTTGGGGAATTGAGGGAAAATAATCTCATTAATGAAGAATTCAAAGACAGGCTTGATTTCTACTCGGGTAAAATGAAGTTAACCCTTTGAAATGTATGTACATATTCTTCTTACACTCTTTATTAAACTCCTTTGTTATTAATGACTACATTTTATCTTATACAATTTCAGATCTTCAAATAGACTTCATGGCAAAGCAGGACAATGAGTACTCAAAAGACCACAGAGAGTTTGCCTTCACACTCCATCTATGGTCCAAAGGCATACAAATACCTCAGAGAGACTAACATATTTCCCCTACCTCATCCACATACATTACAAAGGTATTATTAATGTTGTTGAATTGAATTTGTTTGAAAATACTGTTGCAAATACGTTAAATAGATACTTCTCAATGTTTTATCAGATGGCTGTGTTCGGTGGATGACAAGCTTGGCTTAAACAAGATGCTGGATATGCTAAAGAGAAGATGCCAGGAAGCCCAGGCTAAATATGGATGTGTTGCACTTATGTTGGATGCCATGGCCATCAGGAAACATGTGCAATATCATCCACATAACCAGTCAATGTCTGGTTTTGTAGACATGGGTGATGGAAATAATGAGATCGATGTTGCTACTGAGGCTCTTGTGTTCATGGTAGTTGGCCTACAAGGACATTGGAAGGCTCCTATTGCATATTACCTGACGAAGTCAGTGACTGAATCTTTCTCTGCAGGCATACAATCCAATTGCAACGACCACCGGACAGATCAGTTGGGGGTACATCAATCATCTCAATGATGTGCAAAAAAAAGATGGACTGCATGCAGCCAATGAAATCACAGACAAACATGTCTACTTTGAGAACCACAAGATGAGGGTGTCCCTGGCTGCACAGACACTGAGTCGCTCCGTGTCAGTTGCTCTTCACACAATGAGGGATCTTGGGTACTCTCAGTTTAAAGACTGTGAGTCATTGAGGTAATAAATGATCAGAAAACCAAGTAAGTGTTAAAAGAAATTACTTATCAAAATGTGATTTGAGCATCAGGAACAAATTGTAGAAAATTCTGACTGTCTCTAAGTTCAACAACAGTACTATAGATGAGTATTGATTACAACTATCTGATACCTAATGAAACCCTGTAATGATAGTGATTTAAATGCTGATATTTCTTTACAGATGATTGACAGGCTGTTTGATACAATGAATGGTCACATTCTGCTTAAGGATTTAAAGGTCCCGTTCATAAGATGCTCTGTCCTCTGCATCAGGTTCATAATATGCTCTGTCCTATGCATCAGGTTCATAAGATGCTCTGTCCTCTGCATCAGGTTCATAAGATGCTCTGTACTCTACATCAAGTTCATAAGATGCTCTGTCCTCTGCATCAGGTTCATAAGATGCTCTGTCCTCTGCATCAGGTTCGTAAAATGCTCTGTACTCTGCATCGAGTTCATAAGATGCTCTGTCCTATGCATCAGGTTCATAAGATGTTCTGTAGTCTGCATCAGGTTCATAAGATGCTCTGTCCTCTGCATCAAGTTCATATGATGTTACTGTTGCAATGTTTTTCCTTTTTTTAAATGACTTGAGTAATGTATGTATTGTATGCCTGTTTTCCATACAAGGTGGCTGGAATAACAATCCATCTGCACGCCAGTTCCAGGCCATCTTCCGCCGTCTGATGGTTCAGTGTGGTGTCTCGCCTAGTGAGACAGGCAATGTTGCAACCCAAGATTACACTGTGTCCCTGTCTGCGGTAGAGCTGTCCTCTGCTGAAACTGCTGAAGAGCATCGATCTCCATTCTCCAACATTTCAGCTGTTTTGAGTGACCACAGCTATCTTCTCACTCGGTTTGGTGGTCTGGTTGAAAATGCTCTGGTGTACATTGCAGGGTTTGTAGTCTGGCAGATTCTGCGAAAGATGTCCTGTGATGTGTGCCATGTAAGCTTGGTCAAAGATGCTGTACCTTCATCATTTGATGAGAGATACCACCTTCTAGCCCTGAAAAACAATGGTGGTTTAGTAATTCCATTACAAGGCACAGTGAAGGTGCTGAGAGCTGCAGAGAGGGAGATTCGCCAAGCTTCAGCAAGATTAGATTAGATTAGGTAAACCTTTATTTGTCCTCCAGGGGGTGGAAATTGCAGTTCACAACAGCAGCAGGGTAAGGTACAGCACACAGAGTTGCAGGGTAATATAACAATAATGACAATAACAATAATAATAGCAATAGGCGGGCACAATAAAGTCCAAAATAAAAAATAAGAAAATAAGTCAGTTACAGTTTTTTTTATTGCTTAAGCACGATTTTCAAAACAGGACCCATGTTGTCAAAACACTACACACAATTAGCACCACCACACACACAACTAGCAAAACACTACAGATCCTTTGCAAAACTAAACACTCTTGTAAAAACGATACACTTCTTTTGAAAAACCACACTTTGTTACCTTATGAAATATACACCGTTTACATTACTATACTATGTTTGCACGAGTTACACTCGGCTGGGATAAACCTAAAACACTTTAAGCATTTCTACTTCCCTATGATTCGAGTAGGCTACTATGAACAAAGTACAAATAAAATCTAAATTCACCAAACAAGACCAATGTTGCAGATTGAAGACACTCTTTCTCAACATGTCCAAAATGTTGACATGGAGATTCATAATACTGTAACAAAACATCACTTTACGCCTCATCTACGTAAATTAACTCATGCTGGATCTCCTCTCCATCCATTCGTAAAACCCCCTGAAAAACAGTGGCAGGCAAAATTGTTCAGTGTAGATCTAGTATACATATTACAAGACAGTATGCAAGATCACACTGCTAAAGTCAATACATACCTCTGCATAATCATGCCACAGTAGCTTCACCCTTTCAGAATTGCGCTCGAAAGGCACTTGATAAATTCACTTCATTTGAAGTCAGATGGCTCAATGGGTTAAGGTGTTGGCCTCATGATCGGAAGGTTGTGAGATCCAGCCCCGGCTGTGGCTATATGACGTTGTGTCTTGGGCCCTACTTGACTCAGGGAGAATGTCCCTGTACTTACTGTAAGTCGCTTGTAAGTACACAAGAAATAAGATTTCCTGTGTACTTACATTACAGTTTTTTGGGGGTTTGCTTAAACACAAAAATGTAAAGTAGTACACTATTAGCAAAACCTTACACCCAAGAAGCAAAACATCAGCCCATATTTGCACAACTATAAGCACATTGTCAACTTCACACTTGTTGCAAAACTCTACACACAGTGATTTGCAAAACACTAAACACACTTAACATACATACACACAAAAATCTATCATTAAGTTACTTCATTGCAATACCAAAGCACTGACTGTCAAATTACCACACCATCCAACCAATTGGTTCAACACAGTCATCAGGTGTGCAAACACTTGTTTGCTTAATTGTAGACACACCAATCAGGTGTATAAACACCATAAAAAGCAACAGGTGAGTTCATCGGTCTTCAAGCACAATGGAAAGAGTCAGAGAAAGAGTAAAACGAGGAGGAGAACAAGGAGGACGAGAACAAGGAGAAAGATGAGGAGAACAAGGAGGACGAGGAGGAATCAACAGAGGAAAAGATGGAGGCTGTGATGGAGGTAGAAGTAGAGGAAGACAAGAAGGTGCTCAAAAGTGACAAGTGAGATTCCTGCAACACTGTTTGACCACATTGTCAACCAGAGTGTCAGATGGCTCAACGGATTAAGGTGTTGGCCTCATTATCGGAAGGTTGTGAGATCAAGTCCTGGCTGTGGCTATATGACGTTGTGTCCTTGGGCCCTACTTGCCTCAGGGAGAATGTCCCTGTACTTACTGTAAGTCGCTTTGGATAAAAGCGTCTGAAAAAAACAAACATGTTCAAATGACGTAAATTTATCAAGTGCCTTTCGAGCGCAGTTCTGAAAGGGTGAAGCTACTGTGGCGTGATTATGCAGAGGTATGTATGGACTTCAGCAGTGTGATCTTGCATACTGTCTTGTAATATGTATACTAGATCCACGGGCCCTGTTTTGAAAATCGTGCTTAAGCAATCAAAAATAACTGTAATCAATACTGAACACACCTTCTATGAAGACTGTTGCAACGTCATTACAGCCTGACTGTCACTATCTATGTTTACATTCTTGTGCCCTATAAAAGAATGCTCTCTTGCCTTCGTCCGGGAGAGAGCCATGATTGAGACCTAAGCTGTACTGTCTTCATTTTGTTGCCAGAGGTCTGGTCATTTCTCTCCCAATCTGCTGGTTGTTACAGTTTTTTTTTTGATTGCTTAAACACTAAAATTAAAAGTAGTACACTATTAGCAAAACCTTACACCCAAGAAGCAAAACATCAGCCCATATTTGCACAACTATAAGCACATTCTCAACTTCACACTTGTTGCAAAACTCTACACACAGTGATTTGCAAAACACTAAACACACTTAACATACATACACACAAAAATCTATCATTAAGTTACTTCATTGCAATACCAAAGCACTGACTGTCAAATTACCACACCGTCCAACCAATTGGTTCAACACAGTCATCAGGTGTGCAAACACTTGTTTGCTTAATTGAAGACACACCAATAAGGTGTATAAACACCATAAAAAGCAGCAGGTGAGTTCATCGGTCTTCAAGCACAATGGAAAGAGTCAGAGAAAGAGTAAAACGAGGAGAAAGAGGAGGAGAACAAGGAGGACGAGGAGGAATCAACAGAGGAAACGATGGAGGCCATGCTGGAGGTAGAGGTAGAGGAAGACAAAAAGGTGCTCAAAGAGGACCGAATCTGACAAGTGAGATTCCTGCAACACTGTTTGACCACGTTGTCAACCAGGGTGTCAGATGGCTCAATGGGTTAAGGCGTTGGCCTCATGATCGGAAGGTTGTGAGATCAAGTCCCGGCTGTGGCTATAGGACGTTGTGTCCTTGGGCCCTTCTTGCCTCAGGGAGAATGTCCCTGTACTTACTGTAAGTCGCTTTGGATAAAAGTGTTGGCAAAAAAACAAACAAACATGTTCAAATTAAGTAGATTTATGAAGTGCCTTTCGAGCGCAGTTCTGAAAGGGTGAAGCTACTGTGGCATGATTGTGCAGAGGTGTGTATTGACTTTAGCAGTGTGATCTTGCATACTGTCTTGTAATATGTATACTAGATCCACACTGAACAATTTTGCCTGCCACTGTTTTTCAGGGAGTTTTACGAATGGATGGAGAGGAGATCCAGCATGAGTTCATTTACGTAGATGAGGCGTAAAATGACGTTTTGTTACAGTATTATGAATCTCCATGTCAACATTTTGGGCATGTTGAGAAAGAGTGTCTTCAGTCTGCAACATTGGTCTTGTTTGGTGAATTTAGATTATATTTGTACTTTGTTCATAGTAGCCTACTCTAATCATAGGGAAGTAGAAATGCTAAAAGTGTTTTAGGTTTATCACAGCAGAGTGTAACTCGTGCAAACAAGGTATAGTAATGTGAAGTAATGTGTGTTTCATAGGGTAACAAAGTGTGGTTTTTCAAAAGAAGTGTATAGTTTTTACAAGAGTGTTTAGTTTTGCAAAGGATCTGTAGTGTTTTGCTAGTTGTGGGTGTGGTTGTGCTAATTGTGTGTAGTGTTTTGACAACATGGGCCCTGTTTTGAAAATCGTGCTTAAGCAATCAAAAAAAACTGTAAATACTTATTTAATCCAGAACTCAACTGAACTGTCACTCCGTTTATGAAGAGACGGACGAAACACTTTCTTCAACACTTGCCTCAGGAAGAAAATCGTGCTTAAGCAATAAAAAAAAACTGTAATGGAAAAATGAATTCAAAAGTTTATCAGGATGTTTTGCAGGTGTAGCGCCTCTCTAGTTGGTGTAGCTATAGTGAGAGGTAGCTAACCTGAGCTCTTCTTTATTTCTCTTTTTATCTATCAATAAAATGGGTTTCTGTAATACAGTTTTTTTTTCAATTGTTTACACGCAATTTTGAAAACAGAGTTATTTTCGTCAAAATATAATCACAATTATCCAAACACCACAATCAATTAGCAAAATTCCTAGATTGTTTGCAAAATGACACACTTCAGTCAAAACATACACATTTCAGTCAAAACATACACACTTCAGTCAAAACATATACACATATTTGTGAAAATGCTATTTGTTTTCATTTAACCAACAAAGTCATCAATGATCATACACTATTTCATTTTTTGGGGGGGAGAAAAACATTATTCATGATTTGTTTTTAGATACATTTGGTCCTCTTCTTCTTTGTTCAGGTTCTATCACCTCTTCAAGTCCTTCTCTACCTCTTCCTCTACCTAGGTGTCTTCCTCTACCGCCTTCTCCTCTTCCTCTACCTTCTCCTCTTCCTATGCCTCTTCCTCTACCTCCTTCTCCTCTTCCTCTACCTTCTACTCTACCTATGCCTTTTTCTCTACCTCCTTCTCCTCTTCCTCTACCGCCTTCATCTCCTCTTTGAGCTCCCCCTCTCATTCTCACTCTTCTTCTTCCTCTAACTCAGTGATACTACTACAATTTCTTTCACAAGAGCCACATTGGCCGAGCAAAATCAAGGGAAGAGCCACCTTTAAGACACACCCCCTTGTCTTGTTATGTTAATTTCTACATATAAATTCCATATCCCACAAAAAAAGAAACAACACAGCCAATACATTTTCAATTAAGACCATATATATCTTAATACTGGGATGAGCGGAAACTGGCATGCATGTCCTTGACTTTCTTCATGTTGTATTTGTAGTTTGTTGTTGCAATCACAGTGAGGCATTCAAGATGAGCATGGGTCAGTCCGTTTCCTCTTGATAGTGTTCACGGTTGAAAATGTTGACTCACAGGTGTATGTGCTCATGAAGAAAGACATCACTTTCTGTGCAAGTGGTTTCAAACTGGGAAAGTCTACTTCAGAAACCAAACTCCAGAAGTGGACAACACCTGCTCCAGGGGCGTCGTTAGCCCTGTTTTAGGGGGGGGCCCTAAAATGTTCTTCAGCCCCCCTAAATAATTATAGAGATTCTTATCGGGCCGCCGAAGAAATACGCTAATTACAGTTTTTTTCAATTGTTTACACGCAATTTTGAAAACAGAGTTATTTTTGTCAAAATATAATCACAATTATCCAAACACCACAATCAATTAGCAAAATTCCTAGATTGTTTGCAAAATGACACACTTCAGTCAAAACATACACACTTCAGTCAAAACATACATCCATCCATCCATCCATCCATTATCTTCCGCTTATCCGGGGCCGGGTCGCAGGGGCAGCAGTCTGAGCATGGAATCCCAGACTTCCCTCACCGCACACACCTCCTCCAGCTCCTCCGGGGGGATCCCGAGGCGTTCCCAGGCCAGCCGTGTCCTAGGTCTTCCCCGGGGCCGCCTCCCGGTGGGACATGCCTGGAACACCTCCCGGGGGAGGCGTCCAGGAGGCATCCTAAACAGATGCCCGAGCCACCTCAACTGGCTCCTCTCGACGTGGAGGAGTAGCGGTTCTACTCCGAGCTCCTCCCGTGTGACCGAGCTCCTCACCCTATCTCTAAGGGAGCGCCCAGCCACCCTGCGGAGGAAACTCATTTTGACCGCTTGTATCCGCGATCTTGTCCTTTCGGTCATGACCCAAAGCTCATGACCATAGGTGAGAGTAGGAATGTAGATTGACCGGTAAATCGAGAGTTTCGCCTTGCGGCTCAGCTCCTTCTTCACCACGACAGTCCGGTACAGAGACTGCATCACTGCAGACGCTGCACCGATCCGCCTGTCAATCTCACGTTCCGTCCTTCCGTCACTCGTGAACAAGACCCCGAGATACTTGAACTCCTCCACTTGAGGCAAAGGCTCCCCACCCACCCAGAGGGGGCAAGCCACCTTTTTCCGGTCGAGTACCATGGCCTCGGATTTGGAGGTGCTGATCCTCATCCCAGCCGCTTCACACTCGGCATCAAACCGCTCCAGAGCATGCTGGAGGCCCCGGCTCGAGGAAGCAAACAGGACAACATCATCCGCAAACAGCAGAGATGAGATCCCGTGCTCCCCGAACCGGAAACCCTCCGCCCCCTGGGCGGCCTAGAAATTCTGTCCATATAAACAATGAACAGAACCGGTGACAAAGGGCAACCCTGGCGGAGTCCAGCATGCACCCGGAACAGGTCTGACCTATTGCCGGCAATGCGAACACAGCTCCTACTTCGGTTGTACAAGGAACGGACGGCCCCTAACAAAGGGCCCCGGACCCCGTACTCCCGAAGTACCCCCCACAGGACACCACGAGGGACACAGTCGAATGCCTTCTCCAGATCCACAAAACACATGTAGACTGGTTGGGCAAACTCCCATGAACCCTCGAGCACCCGGTAGAGGGTGTAGAGCTGGTCCAGTGTTCCGCGGCCAGGACGAAAACCACACTGCTCCTCCTGGATCCGAGGTTCGACTATTGGCTGGATTCTCCTCTCCAGTACCCTGGTGTAGACCTTACCGGGGAGGCTGAGGAGTGTGATTCCTCTGTAATTGGAACACATCCTCCGGTCCCCCTTCTTAAATAGGGGAACCACCACCCCGGTCTGCCAATCCATAGGCACTGTTCCAGACCGCCACGCGATGCTGCAGAGGCGTGTCAACCAGGACAGTCCTACAACATCCAGAGACTTCAGGTACTCAGGACGGATCTCGTCCACCCCCGGAGCCCTGCCACCAAGGAGCCCATCGACTACCTCAGTGACTTCAGCCCGGGTGATAGGCGGGTCCGCCCCGAAGTCCCCAGTCTCTGCTTCCTCCTCGGAAGACGTGACGGCAGGATTGAGGAGATCCTCAAAGTATTCCTTCCACCGTCCGACAACATCCCCAGTCGACGTCAACAGCTCCCCACCCGCACCGTAAACAGTGTTGGTGAAGCACTGCTTCCCCCTCCTGAGGCGCCGAACGGTTTGCCAGAATTTCCTTGGGGCCGACCTATAGTCCTTCTCCATGGCCTCCCCGAACTCCTCCCAGACCCGAGTTTTTGCCTCTGTGACTACCCGAGCCGCGGCACGCTTGGCCTGCCGGTACCGGTCAACTGTTTCGGGAGTCCCACAAGCCAGAACGGCTCGATAGGACTCCTTCTTCAGTTTGACGGCATCCCTTACTTCCGGTGTCCACCACCGGGTTCTGGGATTGCCGCCGCGACCAGCACCAGAGACCTTGCAACCGCAACTCCGGACTGCCGTATTGACAATGGAGGTCGAGAACATGGTCCATTCAGACTCGATGTCCCCAGCCTCCCCCGGGATCTGTGAGAAGCTTTCCCGGAGGTGTGAGTTGAAGATCCCTCTGACAGACGGGTCTGCCAGACGTTCCCAGCAGACCCTCACGATACGTTTGGGCCTGCCAAGTCTGTCTAACTTCCCCCCCCGCCAGCGGATCTGACTCACAACCAGGTGGTGATCGGTTGACAGCTCCGCCCCTCTCTTCACCCGAGTGTCCAAGACACACGGCCGCAGGTCAGAAGACACGACAACAAAGTCGATCATCGACCTTCGGCCTAGAGTGTCCTGGTGCCACGTGCACTGATGGACACTCTTGTGCTTGAACATGGTGTTAGTTATGGACATACCGTGACTAGCACAGAAGTCCAAAAACAGAACACCACTCGGGTTCCGATCAGGGGGGCCGTTCATCCCAATCACCCTTCTCCAGGTGTCACTGTCATTTCCCACGTGGGCGTTGAAGTCCCCCAGTAGAACAAGTCCCCCAGTCGGCGCACTGTTCAGTACGCCTCCCAAAGACTCCAAGAAGGCCGGGTACTCTGCACTGCTGTTCGGCCCGTAGGCCGCCACAATAGTGAGAGACCTGTCCCCGGCTTTTAGGCGCAGGGACGCAACCCTCTCGTTCACCGGAGTAAACTCCAACACGTGGCGACTGAGCTGTGGGGCTATAAGCAAACCCACGCCAGCCCGCCGCCTCTCCCCACGGGGAACGCCAGAGAAATGAAGAGTCCAGCCTCTCTCAAGGATAATGGTTCCAGAGCCCAAATTGTGCGTGGAGGCGAGGCCGACTATATCTAGCCGGTAACGCTCGACCTCCCGCACAAGCTCGGGCTCCTTCCCCGCCAGCGTGGTGACATTCCATGTCCCCAGCGCTAGAGACTGTGTGCGCGGCTCTGGTCGTCCGGGCGCCTGCCCCTGACCACCGCCCAAATCACACAGCACCGGCCCCTTACGGTCCTTCCTGCGGGTGGTGGGCCTACGGGAAGGTGGTCCCACGTCGCCTTTTCGGGCTGGGCCCGGCCGGGTCCCATGGGAAAAGACCCGGCCACCAGGCAAATGTATTGTTGCTAATCAAGCAAACTTTTCAGGGCTCAGTTTTTAATTGTGACTCCCATCAGATGGGAGGTATCCTTCTCGCAATCACCAGGCACAAAATCAGGTGATAAGGGGTCATCACTGTTCTCTCCTGGAAAAAGAAATAAATGCCTTTTATAAATTACATCTAAAACAAACCATTCAGTCAGACAATCAGATACTTAGTAATACTAGTAGTAGGCCTACTCTTCTAAATTCTTATGTGAGGCAGGTGTGGGATACTACAAAAATATACAATTTTATTCACAAATTATTTTTCTACCCTAGTTTTATTCATGAATAACTAATATGTGCAATAAGTTTGTAAAATGTAATTTGACTTACCATGTAAAAAGTGCTCCCTGCAAATCTGTGCGTACTTTGAGGGTTTCCAATTCTTACGATTTATTGCTGCTACCCATCGCCGTCTTCTGTATTCATCAGCAGGTATACGAAAAAAATATATACGATAATGATAAAAAAGCTCATTTCAGTCAAGACACTCACGTGATGATTGATATAAAGAATATTTATTGATGACCGTACATGGAATATGTTTGACTTTGGCGGAGTGGAATGTCTAAGGGGAAGCGCTCCCTACCGCCTCGAGCGACACATACGTGCACACATATATGACATGAGGCATGGAGCAATAGATATATAATCCCCCTGATACAGATATACATACATTCAGACAGACATACAGATATGCATAAATTCAGACAGACAGACAACCGGGGGAGAAAGGGGACGGTGGTGGGAGGCAACAGTAATGATCCTAACCGTTCTGTGTGAGTGTTGGATCTCCGTGCAGCCTTTTAAGGCAGTCTTACCGGGCGGAGCCCCAATGGGCTTGCACTAGCCAGGTCAGGTGTGTTCATGATTGATTGTTTGCACTACCTGTTTGCTTGAACTGTTAATGTATGTGAACTGTGGTGTGTGATGAGTATCAGTGTACTGAATGATTGAAGTGTATGCTGAGTGTATGATGAGTTATGTGAATGAATGATGATATGTACTTGATGACTGAGTGATGACGCGGGCAGCCCGAGTGCCGTTGCCAGAACTAGCTTCGCCCATTTGGGTTTACAGCCTTTCCTGTGAATGCAGCCAACAGCACAACATGATATCACCATTTTAAATCGATAAATAATCAATGAAATTTTGCTTAACAAGGGAGACTTTCTATACCTTTACTGCGCACATTGAATACTATTGCCGTCCGTCATGGCAGAGTGGGCGTTCCTCAGACGAGGAAATACTAAGGAAGTCAAGGAAATACTAAGCATGTTGCATGTTGTACGTTGAACATACAGTTTAGAAATAAGTACTATAGATGAGTATTGATTACATATATAGTGCTAGTTATTTATGCATGAAAAGTTCATGGCATGAGTTCCGTTACGAATAAGATGCTTTGTTCTCTGCATCAGGTTCATATGATGCTACTGTTGCAATGGTTTTTCCTTTAGTTTTGTTTGCTAACATGATGCTCTTTTATTTCAATGTTTTTCTGTGTTTAGTTTTATTTGTCGGAATTATCTTGTATTCAGTGTGTTTCAGATCCTGGATGTTTCTAAATGGTATGTATTACACAACATCAAGCACAGGTAGGTGTCAAAAAGGTATGTATTGCCTGCGTTCTTGTTCTCAAGTTATCCCAGTTCTGCAACTACATTGTTCCTAGTTGGGTAAGTGTCCTACAAGTATACTGTATGAGTTAAACAAGAAACTTATCATGATCAGAGTAATAAAATGTTTTTCTTTTGCAGGTACTTGTCGGTCATCGGATTTGTCATTAACATGGACACGTTGATGCTGATGATTCCTGAACTGCTCCTAGTTCAGCGGTATTTCCTCACCTACAGGTTCAGCCAGGATCACTTTGAGCTCCTGTTTAATTCCATCAGTCTCAGGTAGGGTTGATGTTCTTTAAATTGCAATAAATTCTGAAAATGACTTATGAGTAATGTAAGTATTGTATGCCTGTTTTCCATACAAGGTGGCTGGAATAACAAGCACGCCAGTTCCAGCCCATCTTCCGCCATCTGTTGGTTCGGTGTGGTGTCTCGCCTAGTGAGACAGGCAATGTTGCAGCCCAAGATAACACTGTCCCTGTCTGCGGTAGAGGTGTCCTCTGCTGAAACTGCCGAAGAGCATCCATCTCCATTCGCCAACATTTCGGCCGTTTTGAGTGACCACAGCTATCTTCCCACTCGGTTTGGTGGTCTGGTTGAAAATGCTCTGGTGGTTAGAGGCTTCCGGTGAGCGGGATGGAGAAGTTGTGTTTTTCCAGGCTCCTGCCACACATTTTACATTTTGACCATTATTCACTTAAATATTCTCAATCATTGTCTTTGACACACCAAACCGTGTTTAAAAGTGTCTTATCAGCCAACATGTCATCTAGGTCAACCAAACCGGACAAGAAAAAACAAGAACAAACTTCTGCGGCTAACCCTGCTATCTATAATGCTATGTTGGCAAGCATGCTAGCCGACCTCAGAGCGGATCTGCTAACTGAGCTGGACTCACTTTCGAGAGGCACCTGCCTGCAGTCCTCTGCTGGGAGGCAGCTCTGCTGAGCGGCAGCTCTGCTCCAGGGCAGGAAGTACATTTCAAAATAAAAGCGCAAGATTTCAGAATAAAAGCGCAAATTCATATAAAAGCGCATTTCCTCCCAAATGCATTAATTAGTAAACACATTAGATTACGTTAAATCAATGAATTCCTTGTCTATAGTTTAAATCGTTATATCATATTTATATAGTAAACTTTAGACAAGAAGCCAGACTAATATACACTGCACTGCGTAACTTAGTCATTACGAAAAATAAAGGGTGGGTGATATGACTCAGGGCTCAATAATGTATTTGTAGCCTACTACAAAGCTGAGCATCGTGACAAGATAAGGTAAAAATGTTGATAACTGAAAACAATGGAGGTTAGGAATAACATCGCTCAGTGCAAGTTATGACTCCTATTCATCAGCCTACATTTCGTGAGACGTCATAAGCCTATACATTTTATTGTGTACTATACAATACTTCACTGCCTTTTCATTATATTAATAATAAATTGTCATTGAACCTTATTGCACTGATGTTTTTCATGTTTGGCTCTATATCTATGATATGTACAGTATAATCCAAGCAAATTATTCAATGATCAATGATAACATGTAAAACACACCAAGTCACAATATAATTTGACTTTATTCTCGCAGACAATAAACTCATTTAGCTGTTTGACATTCAGATTAGGCCAAATATTTTCTTTGGTCCATTATTTCTGCACAGAATTTCCACATCTTCTGTGTTGTGAAATGTGGATTTGAAGGGCTCCAGGATTGTTTCCTTTTCAAGGTCATTCCACACCTTCCCATACTACCTTAGCCTGGTTCTCTTCCCCCATGCACAGGATTTCAGGCAGGTCCACTTTGGCAGAGAACAATTATTAAAATCAACCCACTCATGATCAGAATCAGAATCTGTTTTAATGGCTATGCAAGTTTAACAAACACAGAATTTACATTAGCATGGAAGAGCAAGATAGAACATATATGTAACATGATAAGAACATAATATAAAAAAAAATTTAAATGGTGTAAAAAGGTCAGGGGGGTATATATACAGCATTGCAAAACAGTGGTACAACAGTAAGTAATTTTAAGGTGTCAAAAGGGGTTTTGAGTGCAAAAGTGGCTTGTGCAGTGGGATGCTGGATGGGGGTGTTTGTGGCAAAGTCATTCCGAGTCCTTGGCCCTATTGAAGAGTGCAGTGGCTGAAGGGTAGAAGCGTTCTTATGGCGAGAGGTTTTGGTCCTGGGTGAAGCAGAGGGTGTCCTAGGCGGGAGGCAAGTCTGACTGAGACCTCAGCCAGATTTTTCCTGAAAATATATATAGATAAGCAAAATGGTCAGTTGTAATATACATAACACAGGCTCCAAAAAGAAAAGATCTCATCAGTGCCCTTGTTACGTGTGGGGTTTTATGTGTCTTGTTTGGTTCTGTGTTGTGTTGGTTTTGTCTCCCTCTTCTGTTCCTACCTTTCATTTTCCCAGATGCACCCCTGGTTCCTGTCATCATCCATCACCTGTTCCCAGTCACCAATCAAGCAATCCCACACCTTATATATACTCCCCTTTGTGTTCAGTTGGGTCTCTTCTGTTCGGCTGATGTCTTTTCTGTTTGGCTGAGAGCTCTCCTCTGTTTGCAAATAGCTCTTCAGTTTTTTTTAATAGGTATCGTATGGTTATTTGATTATCCACATTGTTTGTGTATTTATTTTGTTTTACACACAGGGACAAGTGAGGACAGTAAGATACCCTGGGGTCTACATCTACCATCACGTAGGTTTACCTGCTGTTACAACCCTAGGTTAGAGTGAGCACCACCCTCTGTATTTATAGGTGCTTAGCACCTGTCAAAGGGGGGATGGGTTATTGTTTCTTTCTTTTATTTGGTGCCACTTTAAGTCCTCCTTGATCCCTGTGTTGTAGTTCTTGTAAATAAAGATCATTGATTTATAATCCGTTCAGTTTTCCTGCTGTTGTGTTGCTGCACCCTCACCCACCATGTCTGTTGCCTTATGTTGCGCCCTTTCACTGAGTGACAACAGGGGGGGCGTAACAGCCCTCCTTTAATATGTCCATCTAGACATTGTTCAAATTACATAAATATGGAAATGAAAATGCTGGTTTCTGACCTGAAACGAAATAAAAACTCTGATGTAACCCAAACAAATTTATAATTTTACCTCAGTAATGTTATCCACCTTCCTTTTCATCAGCCTAAACACTGGCGGTACTTCATCTCGCAAGAGGGCTTTAGATGCATCCGTCCAGTGGGCGAACACCTTTCCATGGCTGAAAAAATGATTCAACAATAGAAAACCCCCAAAATGTTTTTCTAAAAACATTAAGTCGTTCAAATATCATAGTCTTTGCGGTCTCACCTTCCAAGGTCAACATTTTCCATGAGGATTATACACCACCACCGTCGCAAAAGTGGCATGTCCAGCTGAAAATTTAACAACCCCCCCCCCACAAAAAATAAGATCATTATGTCATAATTAGGTTTTGTTGTAGTAATTTTGAGCTATTTTAATTGCATGAATCAACTTACAATAGAAAAGTCAAAGGGAGCTTCCAAAGTGGTGTAAAGGGCATTCTAGGAATAAAACATAGTAATTTTTAAGTAATTGTGATATCTTTGAACACACATAATTACACAAATAATGTGTACTACCATCAACATGAAGATACCACAGTCAATCCCATATGGTTGATGTGGAAAATCCTACATATCAGAAAGAAGTGAAATATTAAATTATTGTTTAGCAGTGTATTGAATAAAATATATACATTCACATACGTATTAGGAGAGTGATCAGCAGGAGGTGGGGACACACCTTTCAACAGTGATCAAACGGCTCTTTGGAGACTGTGGTCTGCAGGGGGTGGGGGCACACCTTTCAGTTGTCAAACCACTGTTTGGAAACTGTGATCTGCAGGGGGTGGAGGGACACATTTTAACATATTGATCAAACTGGGCCTAGACGTCCTTGGATTAACTGGTGTTACACAAATGTGTATCTACAGGTTTAGGAGACAGACAGGAATCAACATTTACATCTGGAGGTCAGAGGGCCATTCTAAATGTGAAATTATATCCTCAGTATCCTAAAATAAAAGTACTGATGGCGCAGAAGCTATTCATATTCGTTTAGTTTATATACTGTAGTATACAACAGGTAGAACATTAAAAAAGTAAAAATGAGCCATGTACTCTTTCACATTTTGTACCCTGTATATTCTGATTATACTGTTCATACTGTGTATATTCTGATTCTGATTCTGATTAGATGATTCAATTTTAATGTCATTACACAGGTACAAGTACAGGCTAACGAAATACAGTTAGCATCCAACCAGAAATGCAAAACAGTTATATAGAAAACAGAATATAATAAATATAAGTATACTCAGAATATACACAGTATGAACAGTATAATCTGAATATACAGGGTGGGTACAGATTAAAGTGATTTAACACAAATGTACAGCTGTTGAGTACAAGATGCTACAGTATTAAACATAAATTACACAGAGTAACAGAGTATACAATAATATTCTGTTGTAATAACTGCTTTGCACTTCTGGTTGGATGCTAACTGTATTTCGTTAACCTGTACTTGTACCTGTGTAATGACATTAAATTGAATCTAATCTAAATTTTTGACGATACCCAGCTAATGCAAGAAGAGTTTACAAAAATGTATTATAACGTTACACACAAACAAATGCGAAAAGTGACTTAACGTTATGCCCTATACATTTAATAAACCATGATAACAGCTAATGCAAGGAGAGTTTACAAAAATGTTTTGTAACGTTACATACAAATGCGAACGTTTAATAATCCCTGATAATTTGTTGATGAAAGTAAACTTTGACGTTAAGAAGACTTGTAACATTCGGTAATTATTCGGTAAATCATTAAAGACTTCTATGACGTTATTGTTTTACGGAACTTATATTGACAATAAATCATGCATTTACTTTCTGTGGAAAATCTGCAATTTACCGCAACTAGGAAGAGATATGGTCTGTGTCGTGAAATCCAGGTGAAATCCAGGTTTAAATGTCCTCACTTCCCCCCGCTGCCCCCCGAAATTTTTTAACAATAAATGCGTCACTTCCTGCCTTGGAGCAGAGCTGCCGCTCCGTAGAGCTGCCTCCCAGCAGAGGACTGCCGGCAGGTACTCTTGTCACTTTCTGTCAGATTTGAGAACAAGCTCGCTGCCATTGACACTAAATTAGATGGGATGCAGTCCACGGTGAACAATCATGAGCAGCGTATCTGCAATGTGGAATCTGCGCTGAACCAACTGCAATGGCTAGAAACACAGGTAACCTCTATGGCTGAAGATAACGCAAAGCTGAAAGCTAAGCTCGTAGACCTAGAGGGGAGAAGCAGACGGTGCAATATTCTTCTCATAGGGGTGCCTGAATCAGTCGAGGGTGCGGGGCCAACAATGTTTTTTTCTAAATTCTTGGTTGATTTTCTGGGACAAGATGTGCTACTTTCCCCCCCTGAACTCGAGAGAGCCCATCGTGCACTTAAACCCAAACCAGCCGAGGGAGAAAAGCCCAGAGCAGTGATCATCTGTTTTCACAAGTTTCAAACTAAGGACACTGTGATTCATGCTGCCTGCCAGAAGCGAAGCTAGCTGAAGTATGACGTTATGTATGACGGCGATATACAATTACGAAGACTACTGCCCCGAAGTGCTGGATCAACGTACAGAGTACAAAGAGGTAATGCGTCGGCTCTACACCCTCAAACTCAAGCCCTCGCTGCTCTACCCGGCGCGGCTGTTCATCAGGTCTGAAAACAGCGGTGCCTGTCGATGGTGCCTGTCATCAGTGAAAGCGGCTCAGCAGTTTCTGGCCACGTACCAGAAACCTACCTCACCGGAGGACGCCTGATTCTAAGGCCGGCTGTTACAGGTCCATCTTTTGTTGCAGGCTATTGTTCATTTCTTTTAGTATGGACTGACACGAAACCGAATGCAGGGTGGCGGAGTAACGTTATCTGAAAACGAAGCCGTAGCCGAGTAGGCCTATGTTACGTTTTATTTCATGCAGCAGTTAAGGATAGGTCTGTTTTGTTTTAAGTTTGCTGATGACACCACAGGGATTGGCCTCATCACCAACAATGATGAGACAGCCTACAGAGAGGAAGTACAGCACCTGGCCATGTGGTATGGTGACAATAACCTGCTCCTTAATGCCACAAAGACCAAAGAGCTTATCGTGGACTTCAGGAAGAAGAGGGGAGACACGCACGACCCCATTCAAATAAAAAAAAAATGTAATCTGTACATACTATGTATATTCTGATTATACTGTTCATACTGTGTATATTCTGAGTATACTATTATATTCTGTTGTAATAACTGTTTTGCACTTCTGGTTGGATGCTAACTGTCCAGACTCCCCTCACCGCAGACACCTCCTCCAGCTCCTCCGGGGGGATCCCGAGGCGTTCCCAGGCCAGCCGAGAGACATAGTCCCTCCAGCGTGTCCTAGGTCTTCCCCGGGGCCACCTCCCGGTGGGACATGCCTGGAACACCTCCCGAGGGAGGCATCCAGGAGGCATCCGAAACAGACGCCCAAGCCACCTCAACTGGCTCCTCTCGACGTGGAGGAGCAGCAGTTCTACTCCGAGCTCCTCCCGTGTGACCGAGCTCCTCACCCTATCTCTTAGGGAGCGCCCGGCCACCCTGCAGAGGAAACTCATTTCAACCGCTTGTATCCGCGATATCGTCCTTTCGGTCATGACCCAAAGCTCATGACCATAGGTTAAAGTAGGAATGTAGATTGACCGGTAAATGGAGAGCTTTGCCTTGCGGCTCAGCTCCTTATTCACCACGACAGTCCGGTACAGAGACCGCATCACTGCAAATGCTGCACCGATCCGCCTGTCAATCTCACGTTCCGTCCTTCCGTCACTAGTGAACAAGACCCCGAGATACTTGAACTCCTCCACTTGAGGCAAAGGCTCCCCACCCACCCAGATGGGGCAAGCCAACTTTTTCCGGTCGAGTACCATGGCCTCGGATTTTGAGGTGCTGATCCTCATCCCTGCCGCTTCACACTCTGCATCAAACCACTCCAGAGCATGCTTCCTTCCACCGTCCGACGACATCCCCAGTCGAGGTCAACGGCTCCCCACCCGCACCGTAAACAGTGTTGGTGAAGCACTGCTTCCCCCTCCTGAGGCGCCGAACGGTTTGCCAGAATTTCCTTGGGGCCGACCGATAGTCCTTCTCCATGGCCTCCCCGAACTCCTCCCAGATCCGACTCATAACCAGGTGGTGATCGGTTGACAGCTCTGCCCCTCTCTTCACCCGAGTGTCCAAGACACACGGCCGCAGGTCAGAAGACACGACAACAAAGTCGATCATCGACCTCCGGCCTAGAGTGTCCTGGTGCCACGTGCACCGATGGACACTCTTGTGCTTGAACATGGTGTTAGTTATGGACAAACCACTGAAGTCCAATAACAAAACACCACTCGGTTCTAATCGTTCTTCCCAATCACCCTTCTCGGCGCACTGTTAAGTACACCTCCCAGAGACTCCAAGAAGGCCGGGTACTCTGCACTGCCGTTCGGCCCGTAGGCCGCCACAACAGTGAGAGACCTGTACCCGGCTTTTAGGCGCAGGGACGCGACCCTCTCGTTCACCGGTGTAAACTACAACACGTGGCGACTGAGCTTTGGAGCTATAAGCAAACCCACGCCAGCCCGCCGCCTCTCCCCGCAGGGAAAGCCAGAGAGTCCAGCCTCTCTCAAGGATAATGGTTCCAGAGCCCAGCTGTGTGCTTTGGGCGGTGGACAAGGGCAGGCGCCCGGACGACCAGGGCCTTGCACACAGTCTCTAGCGCTGGGGACATGGAATGTCACCACGCTGGCGGGGAAGGAGCCCGAGCTTGTGCGTGAGGTCGAGCGTTACCGGCTAGATATAGTCGGCCTTGCCTCCACGCACCAGCCCCTTACGGTCCTTCCTGCGGATGGTGGGCCTGCGAGAAGGTGGTCCCACATTGCCTTTTCGGGCTGGGCCCGGCCGGGTCCCATGGGAAAAGACCCGGCCACCAGGCGCTCGCCTGCGAGCTCCCACTCTGGGCTTGCCTCCGACGTAACGGATTTTGTTCGTGTAGTCATCATAGGGGTCTTCTGAACCGCTCTTGGTCTGGCTAGTCACCTAGGACCTGTTTGCCTTGGGAGACCCTACCAGAGGCATAATGCACATGGCTCCTAGGATCATCCAAGCACTCAAACCCCTCTACCACGTTAAGGTGGCTGTATCCTTAATCCTTAATGTATCCTTAAAAAGTAAAAAAAACAAAGCAAATTAACCATGTATAATCTATAGCCATGACTTGACATGAGAACATCATCAGTTGATGTGTCCTATAAATCCATCATTTGATTGTGTAGATTCTTCATTACCGGTCTAACTCTTCCACAAGCACTCATGAGCGCGCAGCGCGTGTCCAGAACGCGATTTGCTCGTTCTCATTGCCCCAGAGCGTCATCAGCCTCCCATCATTCCATTTCCCATACTGCGGAAGTAAACCAGGAAGTCAAAAAACGTTTTCCGCGTATGCGCCAGGTGAGCAACTTTATTGAAATCAACGGCCGCCATTTTTCGATACCCTATCCATTAATTAATACATCCATGGTTGAGGCTGGAAATGGGTGAATTTACAACACTGGTTCACTCACTGAGGGACCTGGATGAACAAATGCACTTTCGATACTTTCGAATGTCAGCGGGCCGATTTGACGAGCTTCTTTGCCGTATACAGCCTGGCGAGTGGAGAAAAGTGGTGGCGGATGATTCGAACTTCACGATGACACTCAATGAGTGATAATAAACTGTGAACTATGCATGGTGTGTAAACTGTGTTGTGCTGTGTGTTGAAAATAAATATCAAAACAACAGTTTGAAAACAAACTTGTGTGTTTTATTATTTTGTATTATGTAATACAAAAAGTATAATAAAAAAAATCACAGCACTAAAACAATACAACACACAATATGCATTGTAGTATGTATAAAATGTAATATAAAAAGTCAAATGTAAAAAATCACGGCAAAAAGTGCACTCAAACGATACAACACACGTATCTAAACTATTTACAAAACTAGGTCACGTTCTGAGCGGACCAATCACAGCGCTTGCGACGGAGACAACGCAACACGTAGTTAGGATTTTTTGGAGGTGCGCGTCAAGCTTCCGCAGGAGGGTCTGCGTTGTCTGCGGAGCAATTATGGATGTATAAAATAATGGATACGGTATCGAAAAATGGCGGCCATTGATTTCAATGAAGTTGCTCACCTGGCGCATACCATGGATGTATAAAATAATGGATACGGTATCGAAAAATGGCGGCCGTTGATTTCAATGAAGTTGCTCACCTGGCGCATACCATGGATGTATAAAATAGTGGATACGGTATCGAAAAATGGCGGCCGTTGATTTCAATGAAGTTGCTCACCTGGCGCATACGCGGAAAAAGTTTTTGGACTTCCTGGTTTACTTCCGCGGTATGGGGAATGGAATGATGGGAGGCTGATGACGCTCTGGGGCAATGAGAACGAGCAAATCGCGTTCTGGACAGCGCTGCGCGCTCATGAGTGCTTGTGGAAGAGTTTGACCGATAATGACGAATCTACACAATAAAATGATGGATTTATAGGACACATCAACCGATGATGTTTTCATAGTCATGGTTATAGAATATACGAGGTTAATTCGTCTTGTTTGTTTATTTTTTAGTTAAGTTAAATAAGGATAAAATGAGTCATTTTTATTAAGGTTAATCTGAAATAAAAAATAAGGGATTCTCCACAATACAAGCTGTCTTATTTATCAACCAAATGCCGGTAGTCAAATCTGTTTTGTCTATCAATGATCCCGTGTGTGATATAGCCTACGACTTCTTGTCAGATTAAGTTTAAAGTTCTTATCGTTTTATAGGCTGTATCGGCACATTCAAACAGGCAAGTCTTTCGTTATTAAGCTTTGTGCGGCTTCCGTTTCTGTTTCTTTTACAGCTACGTGATAGTATTTGGATATTACCTGAGTCATGGAAGGAGCTCCTGGACATTAAGTGTAATTCCTAGCCTGATATCTTTTTATAGTCGACCCTACAACACAGTTTTCTCCTGTAGTGAGATGTCAGAACCTATACACTGAGCCACATGCTACTGAATAAATAAATACAAATTCCGTTGTGTGGTGTATTTAACATAATTAGGTGTTCCTATGCAAGGCTTTATAATGAAATAAGTTCAAACTTTTCAAAGTAATAATGTGATTTTACTGAACATTAACTATTTACAATATAACGAACATTACAAAAACAACAGACTTGCGACAGATTGGCTGAAAAGTGTGACGTTCCCGAGACACAGCGGGACCGCCCTTGGGAGTGTAGGCGCACAGCTGTGACGTCACCATAAGAATAAGATTTTGCGGGGGCTTTTCTGGCCTTTAGAACAAGTTTTGACGGTTTAAAAGTCCATGACTTAAAAATATGGAATAAAAAGATTTGCAATTAATAGTGGTTACAGCTGTATGTGTCCTGAGAACCTTTTTACAGGCTTCTCTTTTACTATTACGGTCTATGGGAAAAATGCTTTCTGGGCCCCATGGGGATTTTATGTTGCAATACCACGAGTGGCCACCGGAGAAAATCGGCGTGTCTGCTGAGAGGCAGACCCGGGGCTTGGCTGAGAGGCAGACCCGGGCCTGGCACCTATTGACCCTTTGCACCTACGTCACATGATCACGTGGGTGTGCCATGCTGGACGGCAAGAGTGAGTGAACGAAGCATTGCAGGGAGCGCAAAACTTACGAAACTGCAAGTTTAGTCTCTCTAAACTTACAGCGATTGCAATTATTTTTGTCAGCAATCATGACTTCTTCTAGGGCATGTTCAGTTCGGTTGTCAGTGGAAGTAAATCATCTTTTAGGCGTTCACAAAGCACGATATTTGGGAAAAGTCAAGATCGATAGCTTAAACTGGAACTGACCCGTACCTTCTCCCTCCGTCCATAGTCACCGATTTAATCAAATTTACCCAATTGTATTTCCCTGCTCCAGCACACCTGACTCTATTGAATGATTATGAGTCTTCCATAGAGCTTGTTAATGACCAATTCATTAGAATCAGGTGTGTTGGAACAGGGAAACATCTAAAACTGTCAGGATAGGGGCTCTTTACATTTTATATGTACCTATATATTTACAGGATATAATTACATTCAGAAATAATCAAACTGAAAACATTTGAACGCAAACGTATTGTTGTAACCAACCCAGCAAACATCGGTCGTCGGAAAAGACGTGCAGATCAGGTCGATATTGGGTCGGTCCGTCAGAGACCACATCTAGACGTTGGCACGACGACCAAAAATGGTCGATATTTAACGTCTATATTGGACCACATCTAGAGGTTAGTTCGACGTGCAAATTAGGTCCAGAATTTACAGTCATTTTTGGAGCTCTTTTAGACATTACAGTGACGTTCAAATATTACCTCATCTTGACGTTAAGGATTTCAAAGTGCAAAATAAGATACCAAATTTACACGCCATTATTGTCATTATTATTGACCTCTTTTAAGATGTTAAAATTATGATCATCTGGGCGTCTATTTTCAGATTCCCTGAGGGAAACTCCTGTTTTGGACCATATCTAGACGTGTAGGACCGAATTTAGACAATAGAATGACGTTCAAATGACCTCATTTCGAAGTCAGATAATGAACACATTTAGACCGTATTTCCACGTCGAAAATTGATGTAAAATGTATAAGTCATAATTTGACTTCTTTTAAACGTTAATATGCGTTCAAATTGTACCTCATATGGAGGTTTGTTAAGGACCACATGCACACTTTATTTAAACGTGCAAAATAAAACCTTAATGTACAGGTCATTATCGGACCTAATTTAGACAGTAGAATGACGTTCAAATGAGACCTTATCTGGAAGTCAGATAATGACCACATTTAGACCGTATTTCAACGTCGAAAATTGATGTAAAATGTATAAATCATGATTTGACTCGTCCCCGACGATATGTACCAACTCCCAGGCATGAATAAAACATTTTATTTAATAATAAACTGTTGATGTACAATACAAGTCGACTTTTTTGCTCATGTGCTTATTCAATCAATCACATTATCAAAAAATAAAGTTATCTTCATAAAAACACAGGATATAATTACATTCAGAAATAATCAAACTGAAAACATTTGAACGCAAACGTATTGTTGTAACCAATTAAGCAATCTTTTCAGGGCTCAGTTTTTAATTGTGACTCCCGTTAGACGGGAGGTATCCTTCTCGCAATCACCAGGCACATAATCAGGTGATAAGGGGTCATCACTCTTCTCTCCTGGAAAAATAAATTAATGCCTTTATAAAACAAACCAACCAGTCAGACAATCAGATACTTAGTAATACTAGTAGTAGGCCTACTCTCCTAAATTAATATAACCTGTGAGGCAGGTGTGGGATACTTGCAATAATATACTATTTTATTCACAAATTATTTTTCTACCCGAGTTGGCACCCTGTAAATAGATCGCTAAAGACGTGACACGCATAAAAACACAAATGTCATACATTTGACTTACCTTGTAAAAAGTGCTCACTGCAAATCTGTGCATACTTTAAGGGTTTCCAATTCTTACGATTTATTGCTGCTACCCCTCGCCGTCTTCTGTCTTCATCAGCAGGTAGATACGATAAAAAGATATACGATAAAAAGCTAATTTAAGTTTACAGCCTTGCCTGTGAGTGCAGCCAACCGCACAACATGATATCACCATTTTCCATCCATCCATCCATTATCTTCCGCTTATCCGGGGCCGGGTCGCGGGGGCAGCAGTCTGAGCAGGGAAGCCCAGACTTCCCTCACCGCACACACCTCCTCCAGCTCCTCCGGGGGGATCCCGAGGCGTTCCCAGGCCAGCCGAAAGACATAGTCCCTCCAGCGTGTCCTAGGTCTTCCCCGGGGCCGCCTCCCGGTGGGACATGCCTGGAACACCTCCCGGGGGAGGCGTCCAGGAGGCATCCTAAACAGATGCCCGAGCCACCTCAACTGGCTCCTCTCGACGTGGAGGAGTAGCGGTTCTACTCCGAGCTCCTCCCGTGTGACCGAGCTCCTCACCCTATCTCTAAGGGAGCGCCCAGCCACCCTGCGGAGGAAACTCATTTCGACCGCTTGTATCCGCGATCTCGTCCTTTCGGTCATGACCCAAAGCTCATGACCATAGGTGAGAGTAGGAATGTAGATTGACCGGTAAATCGAGAGTTTCGCCTTGCGGCTCAGCTCCTTCTTCACCACGACAGTCCGGTACAGAGACTGCATAACTGCAGACGCTGCACCGATCCGCCTGTCAATCTCACATTCCGTCCTTCCGTCACTCGTGAACAAGACCCCGAGATACTTGAACTCCTCCACTTGAGGCAAAGGCTCCCCACCCACCCAGAGGGGGCAAACCACCTTTTTCCGGTCGAGTACCATGGCCTCGGATTTGGAGGTGCTGATCCTCATCCCAGCCGCTTCACACTCGGCATCAAACCGCTCCAGAGCATGCTGGAGGCCCCAGCTCGAGGAAGCAAACAGGACAACATCATCCGCAAACAGCAGAGATGAGATCCCGTGCTCCCCGAACCGGAAACCCTCCGCCCCCTGGGTGCGCCTAGAAATTCTGTCCATATAAACAATGAACCGAACCGGTGACAAAGGGCAACCCTGGCGGAGTCCAGCATGCACCCGGAACAGGTCTGACCTATTGCCGGCAATGCGAACACAGCTCCTACTTCGGTTGTACAGGGAACGGACGGCCCCTAACAAAGGGCCCCGGACCCCGTACTCCCGAAGTACCCCCCACAGGACACCACGAGGGACACAGTCGAATGCCTTCTCCAGATCCACAAAACATATGTAGACTGGTTGGGCAAACTCCCATGAACCCTCGAGCACCCGGTAGAGGGTGTAGAGCTGGTCCAGTGTTCCGCGGCCAGGACAAAAACCACACTGCTCCTCCTGAATCCGAGGTTCGACTATCGGCCGGATTCTCCTCTCCAGTACCCTGGCGTAGACCTTACCGGGGAGGCTGAGGAGTGTGATTCCTCTGTAATTGGAACACCCCCTTCTTAAATAGGGGAACCACCACCCCGGTCTGCCAATCCATAGGCACTGTTCCAGACCGCCACGCGATGATGCAGAGGCGTGTCAACCAGGACAGTCCCACAACATCCAGAGACTTCAGGTACTCAGGACGGATCTCGTCCACCCCCGGAGCCCTGCCACCAAGGAGCCCATCGACTACCTCAGTGACTTCAGCCCGGGTGATAGGCGGGTCCGCCCCGCAGTCCCCAGTCTCTGCTTCCTCCTCGGAAGACGTGACGGCAGGATTGAGGAGATCCTCAAAGTATTCCTTCCACCGTCCAACAACATCCCCAGTCGACGTCAACAGCTCCCCACCCGCACCGTTTAAAAGGTAAAATCCATTAAACTTGGCTTAACAAGGGAGACTTTCTATACCATTACCGCGCACATGGAATACTATTGCCGTCCGTCATGGCAGAGTGCGCGTTCCTCAGACGAGCGTGACGACACGTGCAAAGGGTCAATAGGCTGCAGCGGTCGATGGCTTTTAAACCGTCAAAAAGCCTATTTATATACGCAGCCCTAGGGCCCGGCATAAGCGAGAGTATCATCATAGAAACATCTGTGCTAGATAACTGACATAAACCTTGACCAATGGTGCCACGGTGGGCGTGAGGGGGCCGGGCCAGAAATAGAGCGCTGGGTTTGGTTGTTCTTCTAACATCATTTTCGGTGTACTGACATCTCTTGTTGGTGTTTTCCAAGCGCAGCGCTAAACTGGATTATATTTTTTTAAACTCTTTTTAGACTAAAAACTAAAATAACGTGTTTTATCATTTTCCTTGGACAGAAATTTAGAGACAGGAGCTTCGGGGGGAAAAAACAGGTAACAACGTTAAGGGAATATTTTGTTTCCTTACAGAGCAGCGTGGACAACTGTCCTTGTTTTGATTTGATCCCACAGTAAAAATGACAGCACGAACTGCCGGGATGGAGCGGTTGTCATCCATTGATCGTTTTGTCCCGACTCTTTTCATTCTGAACTGATAAATATGCGTGTTTAGTTTCATATCACTACGTATGTTGGCTATTTTATTATGGTAGACATTCTACAAGCAATTGAAACTCCTCGTTCGTCTTCCTTTTTCGCGTAGTTCCATCACTAGGCTACTCCTTCCACTTTAAAATAAATATCACCATATTACGTTTTGATAAAGATTATCTTCAAGGGATATGCTGTCTTGTGTATTGCCTACTGTACTTCAGGTGCCCACGTCTGGAGCACTGGCGGCGGTATATATCCAATATATTACATTTCAGACCTTCGACCGGCAGGAATGCAGATTATGCTGTCCGCAAAACTACAGATGGTTGGCGTCGTACTCAGGGTTGCGCGACCCTAGCTTCTGTACAGTTTGGATTAGCGCGCAGCAGAGGCATAGATCTCATACATTTCCACATGATTTACTGTTGGTTTAATCTCTCTCCTCTACCACGTCCTATCTCACACCATTTGTGTTTATATTATATACCTTTCTGTCCTCCTGTCTCCCTCTCCCCTCTTGTTCTTTTCACTCCCATCAATCCTTCTGCTGGACATATTTCTTCTGAATCCTGTGACCTGTTGTGATGACCTGTGATGGTGAGTACATCCAGCAGCCTGTCCTTACAACAGAGCTGTTTGATTTGACCTATTTCCATGTTGTTTAATCTGGTGTCTCAGGGCTTCCTGCTAAACACACACAAATAAATCAGCTGTGGATTACCCATCGGGCGATTACAACTGTGGAGTCCATGACGTGACTTTGTCCTATGCATAAATAACATGCAAAATGTTATTGTTTAGTTCAGTTACGTCCTGAGTGTATCAGTGTTATAAGCATCCTACAGTTTGAGGAGGAAGATTAGATATTGTCTCCCCCCCACCCTCACAGGACCGAGGTACATTTGTTTTGGCTCGCTGAGTAGTTGGCCAGGAATGGCGTTTGTGCAGTTGCACAGATTAGCTGTAATCCAGTACAAGAAATAATGCATGGCAGGATTATGGCCTGTCTTCTGACTATTGACTGACTATCTCTCTTTCCCCAAACTCTCACTGCTAGCTCCAGTGCATTACTAGAAAAATACTAACCTACTCACCTATTAGGGTTCCTATAGGGTTCCTATAGGGTTCAGGAACATAAATCTGATATACATTTTGGAAGTGCCATTAATGTGAGCGCAAGGTATTTCTCTGCAATATCTTAAAACACATGTTGCCATGTTGTCAATTAATGGGTAGAGGCCTACATAAAGCACTTAATATATGTATTACAATTAAAATGTCTTCAAAGGCTTTTCAAGGCCATCATTAGATTAGATTAGATAAACCTTTATTTGTCCCCCAGGGGGGGAAATTGCAGTTCACAACAGCAGCAGGGTAAAGTACAGCACACAGAGTTGCAGGGTAATATAACAATAACAATAACAAAAATAGCTGCAAGCAGCAATGGTGGATTCCTCCTGGAACTATTTATGAAATTGATATGTAATTCAAAATGCAATCTGCAAATTTGGTGTGAATACGTCCACGACTGTAGTGCCCCCTGTGCTGTAACGGACAAAGGATGTGAACATCAAAAATCCTATTGATAACTTTTGTAAGGGTTGATCATCTGACGATGATAACTGCCAATCCTGGGGAAGATTGGACAAAAGTTGTAGGAGTAGTAGCAAAGATGTTTCCTAAATCTGTATTGTACAGAAAAATCTAAGGGCTTGCCATTATGAGTGGTTGAGAATTAATTCTTCATCGTGACAAATGAGGAATCTGTAATGAATTTCAGGACTCTACAAACAAAAGGGATACAAATTGGTCTCACATGGACCAAATTCAGTGTAGTAGTTCATAATGTTGTGCTGTTACACCATGCCAAAAATCTACTCTTTTGGTCTAAGGCAGGGGTCTCCTGCCTCCTGAGCTTGATACAACGCTTCATTAGAATAAGGTGTGCTGGAGCAGGGAAACATCTAAAACCTTTAGGACAGCGGCCCCTCGAGGACCAGGATTGGAGACCCCTGGTCTAAGGGCTGCCATTTACTTCCACTTTACAATAATAATTTAATTGTCTTGTAATGGAAAGTGCACCCTGCAAGTTTGGTGTGACTATGTCAAAGATTCGCTGAGATACAAGACAACTACCAGTGTCATGATCCATTCAGTAGCCAATAGCAGGGTGAAGGTGGGGGCTTACTCAGCCCACTGTGTCAACAGAGTCTTTGCAAGACAGCCTTAGCCTTTAGCCAAGCAGTCACATTTCAAATATTCATCATTAATCTACTTTTCATCTTACATTCAACTTTTTCTCAGATTTGTATACAACACATTGTCAAGAGTCTACATATGAACTTGTGATTGATTCGGACCATGAGTTTTTGCTTGGCACTTGTATAAACATTAAATTAGCCTTAGCAATAAATTAGATTTATTTTATTTAAATCATTTAGAAAGATATGAATTTAGCCATTGAATGGGGTTGTATATATTGTAGTGTTTTGTTGGTGGCATATCAAGTTTGGCTGATTTTTGAGAAGGAAGAATCACAAGAGCATTCAGTTAAACAAGTTACAATTAAATCACATGAACCTCAAACGTGCAATAGTGTACTTGTAAAGCAAGTAATAATAGTTTACCCCACAGCGAGTACAATCATTTCAAATCAGTTACAATTGGCCAACAAGAGCAACAAGTCTCTCAATAAGAGTCATTGTGATCCTGGACGAAAACTAACATCAGGTCCAGTAGTCATTCCTAAATACAGTTGCCTGTTCCTGAAGGTGAGGTGACAGTCAGTGTCTGATGGAGGTGGGTAGTTTCAGATTCAGATTCAGATTACTTTATTAATCCCGAGGGAAACTCCTTCGTATCAACGGCACACAGTCTCCACCTCCTCTTCCTCTTTCTTGCCCTCCTCCTCGCCCTCCTCCTCCTCTTTCTTGCCCTCCTCCACTTCCTCGCCCTCCTCCTCTTCCTCTTTCTTGCCCTCTTCCTCCTCCACCTCCTCTTCCTCTTTCTTGCCCTCCTCCTCGCCCTCCTCCTCCTCTTTCTTGCCCTCCTCCTCGTCGCCCACCTCTCATACGCACTCGTCCTCTCACATTGTTTCTTCTATCCATTTTCAGACTTTCTCCTTTCCACCTTCAACAACCTGTTTGCCCTCTCTGAACTGGCTTACATTGGTTGTGTCACATCATTTGAAACAGGTTAAATCAATTTTGAGTCGTTGTGTTCAATCAATGACACATGTTCTCTATCTATATTTGATTGTTGCCACTTGTGTTTACCAGTATGGATGACATGTGCATTAGAGTGCAGAATGTGTTTTGAGAATGAGAATGTGTTTAGCGTTTTGCTGAAGAGTCTAAGTGAGATCTGCAAATTGTGTTTTACCATGTGAAATGGTTTAAGGTATTGACAACAGACTGCACAATTAGCTAAATAAGTTCAGGCAACTGAGAACTTTGTTCAGCCAATGGGTTTTAGTGTTTTAGCAATTGAGAAAAACTGTAACTCATGTACATCAAAATGAGCAAATTCTCCATGCAACATCTTCCCCACATAACTGCTAACCATCGGGCCGACGTCGGCAAGATGTATGTGTGCGATTTCAGACCATAATCCATGTGCCCAAAAAAACAAGTCCAAAAGAACTTTTTGTATTTTTTACTCAAATGTTATTACAGTTTTTTGTATTGCTTAAGCACGATTTTCAAAACAGGGCCCGTGTTGTCAAAACACTACACACAATTAGCACAACCACACACACAACTAGCAAAACACTACAGATCCTTTGCAAAACTAAACACTCTTGTAAAAACGATACACTTCTTTTGAAAAACCACACTTTGTTACCATATGAAACACACACAGTTTCACATTACTATACTATGTTTGCACGAGTTACACTCGGCTGGGATAAACCTAAAAAACTTTTAGCATTTCTACTTCCCTATGATTAGAGTAGGCTACTCTGAACAAAGTACAAATATGATCTAAATTCACCAAACAAGACCAATGTTGCAAATTGAAGACACTCTTTCTCAACATGTCCAAAATGTTGACATGGAGATTCATAATACTGTAACAAAACGTCACTTTACGCCTCATCTACGTAAATGAATTCATGCTGGATCGCCTCTCCATCCATTCGTAAAACCCCCTGAAAAACAGTGGCAGGCAAAATTGTTCAGTGTAGATATAGTATACATATTACAAGACAGTATGCAAGATCACACTGCTAAAGTCAATACATACCTCTGCACAATCATGCCACAGTAGCTTCACCCTTTCAGAATTGCACTCGAAAGGCACTTGATGAATTTACTTCATTTGAACATGTTTTTCTTTTGTAGACGCTTTTATCCAAAGCGACTTACAGTAAGTACAGGGACATTCTCCTTGAGGCAAATAGGGCCCAAGGACACAATGTCATATCGCCACAGCCGGGGCTTGATCTTACAACCTTCCAATAATGAGGCCAACGCATTAACCCGTTGAGCCATCTGACACCCTGGTTGACAATGTGGTCCAACAGTCTGGTCCAACAGTGTTGCGGGAATCTGTCAGATTCGGTCCTCTTTGAGCACCTTCTTGTCTTCCTCTACCTTTACCTCCAGCACGGCCTCCATCTCTTCCTCTGTTGATTCCTTCTCATCCGCCTTGTTCTCCTCCTCTTTCTCCTCGTTCTCGTCCTCCTTGTTCTCCTCCTCGTTTTACTCTTTCTCTGACTCTTTCCATTGTGCTTGAAGACCGATGAACTCACCTGCTGCTTTTTATGGTGTTTATACACCTGATTGGTGTGTTTACAATTAAGCAAACAAGTGTTTACACACCAAATATGGGCTGATGTTTTGCTTCTTGGGTGTAAGGTTTTGCTAATAGTGTACTATTTTTAATTTTAGTGTTTAAGCAATAAAAAAAACTGTAAAGCTTGACGAGCCGCATGTGGCTCGCGAGCCGCGCAATGAGTATCACTGCAACTCCTTCTATTTTTGTTGAAGACAGGTGAACTCACCAGCTGCCTTTTATAGCACGCCTGAGTGCTGCGTTTTCAAATTAGCACGTGTGCTTCCACACCTGGTAGATGTGTTTATCCAATTCGTTCATTAGTGTGGTAATTGGCAATCCGGTGCTTTGTAATTACAAGGAAGTAACCTCACAATCCTTATCTGTGTCTAAGGTGTGAAAATGTGTGTAGAGTTTTACAAATCACTGTGTGTAATGTTTTGCAAAAAGGGTGAAGCAGACATTGTGTGTAATGTTGTGGAAATCTGTGGAGGTGTTTTGCTCATTGGAGTAAAATTTTGCACACCTGATGACTGTGTCACACACAATGTCACATAGCCACAGCCAGGGTTTGATCTCACAACTTTCCGATCATGAGGCCACCGCCTTAACCCACTGAGTTATCTGACCCCCTAGTAACAATGGTCTAGTGATGCCCCTGGTTTCTCCTGTTCATCCCCTCCCCTCCCTTATGACCTCCTCTTTTCTCATCTCCCCCTCAATCCCCCTCTCCCCTCCTGGGACCGATGAGGGATGCTGTGTTGCCTCAGTGCAGTGGTGTCAAACCAGTGCCATTGAAGGCCAGGAAGGTCCAGGTTTTTGTGTTTCTCTACTTAGTGAAATCAGTTGGAGTAGTGCTTGGTTGACGTGAAAACCTGCACCCTCTTGGCCCTTGATGGCACATCACTGCCTTAGTGCTAAGATGGTCAGTCCAGCAAAGTGCTACACGCAAGGCAGTATGGGAGTTGGAGTTAATTTAGAATCTTGAGCTGTTTCTCCCTGTATTAAGGAGCAGGGGGACACTGCCATAGAATTCATTGGAATGCTGAACATATGTCCCTCATTTATCTCACGAAAACAAGTTAGAAGCATGTGAGAAGATACAGAAACCTTAACCAAACACACACATGCAGAGCAAATAATTGTATTCATCCTGAACGCCAGGTAGGCCTTTTTTGTGTGAGCCTGTCTGGGAGTGTATGAGAGAGGGAAATAAATGTCCTGATTAGGCATGCAAGGGGCTTCCATTCCCAGAATGCTGTGTGTTTCCCGGATTGCGCGAGTTTGGCTGAAGAAGCACAGGATGTTATAACGGATCACACTGTAGCACACCGGAGCCAGCTGCCAAACCGAGGCACTGCAGACCAAACTACACGGAGCCAGGGCATACACCGGTAAACAATTCAAATGCGGATATCTTGGGTCTGCGGAATATGTTGTTGCCAGCGTGCGTTAACGTATAAGACTGAGAAGAGTTCCTTATCATGTGTCTCATCAGACGGATGTGACTTGAAGGACAGGCGCCGCATCCTTCAGCGCATCACTAAAATTCCAGCCAGTGTTTCGTTTCATTGCAACCTTCTAGACTGGCAGGGCTTCTAATATTGGAGGTTTGTATCAGGCTGCGAAATGTAAGGAATCCCAGGAGTGGATCATGTTGCTTCTTCGTGAGTTAAACGGTACAGCCCTGTGATGAAAATATCGTATATTGTGCGAGCGTGACTGCTGAAAAGTGTTTCATCATTGCGCAGCCTATAACCGAAGTAAAAAAGTTGTTTCGTTTGATGCCGTCTCTGCGTTTTACCTCAGCGGTGACCCAATGATTGTCGTTTTTTAATGTAGTGACATAGTCTTGTCGGTCGAAAGACTTTTAATTTGATTTGTTGGGCCGAAGTTCCCGGGACTCCGTTTTCGGGATGTTTCTGCAATGCGGTGGGTGTGGCCTGGCTCTCCTCATCCACGGCGGCTCAGGGAAGAATTACAAAATAACTTCCCCGTGGGCAGGTCGCCCTCGTTTAACCTAAAGAAGAGTGTCAGAGCGTGCCATGTTACTCCCCAGATAACGAGCATACTACCAACACAGGTGGGGCCAGTTATATTAGGCAGTTAATGAGAAAGGCTCTATGAGTGAATACGTGTTGGAGGGAAGACCTGAGTAGGTTGCTGAGGCGAGGCTAGCTACATCATCCGACTGAACGCAGTACAGTGCTTGCCTTGCTCAGATCCCATCAGCACATATCTGGGGGTTTAGAGGTTTTGTGAGTGGAGGTTGGAGGAGGCATGTTTTAGGGTTAGAAGATTATTGTACAATATTTAAAGGCTCTGTGTGTGAGATTTAGAAGCTGCATATCTGAGGTTTAAAGGCTACATGGGTGAGGTTTAGAGGCTACGTGTGTGAGGTTTAGAGGCTGTTTGGGGTCCAAAGCAGGGCTTCATCTGTTTGGCTAGCTGTCTGGGTGCCACCTGATTAGCATAATGGTGCAGCTGCAGTGTCATCACCATGAGGGTGGCTGGGTGACACGCTTGAGCCAACCCCAGCTACATCTTGATATGCTTCTGTAGGCTGTGCTGTGGTACTCTAGGCTGAGGTACAGCCTGACGTTGCAGAACCTCTCACATATATGCGTCAGGTTGCCAAAAATTCCCAATGTAAGCAAAAAAGATGATCGTACCAGAGAGACTGGAAAACATACAACACCCTGACATCACCCTTCAACCAACTCATTTAGAGGGAAGGGATTACTGGTAGGAAGCACCCTGTTCCTGTGCTTGGAGAATCCTGACTATGTCTCGGTCATTTGCATCAGTGCCTTACAAAGAAGGAATTTAGCCTATATCTGAGAAGAGGATGTAGAGGATCTGACTGGAGGAGAGCTCATTTTCTGTTAGTTTCACATCTGTCCACTGTGCCACAATACAATTAGATGAGATGCATCTCCATAAGATTTAATCTTCACGCCTCATTGTTTTTTTTATCTTTATTTATCTTGTTCTCCATCTCTCAGAGTCCAGGGCAGGGTTACAGGATGGAGGAGAGAAACATTAGCCAATGACATTGTAGCTCCAGCTGTTCTGTGGTGTGCTTATGTGTGTGGTTCCTGGCACAAATGTCTGTGTATGTGTCTCACATGCACCTCATTATTGGCATATGTGTGCTGCAGGATACATCACCATGACGACAGAACCTGAAGCTCCTCCCCCACAGGAAGCTACTCCCCCACAGGAAGCTCCTCCCCCACAGGCAGAGTCATTTCCCCCGGCGGCCGCCCACAGCACACCTGTCAGAAAGGAGCAGGTGAGCTGTATCCAAAAGAACCTCACAAGACAGGAGACTGTTAATAAGACATCTGTGATACTTCTAAGGGTTCCCACACATTCAAAAACAATTCAAGCTCTTTTCAACTACCTATATCCTCAAATTTAAGGTCGCAACACGGCATAGTTTGAGGCATGGTGAAAGTTATATTACGGTTCCAACACAGATCATTTATTTAACGAGAATACAGTGAATGGGATTTCAGAGACCCGTGGGAACCCTGGTTATCACTAATTGGTCTATACCTACTGTGTATGTGTGTCTGCATATGTAAATGTGTGTGTATGTGTGTGTGTAAGGGTGTGGAGCGAGTGGAGGTTGGCCTGGAGGTGACCCAGTCTGAGGAGGATCAAGCATCTCACCTCTCCTCCTCCTCCAAGATCAATCGTTCTCCAGCCAGAACCAGCAGGAGCCTGAGGAACATGCACTGCAAGGTCACTCTGCTGGACGGCTCCGATTACACCTGCTCTGTGGAGGTAGGGGAGACAGGAGGAGAGGAGACAGAAAGGAGGAGATGGAGAGAGGAGAACTCTCTTATAACTGCACCTACCTCAGCTCAGTTATCAGCATCACTGTCCCTGCTATACTAACATTGTGTCCTAACTTTTTTTTTGTTGCTCGCTTTGAAAGCTCTGTAGCACTTGAAGTTATTGTAATGTAGTTAGTTTAAATGACGTGACAAAAGTGCATTTGACAGATTTTCGTGTGGACGATACAATGCAACAGTTGTACGCTCACATCCAGTTAGGACCCGGTGTAAGGCCGTGAATCACCTGAGACAAGCCCCAAAAGCTTTACACCTCGAGAAGAAGTGTGTGCATACACATTTTTATATATGTGTGTGTGTGTCCTGCAGAAGCGTGAGCGTGGTCATGTGCTGTTTGACAAGGTGTGTGAACACCTCAACCTACTAGAGAGGGACTACTTTGGCATCACATTCCGGGACCTCGACAACCAGAAGGTGGAGTCTACTGCTTTCGCTATCTCTCTCTCTCTCCGCATATCCACATCTCCCTCACTTTTTTTCTCTCAATTTAAATTTCACATCTACATGTATTCATTTAGCAGACACTTTTATCAAAGTTTTAGTAAATTCTCCTAAAATATTCAATTTTTGGTTCAATTTCAAGTGTTGCAACCTATTGGCATGTTTTATATAATAATTTCCAAAGCAAACAATGTACTTTATTAGAGGGTTTAATACGTGTATTACATTTAACAGCATATTTGCAACATACAATATTTAATTATTTATATATTTGTTCTTATTTTCCTGCATATGCACACATACAATAATTCCAATTTGTTTATATGCACCTCTTTTTTTCTTATTATTTTTGGCCTGTTTTGTGTAGAATGTGGGTTGGCTAAGAACCTAAACAGATAGTTCAGCAGTTTGATTTACCTGAAACTCGGTCTCAGTGACATGAACGTGGCCAGGCATGGATAATTACGGTTATACTGCCCTCTGTTGGTTGACCTTGGCACAAAAGTGATACAATCATTTGATGAACTGTAATAATACATTACTTTACTTTACATTACATATATGCAAGCATATATATATATATACACTGTACTGTAACACCTAGATCTTACACCTACAGCGGGTTTTATAATATCCCATTGGTAATTTGTAGGTAATCATATGGAGTTTCCCACCATATTATTACTCCACAGGCCCTTTCCTGTTTAGGCTTCATTATGCTCCTATGCACAAAGGGGGGTTCATACATAAATTATGTTTAGTTTGAAAACACTGGCCTGCACAGATTCCTGACCTTAAAATCCTCAAACACAATTTGTCAGCTGTAAGACAGGTCTAATTCCACAACAACAGTGCCCAAACTCTCTAATGATGACAGCTTTCCTAGGAAAATGGAAGCTGTAGTAGCCGCATAGGGGGGACTATTATTGTCTGTAGTTTTGGAATGTGAGGTACAAGAAACTCTTATAGGTATGGTCAGGTGTCCCTATACAGTTTTTTTTACATACATTAATATATGCACTCTTTCTGTATCTCTTCCTTTCTTTGTGTGTGTATGTCTCTCTCTGCCTGTATACAGTGAACCCTCGTTTTTCACGGGTGTTACGTTCCAAAAAGAACCCGTCATAAGTGAAATCTGTGAAGTAGAAACCTTGATTTTTTTTAAACAATTATTATACAATTAAATACTCTATTATATATTAAAACCAAAGAAAAAACCCTTTTTACAGGCCCAAGCATTTGTTTAACAAATAAAAGTACTGTATCCTGTAAACTGCAACTTTATTGATGCACAGGTTTGTGTTGGAAAGACTGTTTAGCCAATCAGAATGCAGAACACAATGCACGATGCAAATGATGATGCCGTGATATAGCGAGGGTTCACTGTATAACGATTCCCTGACCTCTGTTGACCTATTCCAGAACTGGCTGGATCCCTCTAAGGAGATGAAGAAACAAATCAGAGGTGAGTGGAAGGGGAGATGACGAGAGTAGGAGAAGGGAAGGAGAAGAGGCAGATGAAGGAGAGAGCGATGAGAGAAAAAGGATAGGAATTAGTAGAGAGGAAGGATAGAAGGAAGGGGAGGAGATGAAAGGGGAGAAGAGATGGAGGAGATGTTTGTCTTCTGATTGTTTTTCTGAGGGTTAATCTTCCTGTTCATAGGTGTGGCCTGGAACTTCTCCTTCAATGTCAAATTCTACCCTCCTGACCCCACACAGCTGTCTGAGGACATCACCAGGTGAACTGATACAAACAAACACAATGATTCACATTTTTGCACCGGCAATACACACAAGGACAAAATTGTTGGTACCCTTTGGTCAATGAAAGAAAAATGGTAGCAGAAAAACTTTAACCTGACAAAAGTAATAATAAAAATCAATGAATGTTAACTAATGAAAGTCAGACATTGCTTTTCAACCATGCTTCAACGTAATTATTTACAAAAATTAACTCATGGAACAGGCCTGGACAAAAATAATGGTACCCCTAGAAAAGACTGAAAATAATGTAACCAAAGGGACATGTTAATTCAAGGTGTGTCCACTAATTAGCATCACAGGTGTCTACGATCTTTATTTATTATAGACAAGCATGATAAAAGTAAAGGCTATAAGACCGTCTCTAAGCACCTTGATGTTCCTGTGACTACAGTTGCACATATTATTCAGAAATTTAAGATCCATGGGACTGTTGCCAACCTCCCTGGACGGGATAATTTATGACAAATCAAAGAGACGGATATTCTGAATGGTAACAAAAGAGCCCAGAAATCTTGTAAAGAGATCCAAGGTGAACTTAATGCTCAAGGGACATCAGTGTCACTCCCAGAACACTCCCTACTGTGAAAGATGGAGGAGGCTCTGTTATGTTCTGGGGCTGCTTTGCTGCATCTGGTACAGGGTGTCTTGAATCTGTGCAGGGCACAATGAAATCTGAAGACTATCAAGAGATTCTAGAGAGAAATGTGCTGGCCAGTGTCAGAAAGCTTGGTCTCACAGGTCATGGGTTTTGTAACAGGACAATGACCCAAAACACACAGCTGTAAACACCCAATAATGGTTAAAATGAAAACATTGGACTACTCTTCTATGAGCCCTGACCTCAATCCTACTGAGCATCTTTGGAAGGAGCTGAATCGTGCCGTCTGGAAAATAAAATCCTTCAAATCGGACACAGCTGGAGCAGTTTGCTCATGAGAAGTGAGATTGCAATCGTCTGATTGTAGTGATTGCCTCAAAAGGTTGTGCAACCAAATATTAACTTAGGGGGTACCATAATATTTGTGTAAGACATTTAACTGCTTGGAGAGTTTTTTTTACCATTATCATGCTTGTCAAAATGTTCTTTCTAATCTCCCGAGACAACTCTTTTCTTTGCTTCCTCTGCTCTGGGGGGGGGGGGGGGGGGGGGGGGGTATTCCAGAAAGCAGGTTATGTGACATACCTGGGTATGATTAAGGGTAAGTTCGTGGATAACCTCAACTTTCGGTTCCAAAAACTGAGGTAACTTTCTGGGTATGTATATAACCATAGCAACTGACTCTCTGAAGATAACCTGCTCGGGAGCAGGTTAGGTTTCAGGGTAACTTCGTCCCAGAAGGTTAGTGAGCATGGCGTGCCCTTTTGATGAGGATCCTGTGGACGTAGAAGTCCAAATTATTTGAGGTTTCTTTGGGCCGGAGAGGGTTATAAGACCGCTTATTGATGTGTTTGCTTACCCTAATGAATATTTGAATGAGCGTTATCGTTTTTCAAAAGATTTGTTAGTTTATTTAACACGTCTTTTAAAACCACATATCGCAAATGTAACTAAAAACATTCTGGGCATAGCACATAGGTTTTTTGCTCCTGGCAATTTTTTGTACAGTGTGGGCGATTCAGAGCATGTGGGAAAGGCAACTGTGTGTAGAGCCGTTCGTACAGTATGTCTGGCACTTAAACAGTTCTTACCCACGTTTGTGCAGTTTCCTGGCCATAAACCTCTGCTCGTTATCAAAGATGAATTCCACAGAGTGGCAGGTTTGCCCTTTTTAATAAAATCTATGACGCATATTTAGTCATATAATTTATATCTATACATATTTTATTATGCCTACACACTTCATACTTCCATAACTTTCTGTTTCAGGGTTTCCAAATGTAATTGGGTGCATTGATGGCACTCACATACCTATTAAAGCTCCACCAATAAATGAGAGAGACTATGTCAATAGGAAATGTATTCATAGTATCAATGTGCAGGTACTATAACAACTGCATTTTTTGTCCCTTCTTAAAATCAATAAAGTCATTATCACTAGGTAATATGTGACGCAACCCAAATCATAACCAATGTCGAGGCAAAATGGCCAGGATCTGTGCATGATGCCAGAATTTTTCGCGAGTCATCATTATGCCAGACATTTCAGCAGGGTATGTTTTGCTTTATACAATTTTGTTTTCTTCCCCCTTTTAATATATTTGTGTTGTACACTTCAATCATTACAGGACAGTACAATGGTTACTTGCTGGGGGACAGAGGATACCCTTGTCTGCCCTATTTAATGACCTTTTAACCTGGCTCACAGCCGAACACGGGCCAAGGTGGAGATGACTGTAGGGATCCTCAAATCTCGGTTTCAGTGTCTGCGTGGGCTCCGGGTTAGTCCAGAGATGGCATGCGACATTATAGTGGCTTGTGTTGTGCTTCACAATATTGCCACTATAAGAGGAGAGAGCCACCCTCCTTGTATTGAGGAAGATGGCCCAGAGGAACACCTACAGCTTTTAGAGGCAAAACGAGATGGAAGACTTTACTGTCATTTACTGTCCTTTAGTCCTTTACTGGCAACTAGGAAGGTGTAAAAAATGTAATGAATGAGATTGTTTGGTCAGGCAATTTAATTATAATGGACACAAACACCTGGACACAAACTCTTACCCTGCTTAGATTGTGTGCTGAGGTTGAAGGACCCTCATCTGTGGGCAAATCCCTAGGTATGTGCTGTGAAAGGACAATTACAGTTTGTTACTCTAATGCCAAAAGGGGCCATACATTATAATGGTATGCACCATACCTCAGTGGATCTACCAGCATTGTCCACTTCTGGCACAGCAGATGTGGTCTCTTCATCGTCATCTTCCTCATCTTCATCCTACAGGAGAAATATTCAAGTATACATTATCTGGCAAAAAAATTAAAGCAACTAAAGGTACCTGACAACATATCACTTACAACTGTGACAGACTGTGTTCTCTCTGGAGGGTCCAATAATACAATCCGTCCATCAGTATCTATAAGAACACACAACCCATTAAATTCTCAATATTATCAAAGAAAAAAATACATAAAAGGGCAACATGTCAGACTAAGATCACAGTAGCCTATACATCATATGCAGTTAAATAAAATAAGCCTACATAAAAATGAATCTTGTTCAAAAAGCCTTTAAGTGACAGAGATAGTAATTTATTATGACAAAAAAGGAAAACAAATCAGAGGTAAACTTACACTTCAAAAATTTCACCATCATGTGGTGCATGGTGTGTGCGAGGAACTGCCCCCTGGAATGCCAGCAACTACTGGTCGCCCTTTATTAAGGGACAGAGCCAGCTCTTCAGATGGGGTGAGGGGAGGTGGTGGTGGACCCCCGCTAGCTAGATGGGCTTCTGTCTTCTTTCTATTAGCTACATGACAGAATGAATATACTAAATCCTGTTATAATAATAGTTCAGTAATTGTGTAATCAAATATTACTTTTTTGCATAATGTTTTTGTGTTTCATTTTCATTCCGCCAACTCTGGCGGAGTCCAGCATGCACCTGAAACAGGTCTGACTTATTAAGGGCAATGCGAACACAACTGGTCATACATGGAACGGACGGCCCCTAACAAAGGGCCCCGGACCCCATACTCCCGAAGTACCCCCCACAGGACACCACGAGGGACACAGTCGAATGCCTTCTCCAGATCCACAAAGCACATGTGGATTCAGATTCAGAATTTACAGAGCCTGGTTTGGCAAACTGATGAACCCTCGAGCACCCGATAGAGGGTATAGAGCTGGTCCAGTGTTCCGCGACCAGGACGAAAACCACACTGCTCTTCCTGAATCCGAGGTTTGACTATCGGTCGGATTCTCCTCTACATTACCCTGGCGTAGACCTTACCAGGGAGGCTGAGGAGTGTGATTCCTCTGGAATTGGAACACATCCTGCGGTGCCCCTTCTTAAATAGGGGGACCACCACCCGGTCTGCCATCCAGAGTTACTGTTCCAGACCGCCATGCAATGTTGCAGGACAGTCCTACAACATCCAGAGACTTTAGATAATCAAAACCGATCTCGACCACCCCCGGAGCCTTACCACCAAGGAGCCCATCGACTACCTCAGTTACTTGGATGCCTGGGTGATAGACGAGTCCGCCCCCGAGTCCCCAGCCTCTGCTTCCTCCTCGGAAGATGTGACGGCAGGATTGAGAAGATCCTCAAAGTATTCCTTCCACCGTAAACGGTGTTGGTGAAGCACGGCTTCCCCCTCCTGAGGCACCGAACGGTTTGCCATAATTTCCTTGGGTCCGACTGATAGTCCTCCTCCATGGCCTCCCCGAACTCCTCCCAAACCCAAGTTTTGGACTCTGTGACTACCCAAGCCGCGGCTTGCTGGGGCTGGCGATACTGGTCAAGTGTTTCGAGAGTCCCACAAGCCAAAAAGGCTCGTTAGGTTTCCTTCTTCAGTTTGACAGCATCCCTTACTTCCGGTGTCCACCACCAGGTTCTGGGGTTGGCCACGACCTGCACCAGAGACCTTGCGACCACAACTCCGGACTGCCGCATTGACAATGAAGGCGAGAACATGGTCCACTCGGACACAATGCCCCAGCCTAGCCCCCGGGGTCTGTGACAAGCTCTCCCAGAGGTGCGAGTTGAAGACCCCGCTGACAGAGGGATCCCCTACACCAGGGGTGCTCAATGCGTAGATCGCGATCGACCGGTCGATCGCATGGCAATAAACGCAAACGGCCCCCTTTTTTTTTTTTTTTTTTTACAGATTTATTGAAATATATATAAAATCAAGTTTAACAAGACTTACAAACAGCAAGATCAAATCTTATATGGATAGACAAAATGCAAACGTAGACGTCAGCCAATTATACTCACTATGACATTTGTCACTTGACTGACAGTCGGTTTGACTAATCGGACCTCTGCGCATGTGCTCATATTGGCAAGTTATCTTCCAATTTACGACTTCTAAACTTAAGAGTATAAAAATGTGTGGGGAAGCTGGACCAAATAAATAGACTAAACTTACCATTTCCATACGGAATGGGAGTTGGAATTTTTTTCACAATGTAATTCTCAAAGTGCGTTTGCTTCCTGCCAGACTGCAGTCGCTATAACGAAAAAGGGAATTGTGGAGCGGCATTTTCGGACTGTACATAAAAACGACACTAACTTCCATCCGAAAAGTTAGTTGAGAAGGAGAAAGGTTAAGGAACTAAAATCCCAGTTGTCAGGACAGTTTCACTCGCATCAAAAATTACAACACAGTTTCATCTGAACTCTTCTGGAGTGGAAGATGATATTTTGACACTACAAGCCGACATTGAGCTGAAGGCCAGAGCTCATGGACAAAAAGTACTCCAACATAAGGAAATGTGCAACATCCTTGACTGCATTATTTGGCTCCACTTATTTATGCGAGTCAGCCTTGAGTGAGGCTTGGCATCTAACGTCACGTAGGTTTACCTGTTGTTACAACCCTAGGTTAGAGTGCGCACCACCCACTGTATTTATGGGTGCTTAGCACCTGTCAAAGGGGGGTGGGTTATAATGTATTTATTTAATTTGGTGCCACTGGCAGTCCTCCTTGATCCCTGTTTTTATATATTTTTTATAAACGTTATTGATTTGTAAGCTGATTTCCTTATTTTGTGTTGGGGTTGTAACAAGCAATATGGGTTCACACAATTATGCAAGGTATACCAACATATGGTTCTTATAAATAATTTTCAATATATTTCTGAATAATTATATGTTGCGCAATTTTATAGTAGGTAGATCACTTTGACTCGGTCATTTTGTAAGTAGCTTGCATGCTGAAAAAGTGTGTGCACCCCTGCCCTACACGTTCCCAACAGACCCTAACGATACACTTGGGCCTGCCAAATCTGTCTAACTTATTACCCCGCCAGTGGATCTGAGTCACAACCAGGTGGTACTTGGTTGACAGCTCCGCCTCCTCCCCTCGTGTGTCCAAGACACACGGCTGCAGGTCAGAAGACACAACAACAAAGTTGATCATCGACCTCCGGCCTAGGGTTTTCTGGTGCCACGTGCACTGATGGACACTCTTGTGCTTGAACATGGTGTTCGTTATGGACAAACTGCACAGAAATCCAATAACAAAACACCACTCGAGTTCCAATCGATTTAATTATAATGCATTTAACATTTACACATATTTAGTATATTGTCATTTGTCATTTCATTTAAATCTACAACAGTCTTTTAATATTGATTTAAGTGGTATTATTATTACTCTGGCCAAGTGTTATATTGATATGCTGATGAAGACTGCTTGTCAAACTGCCGTCGAGGTTTCATAAATATGTGTTTTATTGCATTACAGTATACCATCGCTATATCACGGTTCAGTACTGTGAACCCTCGCGATATCATGGTTCAGTACAGTGAATCCTCGCGATATCACGGTTCACTTCACGGATTTGCCACGTGCATTGTGTTCTGCATTCTGATTGGATAAACAGTCTCTCCACGTCTTCTCTACCTGTGCATCAATAAAGTTGCGGTTTACTGTAATATTTACTGTGTCTGTACACCTACGTAACATTCGCAGAAAAAGTTACACTTATGGACATGCTTAACCCTCGTGATGTACTCCCGACTGACTTACACCCATGGTCCTCTGGGGTCATATTGACCCCAAACGGTTTGGTGTTTTTTTAAAGCCTAAAGTAAAAATTATCAATAAATTCTTTGTTACATGTTTAGTCTGACTTCAGTCCAACCCATTACCGTAAAAGTTGTACTTAGCTTTTGAATTTAGGGCCAACAGGCCTTGTTTACATAAAAGTATACCATGTTTTCGATTTTTTTTTTTTTTTACTATTATTATTTTGAGTATATAACTTATTAGGGAGTGGCTTATGTCAAAGTTCAGTAAAAAAAAATGTTTTTGAATCACCCACATTTTTTAATAGGAGCAAATAATAACACCCATGGTCCTCTGGGGTCATATTGACCCCAAACGGTTTGGTGTTTTTTTATAGCCTAAAGTATAAATTATCAATACATTTTGTGTTACACCTTAAGTTTGAACTGAGTCCAACTCATTACCACAAATATCTCCCTTATTTTTGGAATTTAGGGCCAACAGACCTTGTTTACATAAAAGTATACAATTTTTTTTAATTAAAATAACATTAGACAATTATTTTTTTTTACTATATTTTATTTTGACTATATGACTTGTCAGAGAGTGGTATATGTCAATGTTTAGTAAAAAAAAAGTTTTTGAATCACTTGAATTTTTTTAATAGGAGCAAAAAATAACACCCATTGTCCTCTGGGGTCATATTGACCCCACCCGGCTAAGCATAAAGTATAAATAATCACCAACCTCTGTGTTTCAACTTTTTAGTTAACTTTATTCCAACTTATAACATGACATAAAAAACATAACAACACAACATTAAAACACATTTAACTTTTCAAAATAAACTTTTAGCAATGAAGGCAGCCTGGATATGCCCTTCAGTTGCATGCGAGGCAGGTAGTGATAGAGTGATCTTTGCAGACCAATGCATTGCATTTTTGGCACCTTGCTGATACTTTTGTGTCAGTCAGGCGAGGGCAGAACCTGCACCTTCCCCTCTTGGGTGATGGACCAGGAGGTGGACGACGGGTGGCAGCTGGGGGACAGGAGGCAGCTGGGCGGGGGGCAGCTGGGCGGCAGAACTGCTGGATCTCCATGATTGTACATCAGGGGCAGACGTGACACCCACATGTCCCATACCTCTCGTATGGGAGCAAGTTTGTCATGTGCACGGCGAAGTTGTCTTGTGTCTTTGTCATCAAATCTAATGACCCTTGAGACTTTGTGGAACTTTGCTAGTGTCATGGTTGCCCGGAAAATTGCCCTGCCAGACTCAACATGCCATAAACTACTTGTTGCCTCTTTGCTGGATCTGTACACACCAGCAAGGATCAAAATACCCACATAGGCCTGCAGGTCCTTCCCATCCATATTTCTCCACCTGTTGCCGTACACACGACGCCCCTCCTTGTTGCTCATGCTCAGCACCGCTTTCTCAATGGGCTTGGGCAGAAACAGCTCAAAAGTAGACTTAATGTCAGAGATACAAGACGTGGCATATGTTGTTGGACCATGGTGGCTTTCTCTCTCTGCTCTATCTGCTATCCGCATGCGTCGTCCGTCATTGGGGGGGATAGAACACCAGATCAATTTTTCATCTTTGGACTGGAAATATTCATCTTCAACTGTTTCCTCTTCCTCAGATTCTTCCTCACTTGATTCCTCCTCACTTGTTTCTTTCTCTTCTTCAAAAGTGCATTCCTCTACTTCTGACACTTCTATTTCCGACTCTCTCATCCATTGATTCTTCCACTTCGTAAGTACAGTCCTCTGACTCTTCCATCTCACGTTCATATGCTACATCATCATCATCATCAGTTTCCTCTGCTTCATACCCTTCTTCCATTGCTGCAGTGGGTGATGTTTGGGCTTGATCAGAGAAAGAACTAGCTTGTGGGCTGTATGAAGGATCTCTCACCTCATCATTATCTTTTGACCCAGAATCCTCCAGATCCGTTGATTCTTCCTCATTTTGTTGAGCAATGTCCTCCAGGTCATTCTCATCCACAACTTGCTCAATTAGCACACGAGCTTCCTCCAAAGTAAAGAACTTCTGCCTTCTCTTCATGCTGCCTGTCTCTCTCAGACTAAAATTTGAAATGGCGCACAGTCTGCGAGAAAACCGATTTGTTTATGCTTTTTGTTGTCGTAACCATTTCTTGACCCCAGACATCAAAGGCACAGGTGTGAGTGTCTGTGTGTGTGTGTGTATGTGTCTGTGTGTGTGTGTGTGTATGTGGAGGGGAATGCTCATGTCTGTGTGTGTGTGTGTGTGTGTCTGTGTGTGTGTGTGTGTGTGTGTGTGTGTATGTGGAGGGGAATGCTCATGTCTGTGTGTGTGTGTGTGTGTGTCTGTGTGTGTGTGTGTGTGTGTGTATGTGGAGGGGAATGCTCGTGTCTGTGTGTGTGAGTGTCTGTGTGTGTATGTGGGGAGAGTGCTCATGTCTGTGTGTGTGTGTGTGTCTGTGTGTGTGTGTGTGTGTATGTGGAGGGGAATGCTCATGTCTGTGTGTGTGTGTGTGTGTGTGTGTGTCTGTGTGTGTATGTGGAGGGGAATGCTCATGTCTGTGTGTGTGTGTGTGTGCTCAGGTGTGTGTGTGTGCTCATGTGTGCATGCGTGTGTGTGTGTTCATGTGTGGGTGTGTGTGTGTGTGTGTGTGCTCATGCTCAGGTGTGTGTGTGTGCTCATGTGTGCATGCGTGTGTGTGTGTGTGTTCATGTGTGGGTGTGTGTGTGTGTGTGCGCGCGCACGTGTGTGTTCATGTGTGGGGGTGTGTGTGTGTGGGTACCGTTAGAAGAAGGGGGGGGGGGGGTATTTTGACTGTTAGAAGCAGTATAGTGTGACATTTTGCCCCATTGCACCATTGTGTGCTGCGGGGTCATATTGACCCCAGAGTACAACAGGTGTTATAAAATTCGATTAAACACCCATAATTTGATCAAAACATTTCAAATGTATATGAATCATCAAAAGCATAGTATTGAACAACCCCTATAATTTTCAGACCATTTGGTGAATGAAAAACATGTTTTCACGGAAAAAGAAATTTCTTGTGGGGTCAAATTGACCCCAGTACAATAGGAGGGTTAATTGTAGCCCAATTATGACAGCTCCAGAGGATTGTACACTTTTTGAATACTAACGCATTAATCCGGTCCGCTATTGTCTGCCAGGTTTATTCTCTTTCTTTTATTATGGCTTGAGTATTGTCCTTTTTAATAATATCCTTCTCCTCCTCATAAAACTCCATCAGGAGCTGTTGTTCTGCGGCCGTGAAATATGTTGCGCGACTCTTTTCCATGTTCTGATCGGTGATTCTGTGAGCGATCGCGAGGTCTATTTAAGAATGCCGTGAACACGCATTAATCCTGACTACCTACAACTGGCTTGACATAGCCGCGCCTTTTCATCCTGGCTTGGCAAACGTGCAACCAATTAAGCCAGGATACGACGGCCAGACTAGGTCAAGCCGCGCTTGCTCAGTCATTCTGGTTTTCTTTATTCTACTTTCGTGCAATACCCCCCAGGTGTCACTTCCATTTCCCACGTGGACTTTGAAGTCCCCCAGTAGAACAACAGTCGGTGCACCGTTCAGAACCCCTCCCAGGGACTCCCAGAAGGCCGGGTCCTCTGCACTGCTTTTTGGCCCGTAGGCCGCCACAACAGTGAGAGACCTGTCCTGGGCTTGAAGGCGCAGGGACGTGACACTCTTGTTCACCGGGGGGGAAATTCCAACATGTGGCGACTGAGCTGTGGGGCTATAAGCAAACCCATGCCAGCCCGACGCTTCTCCCCGTGGGGAACGCCAGAGAAATGGGGAGTCCAGCCTCTCTCAAGGATAATGGTTCCAAAGCCCAAACTGTGCGTTGTCTAGCTGGTAACGCTTGACCTCCCGCACAAGCTCCGGCTCCTTCCTTGCCAGCGTGGTGACATTTCATGTTCCCAGCGCTAGAGACTGTGTGTGTCCGGTCACCTGCCCCTGACCACCACCCAAAGCACACGGCACCGGCCCCTTACGGTCCTTCCTGCGGGTGGTGGGCCTGCGGGAAGGTGTTCCCACGTCAGGGTGGTCCCATGGGCAAAGACCCGGCCACCAGGTGCTCGCCTGCCCCGGTTTCGGGTCTTCATAGGACATTTCTGAACCAGATTCATACAATTTACAAAACATGGAGAGACTAATGCTGACAAAAATTCTGTACCATATTGAATATTTTTTTTCTTCTCTCGCTGTGCATTTTGATTAATCAAAATGTGAAATGCCACTGCATTGCAATATGGGAGAATCACATGCTGTTAGCATCTCAATAGTGGTGAATTGTGTCATGTAGCATGTCTAGTTGCTTCATGGGTATCTTTAATGTATTGGATCATTGGCATACTACCAAACCATCATTGGCTGAAGATTTTTATCGGGTTACCCTCATTGATGGAGATATCCGTGCTACACACTCATGTCCACACTCCCCTTCCCAGGTACTACCTGTGCCTGCAGCTAAGGGATGACGTGATGTCTGGACGTCTTCCCTGCTCTTTAGCCACTCACACTGTCCTGGGTTCCTACACCGTCCAATCAGAGCTGGGGGACTATGACCCTGAGGAGTCAGGTCCAGACTACATCAGCGAGCTGCGCTTTGCCCCCAACCAAACCAAGGAGCTGGAGGACAAGATCATGGACCTGCACAAGAACTACAAGTAAGTCATGACTAAGTCTACCTCCCTTGTCTCTGCTTTACCCCTTATGGAAATCCTACCACTCAGCAAGGTATGTATATTTCCAGGGGAATGACACCAGCTGAGGCAGAGATGCATTTCCTGGAGAATGTCAAGAAGCTCTCCATGTACGGAGTGGACCTCCATCATGCAAAGGTACACAGACGCTCAAAATTGGCTGTGTTTGGTTTTTAGCTGCATGGATCAGAAAAGCCCTCCCCATCTTCTCTTTTCTCAACCTCTTCCTCCTCTTCTTCTTCTCTTCCTCCTCTCCTCTGACTTCTTTTTCCTTCTTCTCCTCCTCCTCTTCCTCCCTTTTCCCACATGTCCTACTCCTCATCATGGCATGACAGGGTAAGGTGTGTGGTTGGTGCCCCAGGGAGAGGTGTTGAATCTGCAGTTTCATCTTTCATTAAGTTCTAGTTATTTTTATTCTGTTGCCTTAGCAGGAGGATGCCCTGGGATCACCGTAGCATCCATCTGTCAACCCCACCCACTTCTGTACACAACCCGCAAATCACAAACCAGTTACATCACCAAATCAAGCACAAGAGCACAGTTCCTTAATAAGTAATGGAGCTGGAGTACATCTCATTCGTACCTTCTTACTTGCTTAATAATACTGCATGATACAGATGGTGATTAAGATATCTGCTAGCTGATTCATTGTAGTTTGTGTGCACAAGGAAACTTTTTTCAGTTTTATTCGAACTATTACTGTGCATTCCTCAAAGTTGTAAATACGTTAATTAATTAACGTAATGCAGTTCATTTAAAGCTCAATTCTGTATGCTGAAATGGAAGTTTCCATTTTATATTGTTTTGCTGTTAGTTATCTAGCCAGTTTTTCATCAAGAAAACCACTTGGAGCTGATTCAAACTATTGTCCATTGTCAGTCAGCACTGCTCAGCTGGCTGGACGCACTGATATAGCAATAAGAAAATTTGCATCCAAATGACATCCACATTTTGGTGATGCAACACGTATAATTTTGTAGACCTACATTCACATTCCGTCTTTTAGTAGACGCTCTTATCCAGAGCAACTTACATCAAGTACAGGGACATTCCCCTGAGCCTTGCCCAAGGTCACAATGTCATGTAGCCACAGCCGGGAATTGAACTCACAAACTTCCGATCATGAGCCCAACACCTTAACCACTGAGCCAGCGGACTCCTATGTTTTGTAAACACAAGAAAGCTAATCAATTAACGTAATATGTGGAACTGTATGTTTTTGGATCAAAAGCAGTACATGGCATGGTTTTCAATTCAAACAGGCCAGTTCTAATCATGACAAACAAGACAAACAAAACAGACTAAATTCTTTGAACAATGAATACATGACCTCAAACCAAACCAGTACAGCACATGAAGCAGAATACATTTGAAACAAATAACGGAAGTCAATACATTTAGTGGAATTGACAGAGAGGAATAGAGAGGGTGAGTGTGTGAGATGGATGGATGGATGAGGAAAGTGGAATCACAGTGCTTTTAGTGTTGCTCTACTTACCAAACAGCACTAAATTGATCTGATCCAACACTCAATACAATACATCACCAGGACCATCAGGAAAAACCCTTCCTGCTGAATGTCCTGACCTGACTGGGCAGCCAGGCGTGATGCACACATCTGTTTGTAAGATCACTGGATAGCATTATCACTGGATAACATGATAATTGTGTATCATTACCACTGGATAACATTAACACTGTATATCATTACCACTAAAAAGCATCTTTACTGGTTTGCATTATCGCTGGTTGGCATCATCCATGTGTAGCATTATCCCTGTGTAGCATTATCACTGGTTAGAATTATCACTGGGTTGCATTATAATTAGTAGCATTACCATTGGTTAGTATAACCTCGTTTTAGCAATATTACTGGAAAGCATTACCTCTGGGTGGCGGTATCATTGGGTGGCATTATCAATGGCTAGCATTATCGCTGGACTACATGACTTCCTGTTAGTAATACAACTGGATGGCATCATCTACTGTTAGTATGATCACTTCTGGCTAGCATTATATCCTGTTAGCAAATGTCACTGTATACCATTATGTTTGGAAAGCATTACCTCACATTAGCTCAGATTAGTCACTGGATAGCATTAACTCTGGGTAGAATTTGTGTATGTTTTGTAGCATGCAACCGTTCCTTGGTTTGGTCAGCCCAGCCTGTGTGTTTTCTGTCTGTTTCTGTTGCTGTTCTGCCTGATTGGCCTAGTTGGTAGGAAGCCTGTTTGAGTGCTTGTCTCCAGCTAAGGTGGAGGTAAGGCTGCTTCCTGTTTGTGTATGATGTTCTTCCTGTCTGTTTGTAACCCGATGTGTGCTGTGCTGTCCACCTATGAACTGTTAAACGTGTTAGCAACATGTGTTACATTACCATCTCACCAGAGCTGTATCTGCATGACCAGTCTGATCACATGACTGCACAATGATGACTTCCTGTTGCGCAACACAAACCATTAGACAGGTATAGAAAACAGAGAGAGAGTGAGAGAGGGTGATGTGAGAGTTAGTGAGATTGCAAAAAAAGATACTCAAATAGAGTAACTGAGAGCCCATTTGAGTATACTTTTATGTTACTGATATAGGTTACATAGGTTTTCAGGGAGTTTCAGACAGGCTGTCAGTTCCCATGAAACATCACACAGAACATTGTCATCTCACTCTGTTGTGTTCGTCACAAGCTTCCCAAGCCCGTATCGAAGAGAATACATGCATAAGCAGACATGGACAGACTTGCGCACACTGTTCTGCAATGGGCTTGCAGACCTCCCATACAAAGTGAAGTGGTAACATGTCATACATACACCACCCACCATTAGAAGCTGTCTGCTTCTATACCTATCTGTAATTCGAGTTGTAACAGGATACTGGTGTGTGTGTACAGGACTCGGAGGGTGTGGAGATCATGCTGGGTGTGTGTTCCAGCGGGCTGCTGATCTACAGAGACCGTCTGAGGATCAACCGCTTCGCTTGGCCTAAAGTCCTCAAGATCTCCTACAAGAGGAACAACTTCTACATCAAGATACGACCTGGAGAGGTTTCCGCATTCTCTGGACGCACACATTCTCTCAACATCTTCTATCCATCTCTGTCTCTGTCACATTTTATTCAATCTCTCTAAATCACTCTCGGCTTTTTGAATGTCTCACTGTATCTCTTCTCATCATTTTCCCCTCGTCTCCAGTTTGAACAATTTGAGAGCACCATTGGCTTCAAACTTCCCAACCACAGAGCAGCCAAGAGGCTGTGGAAGGTCTGTGTAGAGCACCACACCTTCTTCAGGTGAGCCGGGCCGACCTTGATCCCTAATACCTGGAGCTGCTGAGCCCTTATACATAACCTCCTGGCCTGTCTCTCTGCAGGCTTGTGTCTCCAGAAGAGCCTCCCAAAAAGTTTTTGTCTCTGGGTTCAAAGTTCCGCTACAGCGGCAGGACCCAGGTCCAAACCCGACGAGCCTCATCCCAGATCGCCCGGCCAGCTCCCTTCTTCCAGCGCTCCACCAGCAAACGCTACATCATGTCCCGCAGTTTGGATGGAGGTGAGAGCTGGAAGGGTAATTGAGGGTTGGGGGAGAGGGAGGAACATATCAGGATCTTGTTGTGACACAATCAGCAATGTTTATGGATTTAGGTTCAGTCCTGATTGCTACAGGTGAACATATCTTCTTGCGTGATTGCACAGACATTAACCTCCCCACACACACACACATTTGTGATAACTCCTTCCCTAGACAATAATAACAACCCCCCCCCCCCCTCTATGATCACACTAGAACCAGAATTTTCATTAATATAAGAGACCAATGTACCATGCATGTGTGTTTGACGGAGCAAGTGCGCTGTGCATATGCGTGTATGTTTGACGGAGTGTGTGTGTCTCCAGCCCAGAGGATCAGTCCCAGACATAGCCTTCCTGTGTCCCCAGCAGCCAGAGCTCCTGCCAGTGTTAACGGTTCTAGATCTTTACCCAGGCCTACTATACATAGAGATTCAGGTACACAAACACAAACTGTTTACAAATGCACACACCTTAAAACACAAACACCCCTACTTTGTGCGCTCCTGCGCTGCTGGCTCATATAGAAATCTGTTCCTCTGTACCTTCCATCACCCCCAATCAACAGCTTCTCTGCTCTGCATGTGACAGTGCTGATTGACTAACGCTGAGCATTGACAATGTCAACTTTCATTACACATCACTTTTACACACCACTGTAATGTAGCGCTTTGGCTGCTGACCACACGCTTGGCTGAGCTGTGGAAGGGGTGAGTTCCAGTTGACCTTGTGACAGTGGGAGCAGGCCCTAGTCTGAACTCAGGATCCAATCAGAGAGACTCAGCTGTGGATCTAAGCTGAACATACAGCAGAACCAGACTGAACAGCTCAACAAAAAACAGGAAGTCTCCTGACTTCCCACAGTTTCAGGATTTTTGTGGATCCGTTTAACGATCTGGCTGGCTGGAGGCTGTGTTGCTGGCTGGTTTCTCTGAGCAGTTCTGCATGGCATGCTCGTCCCACAGGTTTTTACAGCTCAGTTCACATTGCTCACATTCAGATGTGTGTGTGTGTACTTGTGTTTTGTAGAGATGGGTTCTGGCTTATACGCTGCCTCGAAGGGCATTGCCATGAGTGACCTGATCACCACCGTAACACCAGAGAAGAGGGTAGAGGAGTGGAAAGCAGATGAGCGGGTGAAGGATAAAAAAGTAGTGAGGAAGGTGGAGGAAAGGAAAGCGGTAGAGGTGGAAGAAAGGAGAGTGGTAGAGGTGGAAGAGAGGAGAGCAGTAGAGGTGGAGGAAGAAGATGAGACAACAAAGATTTCAGAGGTCTCCCAACCCAGCCCACCGACACCTGTACGCCAAGACACCAAGGTAGAAGATTGTCTCACACACTTAACAAATAAAACCTTGTCTTGGTTTTGGACTGATGATGCTTTGATGCTTGCATCTTGGAACCCTCCACTTCTGACTCCTTGTCTTCCTACTGCACAATCTTCTGCTCTTCCTACTCTTGTGTAGACTGAACTGACAGACACAGCTGTAGATGGAGATCTCACAGCCACTGAGGTTGGTACTGTCACCTTTCCCCTAACCCTGTCTATCTTACACTAGCCATGTCATCTTAACTATTTTACACAATTTTGGGAGCAGATGCAACCACAATGTTAGCAATTTCAAGCCCTGCTAACTTTGTAAGTCACCCTTACCTTGTCCCCCTCACTCTGACCCTGTCACCCTAACTCTCTTGTACCTGGTATGCTGTTATAGCTGCTGTAAATTGCTGCTGATGTAATTTCCTTTCCTCCACTTTTCATACTGCCAGTCAGAACAAGAAGACGAGTCAGAGTTGAAGACACAGGTAAAATCATATGCAGATACAACCACAGAGGTACGGCTAAACACACCCACACAGGCTGAATAACAGCAGCCAACAGTGTTAAAGGAGTTTACCAGGAAGCGTAACAGCTGTAGTAGATGTAGTACTACTTGTAGTATGTAGTGCACAGTCGATTAATTTCAAGGAAGTTTTATTTGCGTACGCACGAAGCAAGTATACAAGTCGTCTTGGTGGTACAAAGTTGTATGATGAACTATCAGTGTCCTTTCATCCTATTGGTCTCGCTCTCGTGTGTGTGTGTGTCTTGAAATTAAAAAGTACGATATGGAGTTTGACCCTGGTTTCAACAGAATATTAAGTTTGACATCTGTTGGATGGCTCAATGGGTTAAGGCGTTGGCCTTGTGATTGTAACGTTGTGAGTTTGAACCCCGGCAGTGGCTATGGGATGTTGTGTCCTTGGGCAAGGCACTTCACCCTACTTGTCTCAGGGTAATGTCCCTGTACTTAAATGTAAGTCGCTTTGGATAAAAGCATCTGCTAAATGAGGTATTATTATTAACCAACAGTACCTTTTATATGCTAAACAACAGTACCCCTTATATGCAGTATAAAGATTACATCCTTAATTATCTAACACCTACCAGGTATTATAACAGCAGCCTACTGTATAACAGCACCCTACAGTCATAGGCAATAATACCGCGGATGCAGGGGGTGCATTTGTAACCCCTACTGGTGAGATGAAAACACTCACATTTTCAAATAATGGTAAAAAAGAAATTGGGGGAACATTTTAAGTGACGTCAGAGTTGCATGTTCCATCATATTTGTTGTACTCTAATGTACACAAATTTTAAGATGTAGCATTCACTTTAAGCATGTTTTTGTATGAAAAGAAGAAAAAAAATCACTAGCCTTTGCACCACCAGTTTTAAAACATAGAATTGCCTATGCTCACAGTGTAACATCACCCTACAATATAACATCAGCCTATCCGCCAGTTGCCAGTTTGGGTGTTGGGTGTGAGTTAGGTGGGGTGTAGGGTTAGGTTTTGGTGTTGCAGGTGGGATATTTGGGGTGTTCAGTGTGATATATTGTGACTATAGACAATAGAGGGGGTCTGAGTAAGGAACTGAGTAAACATGTTCTGACAAGACAAGCAGACACAGATGCAGACAAGCTATTTAACTTAATATGATGACCTAAAACAGTGTGTGTGTGTGTGTGTTTATGTGTGTCAGGACACGTTGGGGAGCCCTGAGGAGCTGCAGAAGCACCAGAGTCACATCACCAACCTCAAAAGGAGCTTCATGGAGTCTGGTGCTGTCCCTGCTGGCCTCAGTGAATGGGAAAAGAGGTTGTCCTCCTCCCCTCTGCGCTCGCCACGCCTGGACGACGCTCCCATGATAGAACCTCTGGAACCCGAGGAGGTAAACTCACTATCCACATGACAACACAACACTTCTTGGATTACAGAATAGCCTATATCAGGGGTCGGCAACCCTGGTCTTAGGGAGCAACTGTCCTGAAGATTTTAGCTGTTTCCCTACTCCAGCACACCTGATTCTAATGAAGGGTCGTTATCAAGCTCTATGGAAGCCTAATAATTACCCTCCATTAGAATCAGGTGTGCTTAAGCAGGGAAACATCTAAAATCTGCAGGATAGTGGCTCCCTAGGACCAGGGTTGCCGACCCCTGGTTTATATTAACAGTACTAGTTAGGATGAAACATGAGAGAATAAGTTGCAAAGACCAAAGGAGTCCAGGACTCTTAAATCAAGAAACACTTGGAAACTGCAGGGTCTGTGCGCAGGGCATAAAATCCTGTTTTGTAACATCCACAACCTTGAAGACCAAATTTCTGCTCTCATGAGCACTGTAACAGTGAGACAATTCAATAGGTCTCATACATACACACACTAAAAACACATACATACACGCACTACCCCCTAGATATAACATCAAAGGACAACAAAAGGCTGACAGACTGTTGCTGCACTGTGTGTCAGAATGTGTGTGCGTGTGTGTTAACATTTATTACAAGTAATGATGAGCAAAGATTCTAAGATAAAGCAAGGATTTTTAGAAATGAATGGCATTAATAAAGCATCATGTGTATGTGAGAGAGAATTAAGTGCCAATTGAGGTTAAGTAAGATGTTAAAACTAGACACAGTTACATACACATACACACACACATGCATGCCCCAAAGCTAGTTTCCATCCTAGTTGCTGGCTTGTCTGACTGCTTGCCTGTCTGTCTGTAGAGTAGAGAGTGGTTCTCTGGCAGCATCTCTGGAGACCAAGAGAGGTCAAGTCAGATGCCAATCCGGCACAAAGACAACAGTGACTGATTACCCCCAATCCAGAGAGGATGTGCTGGATGTTTATATATTTGTGATATATTTTGCCTTTGGAACTGAACTATAATATCCACTGTGCTCCAACTATACTAAGCTAACAAAAAACACACTATCTCTATCTCTCACCCGGAGTACCCATAACTAGTCTATGATAATTTAGGCTAACCCTGACCCATGACTCTGACCCATGCTAGCCCAGGCTGCCTGAGGCGAACTCAAGCAAACCCTGCATAACCCTGGTTAGACTTATTTAGGCTAACCCAGGTAAATCTATTATTTCAATTCAGTTTCTTCTCAATTCAGTAACTTTTTTTCAAACATATAGGTCCATATATAGTGCATGCTACCCCAGTTTAACTTGGGCTATGTTGTTCTTACCCAGGTTAGCCCAGGTCTACACAGGCTAGCCCAGGTTTACTCTGGCTAATTCAGGCTACTTCTGTGCCTTGGCTGCAGGACTGTGATGGCTGGGTGGTAGTCAGTAAGGTCCCTCCCCAGGTAGCAGACAAGACCAATTTAGTCAGCTACGGCAGGCTGGCTGTCACAAGCAGGGCTCAAGCTGTGGTCACGACCCTGGGTCTAGACGGCAGGGAATGGAGCTGCGCCCTTGGACAGGATGCTAAGGACAAGAGCTACACCCTTGGCAAGAGTTATGACACCACATCTGGCAAGATTGTCACCATGACTACCAAGTCCAAGGAGGGAGGGGAGGTGGCTGCTGCAGCATTGTTTGCCCAAGAGCTGAGAAGAGGGGCAGAGCAAGCCACTGCTACAGTCAAGATCATTCCTGTGGAGACAAACAGTGATTCCTCAGGCCCAGGAGGCGTGGCTAGGCTGGATGGCAGAGGGACCACACCCCTTATCACCATCAGAGAGGCACGCACCCCCATCTCCCCTCCAGGACCCCTTTCCCCTCATAGCCTTCGGCCAGAAGCAGGATCTAGTCAGGTGTCCAGTCCCAGATTGAGCCTAGGGTCAGGTTCTGGTCTGGGCTCCAGACTGTCTCTGGGCCTAAGGAGCAACAAGAGCCAAGAGCTCCAGGATCAGAAAGAGCTGCTGAAGGAATCTGGACACCTGGGAGATGAGACTACCCCTCTCACCCCATACACCCCTCTCTCCCCCCTCTCCCCCCGCTCACCCTTGCCCAAGTCCCCTTTGGTGGACGTACGTCTCAGCCCTGCTCCCCAGCCCTACCTGACCAGAACATCCCCTGGTTCTAGAGTGGTATGATATGCCTTCTCAACCCTGCATGGACATACCTTTCCTCCAGTTCATGCCTTTATTTTCTTTACAACCCTTTTCCCCTTCATCCCTCCTCCTCACCCTTTTTCCTCCTCAACCCTATCCCTGCTCTTCACCCCTGTTTCTCCCCTTCATCCCTCCTCTTCACCTCTCCTCCTTTTTACCCCTCCTCAGTTCTTCCAGTACGCCTGAAGCCCACCCAGTCCCTGCCCTGCCTGGTCTGGTGTGAGTCACTACTCACTGTTCGGACAGGACCAGGTCCAGAACATAGGCAGGGTGTTCTGATGCCGTTTGACCCGTTCTTCTGCTCTGCTTGATAATTATTAAATAATAATAATAATTTTTATTATTTGCTCACTGCTACCTGTCAGGCCTGGTCTGGTTACTGGCGCCTGTCAGGCCTGGTCTGGTTACTACTACCTGTCAGGCCTGTTCTGGGTCCTGCTGCCTGTCAGGCCTTGTCTGGTTCCTGCTGCCTGTCAGGCCTGGTCTGGTTCCTGCTGTCTGTCAGGCCTGGTCTGGTTAATGCTACCTGTTAGGCTTGGACTGGTTAGTGCTGCCTGTCAGGCCTGGACTTGTCACTGCTGCCTTTTTTGCCACCTTACTCTTATTGGGAATGTAAACAGATCCAGTCCCTGCTGCCGTAACACATGCGTATATGCATGTGTGTGTGCATGTGTGTGTTTCAAATGTGCCTATGTTTAGACAAACACCCTGACACCTTCATGTCAATCTTTGTGACTGTGACTTTGTGACTTTGTGACTGTGTCTATGTATATTTCTACCTTACCTTAATACTTGTCTATAATGTTCCTCTATATTTCATGTTTCTTCTATGTGGATGTGTGTGCTTGTTTACGCATGCTTTGTGTGTGTGTGTGTGCGTGTGCGTCTGCCCAGCCCAAGCCAACATTCGATGAGATGTCTCCAGAACTGACGGCCCTGCTGCAGTCGGCCAGAGAGCAAACCAGTCCTTGTGTCTGGCCTCCTGGCCCGTCCTCTGGACTCACACTACTGAAGGTGGAGAATAGCTCATCCAATTTGTTTTATATGATCAGTGACCAATGCTCTTTTGTAAAGCTCTCTCTTGGAAGTCTGCCTGACAGCCTACCTTACCTGTCTGTCCTCTGTCTCTGTCTGTCTGAAGTGCTGGTCTAGACTAACACTCAACTGTCCTGTCTGTTTCAGACCGTCGAGACTCTAGAGAGTGTTGCAGCAGCAGAGCAAAATGCCTCTCTAGACCAAGACCAGATAATAGAGGAGCAGCTAAATGCGAAGCAAAAGCAGGAACAAGAAGTCCAGGTAGAAATGGAGGATGGTACAGAAAAGGGGCTGCTGGAAGATGTTCCTGAGTCAGGGTCGGAGGGCGAGGCAAGCGAGCTCAGTGATGTTCTCAGTGTAGCGTCCATGGCTGCTGCTGCTGTAGACCAGGTTCTACAGGCAGCCATTAGGGAGATGGGGGGGTTGGAGGAGCAGAGGGAGCAGGAGGAGCAGGGGGAGGAGAAGCAGAAGGATGAGGTGGACGAGCATGGGGGGCTGAAGGAGGCCCAGGGGGAGCAGGAGGAGGAGCAGGGTAGCCCTATCCATGGTGTAGGTCTGGATGTGATGCTGGCTCCCAGTCCCTTTCCTGATCCTGGTTCTGGGGAGGAGGAGTCTGTTTCTGAGGGGAACAGTGAGAACTGGAGGGATTCTGGAGATATATCTCCCCATTCCTCCTTTGCCTCCCCTTCCTCCCTACAAAGAAGGCAACATGATGCATGGACCAGGGTGGATCACCTGGACTCCGCCAGCACTACTGAGCCTTTGACGAAGGTAACCCTGAACACTGATCTACCTATGCCCCAGAATTCTCCTGGGATCCACTCTCCTGAACCTTTTCCCCAGGATTCTCCTGAGATCCACTCTCCTGAACACTGACCTACCTCTGCCCCAGGATTCTCCTGGGATCCACTCTCCTGAACACTTGACCTACCTCTGCACCAGAACTCTCCCTGGGATCCACTCTCCTGAATCCTCCTACCTTTGCTTCTCCCCCTGTCCTAATTTACTCCATCTACAGTATGTGCTACAGAAGCAGTAGTAACATCTTCCTAGGCCCACTCTTACTGATGCCTGGATTAACCCTCCCCCTGATAATAACACCTCTCCACCTACACCAACGGTGGGTGTGCGCACCTCCATGATTGTTTCTATGGTGACCTTTGACCTTTCCTCTCCAGAGTTCGTCTGTGCGGCAATCAGAGGTTGTGAACTTTAGAAGCTTTGCAGGAGAAGGCCTGGGAGAGGATGTCCACACCACCACGATCACTTACCAAACACTGGAGGTAGAACAAACACCATTGCATAAAATTCTTCACACAGACCATTTCACACAGTCACACTCACATATGCTCCTTGTCATGTTGTCAGACCAACCAGGGTGCCTTGTACTTGTTGCAGGGTGGCGCTGAGGTGGAGCCTGATACAGGTGTTTTGATGAGCGCCCAGACCATCACCTCAGAGACCAGCAGCACCACTACCACCACGCATATCACCAAGGTTGTATCCCATCACCACCCGTACCACAGTAACACCAAATCACCTGTGACCCAAGTTACCCTGTCATACTCATCACCATGGTTACACTGTCACATACATGCAGACTGTGAAGGGAGGAATCTCTGAGACAAGAATCGAGAAAAGGATTGTGATCTCTGGAGATGCAGACATTGACCATGATGAGGTAAGATAACACACGCACACACTATCACACACTCTTACTACAAACATTCACTAACACAGTGTATTTCAACCTTTTTTGTGCCACGGTACACTTTTTTAATTGAAAAAATCACAAGGCACACTACTAACCAAAAATGTTAAAAAAAAACTATACTCTATAGCTGCCTAATAATATATATTGAATGATGATATATAATGATTCTTTAATAATTCTTCATTCTCAAAAAAAGTGAACCTAACATGTCCACAATATACCTGGAACATGGAATGCCACAACAATGTGGTCCTAAAACTAAAAACGTAGTAGAAAGTGTTTCGCAAAATCTAATTCTGTCCAAAATTATTCTGTTAGCAGGAATACAGAAAATAATGCTTATTCTGACAGAAGCAACAATATTTGAGAAATATCTCACTGTTCCACACTGAGAAATATGAAGAGTTATATGTGCAAAATATCAATCTCAGTGGATTTTACACACTTAGTGTGAAACCTGTGGATCCCTAACACAGTCAAGGCAGTTAAGTGTCCCACTTAAGTCCTCCTTGGTTAAGATATTCTGATGTGACATGAAAAATGTCCTCTCCTGTTGTTTTTTTCTGATATACAGTAATCCCTTGCTATAACACGGTTCACTTTTCACGTTTTTTTTAATCGTTTTTTTATAGAACCTGTGTTCTGCATTCTGATTGGAAATCTCTGCTTCTTCTCTACATGTGCGTCAATAACGTTGGGGTTTACTGTAATACTGTATGTGCTGTACACGTGCAAAATAGCTAGCCAAATAAAATACACGTAATTCAAATTCAAATTATCTTAACCAATAATGTCGACAAATCGTTCTGCACCGACAAAGGTACCTGCGGTCGGGCCCAAAAGGCAGAGGAAGATGTTAACAGTCGCAGAAAAAGTTAAACTTCTGGACATGCTAAAGGAGGATAAAACCTGTGCGGCTGTAGGTCGGCATTACGGAATGCATGAATCTTTAATTAAAATTGAATTGTACAATATAATAATTGTAAAAAAATGAAGGTTTCTACTTCAAGGATTTCACTTATCACGGGTGCTTTTTGGAACGTAACCCCCGTTAAAAACGAGGGATTACTGTACTCGGATTGGTTACAAAGGGAAAAAACTACTTTTGTCACCATAGAACATTCAGATTTCAATGCATTCCCATGGGATTTTCCCTCGTCTACGTGACTTAAACGAGATTTTTCTCAAAATGTACAGTACAGGCCAAAAGTTTGGACACACCTTCTCATTCAATGTGTTTTCTTTATTTTCATGACTATTTACATTGTAGAGAGAATGCCAAGAGTGCAAAGCAGTAATCAGAGCAAAGTGTGGCTATTTTGAAGAAATTTACATTTATTCATTTAGCAGACACTTTTACACAAAGCGACTTACAAGAGAGAGCTTTTACAAAAGAGCTTCGGTCACTGAGCATAGCAACGTGATAGACCCCGAACATAGTGGGCTTTTATCACTATAGGTTGCGAACACTAAAGCAATAAAGCAACAAAACTAGCGAGCATGGGGATCAACAAGTAATTCTAAACAACATCAGATTATATTTCTAAGTACCATACTATTTCTAAGTGCCTACTAAAACATGTTTACAGTTATTTCACCTTATTTGAAGTACATAACTTCACATTCATAGTTTTGATGCCTTCAGTGAGAATCTACAATGTAAATTGTCATGAAAATAAAGAAAACGCATTCAGTGAGAAGGTGTGTCCAAGCTTTTGGCCTATACTGTATATCTTTTTTAATTGATTAAACACACTGTACCTTGATTCGAAGAAAACAAACTAACCTTTTGTTTAAGATATGTTTCCCGGTTGTGCTGATCTTTTGTGACAGGTAGCCAAAGCTGCAAAAGCTATAAGCAGTATTTTCATACACTTTCTCAATGTTGATTGCAACCAACATTTGATAGAATTATGGTGTGTCTATATGCTAACTGTCATATTTGTTTTTAATTTATTGCAAATAGTTGCTAGTTACTGAGCTATGAAAAGGATGGGGACCTTGAAAATTCTGGTGTTATTTTCAGGCTGCGTTCTAAGCTACATTCAGACTAATGTTGACGTCAGAGACATTCGACTCAATGTGTTTGTTACCTCCACTCTAGAGTAACTTGACAGTTGGTTAGCTTGGACAGAAAAGACGCATTCTATTGTGCACCCTATCACTACTACAGCACATACACTCGACAATGGCATATTCTTTTCAGATAATAATTTATTTGTTTTTAAAGATTTTGGAGAAAAAAACACAGCACATCTGACGGTCTCTCACGGCACACTAGACAATGCACTAACATACACACATAGTTACATACGTAGACCACATCTGTTCCCCAACTGTGTATTCCAGTTGGGCAGCAGGGCTGTGTAGATCTGTAGACCCCCCCCCACACCCCCCAGTCTGGCTTCATCTAAGATGTGTATGTATGTGTGTGTGTGTGTGTGCATGCATATGTGCATCTGTGTATGTGTGGATCTGTATGGGCCCAGGCTCTGGCACAGGCCATCAAGGAGGCCAAAGAGCAGCATCCCGACATGTCGGTGACCAGGGTGGTTGTGCACAAGGAGACAGAGATCTCACCTGAGGAAGGGGAGGAGTGACAGGTAGCTTCACCTCATCTGACTCCACCCCCCTCTGGCTGTGCTCCACACTTGATTTGGCTGACTAACTAACCTTTAAATAGCCAACTAACGTTGGACAAGTCATTGAAATAACCCTGTCAATGCCAATAGCAGTGGCTCAGTAGAGCTGCTTTCTTGCTGCTCTGAGCTTGCCGCTTTAACAGTGCCTTCTTAACTTCTTAACTTCCCTTCTATTTTTCTTCAGGCTTTATTACTGAGTGTCTTACTGTTGGCTGGCTCAATGTTTGTCTTTCTGGCTGTCTTACTGGCTGGTTGTCATGCTGGCTGTCTGTCGGTGTGAATGGTTGTCTTTCTGGCTGCCTGCATGAATGGTTCTTTCTGGCTGGGTGTCTGACAGGATGTTAGTTAGCTGGCTGTCTTGGGTGCCTGGCTGCCTGCCTGCCTGTCTGTCTGAAGTGTGGTCTGCTTAAAGTGCCTTTCTGTATATTATAATACCTAATTTAGCAGAAGCTTTTATCCAAAGCTCCGTATATGTGACAGTGTTTCCCCTGGGATTTCAAGGGGAGCCAAAGATCAAACTTTTGCCTCCCATTTATTTGTCAATGGAAGTAATGTCATAGGACTATGCAGGCAGTGTAAGATATCTGGCAGTGTGGACAGGTAGCCTAGCAAAGGAAGAAAACTGTATTACGTATGTATGTTTATTAGGGCATTTATGGACAAGCAGTATCAGTATGTTGCCATTCAAAACTAAACTAGCTTGCAGCTAATATAGTATATGCAAGGAATTAAATGCTTTTCCCAGCAGCACACCACTCACAAGGAGCAAGTAGGCAAATTCACGCAAATGTTGTCGTTCATAATGCAACTAGTGTGCACTTATTGATCAGGTGTAAATAACAAGGGCAACAGTAAGCAAAACATGAAATGCCTGTAGTGTGAAAACAGCTATCTGTCGTGGGCCACATCTCCACAACAATGGTAGGGGAAACACTGTGATCATGTCAATCTCCTATGATAATATACATTGAAAAAGAATTGTTGTGGTGGAGTTGGTGTGTCTCTGGCCTTCAGTCCAAGCTGCACTCCTGTCTCCTGTACCATAGGGACCCTGTCGGTCTATTCTCTGACTCCGCAAGGACCATTTCTGTCTGACCCCATAAAGACCCTTTCTTTCTGCTCTCTGATCAGGACTGAGACTCACTGACCTGGGGGGTTCTGATGAGTTCAAGAAGGTCACCTGCTCAACCCCTACAGGATCACAGAAGGTGTTCTACAATAGACAAGACTGCATCCGAGCACTACTGGACTAGCACACACACAAATGGATAAATACCCACTCTTTATATATCTTACCAAGACACACACACACTCCAAAAGTTCCCTGCCAATCAGTGTCCACTGGCCCTTACAGGAACATGTTTATTGCATGACAAGGGAACTGTTATGTTGTACGGCCTCACCTCTATATTGTGGTCTTCATGCAGGGAAAGAGTCTGTCTATTTATTTATTCTCAATACTCTCTTAGTGAACTGAATGTGAACAAGTACCTATTTATCCTGTAGAAATGCCAAAACAAAACACTCTCATTGTATCCCCAAAAGTACTTTTTTACACATTGTATGTTCAGCTTACATGCTCAGTAGGCCAGAAGAAAACGCTTTTCTTTATTTTGTTTGTTTATATGACCATTTACATTATAAACCATCCTTGATGAGTGTCTTCATCCATGCACAAGCCTCAGCAGAACAGATAGCAACCTCCAAAGTTCTGCCTAAATCCTTGTCTCTCTTTGAAATAATCACACTGTATCACCCTGGCCCTTTTCTCATCCACCATCATCCAGGCTCCTTTCTCAGAAGCATCCATAATTCCTACAACTCTGAAATAAACAGAAAATAAATACATCTTATGTCTCTTTCTGTATGCTGTGTGTTCTGTGAACCCTGTGTGGGAAGGGACTGCAAATGGTTGGACATGGCCTGGAATTTGAAGCACATTTGAAGAATACAGGTTTTTTCTTATTAAAATGTGACATTCTCACCCCTACCTGTGAATAATGCTCAGGATTCATTAGTGAAGGGTTAATAGTGGTCCAGTGTTATTAGGCCCATGATCTCTTAAAAGACTAAAACGTTAACATCCGGTGTAAAGATAAGGGTATGGTGAATTAACTGTATAAGACCTCTTCAGTCAGTGTGCTGTACAACCTCTGAGTGCTGTTGGTGAAAGGCAGGTTGGCTGAGTGAATAATTGAGTTGTAGTTCATGTTTTGCAATTTATTAATATATACACTATTTGCGACATCCCTGGGTGTGAGAGTCCAACTTGAGGATAGGACATATATCCCTTCAACTTTATGTGACAATACAAAACGTATTCTAAAGTGGCTGGAAAAAAAATAAGATTAGGATGACTAAATACATTTCCGTTACAATCATTATCAATAAAGCAGAGTGTTTGCACGAGTGCATGTACGGTTGTTGTCCAGTGACTCCAGTAATGCCTCTTCATTTTCTCTGATTCCCCTCCACTCCCCTCTCCCGCTCGTGACAGTGTCTTTCGCGCCCCAAATCTGCTCCCGTTTTCGCTCTAGTTCGCGCTTCAGAGACTTCTGATCAGTAATTTGCGTAAGTATTTGTAGTCACTCCTATGGATTGTGCTTTGTTGTTCTAGCTGCATTTACGTAACAAGCGTAAACTGAATCCTTTCAAGGCACGTACGTACGCGCATAGTCACTCAATCTGCAGTTCCGTGCTGGCGCAGCGCGTTCTTCCGCTTATGCTCGTCCTCAGGCCAACAACACACAAAGTGTATTATTATATTTTGAACGTGTGACATTCATCGGAGACTTTACCAAGGGTACAAAATCATTTCCTAAAGGTAAGAAATATATTTTTTGTGAATTAGATCGGTTTCCGAAATTTTGCATAATGTTTTATCAAGATGCCTGCGCGCTCACGGATTGAGTAGAAGCTCGAGTTCATGTCAGGAGTGTTCATGGCTGCTCGGGCATTTTCCGTTCTAGCGACGGGCGCTGCTCGCGTGCTTGTGGTTGTGACTGTGGTTGGTCGGTGACAGTTTTAAACTGTCCCTGTCCCTCCGATGGCGTTACAGCCTCACATCGAGACAACGTTACAGCAAACAGCAGGGGTTTACGTCATTTAAATGAAGAAGACTGTCCCCACACTAGTTTCAAAATATGTAGTAATGGGGCCATTTTAGTTCGTACACAATGCAGCTAGCTGACAAAGCTAACTAGCTAGCTATACACCCTCCCCCCAATATCTAACTCTACTGGCTAGTCATCCATACAAGCTAGCATTGATAGCTAGCTGGCCAACCATGGGACGCAGAATGCAGTATATTCAGCTGGCTAGAAGTGATACGAGGCCTGCATCTGTCCGAGATGCTTTCATGATGATATTTGACCTCTGGCCTTACTATTTCAGGACAAACTGTTGTAGCCGATTACTTTATGTCATTAGCTTGTAGCTAATGTTTTTTACGTTTTACCATAATGACGAATTTTTATAATGCTGATTATTGTACCCATGAAGACCACAACTGTGAACGTCAGTAGTTCCTTTCTGGTCATGGGATGCATGAGACCACACACCCTCACACACAGTGTAGCTCACACAGCAGGACAGCTGACTTAGTAGAATATTACTGTTTTCCTGATCTTACCCCTCAGGTGAAATAAATTTTTTCCTGCATATGTCTAAGACCGTGTGTGGTTCTTTGCTGGTGCCATGTGTGTTGTTAAACACTTTGTCTATCTGTCTCCAGAGCTTTATCCATCCAGCATGTCAGAGACAGTGAAGTACGTGGATGATGAGCACAAGACTATCTTCTTGAAGCTGTTGAACGAGCAGCGTCTGGAGGGGGAGCACTGTGACATTGCCGTTGTGGTGGAGGACGTCAAGTTCCGCGCTCACCGCTGTGTCCTCGCCGCCTGCAGCAACTACTTCAAGAAGCTGTTCAAAAAGCACGAGGTAGACAACTCATCTGTAATCGAGATTGACTTCATCCGCTCTGACATCTTTGAGGAAGTGCTCAACTACATGTATACAGCCAAGATCTCTGTCAAGAAGAAGGACGTCAACCTGATGATGTCATCGGGGCAGATCCTTGGCATACGTTTCCTGGACAAACTGTGCTCTCAGAAACGTGACCTGACGGCCGAGGAGAAGCATGACAAGTTCCCCTATGACATTGTTAAGATGGCTATGCCCCCTGACGACCCGTCCCTGACCACTGACCCCGACGTACAGGTGTTGGGGGAGCACCATGACACACCTACCCATGACCTTGTAGAGGACACATCAACAAATCACGAGCTTGACAAGTCTCCCAGCTCCGCCTTGCGTGTGCAGGAGGCCATCCTGAAAGAGCTAGCCAATGAGGATGTCCACAAAGTGAGCTGCTATGACCAGGACGTGGTGGAGCCCATGGACACGGAACCCAAGGACCTGGCACACGCTGCCCAGACTCTGACATTCACAGACAGCATGGGGGAGGTGAAAGATGAGCACACAGCCAGCTGGACCACTGCCACCACAGACATGAAGTTCGAGTACCTGCTGTACGGCCACCGCGACCAGCTAGCCTGCCAGGTCTGTGGGAAGACCTTTGTGGACGAGAACCGCCTGAGGAAGCATGAGAAGCTGCACTCGGCCGAGCGGCCGTTCGTGTGTGAGATCTGCAGCAAGGCATTTACCACACAGGCCCACCTGAAGGAGCACCTGAAGATCCACACAGGTTTCAAGCCCTACCGCTGCGACGTTTGTGGGAAATCCTTCATTCGTGCGCCCGACCTCAAGAAGCATGAGCGTGTCCATAGCAATGAGCGCCCATTCGGCTGCCAAATGTGCGACAAGGCCTTCAAACACAAGTCACATCTGAAAGATCACGAGCGGCGGCACCGCGGGGAGAAACCATTCGTCTGCGGCTCCTGCACCAAGGCATTTGCCAAAGCCTCCGACCTGAAGAGGCACGAGAACAACATGCACAGTGAAAGAAAGCAGCTGGTGCCGTCTGCCCTGCAGACGGAGACAGAGCAGCTGCAGGCTGCAGCCATGGCGGCCGAGGCAGAGCAGCAGTTGGAGTCCATAGCCTGCTCATAGCAGCTGCTCACAGGCTCACTGGCTGGAGCTCCAGCAGAACCTCATGTTCTGAACATTCTGAACAATGATGGGAAAACCTCTGTGGGTCTGTTTGGTCAACTGTTTTTGTGAGGTGCCACTGTGGGTAGAACTAAACCTCTGTACTTAATGAACAGGTTCCATGTTGTCTTGTGGGTCATTGTGGGACACATGAGAATGTAATTGAAAATAATTGATAAATATTTTTGGTTAGATTATCGTTTAAGTTTTTTCTCACACTGTAAAATGGTGCGAGGATATTCTTAGATGGCTGATAAACTTCACAGTCGTGAAGTCTCACCAAAGCTGTCTTCTGTGTAGTTATGGTAACAGATGGTCAGGTGGCTCTTGAATTGACCTCCTTCCTGGTTGGACCATGTGTCTGACTGGTCACATGGTGCTGTGTCTCATCTCTGAACAAGACTACTGGATATTATATGTACAATTGTAACATATCTACATGATGAAAAGTCGTGGGCCATACATCTTACATACTTTTGTAAAATATTTTATTTGATCACACGCATCACCTCAAACTATGAAATGGCATGTGAATTTATCAAATAAAAATACACGATACTTTAATAAAAATGCTACTTGGAGCTGCCATCAACAGCCCGCTGCGTGTTTGGATTTCGATCACCCAAAGTATGTGTTCGCTAATACAATGACTCAACAGTCACAGTGAATGCTTTTCAACAAGAACCTTGATCAGTGACGACTAATTAACTCAACAAGCATGCGCAGGCACTCGGACTAACAGGTGTCAAGTAAAAAGTTTTAAGGTTCGGCGACGGCAAGGCCTCAAATGAGCGGAAAAATAGGTAAGTTGAAAGAAGGGAAAATATAATCACACAATCACCTAACGACCAACATGAGAATAGCTTCTTGGCCACCGTCGTTTGCAGCCTATATTTGTAGCGCAGCTTCTACAATCTAATTTAATCTTAACCGCAACTTGATGCAAACGTCCAAAGTTGCAAAGTTAGCGTTTTCTCAGCTTGAGCGATGAACCCGGAGCAGACAGAAGGACATGGTGATGCTAAAACTAAAAGAAAAAGAATCTCATCACAGTCGCGGGGAGACGGGAGGTCCAATGAAAGGTGAGGCATACAGCAGCCTAGCCACACTGCGCTTCGCCAACAGGGACTGGTCTCTGGCGGCATTAAAGCTATTTGGCTGATAATGTCAACAGTAACTCTACTCTTTCATTAAATAAAAAATGATAATCTTCAAACAGGAAGAAGAACATCAAAATAGAAACTAATGGGAACGAAAAGGTATGTGTAAACTCTCGCATGCAGTGTTTCAGGGTACTACCAACCCACTGGTTGGGGAAGTTGCAAGAGAAGAGCTCCTGGTGCTGAAACAAAATACCAACGAGTCTAGCATCAGCAGGGGTGAGGGCATTTAGGCTGAACACCTGGAGCTCTGGCCTGGTGTTGGTGTTGATGTCTCACTGTATTTCCATTGAATGTATCTATGGTAGTATATGGTTTGGTGTGTGGGTTCAGATGTATATGATGGGTATGTTGAGGTCTTCAGTTCAGGGAGTTTGAGAGCAGACTCGGTAACCAGAACAAAAATCAATACGATGGAAAAACGGAACCAAGAACATTCAGAACATCATAACATGTAGAATTGTAGAGCTGTCAGAACTCAGTAGATCTGGAGATTCTATTGTGATCAGCATCAACTCTGTGCAAGCAGTCTATCTTGTATGGAACAAAACCTGTTACCAGAGCATCCCTGTCCAAAAATACATATTTGTGCTTGTCTGTCTTCCAGGAGGCGGATCCCATTGCAGTAGAGTGGTACGTCTAAGTATGACCCCTGACCGTGGCACACTCTTGATACACCTAGCGGGCTAGCTTGTTGATCATGTCTCTGACATCACAGCCATGTTCATCCGGATAACAGTGACAACAACCATAACAACCTATCAGCCAATCAAGAGGAGAAGCAGGAAGTGGATTGGTGCAGGTCTCAGTTGACCCTGAAGACACCGAAAGCTGACAAAGTGAAGGTGCTCATATCATTGCTGTATTGCTCTAGCTACTAGGTGAGGTGTGTGTGGTTGTGTGTGTGTGTGTGTGTGTGTATGTTTGAGTGTGTGCATGATCCAGACCTCCGTGTTGCAGAACCACAAGTCAAAGACCAGCAAGAAAGAGCAACAAGGAGAAGACCAGGAGGAACAACAAAGACTTTTCAGGGAACAACCAGCCAACAGGTAAAACTTCACCTGTGATCCAGAGTTGTCCAACTGTTCATTTTACAGGATGTAACCCTACACACATTTACATATTAACAGTTTAAACAGTAAACCAAAAAGGAAGAGCAAAGACTTCAAGGTGAAGAATAAGAAAGTAAGGAGCTGTTAGCCCACATGAACCATCCTTAGTGAAGTGCTTTTGACTAGCTGTTTTGACATGGCTGTTCTGGTGGCAGGAGGGAAGAGAACTCGGAAATGTCAAGAATATAAAGGAGAAAGACCCATGTCCCAAAAACAAATCTACAAATAAGCGTAAAAAGGAGAATTCAGGAAATGATCAATCAAAGAAGAAAGTGAAGCTAGAGGAGAGTGAAGATAAAAGGTTGGAAGACACGGATATCAAGGAGGAAGACAGTACATGGAAATGGTAAGATCAAGTTCATACTTTAGAAGCATCACAATCATTATTTATGTTTGAACAGAAACTAAATTTGTGTGTTTCGTATCCCATTTGTATTGCATGCAACTGTATGATAATTTACTGTAGCGGAATCTTGCTTCAGCAGTTTGTTTCCGGAGGGATGATTAAAATGTTACACCCACGTGTTAACTGTACTTGTGCCACTGGAAGCGAAACCAAAACATAGCCTATTCTGTAGTTATACAGTGCCCCCGTGGTTCTTAACCTGGGTTCGATCAAACACCAGGGGTTCGGTGAGTCAGTCTCAGGGTTTCGGCGGAGGTCAACCCACACATCCGACTCATATGAGTTGTGCTGACACGACCAATTAAGAAGGGTTCGGTGAATGCGCATATGGAACTGGTGGGGTTCAGTACGTCCAACAAGGTTAAGAACCACTGGCACTGCACCACCGTAACGGTTAAGTTTTAATTTAGCGGATGCTTTTAACCCAAGGGTGTGTGGTAACTCACGATACATTGTAGTATGTGTTACTGGAAATATTTTCTTTGAGAGATTCGAACCCATAATAAGACTCGTACAAGACACATTGTAGGCTGTAAGAAACAATTTATCACAGTGAACCACCAAGGCTGGAATGAGGAAATATTGTAATGTTATTACCAACTTAATACAACAGTCGATGAAGATTAATAGTTGCACTTTCGTTGTAAGTTATTTGCGGTTTTACCGGGTTCCTGAGAAGTATGAAGCGAAAAGCAGGCAGATGTGAGTTACTTGTGATTAGCATCAAACGATGACCTATATATCTTCGTGTCAATCTGGTTGAGTAATAAAGTTAGGCTTATCCGGCCTCCACTTTTGACAAGTTCAATCAATCCAGAAGTGCCTGTCTGTCTGCATGGTGGTATCCATATCTGTGTTGTACAGGTGGGAGGAGGGTCACACCAGTGATGGGAAAAAGTGGTCAAGCCTGGAGCACCGCGGGCCGCTATTCCCCCCACCCTATGAACCAATACCCAGCAATGTGAACTTCTACTACGACGGTTAGACAAACGCAGTCTTATTTAGTACTTACGTATTTTGTTGTTGTTGTTTGGTTATAACTAGGATGTTATTTGGATAGTGTTAGTGTGTCAGAGGCTAGTCAGTGTCTGCTAGGCTAGTCAGAATTGACTTTTTGCCACTCTGGGGATCAAACTTGAATCCTCTGACTCATGCACTCACATGCACTACCACCCTTTTATAAACTTCCATCAGCTTCATAATCAGAGTTACACATGGTTGATGTGTAACCATGGTGTTTTTGTGTTCCAAGGCGAGCCAGTGAAACTCAGCCTGACTACAGAGGAGGTGGCAACGTTCTATGCCAAGATGCTGGACCACGAGTACACCACTAAGCCTGTGTTCCAGGAGAACTTCTTTACTGATTGGAGAGAGGTGCAGACCCCCCAAAAATGTCATGTACATGTAAACCGACACCCAGATCATTGTACGTCTGACCATGCTGCTGTCTGCCACCCTGACAGGAAATGACGCCAGAGGAGAGGGCTCTGATCACAAACCTATCCAAGTGTGACTTCAAAGAGATCAACAAGTTCTTCTTGCTCAAGGCTGAGGAGAGGAAAGCATTGACTAAGGAGCAGAAGAATGTGAGCTTCAGCCTGGCTTCCGGTGACCAGTTTTTACCCCCATTATCTGCTGAGGTAATTTGTGGACTCTCGTGGTTCTGTTCAGGTTCTGAAGGAGAAGGCCGACCAGCTGACAGAGGAGTACGGGTTCTGTGTTCTGGATGGCCACAAGGAGAAGATTGGGAACTTCCGTGTGGAGCCGCCAGGCCTGTTCCGTGGCCGTGGAGAGCACCCGAAAATGGGAAAACTGAAGAAGAGGATCCAGCCTGAGGACATCACCATCAACTGCAGCAGGTCTCTCTCTCTCTCTCTCGCTCTCACACAAACACACGCACAGGATCAAGTCGGAGGTCATCAAGAATGAACCGTAGCAGGTCAGTCTCACACAGGGATACCTGTGTGTGGGTGTGTGCGCATGCGTAGTGACTCTAAGGTGCCAGCAGCTCCTGAAGGACACAGATGGAAGAAGGTGCAGCATGACAACACGGTCACATGGCTGGCCTCCTGGGTGGAGAATGTCCAAGGAAACATCAAATACATCATGCTCAACCCTAGCTCCAAACTGAAGGTTTCACAAACACACCAACACTCACTTCTCTGTCACACCTTCTCTGCCCCATGTGAAGTTTGTGTGTGTGTGTGTGCGCGCAGGGAGAGAAGGACTGGCAGAAATATGAGGTGGCTCGCAGGTTGAAGGAGAAGGTTGAGACCATTAGGAGGTGCTACAGAGAAGACTGGAAGAACAGAGAGATGAAGAGCAGGCAGAGAGGAGTGGCTCTGTACTTCATTGACAAGGTGCTGCTGTTACTGTCCCAGATCATGACCCTGACCTGTGACCTCAGGCTGTGGTTGTATCTCCTCATTGCCTATTTTCTGAGTTGACCAATCTGAACTTGTCTGTGTGTAGCTTGCTCTGCGTGCAGGGAATGAGAAGGAGGAGAGCGAGACAGCCGACACAGTGGGCTGCTGCTCTTTGAGGGTGGAGCACGTCAGGCTTGTCCCACTGATGGACGGCCTGGAGAATGTGGTGGAGTTTGACTTCCTGGGGAAGGACTCCATTCGCTACTACAACAAGGTTCCAGTGGAGGCCAAGGTAGGCAGTGGCCACTACAATACAATAACTGCAGTCCAGGTTACGTCACATATGCTGTAGACTCTCTCACTCTCATTTAGGTCTTCAAGAATCTTAAACTCTTCATGGAAAATAAAGACCCTGGCGACGACCTCTTTGATAGAATCAACGTAATATTCATATACAAAACACACAATATACAGGATATTTACATATTTGTGGAACATGACTATTGACTATTACTAATGTTTCTTTCTGTGTTGTTCAGACTGGGTATCTGAACAAGCACCTGAACCAGACCATGCCCGGCCTGTCGGCCAAGGTGTTCAGAACTTACAATGCTTCCACCACTCTGCAGGAGCAGCTCAGCCAGCTCACCTCTGGTACAAACAAACACATACACCTTCAGAAATACACTTAGGAGTGTGTTTGTATTTACATTTGTGTTTGTGTTCAGCTGACATGAGCATGGAGGAGAAGTTGCTGTCATATAATCGTGCTAACAGAGCTGTAGCCATCCTCTGCAACCACCAGAAGGCAGCACCTAAAACCTTTGAGAAGTCGATGCAACTGCTGAAGAACAAGGTGCTGCTTAACAAGTGTGAAGGAGATCTACTAGTTCACTAGCCAGTGGTAAGTGAACTAAAATAGTGTGTGTGTCAGGTGTCCCAGAAGGAACAGCAGTTGGACATAGCCAGAGAGGAGCTGAAGATGGCTAAGAATGAGCACAAGACAGAGCAGAGTGACAAATCCAGGAGGTTGGTGGTGGAACGCTGGCTGTGTTAGTCCTGGTAACAGTGAGGCCAGGCTTTAAAGGATACCTCCCTCCCCCCCAGGCTAGAGAAGAAGCAGGCAGCTGTCAAACGACTGGAGGAGCAGCTGAAAAAACTCTGCCTCCAGATGACTGACAAGGAGGAGAATAAGATCATTGCCTTGGGAACCTCAAAACTTAACTACCTTGATCCTCGCATATCTGTAGCCTGGTAACAATTTTATTTCTCAGTCAGTTGTGTGGGACAAGCCTGATGTGCTCCACCCTCAGTGTGTGTTATACAAGTGATTCCAAGTGCCTGCATCTCTTCTGGCAGGTGCAAGAAGTTCAATGTCCCAATACAGAAGATCTACAACAAGACCCTTAGAGACAAATTTGCCTGGGCAATAGACATGACGGACAACACCTTTACATTTTGATTTGTTGACCTTTACACTGTCTTCAGATTTCTTAGTTTACCTTGAGTTTAGACGTGGAATATCTAAACATGTATCTGGGTCTATTTAATAAAACTGGCTGTTGTGTGGAAGAGAAAAATGGGCTTGATTTATGCTGCTGTGTGTTGGAGGTCATGATGTCTAGATTGACTAAATTTATAATAAACTAAATAAATTAAGTGTCAGGTAAAGTACATACAGTTGAGGTCAAAATTATTACCCCCCCCCCCCCTGTGAAATTATATAAAATAAAATTCCCCAAGTGCTGTTAAACAGATCAATTAATTTTTTAACACAGCTTTTACAAACATCTTAGTTTTAATTTGTATCCTTACATTAATTTACTTTGCACACAGAAACAAAATTATTTCACAAAAACTACCAGGGTCAACATTATTAGCCCCCTAAGAACTGACCTTTTTATAAAGCCAAAGCACAAACCACTGTTGTGCAATCGTGTGCTTGGTCACAGCTTGTAATCAATCAAATTAAAACGGAGGGTTGTACTACATTTTACACACAATATAAAAACCTCATTAAGGGTTTGAGCTGTCACTTGAGAAAGTATCGAGCCAAAAAGAAAATAATTCAGTTTAGACTTGAGAATTTTTTTGGTTGATTCTTAAAAAGCAGTAGAAGGATATATAAAGTTATCACAGCGTTTCCAATAAAGCTAGGTTTATGCTTCCGCGATTCGTCGCCCGCATTGCTCCGCCGACAACGCGGACCCTCCCGCATGCCCCTCCGCGCACCTCCAAAAAATCCTAACTGCGCGTAGCGTTGTCGGCGTCGCAAGCGCTGTGATTGGTCCGCTCAGAACGTGACGTCGTTTTGTAAATAGTTGAGGTACGTGTGTTGTATCGTTTGAGTGCACTTTTTGCCGTGATTTGCCGCAATTTGACTTTTTATATTACATTTATACATACTACAATGCATATTGTTGTTGTATTGTTTTAGTGTTGTGATTTTTTAAATTATACTTTTTCCATCCATCCATCCATCCATTATCTTCCGCTTATCCGGGGCCGGGTCGCGGGGGCAGCAGTCTGAGCAGGGAAGCCCAGACTTCCCTCACAGCACACACCTCCTCCAGCTCCTCCGGGGGGATCCCGAGGCGTTCCCAGGCCAGCCGAGAGACATAGTCCCTCCAGCGTGTCCTAGGTCTTCCCCGGGGCCGCCTCCCGGTGGGACATGCCTGGAACACCTCCCGGGGGAGGCGTCCAGGAGGCATCCTAAACAGATGCCCGAGCCACCTCAACTGGCTCCTCTCGACGTGGAGGAGTAGCGGTTCTACTCCGAGCTCCTCCCGTGTGACCGAGCTCCTCACCCTATCTCTAAGGGAAACTCATTTCGACCGCTTGTATCCGCGATCTTGTCCTTTTGGTCATGACCCAAAGCTCATGACCATAGGTGAGAGTAGGAATGTAGATTGACCGGTAAATCGAGAGCTTCGCCTTGCGGCTCAGCTCCTTCTTCACCACGACAGTCCGGTACAGAGACTGCATCACTGCAGATGCTGCACCGATCCGCCTGTCAATCTCACGTTCCGTCCTTCCGTCACTCGTGAACAAGACCCCGAGATACTTGAACTCCTCCACTTGAGGCAAAGGCTCCCCACCCACCCAGAGGGGGCAAGCCACCTTTTTCCGGTCGAGTACCATGGCCTCGGATTTGGAGGTGCTGATCCTCATCCCAGCCGCTTCACACTCGGCATCAAACCGCTCCAGAGCATGCTGGAGGCCCCGGCTCGAGGAAGCAGACAGGACAACATCATCCGCAAACAGCAGAGATGAGATCCCGTGCTCCCCGCATCGGAAACCCTCCGCCCCCTGGGCGCGCCTAGAAATTCTGTCCATATAAACAATGAACAGAACCGGTGACAAAGGGCAACCCTGGTGGAGTCCAGCATGCACCCGGAACAGGTCTGACTTATTGCCGGCAATGCGAACACAGCTCCTACTTCGGTTGTACAGGGAACGGATGGCCCCTAACAAAGGGCCCCGGACCCCGTACTCCCGAAGTACCCCCCCACAGGACACCACGTGGGACACAGTCAAATGCCTTCTCCAGATCCACAAAACACATGTAGACTGGTTGGGCAAACTCCCATGAACCCTCGAGCACCCGGTAGAGGGTGTAGAGCTGGTCCAGTGTTCCGCGGCCAGGACGAAAACCACACTGCTCCTCCTGAATCCGAGGTTCGACTATCGGCCGGATTTTCCTCTCCAGTACCCTGGCGTAGACCTTACCGGGGAGGCTGAGGAGTGTGATTCCTCTGTAATTGGAGCACATCCTCCGGTCCCCCTTCTTAAATAAGGGAACCACCACCCCGGTCTGCCAATCCATAGGCACGGTTCCAGACAGCCACGCGATGATGCAGAGGCGTGTCAACCAGGACAGTCCCACAACATCCAGAGACTTCAAGTACTCAGGACGGATCTCGTCCACCCCCGGAGCCCTGCCACCAAGGAGCCCATCGACTACATCAGTGACTTCAGCCCGGGTGATAGGCGGGTCCGCCCCGAAGTCCCCAGTCTCTGCTTCCTCCTCGGAAGACGTGACGGCAGGATTGAGGAGATCCTCAAAGTATTCCTTCCACCGTCCGACAACATCCCCAGTCGACGTCAACAGCTCCCCACCCGCACCGTAAAACAGTGTTGGTGAAGCACTGCTTCCCCCTCCTGAGCCGCCGAACGGTTTGCCAGAATTTCCTTGGGGCCGACCGATAGTCCTTCTCCATGGCCTCCCCGAACTCCTCCCAGACCCGAGTTTTTGCCTCTGTGACTACCCGAGCCGCGGCACGCTTGGCCTGCCGGTAACGGTCAACTGTTTCGGGAGTCCCACAAGCCAGAACGGCTCGATAGGACTCCTTCTTCAGTTTGACGGCATCCCTTACTTCCGGTGTCCACCACCGGGTTCTGGGATTGCCGCCACGACCAGCACCAGAGACCTTGCGACCACAACTCCGGACTGCCGCATTGACAATGGAGGTCGAGAACATGGTCCATTCAGACTCAATGTCCCCAGCCTCCCCCGGGATCTGTGAGAAGCTCTCCCGGAGGTGTGAGTTGAAGACCCCTCTGACAGAGGGGTCCGCCAGACGTTCCCAGCAGACCATCACGATACGTTTGGGCCTGCCAAGTCTGTCTAACTTCCCCCCCCGCCAGCGGATCTGACTCACAACCAGGTGGTGATCGGTTGACAGCTCCGCCCCTCTCTTCACCCGAGTGTCCAAGACACACGGCCGCAGGTCAGAAGACACGACAACAAAGTCGATCATCGACCTCCGGCCTAGAGTGTCCTGGTGCCACGTGCACTGATGGACACTTTTGTGCTTGAACATGGTGTTAGTTATGGACAAACCGTGACTAGCACAGAAGTCCAAAAACAGAACACCACTCGGGTTCCGATCAGGGGGGCCGTTCTTCCCAATCACCCTTCTCCAGGTGTCACTGTCATTTCCCACGTGGGCGTTTAAGTCCCGCAGTAGAACGACGGAGTCCCCAGTCGGCGCACTGTTCAGTACGCCTCCCAGAGACTCCAAGAAGGCCGGGTACTCTGCACTGCTGTTCGGCCCGTAGAGGCAGGGACACGACCCTCTCGTTAACCGGTGTAAACTCCAACACGTGGCGACTGTGCTGTGGGGCTACAAGCAAACCCACGCCAGCCCGCCGCCTCTCCCCGCGGGGAACGCCAGAGAAATGAAGAGTCCAGCCTCTCTCAAGGATAATGGTTCCAGAGCCCAAGCTGTGCGTGGAGGCGAGGCCGACTATATCTAGCCGGTAACGCTCGACCTCCCGCACAAGCTCGGGCTCCTTCCCCGCCAGTGTGGTGACATTCCATTGTTTTGATATTTATTTTCAACACACACAGCACAACAAAGTTTACACACCATGCATAGTTCACAGTTTATTATCACTCATTGAGTGTGCTTCGGGACACCATCGTGAAGTTCGAATCATTGGCCACCACTTTTCTCCACTCGCCAGGCTGTATACGGCGAAGAAGCTCGTCAAATCGGCCCGCTGACATTCGAAAGTATCGAAAGTGCATTTGTTCGTCCAGGTCCCTCAGTGGGTGAACCAGTGTTGCAAATTCACCCGTTTCCAGCCTCGAACGATCGTACAGAACCTCTGCAAACGTCTTCTCTGTCGCCTGCGCTTCCACATCGTTTGCAAAATAAGCATTTGCTCTTCAATAATGAGCAAGGATTCGGCTATAACCCTTGAAACCACACAGCCACACTCCCCTGGTGGCATGGCGGTGAATTGCAGAGTAACGCGGATCCTCGACGCAAAACTTCGAATGCTCAACAACCGTGCCACGCCCCACGTGTAAGGTTTGACGCGGGAGCATACACCTAGCTTAAGTCGGTCGTCAATCCTCGCTTGGTGCGTAACAGCGTGCGGGTTGGCAGGCTGGCCGTATTCACGCGAGACCGCAGAAAATTACTTAGTTATTACTTCTTAAGTATTATGCAGATTTTTGCGCTTGTATTCACTGCATGTTTATGTAGCACATTTGAAAAAAATTATTGGCTGTGTTACCATATTGTTATAAGCTAGTATGCCAGTGCGAGCCACCAATTCAAGGTTGACGAGCCGCATGTGGCTCGCGAGACGCGCAATGAGTATCGCTGATCTAACTTGTATCACTATCAGATGCATACGATTATGAATCCGAGGCCACAGTTTACAAAACGGTGCGCACAGATTTATGTTCTTCTCTCTCCTATGTGACCCTAGAGCGGCTCCGTAAAAATGAGTAGGTGTCGGTTAGACGAAACTGGCATAAAAAAACTGGCATTAAAAAACAGACACAGACAAACGCCCCCCAACCGCACCTCAACGCCCCCCTTTTACAGTTTTTTTCAATTGTTTACACGTAATTTTGAAAACAAAGTTCTTTTTGTCAAAATATAATCACAATTATCCAAACACCACAATAAATTAGCAAAATTCCTAGATTCTTTGCAAAATGACAACATCAAAACATACACACTTCAGTCAAAACATATACACATATTTGTGAAAATGCTATTTGTTTTCATTTAACCAACACAGTCATCCATGATCATACACTAGTGCAGCCAGTTTCACACTGCTGTGATAAATAAAAAACAAATTAAAAAAAAAATATATAATACAATTTTTGGCCAGACATTCTTACTGTATGTAAGAGATAATTTAGGTGAAAATTGTGAGAAACTCACAACATTATTCATGATATGTTTTGAGATATAAGGAGAATGTAGACAAATACTGTAGGCCTACTATAACCTTACCAAGCACACAGTGAACACTTGATGCTGCAGACTGAATATTTCAAGTATTTATTTCAAAACTTTCTTACCATAATCAGTTACAGTAATCAACCAACAATGATATCAAGTACTGTAAACAAATACAACTTAGACAAATACAAATTACTGCATGAATCACAGTCCATACACTTTGACTCTGAAAAAAAGTTAAAGAGTTAAACAGAAATGAAAGAAAACTACTGTAAAAGCAACAAGAATACTGTAACTATGTGTCTCTCCGTCTGGCTGGATCAGGCCATAATATTTCATCCAGATCACAGGCTATGTCTTCATTGGCATGGCACCGTTGGAAGAATCGCCTTGTGTGACGAATCCACCCCTGCACTGAAGCTGCTTCGATAAGATCACATGCCTGTTCCATGGCCTGAATGAGGGGCAAACGGTCATAAGGCCGCAGGTCATATGTCTTCCACCGCCACGCTGAAAAAAATTATTCTATAGGATTCAGGAAGGGGGAGTATGGGGGAAGGTATAAAACTTCAAAATCAGGGTGATCATGGAACCAGTTCTGGACCAGAGCAGCCCGATGAAATGAGACATTGTCCCAAATCTCATGCAATTGGTCAAGAAATGCAAGTATCAGATTTGCATTATAGGGTCCCAGATTTGCATGGTGGTGGAGGACCCCATTTTGTGTGATTGCAGCGCAAAGGGTGATGTTACCCCCTCGCTGCCCTGGCACATTGGTGATTGCCCTGTGCCCAATTACATTTCTCCCTCTTCTTCTTGTTTTTGCAAGGTTAAATCCAGCCTCATCCACATATATAAATTCATGTTGAATTTCAGCAGCATCCATTTGCAAGACTCTCTGAAACACATAAAAAATAGGATGCTAATCAATATCTATAGCACAGTATTTTTTTTGTGACAGAACATTATGAGCAGTGCATGATACCACACCATAGTCAGATGAACAATGCATACCTCCACATACTCATTGCGCAGATGCTTCACTCTCTCTGAATTTCTGTCAAATGGTACCCGATACAGTTGCTTCATGTATATTAGATTTTTCTGTAGGATTCGACCTAATGTTGGCAGAGAGACTTGTTGGATGTTATTGAAAATATTGTTATCATTGATGATTTTGGCTTGGATTTCTCGTAGCAATTATTGGCCAAAACCATGTTCACAATGGCGGCCTCTTGTGCACGACTAAACATAGGGCTCCTTCCACCTTGGTGTCCTCGACCCTCAATCCTACGTAAGAAAAAAATAAAATAATAATATATATACGTGTATATATATATATATATATATGCAGCCTACTGTCAAATGTCACAGTAAACAATATTGATCATACAAGCTTCAGTTTCAATGTATACTGTGTGGTTAGCTTACCTGTTTTCTTGATGAAATGTCCGAATTACTGACGCAACAGTATTTCTGCTGAGATTTGGTTGAACTCTTTGTCCAGCTTCCATCAGTGTCAGTCCATGGTTGATAACATGGTCAATAAGTGTTGCACGGATTTCTCGAGTCAAACGTGGTCCTCGTCTTCTTTGTACAGGTTCTAGCACCTCTTCAAGTCCTTCTCTACCTCTTCCTCTACCTAGGTGCCTTCCTCTACCTCCTTCTTGTCTTCCTCTACCTCCTTCTCCTCTTCCTCTACCTTCTTCTCCTCTACCTATGCCTTTTCCTCTGCCTCCTCCTCTTCCTCTACCGCCTTAATCTCCTCTTTGAGCTCCCCCTCTCATTCTCACTCTTCTACTTCTTCTAACTCCTTCCATTTTTGTTGAAGACAGGTGAACTCACCTGCTGCCTTTTATAGCACACTTGAGTGCTGCGTTTTCAAATTAGCACGTGTGCTTCCACACCTGGTAGATGTGTTTATCTAATTAGTTCATTGGTGTGGTAATTGGCAATCCGGTTCTTTGTATTTACAAGGAAGTTACCTCACAATTCTTATCTGTGTCTAAGGTGTGAAAATGTGTGTAGAGTTTTATAAATCACTGTGTGTAATGTTTTGCAAAAAGGGTGAAGCAGACATTGTGTGTAATGTTGTGCAAATCTGTGGAGGTGTTTTGCTCACTGGAGTAATATTTTGCTAATTGTGTGTTAATAAAAAAAATTGTGTGTAAACAATCGTAAAAAACTGTAAAAATATTGTTCCCAGCGCCCCCCGACGTTCTCTGACGCCCCCGTTGAGAAACACTTAATTAGACGAACGTTTATCGAGGAAGTCCGAAAATATGACCATCTATACAACTCCTCTATGAAAGATTACAAAGACTACGAAATGAGTACGAACTCATGGAGGGAGATTGCGCAAAACATGGGGCTGGAGGTCGCCGAGTGTACAAAAAGGTGAAAGAGCCTCCGGGACAAATATGTCCGGCTGTGAAAGAAACTGGCAACAAAAAGTGGCGACCCAGGCGGCCAAAAAGTGCCTGCCTTTTACCACTTTATGTCCTGGCTGGCACCACACGTTTTTATTATTATTCAAAACACACAAGTTTGTTTTCAAAGAGTTGTTTTGATATTTATTTTCAGCACAACACAGTTTGCACACCATGTATAGTTCACAGTTAATCACTGATTGAGTGTGCCTCGGGACACCATCGTGTTTTGCCATGACACGGTTCCTTGAGGTGACTGAAAGAAAGCCATCAGGGGCCGAGGGGGCTGGTCCAAGATGGCGGCTTGAGCGGACGCTCTTTTTCAACCGGTTGCGCCAAAACCTGTTTATAGAGTTGGAAAACTGTTTTTTAGACGCTACACCACGTCTTATACTGCTCATCAAATACGAGAAAACTTTACAACGTCCCAATGTTCTCTCGAGACAGAAAAAGAGTCTCTAAACAAGAGAAAAAGAGTTCGGTTGCGGCGGCTCACATCGCAAATGCTAGTGGCATCGGCACACCCATCGCGGAACATAACTACATCAAATTACCAGACGACCAAAACATGTTCTTGGAAGAAGAAGGAGAAAACTTCCCACCCTTGCCTCTCTCAATCGAAGGGACCCCTTGCAAAGAACCAGCACACAAGAAAGTGTAGCAGAGACCACAACGTCAACACAACTGCCGGATTCGACTGGCCCCCACACTCATCAAGAGGATTTCCAAAAAGACAGACACTTTCAAGATTTCAAAGCAGCTCACAAACTCAATAACCCATGGATACTAAAAGGATTCCAGGACTTCTGTGTGACTTAATGTAGATGTAATAATGATGTTTAATGTAAAACCCTTTCTCCAAAACACAAACAGATCATTCTTAGTATTGAAATAATCGTGTATGACTAACAAAATCACTCATTGATAAAGTATTGCTAGATATGGATGTCAAACAGAACCCACAGGCATCTGGAGAAATCTAACACTGAACAAGGACCCCCCGGTGAGAGACAACAGGAGGCTGTTGTCTCAAAGCCCTGAGCCAATAGACAGAGGTCACAGCACAAAGACGAACCCCTTGGTTACGGTATAAAACACAGAGAACAGGCATTGCTCTTTCTCTTTCGTCAGGACCATTCTGAGGAACAACCTCGGGTGGTCTGTATATTGAGCAACCTCTGGATTTACCTGAACCCCCTCAACTGAACCAAGGACCATCACGGAAGTTAAGGAAAACTTCCTTTGATTTCTTGGACACCACACGGAAGATCAACTCTACCTCTCTTTCCACGGACCTCACCTGAGAACATCAGCTAACCGCCGTCTGAGGAGAACTCCTACCCCCGACTCTGAAAGCGATACCTGTGCCTTCCCTGATTTGATCAACCAAGGAGGACATCAGATACTTTCTTCTGCAACTAAACGTAACTGGCTAACTTAAATTCTTACTTGTGAACTTTTGGCATAGTCTGTGACGGTAAATGTGCTAAATAGTGAATCTCCTAACCTCATGATAACCAAGCTTAGCATAACTGTTCTTTTGTCGTACCCCCGGCCTTCCTAAAGACTGGATCCTAAAGAATTCTGTGCTCAAATTTGATACTGTGCAACAACATATTTCTGAAACTGTATCTTACTACTTTAACAAGCTAAAATGGAAAACTGTTACAATAACAACTGGGAACTCTTCAAATATGAAATTGCTAAATATCTAAGAAAATGTAGCTCTGACTTAAATAAATCTAAAAAGGCAGAAGAGAATAAAATTATTAATGACATTATGATATTCTCCAAAATAAATCTGGCAGATCAATCAGATGATGATAAAATGAATTTAGCCCTTTTACAACATAAGCTAGATGAACTTTATAAAAAACGAGCTGAAGGTGCCTTCATAAGATCTCGGCTAAAATGGTTAGAGGAGGGTGAAACTAACTCGTCCTATTTTTTTCAGTTGGAGAAGCATCGTGCCAAATCAAATACACTACAACAATTAAACATAGATGGCCAAATAAACTCTGACCCCATAGTAATTGCCAAATTCGTTAGCTCTTTTTTACAGTAAATTATATGCCTTAAATAAGACTGAGAATCCTGAACAGTTTTTAGATAGTATTAACTCTGAACCAATTAAACCCTATGAACGTGATCTCTGTGACGCTCCTATTACTGTAAATGAAATACTGACTTCTATTAGCAAATTAAAAAATAACAAATCTCCCGGCTTGGATGGATTAACAGGGGAGTTTTATAAACAATTTAGTGAGCTAATTGCCCCCTTCCTAACTCAAGTATTATTAGAAAGCCTTAGCCAAGGCACACTGCCCCCAACATTAAACCAAGGGGTGATTACCCTAATTCCAAAACCCCAAAAAGATATACTAAATATTGATAACTGGCGTCCCATATGTTTGTTAAATAATGATTACAAAATCTTTGCTTCAGTATTTGCTCGGAGATTAAAGTCTGTATTGGACTCCATTATTGGAGAAACACAATCTGGATTTATGCAAAATAGGCACTGTAAAGACCAATTTAACATATTTAAATTGTAGTAGAACGTTTTACTTTTATTTTGATAACTTCCTGTTCAACCGGACGTAGCAATGAAACGGAAATCTACCTGACGGAGAAAGAAAAAGGCGCAAAAGTAAAGTGAACAACGGCAAGTGGTAAAACATAAATAAAGCACGTTGAGCAATACTCAAAACACGGATTTAGCTACAGTCGAAAGGGGAACAAGGTGTGTTATGGAAATTAATGTATTTTTGTATGATTTGAAAAGTTTAATTTGCAAACGGTGAATGTATTTTTGTAAGATTTGAAAGGTTTAATTTGCAAAACGGTTGCACTAATGTATTGAGCTAACAATACGGTATATGAATGTAATTGTAATGTATTTGTTTTGGTCTAGCTCTTACGTTGGTTGAATGACACGGAAGAAAGGAAATAAAACTCATTTAATCATCAGTTCTGGCCTTCTCAATACGACTGGAAGCTACAGGCACATTTCAAACAACATTCGATTTGTACTCGATATACTAGATTATTCACACTTAATCCCCGATGAAAGTTTCATACTTTTCTTAGACTTTTATAAAGCTTTCGATTCCATTAATCATAATTTCATCTTCAGTTGTCTTAACAAGTTTGGTTTTGGCCCCTGTTTTTGCGATGCAATAAAATTATTGTATAATAATGCTATTGTTGTGTAAAACTAATATATGGTACTTCTCCTCAATTTAATATTAATAGATGGATTCGGCAGGGTTGCCCAATTTCACCATATTTATTCCTGTTAGCCACTCAAACCCTCGCAAATTATATATCCATAAACCAATTAAAAGGTATATATGTATTTGGTGAAGAAATTTTGATTAGTCAGTTAGCCGATGATACAACTCTTTTTTTGAGAGACGGTGACCAAATTCCTTTTGCGTTAAACCTAATAAAGACTTTTTCTACTGTTTCAGGACTTCATCTCAAATGCCATTGTTTTCGATGCTGTGACCAAAGAAATGTGTGAACTTTTTAAGACTGCTGCTGTTGATGAAAATGTGTCCTTATTGACTGTGACTGACACCACCATCGGAAAAGCTTGTTTTACTCCTGTCCGGAAAAATAAGTTATTTCTGTGCCCTCTGCTATTTTTTACTGGAGAAACTTTATCCCTGACACTATATGGAAAAAAGGATGGACTATGAATCAAACATTCTTTATAAATAACAAAATGAAAGATGTTTCTCTTAAGTTAATTCACAGGATTTAACCCACAAATACATTTATGACCCTAACTGTACTTTCTGTAAAGAACACCCTGAGACGATCAGTCATGTTTTTTGGGAATGCACTGTTATTAAAACATTCTGGAAAGACTGTCTACAATTTATAAAAGATCACATTCACTCTAATTTTTGTTTAACATTTGAACATATAATTTTTGGTTTTCATGATACGAAGGCAGACTTTAATAAGAAAATGGTTATTAATCTAATTATAATATTTGGCAAATTCTACATACATAAATGCATGCATTTTTTCCAGTCCTAATCAAACAAATTGAAGCATATTTGTGTACCATTTCCAAAAGCTTGAACCAAAAGGCTGTGGTCACATATGGAAGTTGTGTATCCTTTAATATTGTTGATGTATGAAATGTAGATGTTTAGGCTTTGTCACTGTATGTGCCTCCCCCTGGCATTCTGTTATTCTATTGTTCTGTTGTCATATATAGGATCTTTGTTCGTGTTCTGTAATTTCTTATTGCATCAAAAAAAAAAGAATAAAGCCATTCTTCGTACGTCGCTAACTCACTTAGCCGGATTTGATTATTGACGATTTGGCATGATCTTGGATCGTTTGGTTCTTCGAAGCTCATCCTAGACTTGTTGTCATAGCAACAGGTCCTGTAACAATGGGGTACTTGTGGTACTTTGTTACCTATATAATTTGCATGTTTGCACAAGCACATTTGCACATAATACAATGATGACACATAGCCAATACTTATTTATTTATATTAATTGATTGCTGAATTGCGTTGGTTTGTTGTGTTGCTCAGCGGGATCTATCGTGAGCTCCACCTGAGAAGAGCAAACAGAAGGTGGCATATAAGTATCACAAAATGGGGCTTATGCAATATGTTGTAGAATTTGAGGTGAGGAACAATTGTTGGTTATAAGACTTATCATGTGGTCTCGGTCATGCAGGTGTTCGGGCAAAAGATTCCCCGGAGTCCCGAGCACCTGTATGTATAGTTCCTGGAGGAAACCATGTTTTACAATGCTAGGGGGGGGGGGGGGGGGGGGTGTTGTGTGAATTCCCCTCGACATGGTATGATCCAGCCCATTTCCTCCAGCAGCATTATATAAAGCTGCCAGTTACCCAAGACAGGGCTGTAGGTTAGACCTAGGAGAGCGTTGCTCTACACAGTCATGTCATTTTAGCTTGATTGTTTTTGTCATCTCTTTCTGTACTTGAATAAATATACCTTTTATAACTCGCCTCTAAGCCGGTCATTCTGACAAGTGGTGTCAGAAGTAGTCCCCGCTCCATTTTGAAGAGGCTATGACAGGAGGTACGAGAAGTAAGAAGGATGGCAGCCAGGTTGCGCCAGAGAGTGTGACCTCATCAGATGACCCAGGGCCTGGAGCCACAGCAGCAGGCAATCCAGCAGAAAAGATGGTCACAGTCTCTTGTCCAGTCCCAAGCATCCAGAGACCGGCAGACACAAGAGGAGTCTGCCCATCAGGAACTGAAATGGAAGAATATGACAAAACAGTTTCAGCTGCTTCAAGACCATGTCCAGGGGATGTGCTCCGGGGGAAGACCTGAGCCACCCCAGCGCCAAGACGACAGGGAGCCACCCCAGCGTGAGCGCAGAGGGAACAGTTGGCAACCTCGCCGTAGAGATGACTACTCGATGATGACGATTTTGGGGCAGGTAGCCAGAACAACAACTACTCTCTGAGGGGTCCAACATACCATACAGAACCCAAGTTACACCCATTGTCCCCGGACGATGACATTGAACATTTTTTGACTACATTCGAAAGAATTGCTCAGTTGTGCAGGTGGTCCAGAGAAGCTTGGGCTGTCCGTCTTGTCCCCCTGTTGACTGGCAAAGCACGTAGTGCCTATGTACAAATGGACATTAGTGAATCTGATGACTACAACAAGGTCAAAGAAGCCATTTTGGCAAAGTATGAGATCACCACTGACACGTACCGCAGAAGGTTCCGGTCCTCGAAGATTGAAGATGGAGAGACTCCACGAGAGTTGTATGTGCGCCTGAAAGATCTGTTCTCCAAATGGGTCAAGCCAGACACGTCCAGTATCAAAGACATTTCAGAGACATTGATCCTGGAGCAGTTTTTGAAGATGATGCACCCAGACCTGGAGGTCTGGATCCGTGAGCATGATCCGAAAACTGGAGAGAGAGCATCTCGCCTTGCAGAGGTGTTCATATCAGCCAGGAATGGGAGTTCCCTTGCCAAATCATCACACCCAGAGGATGGGAGGGGTTTTTCCAGCAGAAGTAGGCAGTACCCTTCAAGCCAAGGTAGGGATTCTTCCCCCAAGTCTCCTAAGAGAGAAATTAGGTGTTACTAGTGATGGGCTTGCCGTGTCGAAGCTTCGAAACAAGCTTCGAGAAATCTGGGAGGAGCTTCCGCGAAGCGTGTACCGAGGCGTGTGTCGTCTACGTCATCAGTGACGTGCGAAGCTTCGTTGGCCGGTTGTACCACGTGATCAGTTCAGATAGTGGTTTGGGATTTGGCGGGAGCTCAAATCATTCAAAAGCACCAAGTTTCATTCAAAATGTGTGGGTTTGACGGTATAGGAGTGTTCGTAATTTGAGTGCAGTTTGGTGAGAATATCAACATACTTGGTGTACTCTCAGAAGTAGGCCTATCTGCCAATTATAATATAATGCCTCAGCATCAATGAAGTGCTCTTGTTGACGTAAGATAGCTCTGTGGAGGAAAGCCGACACCTAGAATTAAAAATAAAGCTAAAGTAGACGGGAGTCAGATGGCTCAACGGGTTAAGGCATTGGCCTTGAGGGCGTGAAGTTGTAAGTTAGAATCTGCATTGAGCCTTTGTAAAATTATGTTCTTACTTATATCATGAAACTTATTGACAGTCGCTTTTGATAAAAGCGTCTGCTAATTGAGGTCTTTTTTATTTATTTAATTTTTTATTTATTTGGTGTCAGAAGATCAAAGTTATTCCAGACAGGAGAAACTTTCTGGAAGCATTCATCAAGACAAAAGTAACATATAGGCCGTACCGTAATGTAATACATTTTATTGTCCACACGATGTCGCCGTAGAGTAAATTAAGCTAAAAGAAGCTTCGAGTTTAGTGAACCAATTTGCATGAATGCCTCCATGCCTCACATGGCGCTTCAAAACCCATCACTAGGTGTTACCAATGCAATGGGTGAGGACATACTCAGTACTACTGCCCAACAAACAATCAGAGAAAGCCATCCCTTGTGTGTTCAGCCCCCCGTCCAACCAGACTAGAAACAGGGCAGGAGAACAATGACAGAACAATAGCACCTGTTTTAGTGAATAGTCAGCGCAAGGAAGCCTTACTTGACTCGGGGAGTTCCCAGTCAGTAGTACTGTCCAGCCTTGTTCCAAGAGAAAAGTGGAGTGAAGAGACAGTCACACTCAGCTGTGTTCATGGTGATGAGCGCGAGTACCCCATTGCAGAAGTGTACATAACAGTAGGAGGCCAGACATTTCTTTTGCCAGTAGCTCTAGCCCCCACCCTACCACATGCAGTCATCCTAGGAAAAGATGTCCCCACTCTCCTAGATTTGATCCACGATGCACAGAGCTCAGGAAGGGAGTTGCCTTTCGTTGGGGTAGAGTTTGAGACAAGTCCAGTGAAGCCACTCAAGTCCAAGGCTCAGCGAAGGGGAGGAAAATGTCAGGGCACAGCCAAAAAAGGGATAGAAGAACTGTCAACACCAGAATGCCCCTTGGACAGTGTCATCCCATCCAGCCCGGCAGCCACAGCTTCCGCAGCGGATAAGAAGGTCATCGCAACCAAGGTCTGGGGTACAGTTAAGTGGTTCAACGTCAGGAATTGTTATGGGTTCATCAACAGGAATGACACAAAAGAGGATGTCTTTGTACACCAGACTGCCATAAAGAAAAATAACCCAAGGAAATACCTCTGCAGTGTTGGAGATGGAGAGACGGTGGAGTTTGATGTTGTTGAAGGGGAAAAGGGAGCTGAGGCAGCCAATGTCACTGGCCCAGGGGGTGTTCCAGTCCAGGGAAGCAAGTACGCAGCTGACAGGAACCGTTACAGGCGGTATCCTCGCAGGAGGGGCCCACCTCGTGGCGACTACCCGGAGAACTACCAGAGCGACGGCGAGGGCAAGCGTGAGCCAAGCAGCCGTGACAAGAGCAGCCGTGAGGGGGCAGAGAGCGCCCCGGAGGGAGCGATGCAGCGCCGGCCCTCCTACCCTGGCAGACGACGCTACCCGCCATACTTTGGCGGCGAAGGGGATGAGAACCAGGGAGGTCCAGACCAGGGCAACAAACCAATGAGGCAGAACTACTACAGAGTCTTCCGACCAAGGGGTCCACCCCGTCCCAGTTCGATCGGCAACGGGAGCGGAAAGGGGACAGCAGAGAGAGCCACCGCCGGCATAGGCCTTTACCAACCAGTAACCATGAGCAGCGGGACCGAGACACAACCACCGCAGCCAGCTGCCGATGCGGAGAGCCCTCCAGCCCTATGACTTCACTGTCCGCTACGGATCGGGGAAGTCTAACGTTGTAGCTGACTGTCTGTCCCGGGTTTATGAAGGTTGAGGTAATGTGCTTACGCCAGGAGAGGGGGGAGGAAATGTAACAAAGGGGTACTTGTGGTACTTTTGGCGCTTTTCCACCGCATGGTATCAGCTCGCCTCGCCTCGCATTTTTGGCGTTTCCACCGCAGTTCCATGGTCCCTGGTACCTGGTAGCGGGTACTTTTTTACCTTCTCGCTCTAGGTACCAAGCGAGCTGAGTCGAGCTGAAAGGTGACATCGGCAGACGGCCGGCCATTGATTGGCCAGAAAGTGTGACGAAGTCACGAGAGCGACTTAAAGCAACAGAGCCGCAGCTAATACTTATTACAATCAGATACAGTCCATTACACCAACAGTCTACAAGCTTTTTAAAAGTCAGATAATTTACAAAAGACTAGTTCGTCAACATGGCTAAAATTATAATGTGGGTTCTGTCCACTTGTGGGTTGCGTTGGTGTTATTTACGTTGCGTACAAAAATACGTCATGGCCTACGTCACGCCCCTTTCGCCGACGACCAGGAAGTACTATTTGCGGTACTATTTGCGGTGGAAAACCACCCGTGTTTACTACCAATCGAGTAGAGTCGAGTCAAGTCGTGCTACATTTGCGGTGGAAAAGCGGCATAAGTTACCTATATAATTTTCATGTTTGCACAAGCACATTTGCACATAATACAATGATGACACATAGCCAATACTTATTTATTTATATTTATTGATTGCTGAATTGTGTTGGTTTGTTGTGTTGCTCAGCGGATCTATCGTGAGCTCCACCTGAGAAGAGCAAACAAAAGGTGGCATATAAGTATCACAAAATGGGGCTTGTGCAATATGGTGTAGAATTTGAGGTGAGGAACAATTGTTGGTTATAAGACTTACCATGTGCTCTCGGTCATGCAGGTGTTGGGGCAAAAGAGTCCCTGGAGTCCCGAGCACCTGTATGTATAGTTCCTGGAGGAAACCATGTTTTACAATGCTAGGGGGGGGGGGGGGGGGGGGGGTTGTTGTGTGAATTCCCCTCGACATGGTATGATCCAGCCCATTTCCTCCAGCAGCATTATATAAGGCTGCTAGTTACCCAAGACAGGGCTGTAGGTTAGACCTAGGAGAGCGTTGCTCTACACAGTCATGTCATTTTAGCTTTATTGTTTTTGTCATGTCTTTCTGTACTTGAATATATACCTTTCATAACTCGCCTCTAAGCCGGTCATTCTGACAGGTCCGTAAAATCAAACCTGCTCGGGAGCAGGTTTACTTCATGTAAACAAGTTTAGATTGAGGGTTCATAAACTGAGGAGATGGGGAAGTCTGTCACAGCCATACGCGAGCAACCTCTTGCGGAAGGTGGGAGAATAATTTGCAGAGCTTTTAAAATAATGGGTATTGCGGGATTAAGTGTAATTGTTGAGAGATACAGGTTTTTTCCGCCTTTTTTTCATACGCATAGTGGTTTTTAAAAAGGAGGAAAAATAAGCGGCTTTTTAAAATGCAGACAGTATTAATTAAAAGCTATAATTTTGTAGAATATTCTTGTATTTCACTTTTACTTTAATATGTCTGCTACTTTTTGCAAGCCCACTCTACTGGCATTTGCAGACTTTGAGGTGTTCCCTGTCGTTTTAATTAACGACTCAAGTTCGGCATAACCTTCCATTAAAAGCGCTTGTTCTTATTGGGAGAAAAAGTATATTTAACAGTTTTCTTGGTAGGACTGAGCAGCAAAAAGAAGCAGAGGAGCTACAAGAGGGCAGATCTTTATTTCAACTAGAAATACCATGTGACAGCACAGTAGCATCTGCCTCATGAAGTTGGAACGCCTAGGTAAAGGGAAACAATGTAGAAAAACAATGTGCTTTTAAGAATACCATAAAGAACCAGACACATGCATGACCGGAGGAACACACTTCCAAATGGACTTCCTCCTCCAGACCCAAGAGCAGATCATAATTGTTCAGACTAGTGGGAGTCTCTGGGTTTCACAGTTCTTTAAAATAATTTGAACACAGAACATAACATAAAGTGACAATTCCAACTTTTAGAACCCAAAAATTGTTAGTTTCAGTCATTTGTTTCTTTGTTAACTTAGGATGTTGAATTGCCTTCAGTCATGGCTATGATCATGTGATCAATGTCCAGTTCCGCTCCCCCATCAAAACAGGAACATAAGAGAGAGAACCACAAGTGGTTCCCACTGGTGTGTCGTAACCACGCTATTGAAAAGGCAGGGCCTGTTGATAACTGGTTACAGTGAACATGTACACTGGTAGGTCACATCCTCTTTTCTCTCCTCCATCACTTTCGCTCCAGGCTTCTTCTGCTCTTCACAGAACAAACTTTCCCAGGAAAAGACCGATGAAGATAGCTGCTATGACCACCAAGAGGGAGGGCAAGGAGCTGGAGCCATGGTCTCTCCTTACCAAGGATGCAGAGTTAAGGACTGTGTTGTCTGGCAGGCGGCTCCTCCTCACTCTCACCCCATCGTCCTGGCAACCACACAGAGGGAGAAGTTAGAGAGATAGAATGGATTGAATATTCCATTGTATCACTTAAATGCATCAAATCCAACCATAAAAGCACACAATAGACAAAGTTTGGTTCTATGATCAAACCCCCAGCATCCGTCCCTGGCTCATTAACAGCCTATCATATCCTTGATAATGCAGTGTGCTGCTACTACACAAAATTACACCATCAACAAGTGACTGTTAACGTCAGACGTGGAGAGAGAAAACAGGTAAAAATGGAAAGGAAGAAATGGTTTTAAGCGAGGCCGGCTCTACGCAGGGGCAAGAGGGGGCACTGCCCCCTCAAATAAATGTCTTGCCCCCTCAAATCCAAATTTTGATTGGGGGGGGGGGGGCGAGAATGCCCCCTTCAAATTTCTGACTGCCCCCTCATATATGCCTGTCTACAACCGGCCCTGGTTTTAAGTAAGGTGATCAATCAAAAATAAAGAGGTCCAATATTATTTTGAAATCTATCAAAAATAGATGATATGGATCAAATATTGATATAAATCAGAGTTTAAAAAAATCTGCACCATTGCCCAGCCCTAGTGTAAATAACAGACATGGCTATGCCCCCCATCGGATGTACATTTGGCTGACCTTCTCTACCCCCTACAACCAGCTACGTCAACAAAAAGCTAGAATTACTGGTGATTGGCCTGTGTGTAACTGGAGTGTGTTTACCCAATCTACACCTACATTTACATTTATTCATTTAGAAGACGCTTTAATCCAAAGCAATTTCCAAGAGAGAGCTTTACAAAAGGGCATTGGCCACTGATCATAACAACAAGACAGCTCCAAACATTGCAGGTAGTCAGATTATGAAGCATACACTGTGGGAAACCAAACAAGTGCCAAAGGGAAGAGCCACAAGAGAATTCCGTTCAAAAGTACCTGTAGGAAAGAAGGTAATAATAATATACCTCACAGCGAGCACAAGAATTTCAAATCGGCTAGAGCTGGGCAAAAAGAGCAACAAGGCACTCAATAAGAGTTATGATCCTGGGGGAATCGTAATACAACGTCCAGCAGTCATTCCTAAGTACCGTCATACTCCTGGAACAAGTGCGTCTTGAGCCTTTTCTTGAAGGTGGGGAGACAGACAATATCTCTGATGAAGGTGGGGAGTTGATTCCACCATCGGGGGGGCCAGACAGGGGAAGAGCTTGTGTTGGGACCAGGTATTCTTAAGCGGTGGGACCACCAGACGGTTGTCAGAGGAAGACCGAGGTGGGTGGGGGTGTACGGCTGCACTGTAAACCCGAATGTTCAAATTAATTAAATAGATTGAGTACTGTACACTCAAAATGAATTTAACGTTCTACTAACTTAATGATGTCAAGTTTGTGTAACATGTTTTTCTTTTTGAGTAATTTATACTAATAATGTTTGATTAAATTGAACTATTTATTTATTAAGCAAGCATAACTTAAAAAAACTACTTAAGTACAACTTTATATAATTAAGTAGGCCTATATATATAAGAAGGGTGCAGTCTTCTTATTTTTATTATTTCAAATATGTGGAATTTAATAATAGGCTTGGCACATGCTACTATAAAATGTCAAAGTGCTTCACCAAATAAGTAAAATCGGTCATAACAAATAAATTGCAATCATAATAAAACAACACCAACAACAATTTTATCGAGGCAAATGGTCTGAAATGCATTTTTTGGAGGTGCACGTCAGGCTACGGCCGATGTGACGCGGGAACATAAAGCAGGCTTTGAGGGGGAGGGGGAACACACAGAAGAAAAATTTGAGCGCGAGCAGCAAGAAGTATTGAAAAGAGGTAACACAGAGGATAGCTGGAAGTTGGACCTAACAGTCAGCCTTATTGGATTTACAGTAAGTTTTGAATGTTTTATATTGTTAATATACCTGTCCAAAGTTCTGGAATGAACTTCAAGTCACTCTAAAGCTGGAATCACTCCCACCACTCAGTACCTTTAAAAACATGTTGCAATCAGCTCTAAAAGAACATTGCAACTGTTTTTAACCTGATGCTTTTTATTTATTTATTTTTATTATTTATTTTTACTTTTATTTATTTAGCTGTATGTATTAGCTTGTTTTTATATAGCCTGTCATGAAGTGTAATTTTAGCATTATAGTGTAAATTGTGGTGTACTTTGTTTGTGTGTGTGTGTGTGGCCTTGTGCAAATTCTGCAACTTCTTTTCTGCTGCCTGTCTTGGCCAGGACTCCCTGTGAGAAGAGTTACTGTAACTCAATGGGACCTTCCTGGTGAAATAAAGGTGAAATAAAAAAAAATATATATATATACCAACAGTTGTATTTTGAGAGCATGTCGAAAAAAATAGCAGAAATGGCCGGTCCATGTTTTTTTATGTGCTTTTGCCACGCTTCCAGAAGGTAACGTTGAGCTAGCAGGCCTAATTCAGATAAGTATTTGCTGTTGTAATGAGGCAGTTTAAAATGTTGATTACTTGTCCTAGAGAAGGTGGCGGCCGGTTCTTGGCATAGGGGGTATAGACAGTAGACTAGAGAATAAAGTGTTTCAATCTTTATGACATTTTATTGAACCCCCATGTGTCGGCGCAACCAACCCCCACGTGCCCGCAGCATGCCCTGCACGAGGTACCTGCATGCATTGAGATGGTGTTTTTTTTTAAGCCGCTGTCTTGCTAGAAACGCAATTTTAAACGATTGAATTACTGAAATACTGTTGAGCTCTCCAAACTCATTATTTCTTAGCTTTTGTCGCAGACGCTTTTATTTACATTGACATTTATTCACTTATAGCAGACTCTTTTATCCAAAGCGACTTACAAGAGAGACCTTTACAGAAGAGCTTCAACCCTTGAGGGTTTAGGTTGGTTGAGGGGCATTTCAATGGGCATATGTGAAGCCCTCTGTGACATTGCTTGTAAAAAGGGCTATACAAATAAATGTTGATTTGAGCTTCGGTCACTGAGCATATCCCAACATATCAGGCATCTAGATTACAGACATACATCATGAGAACCAATAAGTGCCAAGGGAAGAACTATAGCATTGATCCAGTATTTCATCCAACAGTTAATTAAAAGGGAAACTTGCTCTTCACGACAAAGATTAATGAATCGGACTTCAGATTTGACATTAGCTGCGTATGCATATTAATTAATAATGAGCAGAACGGATGTTTGGGGAAAACAAAACTAACTTTAGTTTGTAGAAATGTATTAGTTTTTGATTTGCCTGATCTAACAATGCAGTTCAAGTTCAAATACTGCTGCATTTCTTTACAGTAAATGTGCTTGATGGCTTTAGTAGCTTGACTGGCGATGCATTCACACTTTGGGGATTGATTATTTACATGGGAAAATTGAAGTATTTATAATTTGACACTGTTTAATTAATTGGCTTTCATCTGTTCATTCCTTTGCATATACCTGTTCCAGTTTCAAGAAGTTACACAAAGAAAAGGAAGACAACTGGGATTTGATGAAGATACCAGGTAATCCATTGTGTATGTGAATTCTTCTACTAACCATATCGCTGTCTCTCTCATATAAAATATACCTAATAACAATAAATAACTTTTTTATTTATTTTTTATTTTTATTTATACCAGCATGTATGTTCCCATCCTTTCAATGATTCAAGAGTTGTTTAAAAACACAGACATTCTTCACAAGATTACTGTACCAAATACTGTTTCTGGTCAATATGCATCATGCTCTGATGGCTCTCATTTCCTTGAAAATGACTTGCTGTCAACAGGAAGCCTTGTTCTACCACTCCAGGTGTATATAGATGATCTTGAAATTGCCAATCCGCTTGGCACATCACGTAGAATTCACAAACTTTGCGCTGTATATTGGGTCCTCGCTAATGTGCCGCCAAAATACCGATCAGCATTACATGCTATACAGCTAGCAATGTTAGTAAAAGTGACAGACCTCCATAAGTATGGATATGCAACTGTACTTGCTCCATTGCTGCATGATATTCATACTTTGGAACAAGACAGTGTCTTCATTGAAAGAGTAGGTCAAAATGTCAGAGGCACCATCTTTGTGTTGCTGCTGACAATTTGGCCGCTCATGGATTAGGTGGCTTTGTAGAGTCTTTCAGAGCAGGCCATGTTTGCAGATTTTGTATGGCTCAGTTGAACAGTTTCAGGTCACTGAAGTCAGAGAGAGAGTGTTTCCTCAGAGAACCAAAGCCAGCCATGACCTACATCAGTGATACTCACTATTTTTTTCACAAGAGCCACATTGGCCGGGCAAAATCAAGGGAAGAGCCACCTTTAAGACACACCCCCTTTTGCAAAAGACACACCCACTTTTGCAAATGTTAATTTCTACATATAAATTCCATATCCCACAAAAAAAGAAACAACACAGCCGATACATTTTCAATTAAGACCATATTTATCTTAATACTGGGATGAGCGGAAACTGGCATGCATGTCCTTGACTTTCTTCATGTATTTGTAGTTTGATGTTGCAATCACAGTGAGGCATTCAAGATGAACATGAGTCAGTTGGTTTCTGTGTTTCCTCTTGATAGTGTTCCCGGTTGAAAATGTTGACTCACAGGTGTATTTGCTCATGAAGAAAGACATCACTTTCTGTGCAAGTGGTTTCAAACTGGGAAAGTCTGCTTCAAAGACCAAACTCCAGAAGTGGCCAACACCTGCTCCAGGGGCGTCGTTAGCCCTGTTTTAGGGGGGCCCCCCTAAAATGTTCTTCAGCCCCCCTAAATAATTATCGGGATTATTATCGGGTCGCCGAAGAAATACGCTAATTAATAACAATATTTTATTTCGAAAAATTACCGGATGCTCTCGGTTAAATGTCGGTCACTTGAGCGTAAAAAATTTAACCCACAATTAAGTTCGAAAAACTAGTACAAAAACGGACGTCTTTGGGAATCGCTGGCTGGCTGGCTCGCACTCCCTCTATTAACTATTACTATTTCTGAGTCTGAGAACCGTGTTTTGGCCCGCGCCAAAATCCAAGCCATCTCAAGAGTGGAGGTTGTCATGTGGATAAGATTTTGCTGTTCACAAAGTGAAGCAGTGAGCTGCGCTAATTTACTCTTTCTTATTTAACTGCCAGGCGGATGCGCAGTTTTGAAATGGTGCTCCAAGTTGCTTCGTTTGAAACAGGCGCGGGTTTGTTTCCATATGAAGCACAGATGATTAATCCCATGAATAATAAATAAGAATTCGTCTGTCCTGCTCGCCCCCTCTTTGTCGTCTTCATGCGGATTTGCATTTGGTGTTACTGCTGGTTTTCGCCCTTTTTTGATTATAAAACGACCCATTGTGCCAGGGCCGGCTCTACCTAATTTAGTGCCCTAGGCGAGATTACTGCGTGCGCCCCCCGTCATTGGGAATCGCTCGCACCAGAATTTCTGTCGAGCGGGGGGGGGGGACAAAGACGAGTTTTTTACTTGTTTGCAGACATTTAACCAAGAGCATCTGGTATTTTTTCAAAATAAAACACTGTTATTAATTATCGATTAAGGGTGCAGCGCCCCTCCAGCGCCCCTCCAGCCAATGGCGCTCTAGGCGACCACCTATGTCGCCTATGCCTGTCCGTCGTCAATCCCCGCTTGGTGCGTAATGGCGCGCGGGTTTGGCGGCCGTATTCACGCGTGACCGTTTTTTTTTTGTGGCTGTGTTACCATATTGTTATAAGTTAGTATGCCAGTGCGAGCCACCAATTAAAGCTTGACGAGCCACATGTGGCTCGCGAGCCGCGCAATGAGTATCACTGACCTACATGTACAAACCGTTAAAGAAAATGACACTTTGAGCAGCCACTTTGGTGTAAAAGATGGCTGTGTCTTGCATGAGTCCCTGAATTACTTCCACACAATCACGGGGTTTCCTCCAGATATACTCCATGACCTTCTGGAAGGTATCGTCCCCATGGAACTTTCTCTTTGTGTTAAAGAGATGATCCGGCTGAAGTACTTCACTTTGGAGTATTTGAACCACAAGATTACATCATTCCCATATCAGTACACTGATAAAGTGGATAGACCTAAGCCAATTCCCAAAACGTCTCTTGCTCGCGGAACGATTGGAGGTAATGGACATGAAAATGCAACTCTGCTCCGACTTCTTCCATTGCTTGTTGGTAGTGTAGTACCAGAGGGTGATAAGGCATGGGCAGTTTTGATGGAGCTAAAAGAGGTGGTAGAATTAGCACTGTGTCCATCATTTACTGATGAAACCTTATACTATTTTGTGTGCAAAATCAGTGATCATAGACAGGCACTGCTAGAGGCTTTCCCTGAGGTTAGGCTCCGTCCTAAACACCACTATGTGGAGCATTATCTTGCTCTAGTGAAGTGCTTTGGACCCCTGCTCCATGTTTGGACCATGCGGCTTGAGGCCAAGCACCGCTTTTTCAAAAGAGTGGTGCATGATGCTCAAAACTTAAAATATATTTTGAAGACAATGGCAATCAGACACCAACACATGGTGGCATATCATCTTGCTGCACCATCATTTTTCAAACCAAAAACTCAGGCATCCAGGGTTGATTCTGCTGGTTTCAGCTCTACCAGAGGTTGCTCAAGTACACATTAGAGAACAAACAACCAGTGACACAATCTACAAGACATCAAAGGTGGCCATAGATGGCACAGACTATGTCTGCGGAATGTTTCTGTCTGTAGGAGTCAGTGGTGGACTCTCTAAATTTAGCAAAGTAGAACAGATATACCTTGTGAATCACAATGTATATTTTCAGTGTCGTGATTACGACTGCTGGTATGTAGAACATCTATGATCCTATGAGCTGTCAACTGTGGACACAAGCCTGTCAATCCACCTGCAGTCTGGACTCAACGATACAGTCCCTCTCTCGTCATACAAGATAGATGGCTTGCTGCTGCTGACCCCCAAGCGGTTCATTCAAGTGAGACAGAACTGAATTCTGGTAAAAAATAATTATTTTATTTATCAGTTATTGTGCAATTTTTCTTTTCTTTTTTCTTGTTTCAATTAACATTTTTTTCTATCTGTATTAGCAGGCAATATGCCCTATATTGTGACTTTAACATCCTGATTTTGTCTTTCCATTAGCACAATGGCAGCTGCAACCCCACAACAACTGGTTCTCCGTGTTGTTGAGACAGACCGGGCTAGAAAACTAAAACTCGGCTCACGACCAGCCTCTGTTGATGCACTGATCAACATTATAAAAGAGCAGCTGGAAATTGACCTTGACTTCAGTTTGCTTTATGAAGATCCAGACTTTGACGGGAAACTTACTTCCCTTGCAGACATTGAGGAATTACCAGAAAAAGCAGTTGTGCACATCTCACTTTCACAAGACTCCAGCTCTATTGCATCTACTGATATACTATCACATTTGTCATCTCCAGAACGTCTCAGCAGGTGGCCTCCAGGTCCTTTTCCGATTCCCACATTTGCATTTGATTTTGAACTGAAACTTAGAGACGGAAATGCAGAATATGAGAGGAACACCAGAGATCTTAAGCTGACGAGAGACCTAAAGCACAACATTTTAGAAAAGCTTGCATCTACTATATATAGTTTTAAGGCCTACCCAAGTGATAAAGAGGTTGCAATGGTTGCTGAGGCTCTTGTAGCCAAACATCCCTGCTTGAAGGAAGCAGGATCTGAGACTGGCTGGAATGGATGGAAAAACAGCATCAAGTTTAAGATGGGCAATTACAGGAACAAGATGAGAAGGGCTGGATGTCAGGAGGTCACTGTTAACGCTGGAAAAAGAACCAGAAGTAATCCTGATAATGAACCTTCACATTCCAACATTTAAAGACCGAAGCGCGCAGAAGTCAACTTCCTACCCAACTTTCCCCAAGGAAATGATCCTTCAAGCCTTGAGCAGTTGAGGCAGACAATTGTTGAAGAAGTCCAGGGATCTCATTTATAAAGCTTGCGTACGCACAAAACGGGGCTGAAAATGTGCGTACGCCAGTTTTCACGCAAAGTCAGTGATTTATAAAAAACAAACTTGGTGGTAGAATGTGCGGTCCTCCACGCAAACTATGACCCTCCCGTAAACCTACGCACTTTTTGGAGACAGTGGGAATTGGAGACACATACTGCAAAAAGTAACAGTCGGAGAAGCGATTACTCGTAATATTTATGTATTTTGTTGTCCTCACACACGTTGACTCAATTTATGATTATAATGAAGATTAAATACATCAGTGTTATTTGAGCTTGAACTGCGTGATAATTGTTCCATACACATCTTGTACAATGCAACTCAAATTTTTTATCAATATTCAGTGCTGTCTGTCTCACAATCAGACGTCCTTTTACCGCAGTGTAGGAGGCTGAAATGCATGTAACTACAGAACACAAAGTATAACTAAATATTTAATACTGTGCATATATCATATGTCAAAAACTGGAAATACAGTTGTTAAGCTCCCGCGCAATCACTACACTCATTACACTTCAGAATCAGAATTCGTTTTTAATCGCCATGCAAGATACATAAACACGGAATTTACTACAGCAGTTGTTACCGCTTCTTCTCCGGTTCTGCCACTTGGCGCGGTCGCACTATTGTGTTGTTTTTTGTTTGCCTTCATTCACTGTTAAGAAGAATCACCTGCCAGGTTCATGAGAACGATACTAGATTAGCATTCATGAGGTCCTTTGCATTGACTATTTATGGTTAAAAATGGGCGTGTTCAGGGCGGGGTGCAATGATACTTTACGTACGCAAACTTGTGGTTAAGATGTGATTTATAAAGCGAACATTGCCTACAGGTGTGCGTACGCACGGTTTTATAAATCAGAATTTTTGTGTGCGTACGCCAATTTACGCTTTTGGGCGTACGCACACTTTTAGTAAGAATTCTACGCACTCCTTTATAAATGAGACCCCAGAAGACTGAGATGAACCTGCCCCTCATTAGGAAGCTGATGGAGAACACATTTCCTCTGCGCCGACAGACCATAGTGATGTCCTGTCTACCAGTGAACGAGCTCATGGATCTCTGGCCTGCTCTCAGAATAGAGTCTGAGGTAAAATGGATGAGCTCTCTCTTTAAAGTTAAAATGCCTTCAATACCTTAACTCTAGCAGTTATTTGTTGCTTTATATATGTGTAAGATTCTTCAAATTGCACTGTTTAATTGTTGTTGCAATATATTTCAATGTAGTCGTATGCAGAGTTCCAGCGGATTACGAATCTAAACCTGCCCAACACATTTTATGCTGAGTTTGACCGCCATCTTCCTCGACTGATGACCTTATTCAGACAGAAGGCCTCAAAAACTGGGAAGACAGCAGATGCCCTGGCTGAAATCTTAAAAGTCCATGATGAACAGGTAAATAGTTAATTACACATTTCAATTGTTGAACCAGTGGAACATTGGACAGGTTCAGTCATTCAAATAGTGGTTTGAATTTAGCAATTAATTGTGATTGTTATTTGTCTGATTGCATTACAGATGTGAACAGGTTATTTGTGGACATGGGTTCTGATTTGACTGTTAAAAATCTGATTTGGTCAGTAAACTCTTCACTATATACAGTTCTGTTTTTATCTGGAAATAGGAAATGCATGACATCCACACCAACCGCACTACCGTTCTCCACGCCCTTCCTGTGTATCTGCGCGAGGACGTCTCTGGAGTTTTCAGAACCTTTACAGTGAGTCTCCTTAAGGAACTAACAGATACTACAGTATTTTGTTAGCCTGTACTTGCACCTGTGTAATGACAATAAAGTTTAATCTAATTTTGTAAACAGTTCATCAAAATACTAACCTTTGTTTAATCCACCCATACAGTTTCCACTTTTTTTATTTCTCCTCACTACAAAGGAAGTGAATTGGAGTAGTGTTCAAAGTGAAAAGATGTTCAGTACAACATTGTCCTGTATATGTCCTCTAGCTTAAATTCAGTCTCTCACACCACTTTGATTCTCGGGTAAATTGAGGTCTTTTTTTGACCTCTTACAGTGAGACCCAAGTCTACCTTGTAAAGGAGGTTTTGGATCTCAACAGGATTTTGTTTAAAAAAAATGGCCTTGTCTGTTTTATCCCATGGGTTAGATTGTGATTACTATCTATTTTTCATTCATTCAGGATGAGTCTGAAGAGCCAGACATTGATGGTGTTGCAGTGGCCCTGAGTCCAGTTCACTACCAGCCTGTGAAAATCTCAGTTGTCCTTGAGAGTGATGCCGTGGTCAGTTTCCCCAGATTTGGCGAAGTCTTCTATTGTTTGGACTCATTTATGCACTACACCTCAGCTATCCCAAAGCACTGACCAACATGTTTCAATTCACTCAAAAGATTTTACTTGGTCTAGACCGTGGTAAACTGTCACCCAGGTTGCAGACCCTCAAGAACGAGTTGATGTAAAGCATTTTGAGTAACAGTTCTTATTTTTGTTTAAATACAGCCTCAGAAGGGTTCTGTACTGTGTGCACAGTCTGTACTGTAGGCACAGTCTAAACAATGTTGAATAAAATTAATTGAATAAAATTCAAAAGTAACACTAATGTTTTGTATAGTTTAATGTTTTTCGTAATTATATCTCTCAACCATTGTGGGCTGTGCAAGATGACCCAAATTTCACTTGTACATTTGTTACTGATTAATGTAAACAATTACTTTTCAGAGTTAAGTAAAAAAATTCTGAAACAGTCTATAGCAGTACTGTAACTTCATCCAAATTCCTATTAGATTAGATTAAATGTATTAAATTGGGTATACTCAATGTAATTGAGGCAATCAATTGCCTCCAAAAATTTAAGTTTTGAGTCATATAATTTTAAGTAAACTTGCTTAACATATTTGACTACTGTGTACTTAAACACTTACTAAAAACATTGAGTTTTGCCAACATAAAAATTACATGGTTGTGTACTTAATTTTTTTAATTCTGCAAACTTAATCCCGAGGTTAGAAATTTTAAGTCTTAGTAACTGATAATAATTGAGTTGCCTTAACAGAAAACTTTAAGTCACAGTACCTGCAAATATTTGATTTGACTTAATGAGCACTTTTAATTTAACTGCTATCAAAAGGTATAAGTAAGATGTAATCCAAACTTTTATGTTCTAGGAAAATAGATATTTGAGTTGATCAATTTAAAAAAAAGTTCTGGTAACTTATTCAGGTTTACAGTGTGCAGGAGAGACTTGAAGTAGTCAGGTGCAGTCTCGTTCACCGTACAGAAGGTCAGTACCTTGAATCTCATACGGGCTGCGATGGGAGGCCAGTGGAGGGCAATGAGGACAGGGGTGGCATGGGAGCGGATTGTGCATGCTGGGAGACGGACGAGCAGCGAGTTACAGTAATCCAGATTTTTGAACAATTGGACTAGCTGCTGGGTGGAATGCTCAGACAAGTAGTGTTCTTCTGGATGTTGTAGAGGGTGAATCTACACGACCGGGAGACTGCAGCAATTTTGACTGTGAGGGAGAGCTCATCATCCATGGTAACCTGCAGGTTTCTGGCATGAAGGGATCACCGTTGCAGATCCCACGGTAATTGAGAGATCGTGGGAAATGGAGGGTATGGCTAGGATGATAAGAAGTTCTGTTTTGGCGAGGTTCAGCTGGAGGTGGTCTTTGGTGATCCAGGCAGAGATGTCTGTGAGGTGAGCCTCAACCCTAGCTGAGATCCCTGGATGCCAGTGATGCCCATCTCAGAAAGTCAGGGAATCTGATGGTTGACCGTATCAAATGCTGCAGAGAGGTCCAGCAGAATTACAACAGATTACCTTGAAGCCGCTCTGGCAGACTTGAGGGCAGTGGTGACAGACAGGTGAGTAGTTTCTGGGGAATGGCCAGTCTTGAAGCTTGATTGGTTGGGGTCAAGTAGGTTGTTCTGGGAGAGAAAGTTGGATACTACATAAAGCCAACCCGAGATCTGGAACCCAATTACCTTAAGCTGTCGGTTCTCATCAGAGAGCTTCCCCACTTCTGTTTGCAGCCTCTTACACTCCTCCACCAGCCTCTTCATGTCTGTCTGGTCAAGAGACACCCCGCTGGGCCGCGAGGTGGAGCAGCTGTCTGACTTGGAGATGAGAAGGGGTGTGGCTCTGTTTGCATCTACCTCAGACTGGAGGGGAAGAAGGCAGGTAAACATTACCACAGTCTAGTTCACACTCAGCACTGGGTCAGAACTGTGACCTACCTTAACATACATTTTATTAAATGGGATTCATCTTCACACAACTTTCCAGGCGGTTAAAGGTCAGGTGGTGTTAGCTGCTCAGAGGGGTGTAGTACTCTCCTGAAGTGGTCACTGCACTGCCGCCAGACTGCCTACTGGTCACCTTAGGGGTGTGACCTGCAGTAGCCCATCCCAGCTGGGGAAAGCGACCTGGATTAGCCAATCCCACAGAGGAGGCAAGTTTCTCTTAAAAGCTGCTGCTCAGCTATCATGTGGGGGGTCAAGGGTGAGTTAGCTAGAGTTAGTGACAGACTATGTAGAGAGGGTCCTGATTTCTCTGTAACCTCAGGCTGTTCCTTCTCTAGAACCAGGATGCACAGTCATACTGCAGAACTCAAGAGACTGGACTGATTCGAGTCTCATGGTCATGGTCATGGGCTTAGGCCAGAGACGAACCTGTCTATTATTGTCTGAGGGCAACTCAAACACACAGCGGAGCTTGGAGTCCATCAGGTCATCAGCTTTGGCATTCTTCCACTGCACACAAGAACACATACAACACTAAACGTGTTAAACACACACAACATAACAGGGGTCTCAGGCTTAGTTTTCAAACAGTTGATCTTCTGTAGTGGCACAGGTTGAGTATTCACTGTCCTCTGTTGGAGCCGCATAGCAAAACTAACAACTGGCTTGAAACACTGGCTTATTTAAAAAAGGGGCTCAGTTACCCTCTTCTGTTGCTGCTAACCTAGGGGTGGAGCTTACCACTGCCTCCGTGTCTGAGGAGCTTGTAGTCATGAAGACTGTCTGGACCATGAACTTGTGCTTGCTTTTCTCATTGGGATCATAGTCGAAGGGCTGCAACATGACTGGAGGAACAGAAACACAGGGACACATCACAACAATCATCCTCTCTACTATCACCAACAGTGTCATCACCACCACCAAGTACTTTAGCACAGGCACTCTGGGTGTAGACCACGGGTGGGCCATTCCAGCCCTCGAGGACCGGAATGGCCCACCCCTGGTGAAGACGCCTACCTGATACAGTGATGCTGGCTTTTGGCTCCAGCACTCCACAGTTGGGTCGGACACAGTAGCGCCGCGGAGCCGTAGTCTTCACCTTGAAACATACTCTCCTGTCAGATGGGTTCCACAGACACAGGTGGGTGGTTACCACCTCTGTGAACGGACCTAGGGAAGCAGGGGTGGGGTGCAGAGTGGTTAAAACACATGAAACAATTTACAAACATTAAAATGTGTTACTTATCTAGACTAGCTATTAAGGCCAAGGCCAACATGACGTGATTACAAAAAAAGACAGCACTTACACTTCTATCTTTCGTCCCTACCAGGGAACGTGAGTGACTGGCATACAGCTGCTCCCTTCTGGCAGGAGGCTGCGGTCCATCAGGACCAAAACCTCTCGCCACAAAAATAGCTTCTACTCCTCTGCTATTGCCCTCTTCAACAGGGCCAAGGACTTAGTCTGAGACACACCCCACACCCCCCCTCAAGTATCCCATTGCACTCTGCCACTTTAGCACAAAACACTTTAAACTTTAAAAAACTACCACTGTGATTTTTTGCACCACTGTGTATATACCCCCCCCCCCAACGTACTATATATATATATATATATATATATATATATATATATATCCCATTCCACTCTGTACCCATGTCATTTGCAATTCCATGTTACCTGTATCATTTGCACTACTTGCATCATTTGTATTATTTGTAACATTTGTATTCTTTGTCTATATGTATCATATCTGCAGTGTATTTTTACATTGTATTCATTTTTCATTTTATTAGTATGCCACATTTATGTTCTATGTTTGCTCATTCCTGCCAAAGTGAATTCTATGTTTGTTTATCTTGCATAGCGAATAAATTCTGATTCTGAAGACTGAAGTAACTCACTGACACTAAGGCTAGCAAGCAAACTGATTAGCGATGGAATACGTCATTATATATTCCCAATTTCAACGGACCATGTTATATGGCTAGCCTCTACTTATGCGTTTTTTGAATGTTCTGCTGAAATATCGCCGTCTACAACAAACATTAAATTAAAATGGCGACAGACTCATAGATCTGTTGATGTGGTTGTTGACTTCGGTATCCAAACACCACTCCCCGGGCACTATCCACCAGGTCAGTGCAAAAAGGTCTAGATAGACTGACTAGAAAAACTAGTAGTAGACCGTGACTGCATAGCCAGCAACAAACTACTGTACAGTGCTAATGCAGGTAATACTGTACTGTAGATACATTGCTAATTTGTGACATTCTCATTGCATTGATGAGCATGAGTGGGGGGTAGTCACAGTGCGCTTACCTTTAAATTTAAGATCATATGATGGGTCAAGGACCAGTATTTGATCCAATTTAGACATGTCTTATTCTTAAACCGAATGTTGATGAAATGTTGAGTGAAAATCGCACTTTCAGATCTGGGTTGCTACGGAAGCGCGTAGCAAACACGTCACTGTTTGGCTTCAAATGATCATATGTTTGTGTTTAAGGGTCTCCCGGCGGTGAGCTGGTTGCGCTTCTTCAAATGCAGTATTAGTCTACCGTAATGATAAACTTAGAACAACTACAATAACAATACTAACAATAACGAAAATATATACATGGGCAACCAGACGGCCAGGTATGCAAAACAAAACTTTGCGAAATTAGATTTATGGATAGGCTAATTACTTTTTAATGTCTGACTATTCCCTTGTCAGGGAAACCATGCCCCCTCTAGGTGGCATGGTTTCCGCGAAAATGAGCTCCGATAGATGCCCTCCAGGAAGTTAGGTTTGCCCCTAGTTCAGACAACGCTTGTCCAGTTCGCAAGGCTGCTTTTCTCACTGGCCAACACTCCCACAGCAACTCAGTCATCTGTAGCCTGCTTCAAATGTAGGACCAGGACAAGATGGCGGGTACGTTATCTCAATTTACACTAGCTATCATCAGGAAATGCATTATTTGGACATACTTATCCAGTTTGTCATCAGTTTCAAGTGAATGTCGTAGACCAATCAATACACCGACTGCCTACCCATTAACTTCGTTTTTGTTCCTTTGAACAGATATTTCTTTGCTTCAAGAGGATTCCGAAGAGGAGTTAGATGGGTGTAAGTTTGTCCAGTGTTTTGGGTGGATAGGAAGTCTGCCTTTAGCCAGTGGCACAGCACAGGCTTTGCAGTTAGCTTAGACTAGCTATATAGTTGTCTACGCGTTACGGTCTTTAGCAGTGCCTACTACCAGTCGATGGCTGCCTGGTCGGTAAAGTTCCCGGGTGGCCTGATGCAGGCCTAGTGAACTGACACTGAATGTTTTGTAAATCCAGTTTGAAATTGAAAATAAACGGTGCCAGAACTAATTTTCTATAGTCTTCATTATGTCAGAGCGCTTTCGGGAGTTGTTAGCCTAGCTATACAGTAACGTGAGCTATTTCAGCTTTTGTTGCGCTGCTACAGTACTAGTAGCAGCTGCTGTAATAGCTAACATACGCGTTTGGGACTAACTTCTGGACTAAGTGCGTGAGAGTTTCTGGCTCATTTGACAGATTGCTCGGGACAGTACGATCTGTCTATAAAATTGTTATCCAGACATTGTGGTAGCTTTTTAGTTGGTATTATTAACTGATTCAAGCCGTTGTAAGGCTCATACACCCACCAAGGTACTGTTTTGTGTTTTGAGAACATTATTTTATTTTACTTACGTCAACATGACTTGCCTTTGTTTCAGCAGTGTGGTATTGTGTATTGTAGGAGACGTTCACCCATTAACCAAATCTGACTTTTCATTTTGTCAAGGGCTATCCGATATTATCTTCATTTACTTTGGTGTTTTATTTGGGATAAGCATATACTTAATGTTATACTTTTCTAGTTAGCCCATGCTCTCCCTCCTTTCAGTTTAACCCTAGCCCCACACTTCCCTCACTACACACACCATGTTCCTTTCCTCCCATCACACACATCAAATACATCACACCCCTATCTCCTGCCTTGTCCTGTCTGGTAGGGGGTCTCTCATGCACTGCTCTTGATGTCTCTACTAGTTGGTGGTGATGACTACAGCTTAGAGTCTGACGTCATTGTTCTACCTTCAGCCCTGGACTGTGTCTCTCAAGATGAGTTGCTAACCCCTCTAGGACGTCTTGACAAATACCTGGCCAGTGAAAACATCTTCAACAGGTAATACAACCAGCTATCTTTGATCTCCAAAGTCATCTTCTATACAAAAAAAAGTATGTGCGTGCTTGCATGCGCACACCTGCCTGCTTGCAAACAGGAACAGTCAGGTGGCTCAGCAGGTTAAGGCATTGGGCTCATGATTGGAAGGTTGTGAGTTCGATTCCCGGCTGTAGCTATGTGACGTTGTCTCCTTGGGCAAGGCACTTCACCCTACTTGCCTCAGGGGGATGTCCTTGTACTTGCTGTAAATCGCTTTGGATAAAAGCATCTGCTAAATGATTGAAAGTAATGTAAATGTAGACAGATGGTGGTCCGGAGTCTGCTGGAAACGCTGAAGGCAGTCAGTGAGGACGAGAGGGAGTGTGTTGCTGTCCTGGAAAGAGTAGCCAGATTAGCTGACGACTCAGGTGAGCTCTCAATGATCTTGCATACTTCTATCGTTTGTGTACAACCCCTAGCAAAAAGTATGGAATCACCAGTCTTGGGCGAGCACTCACTCAGACATTTTATTCTGTAGAACAAACTCAGATAAAAAGCAATGAAAAATTATTACGTTTCTCAAAAGTGCAACTCCTTGGCATTCAGAAACACTAATGCAAATTAATAATAAACATTGTGGTGGTCAGCAAATGTTACTTTTACAGACCGAGCACAGGGAAAAAAATATGGAATCACTTGATTCTGAGGAAAAAAATATGGAATCATGAAAAACAGACAAAGAAATAACAATCAAAACACATCACTAGTATTTTGTTGCACCACCTCTGGCTTTTATGACAGCTTGCAGTCTCTGAGGCATGGACTTGTCGATTGTCAAACAGTATTGTTCATCAATCTGGTGCCAACTCTCTTTGATTACAGTTGCCAGATCATCTTTGCAGGTCGGAGCCTTGCTGTGGACAATTTTTTTCAATTTCCACCACAGGTTTTCAATTGGGTTGAGATCTGGGCTAATAGCAGGCCATGACATTGACTGGATATGTCTTTCTCCAAGGAATGCTTTCACAGTTTTTGCTCTGTGGCATGATGCATTGTCATCTTGGAAAATTATTTCATCATCCCCCCCAAAAAATTCAATTGAAGGGATAAGAAAGCTGTCCAAAATGTCAATGTAAACATGTGCATTTATTGAAGATTTAACCACAGCCATCTCCCCAGTACCTTTGCCTGACATGCAGCCCCATATCATCAAGGACTGTGGGAATTTTTGTTTTCTTTAGGCAGTCCTCTTTGTAAATCTCACTGGAACGGCACCAAATAAAAGTTCCAGCATCATCACCTTGTCCAATGCAGATTCGTGACTCATCACTGAAGATAACCTTCATCCAGTCATCCACAGTCCATGATTGCCTCTCCTTAGCCCATTGCAGTCTCGTTCTTTTCTGTTTAAGCGTCAATGATGGTTTCCTTTTAGCTTTTCTGTATGAAAATCCCATTTCCTTTAGGCGATTTTGCACAGTTCTGTCACATACATTGACTCCAGCTTCCTGCCATTTCTTCTTCATTTGTCTTGTTGTGCATTTTCTGTTTTCAAGACATATGGCCTTGAGTTGTTTGTCTTGACGCTTAGATGTCTTCCTTGGTCTACCAGTACGCTTGACATTAACAACCTTCCCATGCTGTTTGTACTTGGTCCAGATCTTCGATACAGCTGACTGTGAACAGCCCACATCTTTGGCAACTGTACGTGTAGAGTTACCTTCTTCAAGAAGTTTGATAATCCTGTCTTTGGTCTCAAGGGACATCTCTCTTGTTGGAGCCATGCTTCTTGCCAATCCACTTGGTCCAGCAGCCCTCCAAGGTGTGATACCTGCACTGTTTTTAACTGCTGACTAACGAGCAGATCTAATCTGAGGTAGGTGCCTTAATAAGGATAGGTAATTGACTGGGTGTGTTCTTATTTTCAACTCAAAATGGAGTGATTCCAAAAAAAAATCCTCAGAATTGAGTGATTCCATATTTATTTCCCTGCACTTGCCCTATAAAATGACATTTACTGACCATTGCAATATTTTTTCTTCATTTCTTTTAGTGTTTCTGAATGCCAAGGAGTTGCACTTTTGAGAAACGTCATAATTTTTTCATGCTTTTTATCTGAGTTTGTTCTACAGAATAAAATGTCTGAGTGAGTGCTCGCCCAAGACTGGTGATTCCATACTTTTTGCTAGGGGTTGTATGTGTGTACATGTACGAGAACTTAATGAGTTTGACACAAATAACTAAGCTGTAGGTTGAGGAAATAAATAAATGATGGAGGGAATGAATGTTCCTCAGAGCCCACAGTTAGAGCAGAGCTGATGGAGCAGGTGCCCCACATGGCCATCTTCTGCCAGGAGAGCCTCCCTGCCATCCCTCACGCCTTCTCTACCTACCTGTTGCCCATAGTGGTGCGCTACCTAGCTGATCAGAACAACCAGGTAGGACCCACACGAACAGGGGTAAACATTCACATCCACATGCTCATGTCACACACATGCTCAGAGAAGTGTTGTGGACAGGTGCGTAAGACGAGCCAGGCGGCCCTGCTGGTGCTGCTGGAGCAGGGTCTTGTAGAGCGTGGTGATGTGGAGAAGCTGGTGTGTCCTGTTCTGGTGGACCTGACCGCCCCTGACAGCAATGATGACATTAAGACAGAAGCAATGGCTGTGAGTTGTCCCATGATGTACCCCTGATGCAGTCACATGACACTATGAAGTTGTTAGTGATTTGTGTATCATATTTAAGATACATTTTGTTTGTGCGCAGATCATCTGTAAAATGGCACCCATGGTGGGGAAAGACATCACAGAGCGCCTTTTCCTTCCACGCTTCTGTGAGATGTGCTGCGACTGTCGCATGTTTCACGTACGCAAGGTCAGGAGAAGCCCATAAGGCTTATTATTACACAGGTACACAGGTACAAGTACAGGTTAACGAAATACAGTTAGCATCCAACCAGAAGTGCAAAACCGTTATTACAACAGAATATAATTGTAATTGTATACTCAGAATATACACACACTGTTCTAGAAAGAGCTGTCATTTGGGACATGTTGATGACAGTGTGTGTGTGTGTTTGTTTGCATGTATGTATGTATGTATGTATGTGTGTGTGCGATTGTGTGCGTGTGCGTGGCAGGTGTGTGCAGCTAACTTTGGGGACATGTGCAGTGTTGTGGGAGGAGAGGCCACAGAGGAGTTGCTGGTGAGTTATTGGTTTATCGGTTTAGAATGAGGTAGTGTCAGGCTGTGAGACTGGCTGTGACTCTCTTCCCAGCTCCCCAGGTTCTTCCAGCTGTGTTCCGACAATGTGTGGGGTGTAAGGAAAGCATGCGCTGAGTGCTTCATGACTGTCTCCTCGGCAACCTCCCAAGAAGTCCGTCGAACTAAGCTCTCCTCCCTCTTCATCAGCCTCATCAGTGATCCCTCCAGATGGGTCAGTGCATCTACACCTAGAAGCACACCCTAACCACATGCTGAAACTATACTGACCACAGCTGCAACCCTAACTATAATATATGCTGGAACTAAATTAACCACAACTACACCATAACTGTAACTCAGGGGTATCCAGTCCTGGTCCTCAGGAGCCACTACCTGAAAGTTTTAGAGGTTTACATTTAGTCATTTAGCAGACGCTCTTATTAATAATAATAATAATACCTAATGTAGCAGACGCTTTTATCCAAAGCGACTTACATTAAGTACAGGGACAATCCCCCCAAGGCAAGTAGGGTGAAGTGCCTTGCCAAAGGACACAACGTCACATAGCTTCAGCCGGGGTTCGAACTCACAACCTTCCAATCACGAGGCCGACGCCTTAACCCACTGAGCCATCTGACAACCCCCCCCCCCCTCCGTACCGTGGAAGGGTTATTCAGGGTTCAGGGTTATTCAGAGCTACTTACAGCAAGTACAGGGACTTTCCCCCTGAGGCAAGTAAGGTGACATGCCTTGCCTAAGGACACAATGTTTTCCTGCTCTAGCACATCTGATTCTAATGAATGGTCATTATCAGGCTTCCTTGATAATGATCCATTTATGACCATTCATTAGAATCAGATGTGCTAGAGCAGGGAAACATCTAAAACCGTCAGGACAGTGGCCCTTGAGGACTAGGACTAGGCACCCTGCTGAAACTAAACCCTAATTACATACACAATAAATTGAACTACACCTCAACTATAACCACACCATAACTACAATAACACCTGAATTACAACTACACTATTACTATAACCATACATTTAAATTTTTCATCTAGCAGACCCTTTTTCCAATGCGACTTCAAAGAGAGTAGGTCACTGATCATAACAATCAAATCAACATTTATTTGTATAGCCCTTTTTACAAGCAATGTCACAGAGGGCTTCACATATGCCCATAGAACTGCACCTCAACCAACCTAAACCCTCAAGGAAGACAAGGAAAAACTCACTAGGTAGAAAAAATGGAAGAAACCTTGGAAGGAGCAATTCAGTGAGGGATCCCCTCCTCCAGGGACGGTTGGGGAAAGTGAGGAGCAGAACACTGGCTAAACAGTCATATCTCTAGAGAGAGTTAATAAATTGTTGAAACATCGATACTCAATGCTCAACTGGGGTCTGAGGTAGCACAAAGTCAGTTTAGGCAGCCACTGGGCTTGGGCCTATGATTGGCGCAGCATCACACGCAGGGGGATAAGGAAAGGGACCGGGAACTCTCTCCTTGTCCATCAGGGAGACTGATGTCCGACTGGCGACCGGTTCCAGGGTTGGAAGACCATCTCAACATTGGCCGATGACCACGCATGTGCTGAGAGCTCAGTCCCCCTATACCAAAGGGAGGTATGGAGGGGACGACAGTGATACAGAGGAGAGACGTTAGAGAGTGCAAGGAACAGCTAACAGTTATAGCAATATTAAGAAGGAACAGCTAACAGTTATAGCAATATTAAGAATGAGGTCCCCACCGGTCAGTGTCGGCTAATGCAGCAATTAAAAATACAAAAAAGGGGCTATTGACGCAGCCTTAGACACCAAGACAGCACCAACAATGACTGAGGTTAGCCAGAACATGAAGCATAAATCGTGACCAAACAAATAAATCGTAACCAAACAAATGCCTAAGGGCAGAATTAGGAGAGCATTTTGGTAATCTAGTTACAATCAAACCAACATCAACCTCAAAAAGTATAAGACTGTACCTATAGTAAAGCAAGCAACAATAATAAACCTTACAGCGAGTACAATAATTTCAAATCGGTTACAACTGACCAACAAGAGCAACAAGTCTCTCAATAAGAGTAATTGTGTTCCTGGAGGAAATTAACATGTCCAGCAAATCATTCCTAAATACCGTTGTACTCCTGGAATAAGTGCGCCTTGATCCTTTTCTTCAAGGTGGGGAGACGGTCAGTGTCTGATAAAAGTGGGAAGTTGATTCCACCATTGGGAGAGCTTGTCATCCATGGTAACACCAGGTTCCTGGCAGAGGATAACGTGGTTACCCTCGCAGATCCTAGGGTGATTGAGAGATCATGGTAGATGGAGGGTGTGGCCAGGATGATGATGTTCTGTTTTGGTGAGGTTCAGCTAGAGATAGTGCTTGGTCATCCAGGCGGATATGTCTGTGAGGCAAGGTTCGATCCTAGTTGAGATCCCTGGATCATTCAGGGGGAACGACGGGTACAGCTGTGTGTCGCCAGCATAGCAGGAGTAGGAGAAGCCTACCGGGAGGTGATGTTGGATCAAGTGAGGTGGTGTACAGGGAGAAGAGGAGGGGTCTTAGGTAGGGGCCCAGTGGGACATCAGTGGAGAGTTGGCGGGGGCAAGACGCTTTGCCTCCCCAGGAGACCTGGGAGGATGTTCCCGAAAGGTAGGATGAGTGCAGTGCCAGTGATGCCCATCTCAGAAAATCTTGAGAGAAGGATCTGATGGTTGACTGTATCAAATGCTGCAGAAAGGTCCAGCATTCAGACGGATGACTGATGGGCTAACTCTGGGATACAAAGGAGAAAGGGCCGTAAATAAGATACATTTTAAGGACATGGAGTAGGACAGTGTGGAGGTAGAGATGGTTTGAAAGAGAGGAGAGGGGACTGAATCAAGAGGACAGGAGGTGGGGCAAGGAGAGAGAATGAGGTTGGAGAGCTCTGCTTCAGACGGGAGAGAAAGACATGTAGTTGGGTCAGTCATAGTGGGTGAGTGGTTAGGAAAGGTGGGTTCAGGGAACACACTGCTAATGTTGGCATTAAAATGTTTATCAAAGAAGTTGTCTGCTTTCAGGGTGGATGTAGTGGGAGGTGGGTGAAGAAGGGTTGAAAAGGTAGAGAAAAGTTTGTGAGGTTAATTTTGTTAAGGTAATTTTGTTAAGGTAATTTTGTTAAGGTAATTTTTTGTTCATCAAGTAGTGGGTTTCAGCCTCAGTTATTAGAGCAAAGGATAGTAAGGAGAGAGGTGAGAGGTCCAGACCGTCTTTGGACTTGCACCACCTTCTCTCAGCTGCCCGAAGGGTGAAGTGTTATTCACAAATCACATCCGTGAGCCACAGGCAGAAGGGAGAACAGGAGAACGTTGTGCAGTGATGCAGTTAATGTAGATACCAGGGTGTTGGTGGCAGTGTCGGAGGGGTTGGGATGTGAACTTGGCAATGAGAGGGAGGATGTTACAATGGAGGATAAATGGAAGGGGGATAGGGAGCAGAGCTTGCAGCAAAAAGTTACGAGGGGAGGTAGGAGGAGTTGTAGGGAGACAGAATTGGATAAGTAAGTGATCGGAAATGTTTAGTGGGGTTTCAAAGATTGTCGGTAATACAGTTACACGTCAGGATTAGGTTGAGCTACTTTTCTGCCTTGTGGGTCGCTGGCATGTTCAGCAGCATCAGGTTCAAAGAAGTCAGAAGAGACATGAAGTTGACTACCTGCGTTCCTTCGAGGTAGATTTTGAAGTCCCCAAGAATTATCAGTGGTGTTCCATCATCCGGAAGGACCTTGAGGAACATGTCCAGCTCCTCCGAAAAGACTACCGACCCTGTTGGATGATAGAGGAGAACCAAGAATGTTTTGATAGGATCAGCGTAACATAATGGTGTTAAAACTATTTGGAATACAGAGAGTTGGGTAGATGAGTATTTAATATATGGGGAAAGAAGCAAACCTGTCCCACCACCTCACCTAGTTTAGTGGGTGAGAGAACGTGTGGTTGACCGAGAGAGCAGTTGGGGTTGCCGTGTTCTCTGGATGCATCCATGACTGTCAGCGCAAGGGCATGAAAAGAAGACTGAGATGCAAATGCCGGGATTAGGTCTGCCTTGTTCACATCAGACTGGCAGTTCCAGAGCATAAAAAGAAAGAGGGCAGGTGGAGATGGGTAGCTAAGGTTAGAAGTGGACAGTTTATACTTTGTGACATATCTACGTCTAAGAGTGGTGTAATCAATGGGAATGCTGAAGAGGCACGTGCTATTAATACGTTCTTGGTGGATTAGAATACTAATAAGGTGATACTTATGGCGATAATAAACCATAAATACACCTTATTACACCTACACCCTAATTACTGGGGTCTCCACTGGTGTCCCACAGTGTTCTGGGGTCTCATTTATAAAGGAGTGCGTAGAATTCTTACTAAAAGTGTGCGTACGCCCAAAAGCGTAAATTGGCGTACGCACACAAAAATTCAGATATATAAAACCGTGCGTACGCACACCTGTAGGCAATGTTTGCTTTATAAATCACAGTTTAACCACAAGTGTGCGTACGTAAAGTATCATTGCACCCCGCCCTGAACACGCCCATTTTTAACCATAAATGGTCAATGCAAAGGACCTCATGAATGCTAATCTAGTATCATTCTCATGAACCTGGCAGGTGATTTCTTTTTCACGGTGAATCAAGGCAAACAAAAAAACAACACAATAGTGCGACAGCGCCAAGTGGCAGAACCGGAGAAGAAGCGGTAACAACTGCAGTAGTAAATTCCGTGTTTATGTATCTTGTATGGCGATTAAAAACAAATTCTGATTCTGAAGTGTAATGAGTGTAGTGATTGCGCGGGAGCTTAACAACTGTATTTCCAGTTTTTGACATATAATGATATATGCACAGTATTAAATAAATATATTTAGTTATACTTTGTGTTCTGTAGTTACATGTATTTCAGCCTCCTACACTGCGGTAAAAGGACAATCTGATAGTGAGACAGTGCTGAATATTGATTTAAAATTTGAGTACATTGTACAAGATGTGTATGGAACAATTATCACGCAGTTCAAGCTCAAATAACACTGATGTACTGTATTTATCTTCATTATAATCATAAATTGAGTCAATGTGTGTGAGGACAACAAAATACATAAATATTATGAGGAATCGTTTACTTTTTGCAGTATGTGTCTCCAATTCCCACTGTCGCCAAAAAGTGCGTAGGTTTACGGGTGGGTCATAGTTTGCGTGGAGGACCGCACATTCTACTGCCAAGTTAGTGTTTTATAAATCACTGACTTTGCTTGAAAACTGGCGTACGCACGTTTTCAGCCCCGTTTTGTGCGTACGCAAGCTTTATAAATGAGACCCCTGGCCTTGGACCTCTCCTATTCTCCCTTTACACCACCTCACTTGGACCAATCATCACCTCCCATGGCTTTCCTACCACTGCTACGCTGACGAAACACAGCTGTACCTGTCGTTGCCCCCGACCGCGTCCTCTTGATCCAGTCCCCTCTCGTCTCTTTCAAACCATCTCTACCTCCACACTGTCCTACTCCATGTCCTTAAAATTTCTCTTAGTTACGGCCCTTTCTCCTTTGCATCCCAGAGTTAGCCCATCAGTCATCCGTCTGAATGCTGGACCTTTCTGCAGCATTTGATACAGTCAACCATCAGATCCTGCTTGCAAGACTTTCTGAGATGGGCATCACTGGCACTGCACTCATCCTACCTTTCGGGAACATCCTCCCAGGTCTCCTGGGGAGGCAAAGCGTCTTGCCCCCGCCAACTCTCCACTGATGTCCCACTGGGCCCCTACCCAAAACCCCTCCTCTTCTCCCTGTACACCACCTCACTTGATCCAGCATCACCTCCCGGTAGGCTTCTCCTACTCCTGCTATGCTGGCGACATGCAGATGTGCCCGTCGTTCTCCCTGAATGATCCAGGGATCTCAACTAGGATCGAGGCCTGCCTCACAGACATCTCCGCCTGGATGACCAGGCAACACATTCAGTTGAACCTTGCCAAAACTTCTCATCTTCCCGGCCAAACCCTCTATCTCCCATGATCTCTAAATCACTCTGGGATCTGCAATGGTGACCCCTTAATCGTCTGGTTTTCTTCTCCGGGTCATGTAGATTCACTCTCTACACAACATCCGGAAGATCAGAAGATACCTGTCTAAACATTCCACCCAGCTGCTAGTCCAAGCTCTTGTCCTCTCAAAGATGGACTACTGCAATTCACTGCTCGCCGGTATCCATGCGCAACCTGCCCCCTCCAGAGGATCCAGAATGCAGGAGCCCGCTTGGTTTTCAATCTACCCAGCCGCTCCCATGTTACCTTGCTCCTCATTGCCCTTCCCATCATGGCCTGTATCAGATTCATCAAGACCCTGGTACTGACCTTCCGAGCAGTGAACAAGACTGCACCTAATAATACAAACTCTCTCCTCCGGCCATACACTCCCACCTGCTACCCATGGTCTTCCTCTGACAACTGTCTAGTGGTCCCGCCCCTCAAGAATGCCAGGTCCCAGCACAAACCCTTCCCCTTCCTGGCTCCTCAATGGTAAAATCAACTCCCCACCTCCTTAAGAGACACTTACTGTCCCCCCACCTTCAAGAAAAGGCTCAGAATGCACTTGTTCTGGGAGTTCAACGGTATTTAGGAACAACTGTTGGACCTAATGGATCATAATACTTCCTACTGGGTGACCTGTTGCCCCTTTTGCCCCTACCTAATCTGCTTTGAATGTTTGGTACTCGCAAAGAGGTGAGATTGCTTTCCGGTAGGTAGCTATTTCCCGTTGGAGATGCATGCCAAATACTTGTAACTCGTTTGGCTCTCATGGCTCTTTTGGCACCTTTTTGGTTTCTTGCAATGTATGTTTCATAATCTGACTACCTGCAATGTTTGGAAACTTTCACGTTGCTATGATCAGTAACTATTTTGTAAAGCTCTCTTGGAAGTCGCTTTGGATAAAAGCATCTGCTAAATGAATTACTTTAAATGTAAATACAACTAAGCCCAAATTACAGCTATACTGTACCTACAACTACCATTAACTTGTAGGACCATCTGCTCAGTCCAAACCTTTTGTTGGTGTTTAGAAGGACGGCCTGTCTAAAGTGACTTTCCTCTCTCCCCAGGTGCGTCAGGCAGCCTTCCAATCTCTGGGTCAGTTCATCTCTACCTTTGCCTGCCCTGCCCCCTCACAGGCGGACTACACTTGTGACCACACACACAACAGGTAGGGTCACGCATGCACACCCACATACACACACACACACACACACACACACTATTCAGGCTGTGGGTGATATCTTGACTCCTGTATCCCCAGTTTTGAAGAGCAACCAGTCACCATGGAGACACTTAGGAAAGACTTTGATAGGCTTGAGGACTCTACACACAGCCCTCCCTGTCCGTGGGCCTCAGGTAGCCATGGCGACCAGCCCCATCGTGAGGATGGGAGGCTTTGTAAGGTGGAGGAAGGCGGAGTTGTGGATGTAGCAGAGGAGGGGGGCGGGGAGCAGGGTGCAGAGGTAATGGTTGAGGTTATGGTTGATCTTGACCCCTACCCTGCTGAGAAAGACGCTTTAGAAACTGCAAGGGCTGAGAAGTTGGGGGATACACATACCCCAGAGGACGCAAACACCCCTGAGGACACACACACTCCTGAGGACACGCATACACCTGAGGACACACACTCACCAGAGGACGCACACACACCTGAGGACACACACACACCTGAGGGTGCACCTGGAGAGGACATACCTGAGCCTTCAGCCAGAGAAACCCCTCCATGGGAGTCTATGTCTGTCGATTATGGATGTGCTGAGACCCAGGTCGGCCCTGAGCTGGCATCAGCTCCTGCAGTACCTTGTCAGCCTGGAGTTTCTGTCTCTGTGTCTGAGGTCAAACCAGCCATCTGTGTACCAGAGCAAGAGCTCTACAACTCCTTCCACTTCTGGAGAACACCCATCCCAGAAATTGACCTGGAGCTGGAGCTGCTTCCACCACAGGGGGTGTCTAGCCATTCTTGGCCCAGCCTTCGCCCCCTCAGCCTGCATACCAGCTTGTCCTCAGCCCCTCCTCCCTCTGTGGGCCCTAGCCTGGGGAGGAGGCAGCTGGAGGAGCTGATAGAGAACCTGGAGCCCCACATTGACGACCCAGATGTGAAAGCTCAGGTGGACGTCCTGACCGCTGCCCTAAAGGCCACTGCCATGGAGCCTGGCTGTGGTTTCAGAGGTCAGGGGAAAGGCTTTGGCCTACAGGACGAGTATCCCGGAGATGAGTCTGAGCTCAGTGATGGCAGCTTCACCCAGGAGAATGACAGGAGGTCCAAGCAGCAGGTTAGCCTAACACGCACTCTCACTCATACATGCTCAGACAACACATTAACAGAAATGCCTCCCTCCAGGATGTGGTCCCCCAGGCTCTACTGGACCAGTATCTGTCCATGACGGACCCGTCCAGAGCCCAGACGGTGGACATGGAGATAGCCAAGCACTGTGCTTACAGCCTGCCCGGAGTGGCTCTCGCCCTTGGGCCCCACAACTGGCACTGCCTCCGGGACACCTACGAGACCCTGGCTTCAGACATGCAGGTACAGACACGCAGCCTGTGGAATACATGTGTGAGGAGCTATTTGTCCAGTAGTGTGTATGTGTCTACAGTGGAGATTGTATTTGTGTACATCCATTTATTTAAGTTTGTACACAACAACTCATTTAAACTTTTGATCTATGTTGTATACTGTATTTTTCGGACTATAAATCGCTCCGGATTATAATTCGCACCAACCAAAAAATTCATAATAAAGACGGAAAAAACATAATTCGCACTGGCGAATAAGTCGCATTTTGGGGGGAAATTTACAGACACAAACACTGACTGCTGGAAGTATAGATAGTGCATATTTCCTGTGATTAAGTAGGTGGTGTTACTGTTTGGCTGGTCAGTGACATGCAACTCTGTGTAACTTGAGATGGCTGAGATGATGCATGAGGAGTGCATGAAAAGATTCTGGAATACTTTAAAAACAATGTTCGTCAACGTCAGATTGCAAAGGCTTTGCAAATCTCACTACAGTGCATAACATCATCAATAGATTCAGAGAAACTGGAGAAATCACTGTGGGAAAGGGACAAGGTCGAAAACGCCTGTGGTTTTTGGGACCTTAGACGACACTGCATCACTCATCAGCATGATTGTATCAACTAGAACAGGGGTCGGCAACCCGCGGCTCCGGAGACGCATGCGGCTCTTTCATCCCTCTGATGTGGCTCCCTGTGGCTTTTGAAAAAAATTAATGAGTATTGAATTCAAATGTATTTTAGTTTGTTCGTTTTTAAAATGTAATTCTAAATTTGAAGATTATGGTGATCTTCTGATATCTAAATAAAACGTGTTAAAAAATGTTATGTCGCTGTTACACTGTTACTGTGCGTCACAACCGCCAATGTGCGACACCCGCCAGCGCGCGATTTCTTGAACTTTTCGAATCCCAGGTAGGACAACTATGGAGAGTTCTAAGAAGAGAAAAGTGTCTGAAGCAAACAGAACGTTCAATGGTACGTGGACAGATTAATTTGCTTTCACTGCTGACGAGACTGGTTTACCAGTATGCTTAATATGTAATGAGAAACTAGGAAACAACCAAAAGTCAAATGTCGCAAAACATTTCCAGAATAAACACGCAGCCTTTGCAAAAAAATATCCGGATGGAGATGAGAGAAAAAAAGCCGCTTCGGAATTGATGCGGAAGGTTGCGGAAAAATCATCCATCCATTATCTTCCGCTTATCCGGGGCCGGGTCGCGGGGGCAGCAGTCTGAGCAGGGAAGCCCAGACTTCCCTCACCGCACACACCTCCTCCAGCTCCTCCGGGGGGATCCCGAGGCGTTCCCAGGCCAGCCGAGAGACATAGTCCCTCCAGCGTGTCCTAGGTCTTCCCCGGGGCCGCCTCCCGGTGGGACATGCCTGGAACACCTCCCGGGGGAGGCGTCCAGGAGGCATCCTAAACAGATGCCCGAGCCACCTCAACTGGCTCCTCTCGACGTGGAGGAGTAGCGGTTCTACTCCGAGCTCCTCCCGTGTGACCGAGCTCCTCACCCTATCTCTAAGGGAGCGCCCAGCCACCCTGCGGAGGAAACTCATTTCGACCGCTTGTATCCGCGATCTTGTCCTTTCGGTCATGACCCAAAGCTCATGACCATAGGTGAGAGTAGGAATGTAGATTGACCGGTAAATCGAGAGCTTTGCCTTGCGGCTCAGCTCCTTCTTCACCACGACAGTCCGGTACAGAGACTGCATCACTGCAGACGCTGCACCGATCCGCCTGTCAATCTCACGTTCCGTCCTTCCGTCACTCGTGAACAAGACCCCGAGATACTTGAACTCCTCCACTTGAGGCAAAGGCTCCCCACCCACCCAGAGGGGGCAAGCCACCTTTTTCCGGTCGAGTACCATGGCCTCGGATTTGGAGGTGCTGATCCTCATCCCAGCCGCTTCACACTCGGCATCAAACCGCTCCAGAGCATGCTGGAGGCCCCGGCTCGAGGAAGCAAACAGGACAACATCATCCGCAAACAGCAGAGATGAGATCCTGTGCTCCCCGAACCGGAAACCCTCCGCCCCCTGGGCGCGCCTAGAAATTCTGTCCATATAAACAATGAACAGAACCGGTGACAAAGGGCAACCCTGGCGAAGTCCAGCATGCACCCGGAACAGGTCTGACCTATTGCCGGCAATGCGAACACAGCTCCTACTTCGGTTGTACAGGGAACGGACGGCCCCTAACAAAGGGCCCCGGACCCCGTACTCCCGAAGTACCCCCCACAGGACACCACGAGGGACACAGTCGAATGCCTTCTCCAGATCCACAAAACACATGTAGACTGGTTGGGCAAACTCCCATGAACCCTCGAGCACCCGGTAGAGGGTGTAGAGCTGGTCCAGTGTTCCGCGGCCAGGACGAAAACCACACTGCTCCTCCTGGATCCGAGGTTCGACTATTGGCCGGATTCTCCTCTCCAGTACCCTGGCGTAGACCTTACCGGGGAGGCTGAGGAGTGTGATTCCTCTGTAATTGGAAAAATCACTTCAAGCATTTTTGGTTTGCTGATGGTGGATAATTTAAGTTCAGCGTTTTTGTTTTCATAAATAACAGAAGGACTCAAATAGACATTGCGTATTTTACTTGAAAGTAACCTTCAACCCAACGTCTCTTTTTAGGAGCTCAAAATGTGTTGTTGCATGCAGAAATTTAATTTTGTTTTCTCTGTAGTCGTTCATTGATTTTATAAATGCAACACATACTAATTTCCCTCTTGGTCCGATCAGATAAATCAAAATGAGTAGAGGGAAAAAATGAGTCAATCATGGGGCTTGATAGAAAGCTTTGCAGCTCTAATTTCAATAAAATAAAATAAACATTTGAATGCGCACCTGCCCAAATGTGCATTTCGCTTGTTTACAATTAAACGAATAAACTATTTACGCGCCCATAGCCACCCATCGCGCACCGCGCCAGCCTCCAGCCTGTTACCAACCATGCTGTTTGTCAGAATTAATGAGTCATGCGTTGAGCCAGGCCACCTTGCCACGATTTTAGTTAACTGCATTTGCGCATCACATATGATTTAAACATTAATGGAATTAAAATGTTTTCTATTAACATAAACAAATTCATCCTGTGATGGCGCTTTTATAGCAATGTGTGTGCAGTCAATATCTCCGATAACCTTAGGGAAACCGGCTATCGCTGCTAATTGCGTACTCCAGTAACACTGGCCTTGGTAAACGAAATCGGTTTATGAGCCAGTTATTGTTTGCAAGTAAATCCTCGCGTTCCCTAAAAACTCGCTCACGTCGGATTGCATCATTTGCAAGGTCCTCAAACAACGCGAACGCTGCCATTGTTAATACCATTTTCTTAATCACATTGCGCATGCTTTTATATTCACCTATATGATTACAAACGCCTGGGTGTGTAAATTGTTCACAACGGTGTCTCTGATGTGCACATCACTTGACTGTTTTCACATTATTAACAGTTTCCCAGCATCACCTCTAAGGGACGCCAAAGGAACAATAGCTGTAGAAACGTGCGTACGACAGCTATGAAGCTGGCGTGGGGCACCGCACATTTCCACGGTCATTTCACGTTTGATACATCTGAACGTGAGCGTGGGAAAGGACGTACGCCACGTTTTTGTGCGTACGCAACCTTTGTACATGAGGCCCCAGGGGTCTCATTTATAAAGGTTGCGTACGCACGAAACGGGGCTGAAAATGTGCGTACGCCAGTTTCCACGTAAAGTCAGTGATTTATAAAAAAACAAACTTTACAGGAGAATGTGCGGTCTCAACGCAAACTATGACCCTCCTGTAAACCTACGCACATTTTGGAGACAGTGGAAATTGGAGACACAGATGGGAAGAGCGATTACTCGTAATATTTATTTATTTTGTTGTCCTCACACACGTTTTTTCAAATACATTTCATCGTTATCATGAAGATTAAATCCAGCCGTGTTATTTGCGCTTGTACTGAGTGATAATTGTTCAATAAACATCTTGTACAATCCAACTCAAATTTTAAATCAATATTCAGCGCTGTCTGTCTCACAATCAGATTGTCCACTACGGCAGTGTAGTAGGCTAAAATGCATGTAACTACTGAGCGCTACTAAATATATTTATTTAATACTGTGCATATATCATCATATGTCAAAAACTGGAAATACAGTCGTTAAGCTCCCGCGCAATCGCTACACTCATTACACTTCAGAATCAGAATTTACTATGGCAGTTGTTACCACTTTTTCTCCAGTTCTGCCACTTGGAGTGCTGTCTCACTCTTGTTGTTTTTTGTTTGCCTTGATTCCCTGTGAAGAAGAAACTCATGCCAGGTTCATGAGAATGATACTAGATTAGCATTTATGAGGTCCTTTGCATTGACCATTTATGGCCAAAAATTGGTGTGTTCAGGGTGGGGTACTACGATAATTCACGTACGCACACTTGTGGTTAAGCCAGTGGTTCCCAAACTGGGGGGCGCGGAGGTATTGCAGGGGGGGCGCGGCAAGGTTTAGAAACAAGGGATTTGTATGTTTGTGTCAGTCATGGGCGTCGTTAGCCCTGTTTTAGGGGGGCTGAAGCCCCCCTAAAATGTTCTTTAGCCCCCCTAAATAATTATCGGGATTATTATTATCGGGCCGCCGAAGAAATACGATAATTAATAAAAATATTTTATTTCGAAAAATTACCGGATGCTCTCGGTTAAATGTCGATAACTTGAGCGTCAAACATGTAACCCACAAGTTCGAAAAACGAGTAAAAAACTGACGTCTTTGAGAATCGCTGGCTAGCTCACTCGCACCCCCCCCCCCCCCCCCCCGTCGACAGAAAATGCCAGGGGCTAAGCCCCCCTTCTCTTTCAATCCTAGCAACGTCCCTGGTGTCAGTGTGGGGGGGCTCGAAAATATTCTAATCTTCAGAAAGGGGGGCCCTGCAGAAAAAGTTTGGGACCCACTGGGTTAAGCTGTGATTTATAAAGGGAATTTTGCTTAGAAGTGTACGCACACAAAAACACGCATGGTTTTATAAATCAAAATTTTTGGGTGTGTACGCCAATTTACGCTTTGGGGCGTACGTACACTTTTAGTAAGAATCCCACGCACTGTTTTATTAATGAGACCCCTGCACTGCAGAAAAAACATAGTTGAATTTCAAAAGTTAGTGTGGAAGCTGAACTGCATCCTCTAACAAAGCTAAGAGCTTAAATACAATTACGGGAGAAGCTGAAAGCTTAAGTTAAACAGAAGTAGTAGGCTAGTCGTAAGCAATTGTAGTTAGTAAAAGAGATATTAGCAGCATCTGCAGAATTAGTAGTTGTAGTGGCATAAGATATAGCAGCTAGGGTTGCCACATCTGAGTTGTCAAAAACCGGGACACATCGGACGGCGGCTATCGCACTATCGCACGCGTGCGCTTACGTGTGCGGGGGTTGAGAGCTGCGGACACGCATATTCACAATACCATGTGAATGTTCATGTTTAAGAATAAAACAGTTCAACCAGAGAGAGTAGAGAGAAAGAATCTCTGGTTCAACTGGTGCAATTAGGCGTTAAGTTCAAATATTTTTTTCTTAACCCAAATGGGCACTATAAACATTATTACACAAAAATTAGGATATAATGATCTCTCACTCTGCTTGACGCTGCTTGAAACCACTATGCTAACGCACTCCTGACTTTACTTTAAAAAAGTTAGACTTCCTACTGTATAATACGAAATAGCCCTAATCATTAATCACACGAAAGAGGTGCTTTTGTTAGACTATTGGGACAGCCTACACGTCAATGTAGGGCATTCTTGTATTTATATATTTATTTGTTTATGCCTATTTATTTATATGAATAATGTATTGATGAAATTGACCCAGGCTGAGGCTTTAGAACCAGCCTTTGTCAGAATCCGAACATAAAAAGTAGACAGCCAGCTCTCGCACACCAGCCAAGGGAACTTTGGTATTACGGTATTCCTTTGGATTCTCGCGCGGCCGGCCGCCGTTGTATTGATGACCACGATCACCTAGCAACGGCGACTGGCTGCGTGCGCATTCATTCAGTGAGAGTGAGGCCACTCTGCCATAGTCTGTCGTAGTTGCTTATGAATCTAGCTTCGTTTAGACTATTGCAACGGGAGATGATGTGAGGAAGTAAAAATAAAAACGGGACAAAACGTGTCCCGGAAAGGTTATTCCATTTTCCTGGACAGACCACAACAAATCGGGACAATCCCGGAGAAAACGGGACGTGTGGCAACACTAATAGCAGCACTAGTAGTATTAGTAGTGGTAGTAGTTGTGTTGTGGTGTCTAGTCTGTTAATGAGTCGAGTTGACTGAATAGGTCTATCTTTAAACTCCACTAGTAAGCTAATACCAATCACCTGTGTAAGAGACTGAGTGGCTTGTCTGTGTGGTTGCTACTGTGATTGCTAACACGCTGAGCACGAGAGAATAACAGAACTCAGAATCCACACCTCAAACAAGTAAACCTAGGCGCAAAACTAAATGTCCAATCCCCAAAATATATATATTTTTCGAGACCCAAGACTCTGCCAAAACCTTAGATAGCCTTTATATGTCTGTGCAGTCATAAATACGACTCTACCAGCAGTTTCAAAAAACGTTGTGTGTCTGTTTGGTTGCCACAGTAATGGCGCATCTGTGATTGCTAACGAGCTGGGCAGAGAGAATAACATTCATTTACCTAGCATCCACACCTCAAAGAAGTTAACCTAGACGCAAAACTATATGTCCAATATTATGAATAATTATATTTTCCAAGACTCTGCCAAAACCAGAGATGTCCTCTATATTTCTGTACGTTCAGAAATGCGACTCTACCAGCAGTTTCACAATGTTGTTCTTTTTGCTTTCTGACTAATTTGTCACCAGACTTGCATCGATCTATATGGGGCGAGAGTTGGACTTTGTCTCGATTTCGTGGGGCTCTGAACAAATGTGTACGTCTGTTCCACAGACAACTGTCTACGACCAACCCAAAATTTGCATCTATTGATCCAAAAATGAAGCATAAAGAGTGAAAATTGTGGCAATGCTGGCAAAGTAGAAATACTTCTTGAAACGGATTTCAAAGCTCCCCTCCACTCTGAGAATTTCAGTCAGCACTCACATGCAATTCTTTATTTAACTTTTTAAACATTTGTTATCTAAGTTTCTATTGTGAATAAAATATTGGCTCATGTGATTTGAAAATCTACCTTTTCCCACCAAACTTTTGCGGAATTTTTGCTGTAATGAAATAGGTATCATAATATGGCATGCCGTTCAGGAAATTTATACTTTGAATATATATACAGAAATATTGAATATATATAAACAGAAACCTTGAATATATATATATATATATATATATATATATAAATAAAGAAACCTTAATATATATGCAAAAACCTTGAATATATACACTACCGTTCAAAAGTTTGGGGTCACCCAAACAATTTTGTGTTTTCCATGAAAAGTCACACTTATTCACTACCATATGTTGTGAAATGAATAGAAATAGAGTCAAGACATTGACAAGGTTAGAAATAATGATTTGTATTTGAAATAAGATTTTTTTTAAATCAAACTTTGCTTTCGTCAAAGAATCCTCAATTTGCAGCAATTACAGCATTGCAGACCTTTGGCATTCTAGCTGTTAATTTGTTGAGGTAATCTGGAGAAATTGCACCCCACGCTTCCAGAAGCAGCTCCCACAAATTGGATTGGTTGGATGAGCACTTCTTGCGTACCATACGGTCAAGCTGCTCCCACAACAGCTCAATGGGGTTCAGATCTGGTGACTGCGCTGGCCACTCCATTACCGATAGAATACCAGCTGCCTGCTTCTGCTCTAAATAGTTCTTGCACAATTTGGAGGTGTGTTTAGGGTCATTGACCTGTTGTAGGATGAAATTGGCACCAATCATGCGCTGTCCACTGGGTATGGCATGGCGTTGCAAAATGGAGTGATAGCCTTCCTTATTCAGAATCCCTTTTACCCTGTACAAATCTCCCACCTTACCAGCACCAGAGCAACCCCAGACCATCACATTACCTCCGCCATGCTTAACAGATGGCGTCAGGCATTCTTCCAGCATCTTTTCATTTGTTCTGCGTCTCACAAACGTTCTTCTTTGTGATCCAAACACCTCAAACTTGGATTCATCCGTCCACAACACTTTTTTCCAGTCTTCCTCTGTCCAATGTCTGTGTTCTTTTGCCCATCTTAATCTTTTTCTTTTATTGGCCAGTCTCAGATATGGCTTTTTCTTTGCCACTCTGCCCTGAAGCCCAGAATCCCGCAGCCGCCTCTTCACTGTAGATGTTGACACTGGTGTTTTGCGGGTACTATTTAATGAAGATGCCAGTTGGGGACCTGTGAGGCGTCTGTTTCTCAAACTAGAGACTCTAATGTACTTATCTTCTTGTTTAGTTGTGCAACGCGGCCTCCCACTTCTTTTTCTACTGTGGTTAGAGCCTGTTTGTGCTGTCCTCTGAAGGGAGTAGTACACACCGTTGTAGGAAATCTTCAATTTCTTAGCAATTTCTCGCATGGAATAGCCTTCATTTCTAAGAACAAGAATAGACTGTCGAGTTTCAGATGAAAGTTCTCTTTTTCTGGCCATTTTGAGCGTTTAATTGACCCCACAAATGTGATGCTCCAGAAACTCAATCTGCTCAAAGGAAGGTCAGTTTTGTAGCTTCTGTAAGGAGCTAAACTGTTTTCAGATGTGTGAACATGATTGCACAAGGGTTTTCTAATCATCAATTAGCCTTCTGAGCCAATGAGCAAACACATTGTACCATTAGAACACTGGAGTGATAGTTGCAGGAAATGGGCCTCTATACACCTATGTAGATATTGCACCAAAAACCAGACATTTGCAGCTAGAATAGTCATTTACCACATTAGCAATGTATAGAGTGTATTTCTTTAAAGTTAAGACTAGTTTAAAGTTATCTTCATTGAAAAGTACAGTGCTTTTCCTTAAAAAATAAGGACATTTCAATGTGACCCTAAACTTTTGAACGGTAGTGTATATATATAAAGATATATATATATATATATATATATATATATAAAGATATACAGAAACCTTGAATATATATATACAGTGCATCCGGAAAGTATTCACAGCGCTTCACTTTTTCCACCTTTTGTTATGTTACAGCCTTATTCCAAAATTGATTTATTTCATTTTTTTCCTTCAAGTTTTTGCAAATGTCCATCCATCCATCCATTATCTTCCGCTTATCCGGGGCCGGGTCGCGGGGTCAGCAGTCTGAGCAGGGAAGCCCAGACTTCCCTCACCGCACACACCTCCTCCAGCTCCTCCGGGGGGATCCCGAGGCGTTCCCAGGCCAGCCGAAAGACATAGTCCCTCCAGCGTGTCCTAGGTCTTCCCCGGGGCCGCCTCCCGGTGGGACATGCCTGGAACACCTCCCGGGGGAGGCGTCCAGGAGGCATCCTAAACAGATGCCCAAGCCACCTCAACTGGCTCCTCTCGACGTGGAGGAGTAGCGGTTCTACTCCGAGCTCCTCCCGTGTGACCGAGCTCCTCACCCTATCTCTAAGGGAGCGCCCAGCCACCCTGCGGAGGAAACTCATTTCGACCGCTTGTATCCGCGATCTTGTCCTTTCGGTCATGACCCAAAGCTCATGACCATAGGTGAGAGTAGGAATGTAGATTGACCGGTAAATCGAGAGTTTCGCCTTGCGGCTCAGCTCCTTCTTCACCACGACAGTCCGGTACAGAGACTGCATCACTGCAGACGCTGCACCGATCCGCCTGTCAATCTCACGTTCCGTCCTTCCGTCACTCGTTAACAAGACCCCGAGATACTTGAACTCCTCCACTTGAGGCAAAGGCTCCCCACCCACCCAGAGGGGGCAAACCACCTTTTTCCGGTCGAGTACCATGGCCTCGGATTTGGAGGTGCTGATCCTCATCCCAGCCGCTTCACACTCGGCATCAAACCGCTCCAGAGCATGCTGGAGGCCCCGGCTCGAGGAAGCAAACAGGACAACATCATCCGCAAACAGCAGAGATGAGATCCCGTGCTCCCCGAACCGGAAACCCTCCGCCCCCTGGGCGCGCCTAGAAATTCTGTCCATATAAACAATGAACAGAACCGGTGACAAAGGGCAACCCTGGCGGAGTCCAGCATGCACCCGGAACAGGTCCGACCTATTGCCGGCAATGCGAACACAGCTCCTACTTCGGTTGTACAGGGAACGGACGGCCCCTAACAAAGGGCCCCGGACCCCGTACTCCCGAAGTACCCCCCACAGGACACCACAAGGGACACAGTCGAATGCCTTCTCCAGATCCACAAAACACATGTAGACTGGTTGGGCAAACTCCCATGAACCCTCGAGCACCCGGTAGAGGGTGTAGAGCTGGTCCAGTGTTCCGCGGCCAGGACGAAAACCACACTGCTCCTCCTGAATCCGAGGTTCGACTATCGGCCGGATTCTCCTCTCCAGTACCCTGGCGTAGACCTTACCAGGGAGGCTGAGGAGTGTGATTCCTCTGTAATTGGAACACATCCTCCGGTCCCCCTTCTTAAATAGGGGAACCACCAGCCCGGTCTGCCAATCCATAGGCACTGTTCCAGACCGCCACGCGATGCTGCAGAGGCGTGTCAACCAGGACAGTCCCACAACATCCAGAGACTTCAGGTACTCAGGACGGATCTCGTCCACCCCCGGAGCCCTGCCACCAAGGAGCCCATCGACTACCTCAGTGACTTCAGCCCGGGTGATAGGCGGGTCCGCCCCGCAGTCCCCAGTCTCTGCTTCCTCCTCGGAAGACGTGACGGCAGGATTGAGGAGATCCTCAAAGTATTCCTTCCACCGTCCGACAACATCCCCAGTCGACGTCAACAGCTCCCCACCCGCACCATAAACAGTGTTGGTGAAGCACTGCTTCCCCCTCCTGAGGCGCCGAACGGTTTGCCAGAATTTCCTTGGGGCCGACCTATAGTCCTTCTCCATGGCCTCCCCGAACTCCTCCCAGACCCGAGTTTTTGCCTCTGTGACTACCCGAGCCGCGGCACGCTTGGCCTGCCGGTACCGGTCAACTGTTTCGGGAGTCCCACAAGCCAGAACGGCTCGATAGGACTCCTTCTTCAGTTTGACGGCATCCCTTACTTCCGGTGTCCACCACCGGGTTCTGGGATTGCCGCCGCGACCAGCACCAGAGACCTTGCGACCGCAACTCCGGACTGCCGCATTGACAATGGAGGTCGAGAACATGGTCCATTCAGACTCGATGTCCCCAGCCTCCCCCGGGATCTGTGAGAAGCTCTCCCGGAGGTGTGAGTTGAAGACCCCTCTGACAGAGGGGTCCGCCAGGCGTTCCCAGCAGACCCTCACGATACGTTTGGGCCTGCCAAGTCTGTCTAACTTCCCCCCCGCCAGCGGATCTGACTCACAACCAGGTGGTGATCGGTTGACAGCTCCGCCCCTCTCTTCACCCGAGTGTCCAAGACACACGGCCGCAGGTCAGAAGACACGACAACAAAGTCCATCATCGACCTTCGGCCTAGAGTGTCCTGGTGCCACGTGCACTGATGGACACTCTTGTGCTTGAACATGGTGTTAGTTATGGACAAACCGTGACTAGCACAGAAGTCCAAAAACAGAACACCACTCGGGTTCCGATCAGGGGGGCCGTTCTTCCCAATCACCCTTCTCCAGGTGTCACTGTCATTTCCCACGTGGGCGTTGAAGTCCCCCAGTAGAACGACGGAGTCCCCAGTCGGCGCACTGTTCAGTACGCCTCCCAAAGACTCCAAGAAGGCCGGGTACTCTGCACTGCTGTTCGGCCCGTAGGCCGCCACAACAGTGAGAGACCTGTCCCCGGCTTTTAGGCGCAGGGACGCGACCCTCTCGTTCACCGGAGTAAACTCCAACATGTGGCGACTGAGCTGTGGGGCTATAAGCAAACCCACACCAGCCCGCCGCCTCTCCCCACGGGGAACGCCAGAGAAATGAAGAGTCCAGCCTCTCTCAAGGATAATGGTTCCAGAGCCCAAGCTGTGCGTGGAGGCGAGGCCGACTATATCTAGCCGGTAACGCTCGACCTCCCGCACAAGATCAGGCTCCTTCCCCGCCAGTGTGGTGACATTCCATGTCCCCAGCGCTAGAGACTGTGTGCGCGGCCCTGGTCGTCCGGGCGCCTGCCCCTGACCACCGCCCAAATCACACAGCACCGGCCCCTTACGGTCCTTCCTGCGGGTGGTGGGCCTGCGGGAAGGTGGTCCCACGTCGCCTTTTCGGGCTGGGCCCGGCCGGGTCCCATGGGAAAAGACCCGGCCACCAGGCGCTCGCCTGCGAGCTCCCACTCTGGGCCTGGCTCCAGAGTGGGGCCCCGGTTTCGCCGATCCGGGCGACGTAACTGACTTCGTTGGATTTGTCATCATCAGGGTTTTCTGAATGAGCATTCATTCATACATTTTTTGCAATTGTATTAAAAATAAAAAAACTAAGAAACCACATTACATAAGTATTCACAGCCTTTGCCCTGAAGCTCAAAATTGAGCTCAGGTGCATCCTGTTTCCACTGATAATCCTTGAGATGTTTTTACAGCTTAATTGGAGTCCACCTGTGGTAAATCCAGTTGATTGGACATGATTTGGAAAGCCACACACCTGTCTATATAAGGTCCCACAGTTGACAGTGCATGTCGGAGCACAAACCAAGGATGAAGTCAAAGGAATTGTCTATAGACCTCTGAGACAGGATTTTGTCGAGGCACAAATCTGGGGAAGGGTACAGAAAAATGTCTGCTGCTTTGAAGGTCCCAATGAGCACAGTGGCCTCCATCATCCGTAAATGGAAGAAGTTTGGAACAACCAGGACTCTACCTAGAGCTCTCCGGCCATCTAAACTGAGCGATCGGGGGAGAAGAGCCTTAGTCAGGGAGATGGTCACTCTGTCAGAGCTCCAGCGTTCTTCTGTGGAGAGAGGAGAACCTTCCAGAAGAACAACCATCTCTGCAGTAATCCACCCAGCAGGCCTGTATGGTAGAGTGGCCAGACGGAAGCCACTCCTTAGTAAAAGGCACATGGCAGCCCGCCTGGAATTTGCCAAAAGGCACCTGAAGTACTCTCAGACCATGAGAAACAAAATTCTCTGGTCTGATGAGACAAAGATTGAACTCTTTGGCATGAATGTCAGGCGTCATGTTTGGAGGAAACCAGGCACCGCTCATCACCAGGCCAATACCATGTTTTTCAGCGGCAGGAACTGGGAGACTGGTCAGGATAGGAGGAAAGATGAATGCAGCAATGTACAGAGACATCCTGGATGAAAACCTGCTCCAGAGCGCTCGTGACCTCAGACTGGGACGACGCTTCAGCATTCAGCAGGACAACGACCCTAAGCACACAGCCAAGATATCTAAGGAGTGGCTTCAGGACAACTCTGTGAATGTCCTGGAGTGGCCCAGACTTGAATCCTATTGAACATCTCTGGAAGGATCTGAAAATGGCTGTGCACCGACGCTTCCCATCCAACTTGATGGACTTTGAGAGGTGCTGCAAAGAAGAATGGGCAAAACTGCCCAAAGAGAGGTGTGCCAAGCTTGTGGCGTCATATTCAAAAAGACTTGAGGCTGTAATTGCTGCCAAAGGTGCATCCACAAAGTATTGAGGAAAGGCTGTGAATACTTATGTACATGTGGTTTCTTTTTTTTTTTTTTTTTTTATATACATTTGCAAAAATTTGAGGGGAAAAATGAACTAAATCCATTTTGGAATAAGGCTGTAACATAACAAAAGGTGGAAAAAGTGAAGCGCTGTGAATACTTTCCGGATGCACTGTATATACAGAAACCTTGAATATATGGAATGAAACTTGACTGATGTCAGACTTCACGTGTCTGCGCTGTTATGTAACGTATGGATACTACAGCAAAATGTGAACGACAATGAGTTAGTCCGATTACAATCTCGATACAGCAATATTAAACTGAGGACATCAGTAACACACTGGCGAAAGCGTGTACGGCCCAAAATCACCCCGATAGCCTGCCCAATACAGTTCAACTGACAAGGAAGTTCGCTCCGTTTTTAATCGTGGCAGATCTACTACAACAGGCAGCTGTTTATCAGGCCAACCTCAGTATGTCTTCAGCCTCACAGGAGAGCAACACAACACCCCGTGTACAATCTCCACCCGTTAACTTGATATAGTTTTCAGGTGATTTAATAAAGGTGAAACACAGTAAATGGTCGTGCGTAGTGGCACTGCGCTCTGACGCAGCACTTCTCCGGAGCACTCCTGAGAAGTGGAGGGCATGCTCAGGTTGGCCCGATAGGCAGCTGCCTGGGCTGTTGTTGGTCTGCCACGGTAAAAAATTTAGCGAATTTCTTTGTCAGAAGAACGGGCAGGGTATTGGGCAGGGGTATCAGGAGGATTTTGACAGGCATTCGCCAGTGTATTTATTATTTGCTCATTATTTAAAATTGCTGCAACTAGATTGCGGGCAGCCTGACTCATTGTCTCTTTACACACTGTTGCACACAAGATGGCCGCAGGCACTGCCGCGACGTCTGTCGTCAGTCAAGTTTCATTCCATATATTTAAGGTTTCTTTAAGGTCTCTTTATCTCGAATAAAGGTCTCGAATATATATAAAGAAACCTTGAATATATATATACGGAAACCTTGAATATATATATATATATATATATATACGGAAAGCTTGAATATATATATATATATATATATATATTCAAGGTTTCCGTATATATATTCAAGGTTTCTTAAATATATTCGAGGTTTCTGTATATATATTCAAGGTTTCTTTATATATATTCCAGGTTTCTGTATGTATATTCAAGGTTTTTAAATATTAAATACATTTACATATATACACTACCGTTCAAAAGTTTAGGGTCACATTGAAATGTCCTTATTTTTTAAGGAAAAGCACTGTACTTTTCAATGAAGATAACTTTAAACTAGTCTTAACTTTAAAGAAATACACTCTATACATTGCTAATGTGGTAAATGACTATTCTAGCTGCAAATGTCTGGTTTTTGGTGCAATATCTACATAGGTGTATAGAGGCCCATTTCCTGCAACTATCACTCCAGTGTTCTAATGGTACAATGTGTTTGCTCATTGGCTCAGAAGGCTAATTGATGATTAGAAAACCCTTGTGCAATCATGTTCACACATCTGAAAACAGTTTAGCTCCTTACAGAAGCTACAAAACTGACCTTCCTTTGAGCAGATTGAGTTTCTGGAGCATCACATTTGTGGGGTCAATTAAACGCTCAAAATGGCCAGAAAAAGAGAACTTTCATCTGAAACTCGACAGTCTATTCTTGTTCTTAGAAATGAAGGCTATTCCATGCGAGAAATTGCTAAGAAATTGAAGATTTCCTACAACGGTGTGTACTACTCCCTTCAGAGGACAGCACAAACAGGCTCTAACCACAGTAGAAAAAGAAGTGGGAGGCCGCGTTGCACAACTAAACAAGAAGATAAGTACATTAGAGTCTCTAGTTTGAGAAACAGACGCCTCACAGGTCCCCAACTGGCATCTTCATTAAATAGTACCCGCAAAACACCAGTGTCAACATCTACAGTGAAGAGGCGGCTGCGGGATTCTGGGCTTCAGGGCAGAGTGGCAAAGAAAAAGCCATATCTGAGACTGGCCAATAAAAGAAAAAGATTAAGATGGGCAAAAGAACACAGATATTGGACAGAGGAAGACTGGAAAAAAGGGTTGTGGACGGATGAATCCAAGTTTGAGGTGTTTGGATCACAAAGAAGAATGTTTGTGAGACGCAGAACAAATGAAAAGATGCTGGAAGAATGCCTGACGCCATCTGTTAAGCATGGCGGAGGTAATGTGATGGTCTGGGGTTGCTTTGGTGCTGGTAAGGTGGGAGATTTGTACAGGGTAAAAGGGATTCTGAATAAGGAAGGCTATCACTCCATTTTGCAACGCCATGCCATACCCAGTGGACAGCACATGATTGGAGCCAATTTCATCCTACAACAGGACAATGACCCTAAACACACCTCCAAATTGTGCAAGAACTATTTAGAGCAGAAGCAGGCAGCTGGTATTCTATCGGTAATGGAGTGGCCAGCGCAGTCACCAGATCTGAACCCCATTGAGCTGTTGTGGGAGCAGCTTGACCGTATGGTACGCAAGAAGTGCCCATCCAACCAATCCAACTTGTGGGAGCTGCTTCTGGAAGCGTGGGGTGCAATTTCTCCAGATTACCTCAACAAATTAACAGCTAGAATACCAAAGGTCTGCAATGCTGTAATTGCTGCAAATGGAGGATTCTTTGACGAAAGCAAAGTTTGATGTAAAAAAATTCTTATTTCAAATACAAATCATTATTTCTAACCTTGTCAATGTCTTGACTCTATTTTCTATTCATTTCACAACATATGGTAGTGAATAAGTGTGACTTTTCATGGAAAACACAACAAATTTTGGGTGACCCCAAACTTTTGAACGGTAGTGTATATATATATATATATATATATACATATACATTACCTAAATGGCATGCCATACATACTGACTTAAATCTATTAAATTACAAACCTTAATGTTATACATTCACTCACGGCTCTTAGGAGGCATTGTAAGGGCTTAACGAAAAGTCAAAACAAAAACAAAACACTAAGATAAGCGAGAGACAGTTGACAGCTTGAACAAGAGTGGCAAGATTCAACAAAAGAAGAAGCTGGGAGAGGATGCAAAGCCGATCATCTCACAGGATTTACATTACATTTATTCATTTAGCAGACGCTTAACAACTTACAAGAGAGAGCATTACAAAAGAGAGCTCAGACAAAAAAGAGCCTTGTCTGAGTGCCCTTGGGTATGTACAAAGATTCTGAGAGAGCTTCACCTTTTTGTCTAGCATCCTGGAATACTGTTTAGTTTCCAGCACTTTGTTGCCATCCGTTGGTCCTTTTTGAAGTATGTTTGGGGTCATTCTCCAGCCAAAAAAAAGGACTAATTGAACTTGGAACTGCATAATTCTATTTTTTAACTTAAATGTGCTTACCATTTCACCCATTATCTTCTTCACAGTGTAGGTGAAAAGGGAGAGTCTTCAAAAAAATTATTTTTATGAAATGTGTTTATTATTGTCTAGAAACCGAGAGAGGGAGGGAATGTCCCTATACTTGCTGTATATCACTCTGGATAAGAGCTTCTGCTAAATGTAAATGTAATGTAACTTACCCACTGGCTCAACTTACCCTGTTCTCCCCTACTCAAAAATTTGCATCTCATATGCTGGTGCACTGTGCCACATTTAATATAGTATAAAATAGATCTGCGATTGTGAGTTTGTTGTTAATATATGCTCATAGACTTGTGAAAAAAATGCTTAATTTTGTCACAGTTGGGGATAAAGTATTGTGTGTTTAATAATTTTGAGCTACCACCTCAAAATGGGTGGCCTGCTCATGCCGGTGAAACTAGTAAAATTATGTATATGTGTGTGTTCCTCCAGTGGAAGGTGCGCCGGACGCTGGCATTCTCCATCCATGAGCTGGCTGGGATCCTGGGAGCTCAGCTCACTGCTGCAGACCTGGTGCCCATTTTTAACAGCTTCCTAAAGGACCTGGATGAGGTCCGCATCGGTGTCCTCAAACACCTCTATGACTTCCTCAAGGTACCCAAATCCCCTCTCCTGCCCTCCCTCTTCTCTTCCTGCCCTGCCTCCTCTATTCTTCCTACCCTCCCTCCTTCACTACTTCATCCCTCCCTCTTCTCCTGCCCCCTCTATTCCTCCTGTCCTGCCTTTTCTACTTCTGCCTTCTCTCTATTCGTCCTGCCCTGCCTCCTTCTTTTGCCATCATTCTTCTCCTCCTGCCCTGCCTGCTCTACTCCTACCCTCCTCTATTCCTCCTGTCCCCTTTACTTCTCCTGGCCTGCCTCTACTCCTCCTGCCCTCTATCATTCTCGTGTCCCTCTCTGCATCCCTTTGTCAACTTCAGTTTCCCCAGCTTGGGATAACTTGCCTACTTGCTACCTCTTCCACTCTATCTAAAAATCAAAGTAATCCTATGTCCTCTCCGCTCCTGTCCTTCCCTCCAGCTTCTTCATCAGGAGACCAGGCGTAAATATCTCTATCAGCTGCAGGAGTTCCTGGTCACTGACAACAGCCGTAACTGGCGCTTCAGATCTGAGCTGGCAGAGTAGGTGTCTTGGACACAAGGGGGGGCCACGCCTGTGGGCTTGTTTGCAGCATGAAAACAATGGCCTATTTTACAGTCTCAAGATGTATCTCTAACAAAGTGTGTGTGTGTGCGCATGCAGACAGTTGGTGCGGCTGCTTGAGCTGTACAGTGGTCAGGATGTGTTTGACTACATGAGACCACTGGCCTTCAGTCTGTGCACTGACAGAGTCTCCTCCGTACGCTGGACCTCCTACAAACTGGTACAAAACACCTTTTACAACTTGCATCATGACCGGCCCATGGTACTTTACTGTGTTGTTTACTATGTGTTGTTGGTGTCCAGGTCAGCGAGATGATCAGGAAGCTGGGGACCTGCCAGAGTCTGCTGGCTGACCTGCTGTCTGAATTGGTCCACAAGTTCTGCCACTCCTCCAAGTGGTCTGGGAGACAAGCCTTTGCCTTGATCTGCCAGGTGACACACCCACACATAAAGGCTCACACATACACTGTATGTATACACATTAATACACAGCACCAAACTCCCTTGCTGTGCAGCAGCTGACACGCATGGCATTGTTCAGCTGAAAGCCACTGTGTTGTAAGAGAGATCATGGGACCGTGTTGTCATAGACCTCTCTTACACGCCCCCCCTCTCTTTATGTGTGTCTTGTGTAGCTGTCTGTAGAGGAGGAGTGTGTGTCTCTGGAGCAGTTTTCTGAGCATCTGTTGGCTCCTCTGCTGCAGCTCAGCTCCGACCCTGTCCCCAATGTCAGAGTGCTGCTGGCCAAGACCCTTCGCCAGAGCCTGCTAGAAAGAGGTGGGACACACGTACACACGCATGCATATACACACACACACACACACACACTAACCCTCTGTCGTCCTCGGCCTCCCTCCAGACTATTTCCTGCGTTCTGCCAGTGTCCACCAGGAAGCGCTGGAGCAAGCACTGGTGGCGCTGCAGACCGACCTTGACAAGGACGTTAAATACTTTGCCAGCGTGCATCCTGGAAACACACGTCTCAATGACGATGCCATGAGCACAACCTCCTCCACATACTGAGTCCAACAAACACAAATATACACAGACTCCTCAGAGCAAGTTTTGCTCCTCTAGTGTGACCTCTGTACCACAGAAGCCTTAATCATGTCTTCCTTATTGAAAACTTGAATTTCTGGAGGAAAGCTGATGTGAGAATTTATGGACCATCTCTTCTGTCTAAAACCATCCTCAGCTTGATTCAGCACCAGGCAGGATAGCCCTGCTGACTGGGTCCTGTTGAATACTGAAGTGATTACCTCACTTGCCACCTACCGCTCTCAGCTTCCCCATGGCAACAGAGTGCGTGTGCAGGTGGCTGGAGTTTCGTCTCCAAGGGCTCTTTGTGGTTTTAAACTGTAGTGCAGTACATTGTTGTATCCATGGTAACAGCAGTGTAGGGCATAGCCTTGTATTTTTATATATTATGTTTCCCAGAAACAACCACTAGAACCTGGGCTTTTAACCCCCCAGACTGTATATATCTGATGCTTCTTATCCTTGTTGATCAGTGATCATGAACTGTTCCATTTTCCTGTCCACCATCAAAAGAAATAAAGCACATACTAAATCTCAAGATGATTTGTGTGTGTGTCAAGTTTATGTGTGCGTAGTTGACAGTATGTGAAACAGTTACTTGTGGTTGCTGGGAGAAAAGCATGTTAAGATAAGGTGATATTATCTTATGTGGATGCATGTTGGCATGAGACAGGTTCCTTGAACTGAGATACATTGAATGTTTGGCTGATCCCACCCCGGTTTCACATGTTCTCCCTGTTCCAGCCGGGTGGGATGTGACTAGGGCAGAAAACTATTCATGGAGGGGATCACATCCAGGCATATCCCAGGACAAAATGTTTAGCATATGACTTTCATACCCGTCTTGTCAATTTGCTTGGTCTGAATCAGTGGAATTGTTATGATTTGGCGTGCACGACCAAATTTTTTGGTCTGCCCACTGGACTTTTAGGATTATTATGTCATGTTGGATCATCAAACCATGGGAATACATTTTTTTTATGTCTAGTGAGCTACCACTTTTCCATAGAACATCATGCACTTTCATGTGTTGCTGGCTATGTTTTTATTTTATTTTATTTACAACCAGGACTAATAAATTTTACAGTAATGACCCTTGCTTTCATTCCATAAATATATAATAAATATCTTGCTATTCTAATGTTTCCACAAGTATCTCTGCAGTATGATTCTCAGCCCATATTTGCAGAAGATTTATTTTATTATTTCTCCACATTTTCCCTCAACTAATTTAGCTGCTAATGAGTATTACTGCTGTCTCTACACAAGTGTCAACCTCCTTTTTCAACGCAAAATGCACAACATTTTGGTTTTCTTCCAGGAACAGATCAATATTACATGTAATTACGTTCACACCTGAAGCAAACTGAACCATGGTTCACTTTGAACTGGACCAAGTCCCATCTTTTTACTCACGAAAGGTTGAATGCATGTTCTCACGTCTATAAATGAACTAGACTTTCAGAAAAAAAACTGACCAAAGATGTCAGGTGTGAAAGCACCCTTCATTGAATGGTGAAGGCACCTTTCATTTTCATTTGAAAATGTTACATGATACAAATGAGATGAACAACAAATATCAAAAGTGTAAAGCAATTGGTATGACTTGTCAGTAACAAAAATATTAACTCCAAATAACATCCCCCAAAATATTTTGTCATAGGTTTATGACGAAATATAAAACTTAGCAGTTCACTGGAAAAAGCTTCTATAAAACATCAAAAAAGAAAACAGCAGAACAGTTCTTATGAGCTTCACAATATGGAAGTCACTTCATCTTGTTAGACAACAGTCTCCGCTTAGTCCGGCCCACAGAATGTTACAGGTGGGGCAGTCAAGAATTGTGGGGCAGTCAGGAGAGACAGAGGTGAGAGAGGTGGGGCAGTCAGTAGAGAGAGGTGGGGCAGTCAGGTGAGAAATGGGGCAGTCAGGAGACAGAGGTGACAGATGTGGGGCAGTCAGGAGATAAAGCAGTCAGAAGAGACAAAAGTGAGAGAGATGGGGCAGTCAGGAAAGAGAGGTGAGAGCGGTAGGGCAGTCAGGAGAGACAGGTGAGAGAGGTGGGGCAGTCAGGAGAGACAGTTGGGGCAGCGAACAATTCTGCTCCCGTAGTCGACACACTCGTGCCTGATGCACTGACAGCAGGCGTTGTGGAACCAGCGGTACTTAGAGCCGCCCATGGCCTCACAGTACTGCTTACATTCGCAGATGGATACACATTCATCAAAGTACATAACTGTGCACATGTTGCCTACAAGGGAAAATACAGTATCAGGTCTGGAACTACACAAAGACTAGGTATAACTAGGTTTGGCACTGTCCCTTTTACACAATCAGGGATCTGGTCCACTAAAGGTAAGCTGACAGGGTTGAGAAAGGAAATAGACAGTCTTAGTCCAGCTGTGATGCAGACGAATGACCTGGGTGGAGGTCAGCTCCCCAGAAGGTCTCTAGTTTTGTTTTCATTTGTAAATTAAAGTGCTTTATACTGTTTGGCTGTCAGTCTCCTGAGTTGTGCCCTGAGTCTCTGTGGCATGCCACAACACCAGCACATAAATACACAGACACGTATGTACACCTGCATCTACACACACACACACATACACACAAATTATCTTGGATGTGCGAGGAACCATTGAAGAGCACAAAGCACATTCTACCTCTTACTGTTGTCATAGCCACCTACCATGGGTGTTGTCATAACCGGCAAGGATACTGTTGCCAGGCAGAGACACATTGCTGTCCTGATTGTCGATGGTTTCCAAGAAGGAGACCAGGGGCCTCATGTACAAAGGTTGCGTACGCACAAAAACGTGGCGTACGTCCTTTCCCACGCTCACGTTCAGATGTATCAAACGTGAAATTACCGTGGAAATGTGCGGTGCCCCACGCCAACTGTCGTACACACGTTTCTACAGCTATTGTTCCTTTGGCGACACATAGAGGTGATCCTGGGAAACAGTTAATAATGTGAAAACAGTCAAGTGATGTGCACATCAGAGACACCGTTATAAACAATTTACACACCCAGGCGTTTGTAATCATATAGGTGAATATAAAAGCATGCGCAATGTGATGAAGAAAAATTGTATTAACAATGGCAGCGTTCGCGTGGTTTGAGGACCTTGCAAATGGTGCAATCCGACGTGAGCGGAGGATTTACTTGCAAACAATAACTGGCTCATAAGCCTATTTCGGTTACCAAGGCCAGTGTTACTGGAGTACGCAATTAGCAGCGATAGCCGGTTTCCCTATGTTATCGGAGATATTGACTGCACACACATTGCTATAAAAGCGCCATCACAGGATGAATTTGTTTATGTTAATATAAAACATTTTAATTCCATATCCAATGTGATGCGCAAATGCAGTTAACTAAAATCGTGGCAAGGTGGCCTGGTTCAACGCATGACTCATTCATTCTGACTAACAGCATAGTTGGGAACAGGCTGGAGGCTGGCGCGGTGCGCGATGGGTGGCTATGGGTGCGTAAATAGTTTATTCGTTTAATTGTCTATGTAAACCAGCGAAATGTACATTTGGGCAGGTGCGCATTCAAATGTTTATTTTATTTTATTGAAATTAGAGCTGCAAAGCTTTCTCAAGCCCCTGATTTACACTTTTCTTCCCTCTACTCATTTTGATTTATCTGATCGGACCAAGAGGGAAATTAGATAAACCTTTATTTGTCCTCCAGGGGGTGGAAATTGCAAGTCCAGGGCTATTTACATTGATTTTAATATTTAAATCGAGGCGTGGACAGGGAGGAGTTCGGCACCTCTGCATGTGCGCTCAATTCCACGTTGATTGTGATGTACAAAAGAAACGTGCTTGGAACCATGCCTACGTACACTTTGATACATCTGAATTTATTTGTGCGTACGACAGTTTCTGGGTTTTGGTGTACGCCAAGTTTCTGTAGGAAATCCACGCAAGTCTTTGTACATGAGGCCCCAGGTTTTCATGGTAAGCCAGTTCCTCAGACACAGGGAAGGATACCACCATCATGTTGATGGGTGCTTCATCCTCAGCGAGAGCACGGAAGAGCGATGGGATTGGTCGATTCAGCTCCTCCACCATGCTCTTAGAAGTGGGTGGGGATTCTCTGTAGTTTTTAGGATTACACATGCCTGAGGAAGAGGGGTGGGGTTAAAAGGTTTAAAAGGACTCCAGTTTAAAAGGTGGTGGATTCCCTGCACGCTCTGATTGGCTAGCAGGAAACACATGACTCACCTCCTCCCAGAGGTGGCCCAGACACAGCATGCACTCCTTACAGCATGAACAGTTCCCTTCTGCTGGCCTGCACTGGCAGAGCTCCTACAAAAAAACACAACTTTAATTTTTCCCCAAGAATTCCCAAGGAGCATGTGTTTTACTCCTGGTCCATCAGCACCGGATCCCCTCAGAGGTGCCGAACTCCTCCCTGTCCACGCCGCATTTAAATATGCAAATTAATGTAAATAGGCCCTGGACCTGAGATTTCTCTCTTGGTCCGATCAGATAAATCAAAATGAGTAGAGGGAATAAAAGAGTCAATCGGGGGTTTGATAGAAAGCTTTGCAGCTCTAATTTCAATAAATTAAAACAAAACATTTGAATGCGCACTTGCCCAAATGTGCTGGATGACATTCGAATGATTCTGTCCCACACAGCTGGCATAGCTCGGCTCAGGGTTGACTGGCACACTCCTGACCCCACTCCTGTTGCCAGGAACCCCAGCGTGCTCAGTACCTGTGTGGGCACAGACAACCCCAGGCTCCTCGCCGTGTTGCGCTATAGGGCCGACCGCAGCTCCGCGCACAACTCCAGTAACACTCGTCTTATGAGCCAGTTATTGTTTGCAAGTAAATCCTCACATTCCCTGAAAACTCGCTCACGTCAGATTGCACCATTGGCAAGGTCCTCTAACAACACTGCCATTGTTATTAAAACTTTCTTCATCACATTGCACATGCTTTTATATTCACCTATATGATTACAAACGCCTAGGTGTGTAAATTGTTCATAACAGTGTCTCTGATGTGCACATCACTCTGATGACTGTTTTCAGATTGTTAACAGTTTCCCAGCATCACCTCTAAGTGTCGCCAAAGGAACAATAGCTGTAGAAACGTCATTTTACGTTTGATACATCTGAACGTGAGCGTGGGAAAGGACATACGCCACGTTTTTTGTACATGAGGCCCTTTTTTTTTATATCTGACCTTATTGTGCCCGCCTATTGCTATTGCCATTGTTATTGCTATTGTTATGTTATTGTCATTATGTATATTACCCTGCAACTCTGTGTGCTGTACTTTACCCTGCTGCTGTTGTGAACTGCAATTTCCACCTCCTGGAGGACAAATAAAGGTTCATCTAATCTAATCTAATCTTGGTGTAGCCAGCACAACCTGGAGCTAAACGCTCTCAAGACAGTGGAGATGGTTGTGGACTTTAGAAAGGACCCAGCCCCACACACGCATAATTCCTAATTATGCATTTAAGACTGAATATGGCTCCAACACCCATCCCACTTTGTACCTATATTATTTGTACTTCTATGTTATTTGTATCATTCGTATTATTTTGTATCATTTGTATTATTTGTTATTTGTATTATATTTGTAGTGTGTTTTACATTGTATTCATTTGTTATTAGTATGCCACATATATGTTCTATGTTTGCTCATATCTGCCACAGTGAATTCTATGTTTGTTCATCTCTATCATAGCGAATAAACCCCATTCTAATTCTGATTTGTGTTCTCCATGAGTGTGTTTGCATGTGTGACCCCAAGATGCCTGGTTCCTCCACAGACAGATCAATCTGAGCTGACCATCCACTGAGCCCTTGGAGACAGAATAGAGCTCCACCCCAGAACTAGCAGACATCTGATACACATATACATACACACACGCGCGCACACACACACACACACAGGTGAACCTGGATAACAGACACACACAGGTGTACCCGGATAAGACACTTGCTGACATCGCTGACACACAAAGCTTTGTTGCAGCAGTAGGTCTGGGATAGTCCTGTTAGGAAAAGCAGTAGCGCGAGGCAGATATGCAAGGACATATGCACACTCAAATGTGACCTGGATGAACAACAAAGGCAGTTTAACATCGCATAATAAAAAAATACTTAATCAGGTTTAAGTAAACATACTTGGTCTACTTCGGACCTTCAGTCTATCTATCTAGCTGTCTATCTTAAACTCTTTACAACCCCGACTTGGTACCCTGAATTCACATTCCCAGTCCACACACACTGATTTCCCTCCATATTTCAATTAAATTCATTAATAGATTCCACATGCCAGTGTGCTAACAGGTGAGGAATATCCTCCCTGGGGTAGGCTAGCCAGCTCTAACACAGTTTGTAAAAGGGATGCAAATTGAGCTAGTCATTGAGTGAGGGTTTGTTGGGCCAACTGTCCGGCTGGCAGTTATTTAGTCTGGTTCAAATCGGGTCCGAGCTGGAATGGTTCACTTTATTAATGTCGAAGGACACTAAAGGGATTTTGAGGCTCAACCTGGATCAGAACAGTCGTTTTAATCTCTTTATATACAGCAAAACACACACTGTTTATTTATGTGCGTGCTGCAAGGCGCACACTATGTTATTCCCAGCGTTTATTGTTTGTGTGCTGCAAGGCGCACACTATGTTATTCCCTGCGTTTATTGTGTGCGTGCTGCAAGGCGCACACTATGTTATTACCAGCGTTTATTATTGTGTGCGTGCTACAAGGCGCACACTATGTTATTACAAGCGTTTATTATTATTATTGTGTGCATGCTGCAAGGTGTGTGCTATGCCTTATCTAGGCATAAGCGTGTGCTATGCCTTATCTAAGGCTTTTGGCAAACTTTTTTGCCCAAAATTGCCAAAAACCTCACCCCAAAAATGTATGGGTGTCTATGGAGAGAATGTTTGAGAGCTAGAGTGCGTGATGTCATCGCTAGAGTGGAAAGGAGAGAGAAAGTACAGTGAAAAAATAAAAAATATTCAACTACCGTGGCCTCAAATGCACCACTACAGACATGATTTATACATAGAAACTTAGGAAAATTTTTCCTCTAGCTCACACTTGCCTTACTTTATCTGTCAGAAATATTGTTTTAGCTTGACACGCGAAGATTCGGCCGCAGCACCCATAGACTCCCATGTTAAAAGTGGCGGGAAAGTCTCTGGAGGAAAACAAAACTAAATTTGCTCCCAAGAGCACATTTCTTCGCTTATCAACACAAAATGCCTATGTAGACGTTCAGGAAGGGCTCAGCCTGCTTCACGTTAACATGGTTTTATGATTGGAAATACGGTTTGGCCAGAAATCCTTCCTGTTCGAGGGGTGCTCTAAGCATTTTCTCTCTGTCTTTTCCAACTACCTTTGACAGTTCCAGCTGCAACTTATTAGTTTGTTGGTTAGCTACCTCAGCGTGCTTGAAAGAGGAAAGGAGGAGACGGTGGCCATTTTATGACATGTAATTAATTTGATATTTAATAACTTTAATTGGAGGATATTTACTGGAGGAATCGAATTGGCTCTTTGTGTTTCGGGTGGATTCATAAACTGTACTCCAACTCAACTCTTCTTCTCTGGCTCTAAGTCTCAGGTAAGCAAACGTCGTTTTCAACTCTTTCGCTAATATGCTATCAAAACTGTAGGTTTTTGACTTCTTAAAAATTTGGGCTCATAGGTATTCATGTGCTTATCAGTCAGGATTTACAACTGACATTCCAACTAGCTGTAAAGATATGCTGTTTGCTAACATTAGCGACCAATGCTGAAATTAGCGCTTACGCTAATTGCTAGTGCATCAGCATATGTTTCGCTAGCATGCTATCAAAGATGTGGGTTTTTGACTTCTTTAACATTTGGGCTTATATGTATTACAGTTTTTTTTATTGCTTAAGCACGATTTTCAAAACAGGGCAGGTGTCGACAAAACACTACACACAATTAGCACAACCACACCCACAACTAGCTAAACACTACAGATCCTTTGCAAAACTAAACACTCTTGTAAAAACTATACACTTCTTTTGAAAAACCACACTTTGTTACCATATGAAACACACATTACTTCACATTACTATACCTTGTTTGCACGAGTTACACTCTGCTGTGATAAACCTAAAACACTTTTAGCATTTCTACTTCCCTATGATTAGAGTAGGCTACTATGAACAAAGTACAAATATAATCTAAATTCACCAAACAATACCAATGTTGCAGACTGAAGACACTCTTTCTCAACATGCCCAAAATGTTGACATGGAGATTCATAATACCGTAACAAAACTTCATTTTACGCCTCATCCACGTAAATGAACACATATTGGATCTCCTCTCCATCCATTCGTAAAACTCCCTGAAAAACGAGAGGCACCTGCCTGCAGTCCTCTGCTGGGAGGCCGCTCTGCTGAGCGGCAGCTCTGCTCCAGGGCCGGAAGTACATTTCAAAATAAAAGCGCAAGATTTCAGAATAAAAGCGCACATTTATATAAAAGCGCATTTCCTCCCAAATGCATTAATTAGTAAACACATTAGATTACGTTAAATCAATGAATTCCTTGTCTATAGTTTAAATCGTTATATCATATTTATATAGTAAACTTTAGACAAGAAGCCAGACTAATATACACTGCACTGCGTAACTTAGTCATTACGAAAAATAAAGGGTGGGTGATATGACTCGGGGCTCAATAATGTATTTGTAGCCTACTACAAAGCTGAGGATCGTGACAAGATAAGGTCAAAATGTTGATAACTGAAAACAATGGAGGTTAGGAATAACATCGCTCAGTGCAAGTTATGACTCCTATTCATCAGCCTACATTTCGTGAGACGTCATAAGCCTATACATTTTATTGTGTACTATACAATACTTCACTGCCTTTTCATTATATTAATAATAAATTGTCATTGAACCTTATTGCACTGATGTTTTTCATGATTGGCTCTATATCTATGCCAAAAAAGATTTGTGCTGATATGTACAGTATAATCCAAGCGAATTATTCAATGATCAATGATAACATGTAAAACACACCAAGTCACAATATGATTTGACTTTATTCTGGCAGACAATGAACTAATTTAGCTGTTTGACATTCAGATTAGGCCAAATATTTTCTTTGGTCCATTATTTCTGCACAGAATTTCCACATCTTCTGTGTTGTGAAATGTGAATTTGAAGGGCTCCAGGATTGTTTCCTTTTCAAGGTCATTCCACACCCTCCCATACTACCTTAGCCTGGTTCTCTTCCCCCATGCACAGGATTTCAGGCAGGTCCACTTTGGCAGAGAACAGTTATTAAAATCAACCCACTCATGATCAGAATCAGAATCTGTTTTAATGGCTATGCAAGTTTAACAAACACAGAATTTACATTAGCATGGAAGAGCAAGATAGAACATATATGTAACATGATAAGAACATAATATAATACAATAAAAATATGGTGTAAAAAGGTCAGGGGGGTATATATACAGCATTGCAAAACAGTGGTACAACAGTAAGTAATTTTAAGGTGTCAAAAGGGGTTTTGAGTGCAAAAGTGGCTTGTGCAGTAGGATGCTGGATGGGGGTGTTTGTGGCAAAGTCATTCCGAGTCCTTGGCCCTATTGAAGAGTGCAGTGGCTGAAGGGTAGAAGCGTTCTTATGGCGAGAGGTTTTGGTCCTGGGTGAAGCAGAGGGTGTCCTAGGCGGGAGGCAAGTCTGACTGAGACCTCAGCCAGATTTTTCCTGAAAATATATATAGATAAGCAAAATGGTCAGTTGTAATATACATAACACAGGCTCCAAAAAGAAAAGATCTCATCAGTGCCCTCCTTTAATATGTCCATCTAGACATTGTTCAAATTACATAAATATGGAAATTAAAATGCTGGTTTCTGACCTGAAACGAAATAAAAACTCAGATGGAACCCAAACAAATTTATAATTGTACCTCAGTAATGTTATCCACCTTCCTTTTCATCAGCCTAAACACTGGCAGTACTTCACCTCGCAAGAGGGCTTTAAATGCATCTGTCCAGTGGGCGAACACCTTTCCATGGCTGAAAAAATGATTCAACAATAGAAAACCCCCCCCCAAAAAATTCTAAAAACATTAAGTCGTTCAAATATCATATCATCATTTGCGGTCTCACCTTCCAAGGTCAAAATTTTCCATGAGGATTATACACCACCACCGTCGCAAAAGTGGCATGTCCAGCTGAAAAATTAACAACCCCCCCACAAAAAATAAGCTCATTATGTCATAATTTATGTTTTGTTGTAGTAATTTTGAGCTTACTTTGATTGCATGAATCAACTTACAATAGAAAAGTCAAAGGGAGCTTCCAAAGTGGTGTAAAGGGCATTCTAGGAATAAAACATAGTCATTTTTAAGTAATTGTGATATCTTTGAACACACATAATTACACAAATAATGTGTACTACCATCAACATGAAGATACCACAGTCAATCCCATATGGTTGATGTGGAAAATCCTACATATCAGAAAGAAGTGAAATATTAAATTATTGTTTAGCAGTGTATTGAATAAAATATATACATTCACATACGTATTAGGAGAGTGATCATCAGGAGGTGGGGACACACCTTTCAACAGTGATCAAACGGCTCTTTGGAGACTGTGGTCTGCAGGGGGTGGGGGCACACCTTTCAGTAGTCAAACCACTGTTTGGAAACTGTGATCTGCAGGGGATGGAGGGACACATTTTAACATATTCATCAAACTGGGCCTAGATGTCCTTGGATTAACTGGTGTTACACAAATGTGTATCTACAGGTTTAGGAGACAGACAGGAATCAACATTTACATCTGGAGGTCAGAGGGCCATTCTAATTATATATATATTATATAAATTATATCCTCAGTATCCTAAAATAAAAGTACTGATGGTGCAGAAGCTATTCCTATTCGTTTAGTTTATATACTGTAGTATACAACAGAGGTAGAACATTAAAAAAGTAAAAATGAGCCATGTACTCTTTCACATTTTGTACCCTGTATATTCTGATTATACTGTTCATACTGTGTATATTCTGAGATTAGATTCAATTTTAATGTCATTACACAGGTACAAGTACAGGGTAACGAAATACAGTTAGGATCCAACCAGAAATGCAAAACAGTTATTAAAACAGAATATAATAAATATAAGTATACTCAGAATATACACAGTATGAACAGTATAATCAGAATATACAGGGTAGGTACAGATTAAAGTGATTTAACACAAATGTACAGCTGTTGAGTACAAGATGCTACAGTATTAAACATAAATTACACAGAGTATACAATAATATTCTGTTGTAATAACTGCTTTGCACTTCTGGTTGGATGCTAACTGTATTTCGTTAACCTGTACTTGTACCTGTGTAATGACATTACATTGAATCTAATCTAATTTTGTGACGATACCCAGCTAATGCAAGGAGAGTTTACAAAAATTTATTATAACGTTACACACAAATGCGAACGTTTAATAATCCCTGATAATTTGTTGATGAAAGTAAATTTAGACGTTAAGAAGACTTGTAACATTCGGTAATTATTCGGTAAATCAATAAAGACTTCTATAACGTTATTGTTTTACGGCACTTATATTGACAATAAATCATGCATTTACTTACTGTGGAAAATATGCAATTTACCGCAACTAGGAAGAGATGTGATCTGTGTTGTGAAATCCAGGTGAAATCCAGGTTTAAATGTCCTCACTTCCCCCCGCCGCCCCCCGAAAAAAAAAAGAAAAGGACTGCAGGCAGGTACTCTTGTGAAAAACAGTGGCAGGCAAAATTGTTCAGTGTAGATCTAGTATACATATTACTGTACAAGACAGTATGCAAGATCACACTGCTAAAGTCAATACATACCTCTGCATTATCATGCCACAGTAGCTTCTCCCTTTCAGAATTGCGCTCGAAAGGCACTTGATAAATTTACTTAATTTGAACATGTTTGTTTGTTTTTTGCAGACACTTTTATCCAAAGCGACTTACAGTAAGTACAGGGACATTCTCCCTGACGCAAGTAGGGCCCAAGGACACAACGTCATACATCCACAGCCGGGACTTGATTCCGATCATGAGGCCAACGCCTTAACCCATTGAGCCATCTGACACCCTGGTTGACAACGTGGTCAAACAGTGTTGCAGGAATCTCACTTGTCAGATTTGGTTCTCTTCGAGCACCTTCTTGTCTTCCTCTACCTCTACCTCCAGCACGGCCTCCATCTTTTCCTCTGTTGATTCCTCCTTGTCCTCCTTGTTCTCCTCCTATTTCTCCTTGTTCTCGTCCTCTTTGTTCTCCTCCTCGTTTTACTCTTTCCATTGTGCTTGAAGACCGATTAACTCACCTGCTGCTTTTTATGGTGTTTATACACCTGATTGGTGTGTCTACAATTAAGCAAACAAGTGTTTGCACACCTGATGACTGTGTTGAACCAATTGGTTGGACGGTGGGGTAATTGGACAGTCAGTGCTTTGGTATTGCAATGAAGTAACTTAATGATAGATTTTTGTGTGTATGTATGTTAAGTGTGTTTAGTGTTTTGCAAATCACTGTGTGTAGAGTTTTGCAACAAGTGTGAAGTTGACAATGTGCTTATAGTTGTGCAAATATGAGCTGATGTTTTGCTTCTTGGGTGTAAGGTTTTGCTAATAGTGTACTACTTTTAATTTGAGTGTTTAAGCAATAAAAAAAAACTGTAATGTGCTTATCAGTCAGGACGGTGGTGGAGGTTTGTGGGGAGGGTAGTGGGGGGGTATTTGTGTGAATTTTGACCGTTTAGGGTCGTTTTGGGGGGGGGGGCAATCGGCGTTCGCGGGGGGGGCGGGGGGGGTCGTGTGGGGGGTTTTGAGGACGAGGTTCATGTGGTGGGGTCCATAGGAATCTAACAACATATTGGGGAGGTGTGTGGGTGGTCGGGTTGATGAGATATGAGCCTAAAGCTTAGTGTATGCTTCTGCGTCACACCCTACGCCGGGGGCGTGACGCAGATGTTGAGCATTAAAAGTTCTGTGTTGAGGGTCTGCGTTACTCTGCAATTCACCGCCATGCCGCCAGGGGGGGTGTGGCTGTGTGATTTCAGGGGTTATAGCAACGGTTCCTGGCACGGCCGTGCCACAATTTGGAAAAATTTGATCCAATCTCAATTACCCGTAGAGTAAAGACATTACACTCTACAAGCAAAGTCCCGATTCAAATGTCTCTCAATGTCTCGAACCTTCAAATTCTGTTGGTCAATGCGTTCCACAATCCCTTGCTGAGCCGCCAGCTTCTCTTCCACGCGTTGTACCTTCTCCTCCACCCGTTGTACAGCCACGCTTTGGAGTCCAACAGCTCTGCCCATCACTTCAATCAATTGGGGCATCTTGAAGGGGCCCTTAATGGCTGCCACGGTCTTGATAATTTGTCGATACCCCAGGGCAACGCCTAATCCAATCAGCAAAAACCCGGCAATCATAGTTCCCAATATGTAGAGATCCTCGACATCCTCGACAGATAATTCCGTCAAGCACACAATGCGCCACTCACCCCATGAGTCCATTGTGTACTCGGCTGGGTTTGACCTGTCGGGGCAGTTTGGTTCCTCCGACCCACGAGGTCTTCTTGAAAATACGGTGTCAATTGCGCTAAGTGACCAGCTGAGCAAATCCATCTTTCCGATTAGAAGGTTATGTGAGTTAAGTTTCTCCAGCAGACAGACCGCGAGCAAAGGAAAAACAGGGAGGGAGCTATGAAAAATGCGACCGCCTCCACGGAGAGCAAGAAGAGAAGTTACACTACCGTTCAAAAGTTTGGGGTCACCCAAACAATTTTGTGTTTTCCATGAAAAGTCACACTTATTCACTACCATATGTTGTGAAATGAATAGAAAATAGAGTCAAGACATAGACAAGGTTAGAAATAATGATTTGTATTTGAAATAAGATTTTTTTTACATCAAACTTTGCTTTCGTCAAATAATCCTCCATTTGCAGCAATTACAGCATTGCAGACCTTTGGCATTCTAGCTGTTAATTTGTTGAGGTAATCTGGAGAAATTGCACCCCACGCTTCCAGAAGCAGCTCCCACAAGTTGGATTGGTTGGATGGGCACTTCTTGCGTACCATACGGTCAAGCTGCTCCCACAACAGCTCAATGGGGTTCAGATCTGGTGACTGCGCTGGCCACTCCATTACCGATAGAATACCAGCTGCCTGCTTCTGCTCTAAATAGTTATTGCACAATTTGGAGGTGTGTTTAGGGTCATTGTCCTGTTGTAGGATGAAATTGGCTCCAATCATGCGCTGTCCACTGGGTATGGCATGGCGTTGCAAAATGGAGTGATAGCCTTCCTTATTCAGAATCCCTTTTACCCTGTACAAATCTCCCACCTTACCAGCACCAAAGCAACCCCAGACCATCACATTACCTCCGCCATGCTTAACAGATGGCGTCAGGCATTCTTCCAGCATCTTTTCATTTGTTCTGCGTCTCACAAACTTTCTTCTTTGTGATCCAAACACCTCAAACTTGGATTCATCCGTCCACAACACTTTTTTCCAGTCTTCCTCTTTCCAATGTCTGTGTTCTTTTGCCCATCTTAATCTTTTTCTTTTATTGGCCAGTCTCAGATATGGCTTTTTCTTTGCCACTCTGCCCTGAAGCCCAGAATCCCGCAGCCGCCTCTTCACTGTAGATGTTGACACTGGTGTTTTGCGGGTACTATTTAATGAAGATGCCAGTTGGGGACCTGTGAGGCGTCTGTTTCTCAAACTAGAGACTCTAATGTACTTATCTTCTTGTTTAGTTGTGCAACGTGGCCTCCCACTTCTTTTTCTACTCTGGTTAGAGCCTGTTTGTGCTGTCCTCTGAAGGGAGTAGTACACACCGTTGTAGGAAATCTTCAATTTCTTAGCAATTTCTCGCATGGAATAGCCTTCATTTCTAAGAACAAGAATAGACTGTCGAAGTTCTCTTTTTCTGGCCATTTTGAGCGTTTAATTGACCCCACAAATGTGATGCTCCAGAAACTCAATCTGCTCAAAGGAAGGTCAGTTTTGTAGCTTCTGTAAGGAGCTAAACTGTTTTCAGATGTGTGAACATGATTGCACAAGGTTTTTCTAATCATCAATTAGCCTTCTGAGCCAATGAGCAAACACATTAGAACACTGGAGTGATAGTTGCAGGAAATGGGCCTCTATACACCTATGTAGATATTGCACCAAAAACCAGACATTTGCAGCTAGAATAGTCATTTACCACATTAGCAATGTATAGAGTGTATTTCTTTAAAGTTAAGACTAGTTTAAAGTTACCTTCATTGAAAAGTACAGTGCTTTTCCTTAAAAAATAAGGACATTTCAATGTGACCCTAAACTTTTGAACGGTAGTGTATGTATTATGTAATACAAAAGGTATAATAAAAAAGAATCACAGCACTAAAACAATACAACACACAATATTAATTGTAGTATGTATAAAATGTAATATAAAAAGTAAAACACCCACTTGAGCTGTATCTCAACTATTTACAAAACTACGTCACGTTCTGAGCGGACCAATCACAGCGCTTGCGACGTAGACAACCCGACGCGTAGTTAGGATTTTTTGGAGGTGCGCGTCAGGCTATGGCAGGAGAGTCTGCGTAGTCTACGGAGCTATGCGGGCGACGTGATGCGCGAGCATAAACAAGGCTTAAATTGGGGGAGAGGTTTGAGAATCGCGATCTACTTACTTTCACTTTCAAACGGAGATTGTGACGTTGCGGGGGGCTCGGGGGGCCGATTTCATGTGGTGGGGTCCAGACGAATCGAACAAGGTATTGGGGAGGTGTGTTGGTGGTCGGGATCGGCAGCTATGAGCAGAAGTTGCCGCTCCATAGAGAAACAGTGGGGATTATAGGTCTTTTTTGGAATTGTTGTTTTAATTGTTGGGGGGGCTTGCGTGCACGGGGGTGGGGGGTGTTTGGTACTGGCGTTTTCGTCTGCTCAAGGGCTTTCGAATAAGCCATGGCACGAGCCGGAATTCCGTTCTCATAAAACGGTGGTGCACTGAGGCACGTACGTCACCGTTTTACGACTTTTTCTCAAAGTTGAGGTCCCAAATAATTAACATTTCATCAACATAAACAATCTGTAAAACATTCATAATCGTCTGGATACTGGTTGACCTTGCAAACTATTGGCTAGTGTTGTATGGGGAGTCCGGTAGTTTATAGATGATTGAACCTGTGTGTCTGCTACTAACTGATTCATTGCACTGAATGGGTTGATTGACAGTTCATCATTAAGTCATTAATGTACAGACTGCCCGTGTGTATGCACATATATATGTATCTATCTATAGATATATATGTGTGTGTGTATGTGTGTGTTTTTCTTCATTATTGTTGCAAAAAAAGCACTGTTTTTGTTAGTGTGATATCAGAATCGTGTGGCCTAGTGCTTTATGAGTGAGTCTTGCTAAATCCTGATTTGTTAAGATGTTTAATTGCATGTGGATTGATTTGACATTTAACACTGAAACAGCTGTTTAAGTTTATAATGTTATCTGATATTTATACGGCGGTATCATTTTGATAATAGGTGTATTTCTAATACCAAAGTCATAGCCATTAATGGCCTAATTCTGGCATTGGATGTATTTGGGTAATTTTACACTCAAAATGTTTGAAAGCATTTATCGCTATTATCAAATTATAACCAAACTATTACTATGCTACTGAGCTGTAATATAAAGTGCTACCTGACTGTGGCCAATTGTTTACTGCTTGCTTACTGTGGCAGTGTGCTCAAGTGGAGCTGTCTTTAATCCTGCTGAAATTAGTGTTTACGCTAATTGCTAGTGCATCAGCATATGAACACCTGTTGAAAACTTGATCTGTCACATACCTAAGCAATGGTAGAAGTCATATCGCTGTCCCCGGCTATATTATCGTCTTTGATGTCTACAGAGTTCAGTACAGGCATGTTATCGTTGTTTCTACTTGTGGGCTTCTTTCTCAACCACAGTACCGGACAGCGGGAGGACAAACAAAGCGTCGTGAGAGTGTGTCAAACGGGCTTCCGTAGACAACAAACCTCGACCAACACTGTTAGTAACATAGACACTAAACCTTTATTATATCTATGGTTAGTAACAGGGGCGCTATCATCATTTATCCAGTCAGCAGCCAACAAAGCCTGAATGTCCTGTAGACTACTGCGACTTCAAATTATTTATAGTGTTGCAGGAACACAATCTTATGGCTGCCCAGAAGATCAACGAGGCGCACGACCACATAGCGAAGGCTGAGAAATAGTAAAGAATCCTGTCTATCTTACTAGCCTTGTAGCACATGTGTCCAGTTTCATTCTGATCGATGGGCTGCGCACTCCTTAATCGGTTGCTACAGTCTCTGAGTTTGCCAACTGGTGGAGGCAAGTATGTTGCTAAACTTCGTGTGTCTGGCGGCCTATTTATCTGATTATCTGTTTACAGTTTAAAGACCAGTTTTATGAAGTGGAAACCAGACTATGACAGCGCTGCGTCAGAATACTCCAAAGCAGGTATGTTAGCCATCTAGCCACTGTGATATCCAGCTGTATCTGCTGTGACTAAACTTTAAAGCCAGCTCTACTGTGACTAGTAGGGGAGAACGGAGTAAATTGGGCCAGTTTGTACACGAGGCGTCTTTAAAGAAAAGGCATAACAGTAATGTCTCGAACTAAACTATGTACATTTAGTTTAAGATGTTGTGCATCAGTGGTAAGCATCACATTTGATCTAAAATAATAAATTTTAAAATTATGACTCTACCCCAAGTGGAACCCGACAAGGGGTAAATTCAGCCAGGGAGAGGGTCAGTTGAGCCACATGGGACTATGATTAAGTTAAAGTAAACTACTGATCCTTTTTACCTCATTTACCTCAAACATCCTGTTTGAAATGCTTAGAACAATATAATTTGGCTTCTAAGTAGTTCTTTGATAAAAGTGAAAATAAAACTGGGCATGAAGTACAGACTAGAGATGTGAATTAGATTGAATTAAAATTAAATTCTCTAAATAAGTGAGCCTTTTTTTGAAGGTGAGAAGGCAGTCTGTGCTTCTGATGGAGGTGGGGAGTTGATTCCACCATTGGGGAGACATGCAGTGGAAGAGTTTGTGTTGCGCTTGGGCGCTCTTGAGGGGGGGTACCACTAGACCACTGATACTCATTGCGCGGCTCGCGAGCCACATGCGGCTCGTCAAGCTTTAATTGGTGGCTCGCACTGGCATACTATTTTATAACAATATGGTAACACAGCCCCCCCAAAAAAACAAAAAAAAACTATTAATTAAGTAATTTTCTGCGGTCTCGTGTGAATACGGCCGCCAAACCCGCGCGCCTTTACGCACCAAGCAGGGATTGACGAGGGACAGAGGAAGGTTGCAAGCCAGCTTGAGCTGCGGGCACAATGGGTCGTTTTTTAATGAAAAAGGGCGAAAACCAGCAGTAACACCAAACGAAAATCCGCATGAAGACGACGAAGAGGGGGCGAGCAGGACAGACGAATTCTTATTTTTTCTTCATGGCATGAATCATCTGTGCTTAATATGCAAACAAACCCGCGCCTGTTTCAGACGAAGCAACTTGGAGCACCATTTCAAAACTGCGCATCCGCCTGGCAGTTAAATAAGAAAGAGTAAATTAGCGCACTGCTTCACTTTGTCAACAGCAAACAGCAACCTCCACTGCAGAGCGTTGCAGAGGCATCTTTTGAGATGGCTTGGATTTTGGCGGGCCAAAACACCGTTCTCAGACTCCGAAATAGTAATAGTTAATAGTGGGGGTGCGAGCCAGCCAGCCAGCGATTCCCAAAGACGTCCGTTTTTTTGCTAGTTTTTCGAACTTGTGGGTTCGATTTTTGACGCTCAAGTGACCGACATTTAACCGAGAGCATCCAGTAATTTTTCGAAAGAAAATATTTTTATTAATTAGCGTATTTCTTCGGCGGCCTGATAATAATCCCGATAATTATTTAGGGGGGCTGAAGAACATTTTAGGGGGGCGCCCCTGGAGCAGGTGTTGTCCACTTCTGGAGTTTGGTTTCTGAAGCAGACTTTCCCAGTTTGAAACCACTTGCACAGAAAGTGATGTCTTTCTTCATGAGCACATACGCCTGTGAGTCAACATTTTCAACCGTGAACACTATCAAGAGGAAACAGAAAAACGGACTGACCCATGCTCATCTTGAATGCCTCACTGTGATTGCAACAACAAACTACAAATACAACATTAAGAAAGTCAAGGACATGCATGCCAGTTTCCGCTCATCCCAGTATTAAGATAAATATGGTCTTAATTGAAAATGTATTGGCTGTGTTTTTTCTTTTTTTGTGGGATATGGAATTTATATGTAGAAATTTACATTTGCAAAAGGGGGTGTGTCTTTTGCAAAAGGGGGTGTGTCTTAAAGGTGGCTCTTCCCTTGATTTTGCTCGGCCAATGTGGCTCTTGTGAAAAAAATAGTGAGTATCACTGCTAGACGGTTGTCAGCAGATGACCGTAGGTGGCGGGTGGGGGTATAGGGCTGGAGGAGAGAGTTGAAATAGGTCGGGGCAGTCCCGTTTACAGCCCGGAAGGTCAGCATCAGGGTCTTGAATCTGATGCGGGCCATGATGGGAAGCCAGTGGAGGGCGATGAGGAGTGGGGTGACATGACATGGGTAGGTTGAAAACCAGACGAGCAGCTGCATTTTGTATCCTCCGAAGGGGACGGATTGCATTTGCAGGAAGGCCGGCTAGTAGCGAGTTGCAGTAATCCAGCTTTGTGAGGACAAGGGCTTGGACTAGCAGTTGGGTGGAATGTTGAGAGAGGTATTTTCTGATTTTCCTGAAATTGTAGAGGGTGAATCTACATAACCGAGAGACTGCGGCAATGTAAGCTGTGAGGGAGAGCTCGTCGTCCAAGGTGACCCCCAGATTCCTGGCAGAGGATGAAGGGGTCGCTGTTGCAGATCCCATAGTGATAGAGAGATCGTGGGTGATTGAGGGTTTGGCAGGGATGATGAGGAGTTCTGTTTTGGTGAGGTTCAGCTGGAGGTGATGTCTGGTCATCCAGGCTGAGATGTCAGAGAGGCAGGCCTCGATTCTGGTCGATATCCCTTGATCGGTTGGGAGAAAGGATAGATATAGCTGCATGTCGTCAGCGTAGCAGTGATAGGAGAAGCCATGGGAGGCGATGATTGGCCCGAGTGAGGTGGTGTATAGGGAGAATAAGAGCGGACCAAGGACGGAACCCTGTTGGACCCCAGTGGAGAGAAGGTGGGTACCAGATGTTTTTCCTCCCCTGGAGACTTGATAGGATCTTCCTGTCAGGTAGGATGAGATCCATTTAAGCGCAGTGCCAGTGATGCCCATCTCTTCGAGTGTGCCGAGCAGGATCTGGTGGTTGACTGTGTCGAATGCTGCGGAGAGGTCTAGCAGAATGACAACAGAAGACCTTGAGGCTGCTCTGGCACCTGTAGTAACCGACAGGAGGGCAGTCTCAGTGGAGTGGCCGGTCTTGAAGCCCGACTGGTTAGGGTCCAGAAGGTTGTTCTGGGAGAGAAAGCTTGACAGTTGGTTGGCTACATTCCCCTCTCCCTCTTTCCTTCTCCCTCTCCTTCACCTTCCATACCTCCTCCCTCCCCTTCACCCTACATAGTTAGTCCCAGAAATATTTGGACAGTGACACAAGTTTTGTATTTTAGTTGTTTAGGGGTCACGGGTGACTGGAGCCAATACCAGTTACTTCCGGGCTGTATAATCAATATAGGCTTAAAGTGCAGACTCTCTGCTGTAATTTGAGAGCATTCACATCCAAATTGGAATGAATTGAATATTCTGCAGTCAATCACCAGATCTCAACTCAATCAAGCATGCATTTCACTTGCTGAAGACAAAACTTACGGCAGAAAGACCCAAAAACAAGCAACAACTGAAGACAGCTTCAGTAAAGGCCTGGCAAAGCATCACAAAGGAGGAAACCCAGTGTTTGGTGATGTCCATGGGTTCCAGACTCCAGGCAGTCATTGCTAGCAAAAGATTCTCAACAAAATATTCAAAAGTAACATTTTAGTTAGGGTTATGTTTATTTTTCCAATTACTTTTGAGCACCTGAAATGAGGAGCGTTTGTATAAAAATAGCCAACATGTTTAATCATATTTTTGTGCAACCCCTTGAAATAAACCTTTAAGTCTACACATCAAGTCCATTGTAGTTTAATTCCAAATCCAATGTATTGGCATGCAAAGCCCAAATCATGAAGATTGTCACTGTACAAATATTTCTGGGCCTAACTGTACTTTTTCCATCCCCCCTCCCTTTCATCTATTCCCTTCCCCTCTCTAATATGCCTGCTCAACACCCCACATGAGTCCTTGAACATACAAAATTTACTTTGGACTGAAATTGTATGCTTTTTTTTAAAGAAATGTGAAAAACCAAGGATGGCTCAACTTAACCCTTTCTCCCCTATAGAGTAGTAAGGGTTTAGTTTTATGGGGAGGATGGGGGGAGTTTACCCAAATGACAACGATGTTTGAATATTATTAACCTGTTATGTAACTTTAACCGCCCCCCCCCCCCACACATCTTCAAACCAAATCCACGCACTTGCATACACTAGCATACAGCTGGTGGGTTCTGCTGTGTATAATATACACTAGTATTGTATTTTAAAGTGTTGGCATCCAGATATGTCTGTGGATTTTAGCTACTCCCCCTCTCTCCAGCTGTTGCCTTCAAGAACGCCAAAATGTTGGAGGAGGCCAAGGAGGCGTATCTGCAGGAGGCAGAGGCCCACACCAACAACAAAACGTATCCTACTGACAACCTTGCCCCTGATCTTGACCCCTGACCCTACCCTGTATTCCTGACTCTTGGCCCTAGCCTCTTATCCTGCCCCTGGCCTCTGATCCTGACCCTCGACACCCTATCCAGTAACCGTAGCCTCTGACCCTGACACTAGAACAGTGGTGGGCAATCCTGGTCCTCGTCCTGAAGGTTTTAGATGTTTCCCTGCTCTAGCACACCTGATTCAAAAGAACAGGTCGTTATCAAGCTCTGTGGAAGCCTGATAATTGTAATCAGGTGTGCTGGAGCAGGGAAAGATATAAAACCTTCAGGACAGTGGCCCTCGAGGATCAGGATTGCCCACTCCTGCCCTAAAACCATAGAGATCTGATTAAATTGTGAAACAGTCCTTTACTCTGAGCTGCAGTCTTTTCCACGCTGCCAAGTGAGTATCTTCCTCTTTAGGTCAACATGCTGATGATAGCTGTGCTCGGGAAGATAGCGTAGTTGCTGGCCTGATGAGGTTGGCATAGCTGCTGTGCGATTGAAGCTAGCGTAGATGCTATGCAGAGAAAATTGGCATATCTGCTATGCTGAGGAAGCTAGCCTTGCTGCTGTGCTAATGAAACAAGTTAAGCTACTGTGCAATGCAGGCTAGTGTAGCTGCTGGAATTATGTTGTGTGTCTATTTCCAGAGCCTTGGAGCAAGCTGGCATGATGCTGAAGGTATGTCTATGTATTCTGAGTTTCATTGCTGATATTGTTTGTTTTCTGCAATTGTATACACAGTGTAAGGTTTGAAATTCCTTCCATAACAGTAAAGTAATTCAAATTTTAACAGAGAATGTTTTGGTTATCAATCCTAGTTTGACAAGTGTGTCTGTGTTTTAGGACATGCAGCGACTGCCTGAGGCTGTCCATTACATCGAGCGTGCCAGTGTCATGTATGTGGAGAATGGTACACCTGATACAGCAGCACTGGCTCTGGATCGAGCTGGGAAGTATGTACAGTAGAACATTGCTAGTAGACCATATTTGTAGGGAGACTCAATTGATCGTTAAACTGAATTGTGTGAATTATAAAGTAATGTTTATTTGTTTACACCATCATGACACAATCTTCAACACATAAACATCAGACAATAACACAAAACCATTTGGCCATGAATATGGGATAAGAAGCATTGCCCAAAAGTTCTGATCTCCATACTACTCTATCCAACATAACACTAAGACAATTCCACACAACTTCATCTAGCATTCTAGAATGGAACAGGAGAATCCATTGGACATCAGCGCTACCAAAGTGATGGCTCTGGACTCTGAAGGAACATCCTTCTTCAAAAGTCATTGGTCCATCCAGAATAGATTTCTGATGAGGAAACAGTCATACCTCAGGCTCCTTCGCCTCATGAGTACATTCCTAAAATGCATAATCACTTGTTGAATCTATCGATCCCAGATATGTGACTCCAATATTCCTCCAAATTCAAAATTACTCTCCATAAGACCAAACATCCTCAATCCCTAGACCTAAGTAAATACTCATCCCCTGAAAAAGGTTTTAGCACCCTCAGAATAGCTAAGACATACATCTTGACCCATCTATTGTCCTGCAATTTGTAAGTTTGTCACATTTATCAATAAACACAGAAGCCTTAAAGAATCAGGTCATTCTCAAATCTAAATAATTTGACACACACTTGAAAATTCTGTTACAGAGTTGATCACACCTGATCACAGTAGAATAGACTACCATAATAGATCACACTCTATTCACACTATTACTATTAATACATAGTCTAGTCAGTGTGATGTAGTGTGATCTATTATGGTAGTCTTATCTAATGACTTAATTAACTAGACTACCATAATTGATTACACCAGACTAGAATGCAATAATAGATCCAGACTCCGGACTACACTACTATAATAGATCGTAATAGACGGTCTAATGTGATCAGATAGGATTATTATGGTAGACTAGTCTTGTGTCATCCACTGTAGTAGTCCAGTCTAGTACTGCGTTCACACCAAACGTGAATTGTCTAGTTGCCGTTTATACATTTCATAATAATACATTTTATTTATATAGCGCATTTCAAGGTACTCAAGTCGCTTTACAGACAATAAAATCATCATGATTTTAGGTACCAAAGTGTGTTCAGACGCGAAGTTGCACAATACGCCACTACCAAAAGCAGAGTGCCTGATTGGTTACTGCTCTGCGAATAAGGAAAAAAAAAAAGATACTCAGGAAGTTGAGCTTCAACTTCACAGATTTGCACCGCAGAACCCTTAGTCTTTACATTGACTTAAAATGTAAATCAGCCATCCAATAAGCAAATCTGCGTCCGGTGTGAATGCAGCATAATTTGGTTTGAGGGGATCTATTATGGTTGTCTGCGTACTCTAATGCAGTGTTCTAATTTCAATGTTTCCCTGCTCCAAAACATTATATTTGTATAAATAGTTTATTAAGCTTTGCAGAAATATGTTGACTACCATAGAAGATCACACCTGGTCACTGATGAGAAAACCATACAGTGTGATACCGAATAGCTAAAATACACACCAGTTAAAATTATTTTCTGTCTCAGGTTGATAGAGTCCCAGGACTTGGAAAAAGCTGTGGACCTCTATCAGAAAGCTGCTTCTGTGTTTGAGGTACACTGGTTGTCACATGGTGAAATTGCTCCTACTGCTTCTTTACATGCTACGCTACATTGCTGTGGTCCAACTGATGAAAAGATGGGTTGATAAACATAGCTAGCTGTGTGTGTCTTCAGAATGAGGACCGCCTGCGCCAGGCAGTGGAGATGCTGGGGAAGGCATCGTGCCTGCTTGTGCGACAGCAAAAGTATGTCTTTCTCCTGTCATTCAGTCTGTCACCACAACCTTTCAACTTGTTTCTGTAATAGCTGATAGTTTGTGTCTGTCTCAGGTTGGATGAAGCAGCTGTCTCTATCCAGAAAGAGAAAAGCATGTACAAAGAGATTGAGAACTACCCTACGTGCTTCAAGGTACAGACATGGCGCTCCTTTTCATACGTGATAAGATTGAAAGGATGAATCACACTCAGTGGGTATTTATAGTTATCCAATGTATCTGCCTCTTGTGATGGAACTGTTTGATGACACTGTATGCTGAACTAGAGAGTACCATTTATTGGGAAATTGTAGGGTGTGCCTGCCTCACTTGCAGATGGACGCATTTAAAAAAAACATAATTGTACAAATAATATTACTGTACATTTTACATAAAAAGCATGCATTTCTTTCTCATTACCCCTGCAAGAGGGAATGGTGATCTGCAAACCAGCCTCAGTTGAAAAGGCAAATCAAAATGAATAAATTGGGCAATCCAGTGTAAAATATTTCCTAACTCAAGTTATATTTTCAGTCATTTAGCATGCTCATTAATTCATCAAGAAACCCTTTGAAGCTAACTTTGACAACGTTGTCATTTAAGTTGTGTCTCAGATCAAATCGCCAAATTTAAACAGGACCATGTGCTAACTAAAAACAGCAGATGGTCTCCAACAGAAATAAGACTGACAATTATTTAGGTGTAAATCTCTCATTCCAAAAATGTCAATGGCATGGGCGTCGTTAGCCCTGTTTTAGGGGGGCTAAAATGTTCTTCAGCCCCCCTAAATAATTATCGCGATTATTATTATCGTGCCGCCGAAGAAATACGATAATTAATAACAATATTTCGAAAAATTACCGGAATTTTCTCGGTTAAATGTCGGTAACTTGAGCGTCAAACATGTAACCCACAAGTTCGAAAAATGAGTAAAAAACTGACGTCTTTGGGAATCTCTGGCTAGCTCACACGCACCCCCCCCCCCTCGACAGAAAATGCCAGGGGCTAAGCCCCCCCTCTCTTTCAATCCTAGAAACGTCCCTGGTCAATGGTAACTATCATTGTCAGTAACAACGGTCTCTGTTTAGTCAGAGGAAGGAAGCTGGCTGCTGTACTGTAATGCTAGATTGTGATGGCAAGGGATTTCTGATTAAAAACGTTTTTTAATCGACTGAAGTAAGCTTGCTAGCACTACAGTAGCTAGGCTAGCCTAGTGCTAAATAACTATTTAGATTATGTTCCATGGGTAAGAAGACTCATAACACAGCTCACCAAAGTCGAGAACCCATTTGTGAAGCAGATTAAGATGTGTTTATTATACCTAGCAAAACGGTAATCCTTACACGCCAGCAGTGAGTTTCCAGATGCATAAAATGTCATGCATCAAAATGCAAAAATCTAATTTTGGCATAAAAACTATTGGCTCTTGTGCAACGGAACGTAAATGGACAAAAGCGCCTGCTAAATGAATAAATGTAAATGTAATCGAAAGGGTCTCACCAGGTAAATTACAATCAACATGGATATCTCACCAAGAGTCAGAAGGGCTGCATTCTGTCTAGACTTCCTGGATTGTTCTTTATTTGAGACAGGAGACAATAGATCAAAGAACCTTTGCAAACATTTGACAAAACCAGTATCATAAATCTTTCTTAAGACAATCTAATTTATTTTACCACTTTGTGCTTTGTCTCCCCCCCCCCCCCCCCCCCCACTCAATTTCCCCCAAACAATTCTGCCTTTTGGACTTTTTCTCTTCCAGAAAACCATTGCCCAAGTGCTCGTTCATCTCCACAGGAATGACTTTGTGGCAGCAGACAAATGTGTGAGAGAGAGCTACAGGTAATCATGTCTACACTCACCCACTACAAAGGCACTGTGGTGCTGTTTTACAGACCCCTACAGTGTATCAAGAGACAAAAATGTCCCCACGGTGTGTGTGTGTGTGTATGTGTGCGCGCGTGTGTGTGATGAGTTAGCCTGCCAGGGTTCAGTGAGAGTGAGGACTGCATAGCGTTGGAGCAGCTGCTACAGGGGTACGATCAGCAGGACGAGGACCAGGTTAACCATGTCTGCACCTCCCCACTCTTCAAGTACATGGACAATGATGTAAGGATGTGCGTCCAAGTATACATTTACAGGTTATCTGTGTGTGTGTGTGTTTGTTTGTTGAATTAACTTATTTGTAAACGCTGCATTGTGTGTTGTCATTATGGGAAATGTCATTAGATTTGCATACAAAAACATGCACATCCATACTCATTAACAAAAAGAACCTTCAGAGGATCCAAAAAGCAGCAGCCTTCCTGGTTTTCAATCTACACGGATGCCACCCCACTCCTCATTACCCTCCCCTGGTTTCCCATCATGGCCCGTATCAGATTCAAGACCCTGGTACTGACCTTCCAAGCAGTGAACGGGACTGCCCCGAATTATATAAACTCTCTCCTCCGGCCTTACACCCCTGCCCGCCACCTACGGTCCTCCTCTGACAATCGTCTAGTGGTCCCACCCCTCAAGAGCGCCAATGCCCAACACAAACTCTTCTTCTGTCTGGCTCCCCAATGGTGGAATCAGCTCCCCACCTCCATTAGAAACACAGACTGTCTCCTGACCTTCAAGAAAAGGCTCAAGACTCAGTTGGTCCGAGAGTTTATTGGCACTATCAGCTGTTGTTGTTCAGAATTACTTTATTTATCCCAGAACTCTTTAGTGTTGTTGTTGCTTTGTTGTTTACTTCCATTTCCATTTATTCATTTAGCAGATGCTTTTATCCAAAGCGACTTACAAGAGAGAGCTTTTACAAAGAGCGAGACCGAGAGACTGCGGCAATGTGAGCTGTGAGGGAGAGCTCGTCGTCTAAGGTGACCCCCAGGTTCCTGGCAGAAGATGAAGGGGTCACTGTTGCAGATCCCATAGTGATCGTGGATGATTGAGGGTTTGGCGGGAATGATGAGGAGTTCTGTTTTGGTGAGGTTCAGCTGGAGGTGGTGTCTGGTCATCCAGGCCGAGATGTCAAAGAGGCAGGCCTCGATTCTAGTCGAGATCCCTTGATCAGTTGGGGGAAAGGATAGGTATAGGTGCGTGTCGTCGGCGTAGCAGTGATAGGAGAAGCCATAGGAGGAGATGATTGGCCCAAGTGAGGTGGTGTATAGGGAGAATAGGAGCGGACCAAGGACGGAACCCTGCGGGACCCCAGTGGAGAGCTGTTTTTCCTCCCCAAGAGGCCTGATAGGATCTTCCCGTCAGGTAGGATGAGATCCATTCAAGCGCAGTGCCAGTGATGCCCATCTCTGCGAGTGTGGCGAGCAGGATCTGGTGGTTGACTGTGTTGAATGCTGCAGAGAGGTCTAGCAGAATGACAACAGATGACCATGAGGCTGCTCTGGCAGTCGAGGGCCGTGGTAACTGACAGGAGGGCAGTCTAGTGGAGTGGCCGGTTTTGAAGCCTGACTGGTTAGGGTCCAGAAGGTTGTTCTGGCAGAGAAAGCTTGACAGTTGGTTGGCTACAGCATGCTCAATAGTTTTAGAAAAGAAGGGTAGCAGTGAGACTGGTCTGTAGTTCTGGAGGATGGCTGGGTTAACTAAGGGTTTAACTATGCCTGTTTTTATGCTGAGGGAAAAGTGCCAGAGGTGAGTGAGCAGTTGAAGACACGGTGAGAGCGGATAGGTAGGGAGGGTTCAGGGAATTGACTACTGATGTCGGCGATTTTATCCCCAACGAAGCGGGAGAAGTCGTCTGCTGTCAAGGTAAAAGGAGGAGGAGGAGGGTTGAGTTTGTGGGGATTAGGAGCGTTGTTCACCTGTTTCAAGAAGTAGTTGGGTTTTGCTTCCGTTATGTGAGTGGAAAAGGTCTTGAGGAGGGAGTGGTACTTGTTGAGGTCATGATTATCCTTGGACTTGTGCCACATCCTCTCCGCTGCCCGGAGGGAGGAGCGCTCATTCTGAACAACCTCTGATAGCCACGGGCAGGGGGGAGAGGGCCGAGCAGGTCTAGTTGCCATGGGGCAGAGGGTGTCAAGGGACGTAGTTAGCGTTGATAGCAGAGTATCAGTGTTCAGAGAATGAGACAGCGTTGGATGAGGAAATTATCCGAAATGTGTAGTGGGGTTACTGATGTTAGATCAGCGATGCAGTCTCATCGTCGATGAGATCAAGCTGTTTTCCTGCCCTGTGGGTCGCTGGTGTGTCCAGTAGCGCCAGAGCGAACGAGGACAGAAGGGACAGGAAGTCAGCAGCCTGAGTTCCTTAGGTGGATGTTGAAGTCACCGAGGATTATCAGTGGAGTTCCATCGTCGAGGAGTGTGGTGAGGAGCATGTCCAGTTCTTCCATAAAGTCGGCTAGGGGGCCAGGAGGGCGATAAAGGACCACTAGTGCAACTTGGGAGAAGGAGTGGTTCACTGAGAGGGCTGCAGGTGTAGCTGTGTTTTCAGGGCGGATCCAGGTCTCAGTTAGTGCAAGTGCATGGGATGCAAGTGCTGGGATGAAGTCAGTCTTCTTGACTGCAGACTGGCAGTTCCAGAGCCCTATGGAGAGTGAAGGGGGGGGGGGGGAGAGGGAGATGCTGGTATGTAGACAAGGTTAGCAGTGCACCGTTTACGTTTTGCCTCCGGATAGTGTAGTGCACAGGGATGTTAAGAAAACACATGGTGTCATAAGGATATATTCAGAAAGGCTCAAGTCTTTTTCTTTTTTTTTTTTTCACTTCACTTTCTACAAGTAGACTACTGCCCGTCGGAGGTGCCTACCTTAAATTTGTAAAATGTTCGGCTGAATACTCTTATAGCTCTTCCCTTGGCATTTATTGGTTTCTCACAATGTATGTTTCATAATCTATAAGCCCGCTATGTTTTGGGGTCTATCACGTTTCTATGCTTAGTGACCAATGCTCTTTTGTAACGCTCTGTCTGTTAGTCGCTTTGTATAAAAGCGTCAGCTAAATGAATAAATGTAAATGTGAGATTGCAGTTCACCACTGATGTATATGGTAACATGAAAATGTAATAACTTTAAGATGACAAGATGTTAATATGAAAGACAAAAAAATTATTAACGTAAAATAATAATTTCAGATGTGATTTACTGATTAGGATGGCCATATGCCACAGGTTAACCCTATTAATGTCTCTCACACCCTGACCCTTTGTCTGTTCGACCAGTACGCCAAGCTGTCTCTCAGCCTGCGGGTTCCAGGAGGGTGTAAGAAGACCAAGGCTGGGGGGTCAGAGGTCACAGCTGAGCAGACCTGGCTTGGGGAGGGGGAGGAGGAGTTTGCAGGCGGGCTATGTTAGTCCAAAGTACTTCCTGCTTCCTTTCTGGGGGCTGGGCGACTTCTGATGTGAGGATTTATTTAGTAAAAAAAGGCCATGAGTAGTATTTGACAAGTAACCCGGTGGCCTGTCATCTTTTAGTGAATCAACTTGGTCTGCTGCTGCCTTACGTATATGTAAATGTACAGTTACCTGCATCTGAAATGTAATCATGTTCCTTATTTCTAATGATGTTATGTACATTTATTGTTATTTGCCTTAATAAATCTGTGTTGTTTTAAGTGTGATTGTGTAACAGTATTTGGGGTCTATCACGTTGCTATGCTCAATGATAGCTTTGTAAAAGCTCTCTCTTGTAAGTCGCTTTGGATAAAAGCGTCTGCTAAATGAATACAATTTAAATGTAACAGAGGCAGGAATATGAAGGGTGGTTGTCTTTTGCCTGTTTTTTGTTGCCCACTATGTATTCTTTCTGAATGTTGACTTTTAAGGAAGAAGATGGTTAGGGAGGGGGCATGAAGGGTCTAAATTACCTGGAGGATTGTGTGTGTGTTGGGGAATGGGGGTCTACAGTGGGGCAAAAAAGTAGTCAGCCTCCAATTGTGCAAATTCTTCCACTTAAAAAGATGAGAGAGGCCTGTAATTTTCATCATACAGCGTTCACAGCATTTTGTCATGTTACAGCCTCATTCCAAATTGTATTAAATTAATCTCTTACTTAAAAATTCTACATTTAATACTCCATTATGGCAATGTGAAAGGAAGTTTTTTTTAATTATAATTTGAATTGATTAAAAACAGAAAACGAATAAATAAAATTTACATACAGCGCCCTCCATAATTATTGGCACCCTTGGTTAAGATGTGTTTTTTAGCTTCTAATAAAATAATTTTTCTTTCTAAATATTATAGGACCACAATGAAAAAGGTGAAATCCTGGCTTTAATTCAAGTGCATTTATTCAGTCGAAAACAAATCCCACATGAAGATTTTTGGATTGCTTAAACACTCAAATTAAAAGTAGTACACTATTAGCAAAACCTTACACCCAAGAAGCAAAACATCAGCCCATATTTGCACAACTATAAGCACATTGTCAACTTCACACTTGTTGCAAAACTCTACACACAATGATTTGCAAAACACTAAACACACTTAACATACATACACACAAAAATCTATAATGAAGTTACTTCATTGCAATGCCAAAGCACTGACTGTCAAATTACCACACCGTCCAACCAATTAGTTCAACACAGTCATCAGGTGTGCAAACACTTGTTTGCTTAATTGTAGACACACCAATTAGGTGTGTAAACACCATAAAAAGCAGCAGGTGAGTTCATCGGTCTTCAAGCACAATGGAAAGAGTCAGAGAAAGAGTAAAAGGAGGAGGAGAACAAGGAGGACGAGAACGAGGAGAAAGGAGGAGAACAAGGAGGACGAGGAACACTGTTTGACCACATTGTCAACCAGGGCGTCAGATGGCTCAAGGGGTTAAGGCGTTGGCCTCATGATCGGAAGGTTGTGAGAACAAGCCCCGGCTGTGTCCTTGGGCCCTAATTGCCTCAGGGAGAATGTCCCTGTACTTACTGTAAGTCGCTTTGGATAAAAGCTAGTTCAAATGAAGTAAATTTATCAAGTGCCTTTTGAGCACAATTCTGAAAGGGTGAAGCTACTGTGGCATGATTATGCAGAGGTATGTATTGACTTTAGCAGTGTGATCTTGCATACTGTCTCGTAATATGTATACTAGATCTATACTGAACAATTTTGCCTGCCACTGTTTTTCAGGGGGTTTTATGAATGGATGGAGAGGAGATCCAGCATGAGTTCATTTACGTAGATGAGGCGTAAAATTACGTTTTGTTACAGTAGTATGAATCTCCATGTCAACATTTTGGGCATGTTGAGAAAGAGTGTCTTCAGTCTGCAACATTGGTCTTGTTTGGTGAATTTAGATTATACTTGTACTTTGTTCATAGTAGCCTACTCTAATCATAGGGAAGGAGAAATGCTAAAAGTGTTTTAGGTTTATCACAGCAGAGTGTAACTCGTGCAAACAAGGTATAGTAATGTATGTTTCATAAGGTAACAAAGTGTGGTTTTTCAAAAGAAGTGTATAGTTTTTACAAGAGTGTTTAGTTTTGCAAAGGATCTGTAGTGTTTTGCTAGTTGTGGGTGTGGTTGTGCTAATTGTGTGTAGTGTTTTGACAACACGGGCCCTGTTTTGAAAATCGTGCTTAAGCAATCAAAAAAAATGTAATACTTTGTACAAGTGCAATCACTGTGCAATCAAAACAGCACCTAATCTTCTCCTATAATGTCACAAGATGTAAGAAAACAGAAAGAGGGATCTTCGACCATTCCTCTTTGCACAATCTTCTAAATCATCCAGCGACCTGGGTCCTCTCCTCTGCACTGTCCTCTTCAGCTCACCCCACAGGTTTTCAATGGGGTTGAGGTCTGGGGACTGAGATGGCCAAGGGAGGACCTTGACTCTGTGTCCGGTGAACCATTTCTGGGTAGATTTGGCCATATGTTTAGGGTCATTATCTTGCTGAAAGACCCAGTGACGACCCATCTTCAGCTTTTGGGCAGAGACCACCAGATTTGGTTTTAAAATGTCCTGGTATTTCAAAGCATTCATGATGCCATGCACCCTAACAAGGTTCCCAGGGCCTTTGGAAGAGAAACAGCCCCACAGTATCACCGATCCTCCCCCATACTTCACAGTAGGTATGAGGTGCTTCTCTACATACTCATCTTTTGTGTTCCGCCAGACACACTTAGAGTGTTTGTTGCCAAAAAGCTATATCTTTGTCTCATCTGACCAAAGCACATGGTCCCAGTTGAAGGTCACGTACCACTTGGCGAACTCCAGACGTTTGCGTTTGTGATATTGAGTGAGAAAAGTTTTTTTCCTTGCACAGCATGTTGGCATGTAGATAGCGCCTGATGGTTGTTTTGGAGACTTTGTGATCCCAAATGCTACCATTCCTTGCAATTCTGTGACAGTGAGCTTTGGATATTTTTTTATTTCTCTCACCATCCTCCTTACTGTGGAGTGTGGAGTGGCAAAATGAACTTGCGTCCTCGTCCAGGCTTGTTTACCACTGTTCCAGTAGTTTTAAACTTCTTGACAATTCCTCTGACTGTAGATATGGGCAGATGTAGGCGAGTGGCTATTTTCTTGTAGCCATTGCCTGATTTGTGAAGGTCGACACACATCTGCCTTACTTGAATGGCATTTTCCTTTGTCTTTCCCATGTTGAAGAGAAACGGCCTCTGTGTCACGTCATATTTATACCCCAGAGAAACAGGAAGTTATGAATTACTAATTAAATGTTCCTACAGACGCTGATCAACTTTGTAAACTACTGTAGAAATGAGAGAAATACTTTAATCACATTTATTTCCTATGAATTGTTAGGGGTGCCAATAATTGTGGAACAGGTGATTTTATGAAGTATAATTATTTCTTAGTCAGGGATTTTTTTTCTTCAAGTATAATTCACTTGAGTTGAAGGTTACATTTTTCAAAAATGTTCATTGAGAGAGTGCAATAAAAATTTCATTTATTTTAAGGCTTTTAACACATCTTAAACAGGGGTGCCAATAATTATGGAGGGCGCTGTAAGTATTCACAGCCTTTGCTTAATACTTTGTTGATCTGCCTTTGGCAGCTTCAAGTCTTTTTGAATATGATGCCACAAGCTTAGCACACCTATCTTTAAGCAGTTTAAGCTAAACTTTAAGATCCATCAGGTTGATGTATGTGCACAGCTATTTTCAGGTCTCCAGAGATGTTCAATCGGATTCAAGTCTGGACTCTGGCTGGGCCACTCCAGGACATTCACAGAGTGGTTCTGAAGCCTTTGAGATCTTGGCTGTGTGCTTCGGGTCATTGTTCTGCTGCAAAATGTTCCCCAGTCTGAGGTCAACAGACTGGAGCAGGTTTTAATCCAAGATATCTGTATATTGCTACATTCATTTTTCCTTCTATAAGACTAGTCTGCCAGTTCCTGCTGCTGAAGAACATGTCCATAGCATGATGCTGCCACCACCATGCTTTGATGTAGGGATGCTATTGGTCTGGTGATGAGTGGTGCCTGGTTTCTTCCAAACATGACGCCTGGCATTCACACCAAAGAGTTTAATCTTTGTCTCATCAGACCAGAGAATTCTGTTTGTCTTTTACATTTATTTATTTAGCAGATGCTTTTATCCAAAGCGACTTACAAGAGAGAGCTTTACAAAAGAGCTTCAGTTACTGAGCATAACAACTTGATAGACCCCAACATAGCAGGCATTTAGGTTACAAAACACATCATGAGAACCAATAAATGCCAAGGGAAGAACTATAAGAGCATTCAGCTGAACATTATACAGTTTTTAAGGTGAGCCTCCGCCAGGCAGTAGTCCACCAGTGGTGCAAGTCATAGCACAACAATAGGAAGTTTCTGAACTACAGCAACAACAAGTGATATTTCTGAGTGCCATACTAATTCTAGTGTTTCTAAGTGCCATAAAATTCTCGGAATAGGTGGGTTTTGAGCCTTTTCTTGAAGGTGAGGAGACAGTCTGTGTTTCTGATGGGGGTGATTCCACCATTGAGGAACCAGACAGTGGAAGAGTTTGTGCTGGGCTCTGGCGCTCTTGAGAGGGGGGATCACTAGGCGGTTGTCAGAAGAGGACCGTAGGTGGGGGGCAGGGGTGTAAGGCTGGAGGAGAGAGTTGATATAGCTCGGGGCAGTCTCATTCACTGCTCGGAAGGTCAGCACCAGGGTCTTGAATCTGATACGGGCCATAATGGGAAGCCAGTGGAGGGCGATGAGGAGTGGGGTGACATGGCATCGTCTGGGTAGATTGAAAACCAGGCGAGCTGCTGCATTTTGGATTCTCTGAAGGGGGCGGATTGCACTTGCTGGAAGGCCGACTAGTAGTGAGTTGCAGTAGTCCAGTTTTGAGAGGACAAGGGCTTGGAATAGCAGCTGGGTGGAATGTTCAGACAGGTATCTTCTGATTTTCCGGATGTTGTAGAGGCTGAATCTACATGATCGAGAGACTACGGCGATGTGAGCCGTGAGGGAGAGCTCGTCATCCAAGGTAACCCCCAGGTTTCTGGCAGAAGATGAAGGGGTCACTGTTGCAGATCCCAGAGTGATATAAAGGTAATGGGTGATGGTTCAGCAGGAGGTGGTGTCTGGTCATCCAGGCCGAGATGTCGGAGAGGCAGGCCTCGATTCTAGTTGAGATCAGGGGGAAGAATAGATATAGCTGCATGTCCTCAGCGTAGCAGTGATGAGAGAAGCCATGGGAGGAGATGATTGGTCCAAGTGAGGTGGTGTACAGGGAAAATAGGAGGGGACTTAGGACAGACCCCTGTGGTACTCCGGTGGAAAACTGGCCTGGATTTGATGTTTATCCTCCCCAGGAGACCCGGTAGGTCCTTCCTTTTAGGTAGGATGAGAGCCATCCAAGTGCAGTGCCAGTGATGCCCATCCCAGAGAGAGTGGAGAGCAGGATCTTGTGATTCACTGTGTCAAATGCTGCAGAGAGGTCTAGCAGAATGGGGGGGGGGGGGGTACCACTAGACGGTTGTCAGCGGATGACCGTAGGTGGCGGGTGGGGGTATAGGGCTCGAGGAGAGAGTTGAAATAGGTCGGGGCAGTCCCGTTTACAGCTGCATTTTGTATCCTCTGAAGGGGACGGATTGCATTTGCAGGAAGGCCGGCTAGTAGCGAGTTGCAGTAATCCAGCTTTGTGAGGACAAGGGCTTGGACTAGCAGTTGGGTGGAATGTTGAGAGAGGTATTTTCTGATTTTCCTGAAGTTGTAGAGGGTGAATCTACATAACCGAGAGACTGCGGCAATGTGAGCTGTGAGGGAGAGCTCGTCGTCCAAGGTGACCCCCAGATTCCTGGCAGAGGATGAAGGGGTCGCTGTTGCAGATCCCATAGTGATAGAGAGATCGTGGGTGATTGAGGGTTTGGCAGGGATGATGAGGAGTTCTGTTTTGGTGAGGTTCAGCTGGAGGTGATGTCTGGTCATCCAGGCTGAGATGTCAGAGAGGCAGGCCTCGATTCTGGTCGATATCCCTTGATCGGTTGGGAGAAAGGATACATATAGCTGCATGTCGTCAGTGTAGCAGTGATAGGAGAAGCCATGGGAGGCGATGATTGGCCCGAGTGAGGTGGTGTATAGGGAGAATAAGAGCGGACCAAGGACGGAACCCTGTTGGACCCCAGTGGAGAGAAGGTGGGTACCAGATGTTTTTCCTCCCCTGGAGACTTGATAGGATCTTCCTGTCAGGAAGAATGAGATCCATTTAAGCGCAGTGCCAGTGATGCCCATCTCTTCGAGTGTGGCGAGCAGGATCTGGTGGTTGACTGTGTCGAATGCTACGGAGAGGTCTAGCAGAATGACAACAGATGACCTTGAGGCCGCTCTGGCAGACTGGAGGGCTGTGGTAACCGACAGGAGGGCAGTCTCGGTGGAGTGGCAGGCCTTGAAGCCCGACTGGTTAGGGTCCAGAAGGTTGTTCTGGGAGAGAAAGCTTGACAGTTGGTTAGATACAGCACACTCAAATGTTTTAGAAAAGAAGGGTAGCAGTGAGACCGGTCTATAGTTCTGGAGGATGGCTGGGTTAAGAGAGGGTTTTTGAGCAAGGGTTTAACTATGGCCTGTTTGTATGCTGAGGGAAAAATGCCAGAGGTGAGGGAGGAGTTGAGGACATGGAGGAGGAATGGTGTGATAGAGTGATAGGGGGCAGGAGATGGGACGGTGGGAGAGGATGAGATCGGATATGTCCACCTCAGATAGGGGGGAAAAGGAAGAGAGACAGATAGAGGGGTCAGACATAGCGTGGGAGTGCATAGGCAGGGAAGGTTCAGGGAACTGGCTGCTGATGTCTGCACCTTCATCCCCAAAGGAGCATGCAAAGTCGTCAGCTGTGAGGATGGAAGGTGGGGGTGGGGGAGGAGGCTTAAGGAGGGAAGAGAAAGTAGAGAACAGTTTATGGGGGTTGCTTCAGTTTATGGGTACCTGCTTCAGGAAGTAGTCTGTTTTTGCCTCCGTTATGTGAGCGGAGAAGGACTTGAGGAGGGAGTAATATATGTTGAGCTCTTGATCCTTCTTGGATTTGCGCCATGTCTTTTCCGCAGCTTGAAGGGTGGATCGCTCTTTCCGCACGACCTCCGTGAGCCACGGGCAGGAGGGGGAGGATTGAGCAGGTTTAGTTGACAGGGGGCAGAGGGTGTCGAGAGAGGTGGTTAGCATTGACAGCAGAGGATCCGTGGCCGCGTCCGTTGGATGTGACATGAACTCATCAATGGGAGCGACTATGTTACCACAGAGGAGAAGTGAGAGGGAGACAGACTGCGAAGGTTGCAACGGAAGGTTACAAGGGGAGGTGAGGTGGGAGGAGTTGGAGGCAGGGAGACTGAGAATTGGATCAGGAAGTGATCAGAGATGTATAGTCGGGTTACTGATGTTAGGTCAGCAATGCAATCTCGTGTCAGGATAAAATCCAGCTGTTTTCCTGCCCTGTGGGTTGCTGGCGTGTCCAGTAGCGCCAGTCCAAACGAGGACAGAAGGGACAAGAAGTCAGTGGCCTGAGATCCTTCTAGGTGGATGTTGAAGTCACCAAGGATTATCAGTGGAGTTCCATCATCTGCAAAAGTTCTGAGAAGCATGTCCAGTTCTTCCACACAGTCAGCTAGGGGTCCAGGTGGGGGATTTGGGGGCCACTAGTTCATCTTTGATGTAATCTAGTAGTGTCACATGATGGTATTTGAATGCTTTGGCAGTAGGGGATAGCATGGTGGGTGTGTATTTGATATGTGGGGCCTGGAGAAGGCCGGTGCCCCCTCCTCTTCCGGTGAGGCGTGGGGAGTGGGAGAAGGCATGGTTCACTGAGAGGGCGACTGGTGTGGCGCTTTTTTCTGGGCGGATCCAGATCTCAGTTAGTGCAAGCGCATGGAGAGAGGCCTGGGATGCCAGTGCTGGGATAAAGTCAGCCTTTTTTCACAGCAGACTGGCAGTTCCAAAGCCCTATGGAGAGGGAAAGGGGGTGAGGGGGGGGTGCTAGAATGAAGACAAGTTTAGCGGTGCACCGTGTGTACCGCTGTAGTGCCTGTGCCTCCGGGTGGTGTAGTGTTGTCATGGTCTGAGAGTCATTCAGGTGACTTTTGGCAAATTCCAGACGGGCTACCATGTTCCTTTTACTAAGGAGTGGCTTTCGTCTGGCCACTCTACCATATAGGCCTGATTGGTGGATTGCTGCAGAGATGGTTGTCCTTCTGGAAGCGTCTCCTCTCTCCACAGGCGAATGCTGGAGCTCTGACAGAATGACCATCGGGTTCTTGGTCACCTCCCTGAATAAGGCCCTTCTCCCCCTATCGCTCAGTTTAGATGGCCAGCCAGCTCTAGGAAGAGTCCTGGTGGTACCAAACGTCTTTCATTTCTAAATGGAGGCCTTTGCGCTCATTGGGACCTTCGGATGGATTCTCCTCTCCAGTACCCTGGCGTAGACCTTACTGGGGAGGCTGAGGAGTCTGATTCCTCTGTAATTGGAACACAATTAAATAGGGGAACCACCACCCCCCGTCTGCCAATCCATAGGCACTGTTCCAGACCGCCACGCGATGCTGCAGAGGCGTGTCAACCAGAACAGTCCTACAACATCCAGAGACCTTAGGTACTCAGGACAGATCTCGTCCACCCCCGGTGCCTTGCCAACAAGGAGCCCATCGACTACCTCAGTGACTTCAGCCCGAGTGATAGGCGGGTCCGCCCCGAAGTCCCCAGTCTCTGCTTCCTCCTTGGACGACGTGACGGCAGGATTGAGGAGATCCTCAAAGTATTCCTTCCAAGCACTGCTTCCCCCTCCTGAGGCGCCAAACGGTTTGCCAGAATTTCCTTGGGGCCGACCGATATTCCTCCTCCATGGCCACCCCGAACTCCTCCCAGACCCGAGTTTTTGCCTCTGTGACCACCCGAGTCGCGGCACGCTTGGCCTGCCGGTACCGGTCAACTGTTTCGGGAGTCCCACAAGCCAAAACGGCTTGATAGGACTCCTTCTTCAGTTTGACGGCATCCCTTACTTCCGGTGTCCACCACCGGGTTCTGGGATTGCCTCCACGACCAGCACCAGAGACCTTGCGACCACAACTCCGGACTGCCACATTGACAATGGAGGTCGAGAACATGGTCCATTCAGACTCACGTGCACTGATGGACACTCTTGTGCTTGAACATGGTGTTTGTTATGGACCAACCGTGGCTAGCACAGAAGTCCAATCACAAATCCGATCGGGGGGGCTGTTCTTCCCAATCACCCTTCTCCAGGTGTCACTGTCATTTCCCACGTGGGAAATGTCCCCAGTCTGTGCACTGTTAAGTACGCCTCCCAGAGACTCCACGAAGGCCAGGTACTCTGCACTGCTGTTCGGCCCGTAGGCGCAACAATAGCGAGAGACCTGTACCCGGCTTTTAAGCGCAGGGACGCGACCCTCTCGTTCACCGGTGTAAACTCCAACACGTGGTGACTGAGCTGTGGGGCTATAAGCAAACCCACGCCAGGAACGCCAGAGAAATGAATAGTCCAGCCTCTCTCAAGGATAATGGTTCCAGAGCCCAAACTGTGCATGGAGGCGAGGCCGACTATATCTAGCCGGTAACGCTCGACCTCCCGCACAAGCTTGGGCACCTTCCCCGCCAGTGTGGTGACATTCCATGTCCCCAGCGCTAGAGACTGTGTGCGCGGCCCTGGCCATCCGGGTGCCTGCCCCTCACCACCGCCCAAATCACACAGCACCGGCCCCTTACGGTCCTTCCTGCGGGTGGTGGGCCTGCGGGAAGGTGGTCCCACGTCACCTTTTCGAGCTGGGTCCGACCCGGTCCCATGGGAAAAGACTCAGCCACCAGGCGCTCGCCTGCGAGCTCCCACTCTGGGCCTGGCTCCAGAGTGGGGCCCTGGTTTCGCCGATCCGGGCGACGTAACTGACTTCCTTGGCATTGTCATCATAAAGGTTTTTTGAACCGCTCTTGGTTTGGCTAGTCATCTAGGACCTGTTTGCCTTGGGAGACCCTACCAGGGGCATAATGCCCCCGACAACATAGCTCCTAGGATCATCCCAGCACTCAAACCCCTCCACCACGTTAAGGTGGCAATTCACGGAGGAGGGAAAATGGAAAATGGAAGCGAGAAATTAAATCCAGAAAATCACATTGTCTGATTTTTTTAAGAATTTATTTGTAAGCTATGGTGGAAAATAAGTATTTAGTCAACTAAAGTTAATCTCACTACTTTGTTATATACCCTTTGTTGGCAATAACAGGTCAAACGTTTTCTGTAAGTTGCCACAAGGTTTTTACGCACTGTTGCTGGTAGTTTGGCCTATACCTCCATGCAGATCTCCTCTAAAGCAGTGATGTTTTGGGGCAACATAGATCCCTGGGCAACACAGATTTTCAACTCCCTCCAAAGATTTTCTATGGGTTTGAGATCTGGAGACTGGCTAGGCCACTCCAGGACCTTGAAATGCTTCTTACGAAGCCACTCCTTCGTTGCCTGGGTGGTGTGTTTGGGATCATTGTCATGCTGAAAGACCCAGCCACGTTTCATCTTCAATGCCCTTGCTGATGCAAGGAGGTTTTTACTCAAAAACTCACTATACATGGCCCCATTCATTCCCTCCTTTACACGGATCAATCGTCCAGGACCCTTTGCAGAAAAACAGCCCCAAAGCAGGATGTTTCCAGCGCCATGCTTCACTGAAGGTATGGTATTCTTTGAATGCGACTCAGCATTCTTTCTCCTCCAAACACAACGTTTGTTTTTGAGGTTTTACCCAAAAGTTATATTTTGGTGTCATCTGACCATATGACGTTCTACCAATCCTCTTCTAGATCATCCAAATGCTCTCTAGCGAACTTCAGATGGATCTGTACTGTTCTGGCTTAAGTAGGGGTACACATCTGGCACTGCAGGATTTTAGTCCCTGGCGGCGTGGTGTGTTACTGTTGGTAGCCTTTGTTACTTTGGTCCCAGCTCTCTGCAGGTCTTTCCTAGGTCCCTCCGTGTGGTTCTGGGATTTTTGCTCATCGTTCTTGTGATCATTTTGACCCCACAGGCTGAGATCTTGCGTGGAGTCCCAGATCAAAAGAGATCATCAGTGGTATTTTATGTCTTCCATTATCTAATAATTGCTCCCACAGTAAATTGTTTCACACCAAGCTGCTTACCTATTGCAGATGCAGTCTTCCCAGCCTGGTGCAGGTCTACAATTTTGTTTCTGGTGTCCTTTGGCAGCTTTGGTCTTGGCTATAGTGAAGTTTGGAGTCTGACTGTATGAGGTTTTGGACAGGTGTCTTTTATACTGATAAAGAGTTCACACAGGTGCCATTTATACAGGTAATGAGAGTAGGACAGAGTAGCCTCTTAAAGAAGAAGTTTCTGTGAGAGACAGAAATCTAGCTTTGTAGGTGACCAAATACTTATTTTTCACCATACTTTGCAAATAAATAAAGATTTGAAGAAGTGTACCTATGATGTAAATGACAGGCCTCTCTAAAAAAAAATAAGTGGAAGAACTTGCACAATTGATGCCTAAATACTTATTTGCCCCACTGTATATTACCTGGAAGAAGGGGGGAGCAGGGCCTGTTTACTGAACTGTGTCCCTTCAGTAAACCAAATGATGGAAGTAGTTATATTTCATACATGTTTATTCTCAGATGAACCACATGAACACATTTAACACCAGTCTGAACAGTACACACTACAGCACACACAGTAGAGTTTTGTCTATGCATAGATGGAGACGATCACATTATGAGTGACCTTGACACACAAAACAAACACAGGGGAGAAAATAGGAAGGGAGAGAGGAGGAAGAGCGGGAAGTGGGGATGAAATGATGAGGCTTCAATGTCACCTCTGACCTCACTCTCCAAGCCAGATTGGATATTGCACAACCCAGGGTTTGTGTTTTCAATGGAGCACAGCCAGGTAAGGAACAGCAGATCACAACCTCATATTCAGACCATATGACAGGCAGATCCACAATGTAGAACATGTCTTCCAGTCCTGACTGAGCTTCTTCAAACTATCAACCAGGCTCCAAAATGGTAAGTTCCTGAGACCTCTGGGTGGCAGTGTCACTTGTTCTTCTCTCTGGTCCACTTGATCATGGTCTCTGGTGAGCGGTAGAGGAAGATGAGCTTAGCATAGAGCTCTTCTTCCAGCTCCAGCTCCCCGGTCTCACGGACCAGGAAGATATCTGTGCACAGCTTCAGGATGCGGTCCACACACTGCAGCTCCTCAAACATGATGGAGTGGGAGATCCCGCTAAAGAACTCTCGCACAAACTTCCCAATGACAAGAACCACCGAGGCATAGAGACCCATGATGCTGCAGAGAGGAAGGAAAGAGGAGCACTGGTATGGAAAACATGCTGTCATGGTTGTACCGGTCATAGTTCACATATGTTCTGGTACATATAGACAGTGTACACTAGTGTTAGGATAATTGTAAACAGTATACTTTATGTTAATGGTATATTCACCCGTATCCTGCCAAGAAGCCCAGACTGGGTGGGCTCACTTTGTCACTGAAGACGTAGAGCTGTAGCCCAGCCCCCCTCTTTCCTTTAGAGGCTCCGCCCCTCAACTTGATCTTGGTGGACGCTGGTTGGTCAACAATCCACCACTCCTGGATCTCTCCACTGCCATTGGTGGTCCGCTCCAAGGCTAGCAGGATGTTCTTATAGCCCTCCTCTGATGCAACATTTGTTCATGCAGACTCATACATTTCATTTTTTTCATACTTTGGAAGAGACTGTGCCAGTAATCAAAACAAAAACAGTTTTGCTAGAATGATAACACTGTGAGAATCTCTTAGCAGTTTGAGATTTAACAATGAGATACAGGAACCTATTGATACACATATGTAATACTAGCTAAAATAGGAACAACGTCAAATGTAGAGCTAGATTGAGGTTTAAGCGTTACCTTTATAGAGCTGTTCTATGGGTTTAGCATTGGAGTCACTGGGAGCTCTGATGAAGCAGGGAAACACCTGCTCTATCACCCTGGAGACCAGACAACAACACTGCACTTAAGTTGTGGTGGAAGTGTGTGAATTATGTGTGTGCGTGTGCTTGTGTGCTTACACAGCCTGGCTGCGTGTTCCGTTCAGCAGGTCTATGAGTTCCTGCCGTGTTGTCATGTCAAGATACGTAACATGTTTATCTGTTGCAACCTCGGCCTTTGCCCCAAGACTCAGGTTCCTGATGGAGAGAAAAAAGAGAATATTCCCATACTATGCTGTAGTCACGATGGCGATTATTGCCTCACAAGAAAGAAGGTATTGGGATCAACTGAGGCACTGTTCAGTTTTCAGGTGGGCTATCTCCTGGGCCTGCCTGTGTAGAGTTCCATGCTCACAAGGCATGAAAAAACCAAATTAAATGCACAAAACAAATCGCTCTCCTGCCCATGTCCATAGCCACAATATGTCAGCACTTGGTCCCTCTCACCTTGATGTGGCTGATTACTGCTCCTGGCTAACCCGTGAGGAATTTCTTACAACAGTTGAGAAAATGCAGGAAAAGACCCTTCTGCATGAGTGTGTATATTCTCAGTGTTTCTGCTTCTTGCATTGCACATGCATGTGCCACTAAGGCATACTAAAAACCATAATACTAGTGTGGTTAACAGTGCAATGGTAGTAGTCCAGTGGCAGTACTAGGCTTGCAGAATGGTCGTACTATGGGTAATTTGATGGTGCTACTACAAATGCTGTACCTCTGTATTGTCCAGGACACGGTAACAGGAAACTGCTCCTCATAGCTGAGCACATCCATGAGATTGTTCCTGCTGGGTGGGCTGATGGTCCAGAGTGAGTTGCTGCTTCCCTCCAGCTCTGCCACCGTCAGGTCATCGAAGGTGTATGCCTCCAGGAACTGCATTGCGCTCTGGGGCAGAGATCAGGAGTAAGACAAGCCAGCGAGAGTTGGAGGGCAGCTAAGGGGCAGTTAGGGCATGCTGTAGACACAAGCCAGGTACTGTTACATTCTTGCACTCCCTTCAAGTGTGTTCAGGTCTATGTGTAAAAGCCTGACTGACTGCTGTATCTAAGGAGACTCACAGGAATGTAGTTGTAGGAGTTCATGAAGTCAGAAAAGTCTGCAGCTGAGACTTCTTTCAGCTGGTTCTGCTGAGCACTCATGGTAAAGATGGGCTGAAAGGTGAGGTAGAGGGCAGGTGGAGGGAAGGAGTTGGGGAGGAGTAATCAATTAAACCAAGTTATAAAGAATAACTTACAGTAACTACTAGTTGTTACATCCTACTATCATAAAAATAGTATATTATTTTATAACGCTATGAAAGGACCCCTCCCCCTGCTACCTGGAAGCCCCCCAGGGTGATGGTTACGGACACGTCCAGGGGCTTGTTGACCACTCCGGCTACAGACTTGACCAGCGACATGAAGAGTAGTGGAAACCAGACGATGCAGATCAGCAGCAACACAATCATGCCGCCCATGCCATACTTCACCACCACCTTCTTCTTCTGGCCGCGGGGCTGGGGGTAGCGCTGCAGGCACAGGAACATGCCATTAGAAATGCTCTGATTCAACATTAGTCTTGTAATTAAGAAAATTAAACAACTCTTTCAAATGAGCAGCTTATACCACCATTTATACCATGAATTATTTTGCTCCTCAGTTCTACTAGGAGAATATCTGGTCCTTGTTCCTTACCAGGAGCTGTTGTTCTATGCCAGCTTACCTTCTCTGATTCTCTCCAGCATTTGAGGACAAAGATGTGTGCGTAGATGTCCTCCACACAGATCCAGCTGGACAGGCTGAGAGTTGTATCAGTCCAGACCCAGTCCATCACTGCTCGCAGCTCAGTCAGAAAGGGAACCAAGCGGAACCTGACAACCAGGACAGCAGGTTAGAAACTGCAGGCGGAATCCTGTCAACCTGTTGAAACAACAGTACAGATGAGCCCTGGACTGGGACCAAGCTAAGCTTATTTAACATGTTACCCTTGAAACAGGAAGAGGTTGAGGTAGTTGTAGCTCTTGGTCAGGAAGTTTCCCAGGACACGGGTAGGGTATCCACAGCGGATCTGATAGGCAGACAGGCCAAAGTAGATACACTTGACAAAGTACCACAGCTGAGCCACAGTGTTCTGGCTGAAACGCCTAAAAAGGGGGTAGAGGGTCAAAGATTAGGAGTCAGACTAGGTCAGGATGAGTTAGTAATTACTACCAGCAGACATGTACCTCTCAGTGACCCCTGGTAGGATGAAGAACATCCAGAAGTGGATGCCAAACACCAAGATGACCTGGAAAATGACCTTCCCCATCACTGTCTTCCTCAGGTACAGGGCCCGGTCCACAACCATGGTGCCAAACTGGATCAACACCATCACAAGGAATGCTTCGGGAACCTGGTCTTCTGACAAGGACGAAGCAATGTCGGCCGCTGCCGAGTGCTTCTGTGGGTGTCACATGACATGGTTAGATAAGAATGGTGCCATTAATTCATGTCATTATTTGTTTGAAGCAAATTGTATCAATAAAGTTGTGCTGCATTCAAACTCACCCCAAAGGCCCAAAAGCCAAATACAATGATTATGAAATCGACTGTGTCAGCAAGGAACATGAGAACGTAGACGTCAGTGACAGCACTGTACTCTGGGTGGATCAGACTGTAGAAGAACTGACGAATAGGAATGTAGAACTGAAGCATCCTGGAGAGAGGATGCATATATGTCACCATACTGTGACTGGATGGAAGATAGAAAATTAGATAGATAAATGAAAAGATGGAAAAATAGATACCTATTAACAGTGAAGCTTTTGGCTCTTATCAGCTGCTCTCTTAGTTTTTCCAGAATAATCTCTTTCTTGCTGCATTGCTGGACACACCCCATACTGCCTCCCTTCCTCAAACTGCCACAAGAACTGACACTACCTGTGTCCACGTACAAACATGAATCACATATGCATCACACACTGATACAAACACATCAGAGCTACACATCAGAGCTTCTACAGCGGGCATCAGAGAGGGGGCAGCCAGAGGCTCACCTCTGGAGTGAGCGGAGCGCTGGGAGTTGGAACTCTTGCGGCAGAGCAGCGTAGACGCTGAATGGGAGTGTCTGGAGAAGCGACCGAGCACAGCCTCCTGAGAGGAGGGTTGAGAGGGGCTTGCAGGACGATTCTTCTCTTCTCTGGCCTTTCTCTGAGCCTTCTTCTCTGAGTTGCTATGGTGATGTTTAGCAGGTCTGACTCCTCCCACGCCTCCTCTGGAATCATTCTCATCCCACAGGCCATGGCACTAATGGCAACAACATCATCATCATCAATAACACCATCATCAACAACAACAACAACCACACCATCATCCTCAAGAACAACACCATCATCAGCAGCAAAACCCCCAACCATACCATCATCACTAACAACAACATAATCAACAACATCACCGTCATCATCATCAACACCAACCACACCATCAGCGTCATCAACACCACCATCATCAAGAACAACACCATCAGCAGCAGCAAACACACCAACATCATCATCAACAACAACACTAACATCCTCAACAACAACACAATCTTCATCAACAATGTCATTATCATCAACAACATCAATACCATCATCATCACAACAACACCATCATCAATAACAACCCCAACCAAACCATCATCGTCATCAACCAAACAACACCATCATCATCAACAACACCAACCACACGATCAGCGTCATCAACAAAACAACACCAACATCATCCTTTTCATCAACAACACCATCATCATTATCAACACCAACCACACCATCATTGTTGAGCTAAAGCTTAGGGAAGCAACAAACTACACTTCCCAGAGTGCACCAGCAGCAGCAAACTGGCTGTTGGGTACTCTATCAACCACTTGACATATTTAAAGTAGCTGTGATTCAGTCATTCAGAGAGAAAAAGACAGAAACACCAAGTTCCCTCAAAGGTTCACCCTAAAGATGCCAATGGTTGGTGAAATGTTTATTTAATTTTTGGTGTTTTGGAGTGCTTAATAGAATATCTAAGTTCATTTGGAATGTTTAGTTAAATGTTTGATTCATTTAAACAAATTAATTTGGTTCATCAAAATGGTTGAATGATTTAATTGTTTATTTCATTACAATATATGGAAAATGTTTAGTTAATTGTGTAATTAAAATACAAACTCTTGTTTCTGTCTGAAGGTTTACAACCTAATGAACTGAAAATACATCAACTTACAAACACAAACGAAAATAAAAGATTGATGCAGAAATTTGAGTTGTCCATTTGTCCTGTGGACTTTTGAACTGGAGGAGAACTTGACAGTTGTAAACCACGCGGAGCGGCCTGGCCCTGAAGATAAACGGTTTCAGATCCAGAAATAAGCTGTTGCTGCAGTGGAAGTCAAAATGGCGGAAGATGTCCTGGGGAAGTCAGTCCAGCAGCTCAAAAAGGAGAGGACCTCTGCAAAAAGCAGCTTCACCAGACAATGCAACTTTATTTCAAGAGGAGCAAGCAGCATGCTTCAAGTGGAGTTAAAGGAGGAGTTCACAAAGCTTTCAGACTGTTTTAGAAAGATGCGCGATGCCAATGAGGACTACAGGATTGGACTGGAGGCTGACATTAAGACTGAGGATGAAGAAGCAGGTCTTGATGAATATCAGGAGGCCGACATTGATAGGTCTGTAAAGGAAGGCGATGCAAAGTTGGCTGAAATAAAATACATTGTTCAAACAAACCTGTGGTCGAGGTATGGGAAAAGTGAACTTCTTGCGGCAATCCTGGAAGCAGAAAAAGCCAATGATAAAGCAACTGATGTACCTGTGGAAAGTGCCAATTTAGAGGGCTATGAAGTGCACCTCACTCTTTTGGACAAGAGAATAGAAGAGGCCATCTCAGCAATGTCAACATGGGAGAGATGGATCCCTGTGGAATTAAAGGATGAATTAGATGGAAGAGTCAAGGACGTAAGAGCATCCTACTACAGGCTTGAATTAAGGAAAGCTGAATTTGCCACTGCACGGACGATTACAGAGAAAGGCAAAGGAGTGAAACTACCACCCCAACTGGCAACATCTACACCAATAATAAGAATCAAGGCAACCACTCTACCTATCTTCAATGGAAGCAAGAGAGAATATTACAGATGGAGGAACAACTGGGAGAGCCTGCAAAAGCAGGGAGAGCCATCTGGATCAACTGAAGTTAAGAAATGTCAACTCTTGGAGAGTGTAGATAACAAAATCTCAAAAGATCTTAGACTTTCAACTTACACCACTGCAAATGACATATTCAGAGTCCTGGAGAACCGATATGGCAACAAGTCAACCATCACTGTGGAAATCCTTGAAGAGCTGGAGAAGATGCCACATGTGAAGGGGAACCAGCCAAGAAAGGTTATTGACCTCATACAGTCAGTGGAGAAGGCCCTAGCAGATCTCACAGAGTTAGGAAACTCTGGAGCCATAAAGAACCCACTGGTAATTAGATCCATTGAAAGCAAGTTGCCTGACTTTATTAAAAGAGACTGGTTAATGTTCATGGTTGAACCCAGAAACAATGTCACACCAGACAACCACTTTAACATGCTCCTGAAGTTCCTGAAAAGTCAAGAAGAAATACTACAGCTCAGAACTGTGGAGAAGATGGAGAAATCAGATTGTTCAGACAAGAGGTATGACAGAAAGTTTGCCTCAACAAAAACCACAAAGAAAGAAGAGCTTGATGATGTATGTGGTGTCTGTGGTGATAGTGGGCACAAAAACAAAATCTTCTTCTGTAGAAAGTTCAAAAGACTTAACCTACCTGAAAAGAAAGCTGCATTGAGAAAGCTGGGGGCATGCAGAAAATTTATTTGATGCCATGATGAGGATGGATACTGCAGAGACACTTTCCTATGCAGAAATAAAGACTGTAAGAGGGGAGGTGGTGCCCCAGACCATCATTTTTTTCCTCTGCCCGAAAGGAGAAATCAAAAGAGGGGAAGAGAGAAAAAGTGGGAGAGAGAGCAAAGGTGAAAGCAAACTAACGGAGGAACAAGAAAAGATCTTATCTGAACTTTCCCCAGAAAGGGGAGATCGATGTAGAAGGGCTTTCACTAACACCAACAAAACTGCAGCGTCACGTGATGTTTCAGGCCAGTCTGAGCTACTGCAGAGAAATGGGCACTGTGAACTTCCTGTTGTCATGATGTTGATGTGAGTCACTGCAAACGCAGGGCAAAAGATTGGAACTTTAATTGATTGCGTCAGATACAAACTGCATCACGCATAAGGCTACTGAAAGACTGAGGTTAAGAAGTGAGAATATAACTTTAGTTGTGCATGGGGTTGGAGGAATGACTATGGAGGTAAATACACAAAGGTATCTTCTCAAAGTCAGAGTCAAGACTCCAAAAGGAACAGAGAGAGCTCATGAGATGGTCTGCTACGACTTGGATGAAATTGCCAGAGTGAATCAAAGAATTGAACCTGAGAAGTTGAAAAAATTCTTCCCAGAAGTCAAACTTAAAGAATTGGAAAGACCAGAAGAGATCGAACTTCTCATTAGCCACCGAGAGGGAAGACTCGCTCCCCAGAGGATAAAAATCATCGGAGACCTTGTCTTGTGGGAGGGTCCATTGGGGAAGACAGTGGGTGGAGCACATCCTGACTTATTTGAAGAAGTGGAGGTCGCAGCATATGAGTCCAAAACACACTTTGCTCGCTCCATGAGAACAGCAGCTGTCAAATATATAGAAATCACAAGTCCAAGAACTGATGCAGCCCAGCTAAAGCAGGAGGATATGGCTCAGACCAAATTTACAGCTGCCAGTAACCGGGAGTTCCTTGAGTGGTGGCACTGGGACAGCATTGGGGCTGCATGTGAGCCAAGATGTGGAGGATGCAGATGTGGAAACTGTCCACCAGGAGGAAAATAAATGACCCTGGCAGAGGAGAGGGAGCTTGAAATCATTAAAGGAGGCCTCACCTACAAGAAGGGCGATGCTCACACACCAGCTCCACATTGGGATGCAAAGTATCCTTGGACAGTAGATCCAGCCTCTCTCCCAAACAACAAAGGTGCAGTCCAGGCTTATTTCTTAAGGATGGAAAAGCAACTAAGCAGAGAACCAGACTGGAAAGTTGCATATGCTACCCTGATCCATGAGATGGTCGAACGAGGCGCAGACATAAAACTCAACAACAACATTATGGACAAGTGGAACGGACCAGTGTGGGACGTAAGCCACCTGGTGGCCCCAAATCCTCATTCAGTGACAACACCAGTTCGTATTGTGTGGAATAGTAGCCAGAAGTACAAAGGCATGAGTATGAATGATCATCTTCTGAAGGGACCAGACGTTCTCAACCCTATTAGAGCTGTTCTGTTGAGATTCAGAGAAGGGATGCATGCAGCGCTAGGAGACATCAAAAAGATGTACAACTCTGTATGGCTGGAGGAGCGTGAGATGCATCTTCACAGGTTCCTCTGGAGGGACAGCCCAGATGAAAAGATAAGTGAATATGCAATTACTAGAGTCAACATTGGGGACAGACCTGCTGGTTGCATTGCTCAGTTGGCTATGAGGGAAACGGCACGCCTGCCTAACTTTATTCACTTGGAGGATGAACGCAGAGTCATTGAAGAGGATAGTTATGTGGATGACCTCTTAACCTCCCACAATGACCTAAATAGACTTGACGAAATCACAGCAAGTGTTGAGGAGATCTTGAAAGCTGGAGGTTTCTTCCTCAAACCATGGGTCAGGTCAGGGCAAAGTGGGAGGTAAGGAATGGAGATGGAGTTTCGGACAAAGAAACAAGGTAGAACTTTAATCCTTCCAAATCAAATGAGGAATGAGGACAACAAAGCTTTGGGAATCGGGTACCAAATGGATGAAGACAAGCTCTACATATTAACATCAGTTAACTTCTCCAAAAAGAAGAAGAAGATCAGAGTTGGAAAAGATCTTCTCAAGGAGGAGGTGAGAACTAAGACACCTAATCCACTGACAAGGAGGGCTCTCTTAAGCCAAGTAGCTGGACTGTATGACCCAATTGGCTTAGTTACACCTGCCAAACAGAAGGGAGCAATTCTTGTTAGAAAAGCATTCCAAGAGGGAGGGGGTGGGAAACTAAGCCAAGAAACCTGGGACCAACCTCTCTCAGAGAGCCTCAGAGAAGAAGCCATACAGCTTTTTGAAGAATATGTGCAGCTTGGACAGGTGAAATTCTACAGAAGCCTCACACCAGCTGGCTGGAAAGGGAAGCCTTGGGGCATCACATTCTCTGATGGAAGTGACAAAACCTATGGAGCTGTGATGTAATTAAGATGGGAGACAAGTCAAAGCACTGAGGTTCGATTGGTTGAATCAAAAGCCAAGCTGACAACCCTGGATCGGAAGGGAGAAGCTGTAAAAGCTGAGATCTGTGGCGCTGTCTTCGCAGCCAGGATCAGGAAGTATGTGGAAAAACATGCTCGAATGAAGATTGAGAGATGGTTCCATCTACTTGACAGTCAAACAGTCTTGGGAGCCATTCAAAGAGACAGTTATGGGTACAAAACTTTCTTTGCAAATAGAGTGGGTGAGATCCAGAAGGCTGGACCAGTGCAAGACTGGTGGTGGATCCGTGGAGACCTGAACATAGCTGACATTATAACAAGAGGGGGCGCTCCAGAAGATTTAAAGGAAAATTCCACGTGGCAAAATGGACCAGAGTTCCTGATGTGGCCAGTGGAGGAGTGGCCTATAAAATCAGCTGGAGAGGTTGCAGCTCATGCCAGGGAGACTGTAAAAAAGCTCCAGAGGAAGGCATTCTCAGGTGCATTAACTAGAGCTCAAGTGAGAAGGAGTCTGCAAGAAAAAAACCTACAAGCCTCTCAGGAAAGTCCAATGAGTGAAACTCAAGAGGAAAAACCGGTAAACCCGATTCTTCTTCTGAGAAGGAAGCCCACTGGTTGGGTTAAAGATCTGGTCGAAGTGAGAAGATTCAGTAGCCTGTCCAAACTGGTGAGAGTCATTGCCTGGGTTTGTCAAGCTGCCAAGCAGTGGCTGAGGAAGAAGTGCCGGGCCCCTAAACAGTCAAGGTGGGAGGTAACATCACCCAAGCAAGCTGTGTTGACTGTCAAAGAACATGAAGATGCACTCAAAGACCTCTTCCTCGCAGCTCAAGAAGATGCATCTTTTTCAGACACAACTCTAAGCAGACTGGCAGTATACAAAGATGTGAACTCTGGACTGCTAGTTTGTGGAGGCAGAATTCAGGTGTTCAATGAAGATAAGACAGCAGTGCCAGTTTTACCATGTGACGCATGGGTGTCTACATTGCTGGCACAAGAATCCCACAAAGCAAACCACGAGGGAGTGGTAGGAACCCTTCGCCGGATGAGGAAGAAAGCCTGGGTAATAAAAGGTTGTAAACTTGCCAAGAAAATGGTTGATAGCTGTGTGGTCTGCAGGAAAAACAAGGCAAAACAGTGTCAACAAATCATGGCTGACCTGCCTCTGGAGCGAACAGGCCCAGCTGCACCCTTTGAATTCACCACCATGGACCTGTTCGGCCCTTATGAAGTGAAAGATGAGGTCAAGAAGAGAACTAGACTCAAAGTATGGGGAATCGTCTTCGGCTGCATGGCTTCCCGAGCCATACACACTGAAGTGGTGAGTGACATGTCATCTGAAGGATTCCTGCTAGCCTATCAAAGGTTCACTTCACTGAGAGGACACCCCAGGAAACTCTGGTCAGACCCTGGCACTAACTTTGTGGGAGCCAAACCTGCTCTGGAGAAGCTTCACAGATTCCTTGATGGACTAAACAATTCTGAACTTGAAAACACAGCAGCCAAGCATGGAACAGAATGGTCGTGGAAGATCCACCCTGCAGACTCTCCTCATAGGAATGGTGCAGCAGAGGCAGCTGTCAAGATAGTGAAGCGGGCGTTGAGCAATCTTGGTGGAGATGGTGTTTTCACATGGGGAGAATTCCAAACTTTTCTCTTCATGGCAGCCAACCTTGCAAATGAGAGACCCATCGATGCAAGAACTCAAAGCAGAGAAGACTGTGTAGAGTACATCACCCCGAATTCTCTGCTTTTAGGACGTGCAAATCCGAAGGGAGACCCTGGAGATTTTCAGTTTGATGGCTACCCTTACAAAAGACTTAAACACATTCAAGCAGAGTTAAGCAAATTTTGGAAGAAGTGGAGCCAACTGGCTGGACCTAATCTGTTCATAAGAAGCAAATGGCACACCAAAGAGCGGAATGTTGCTGTTGGAGATGTAGTCTGGGTGGCTGACCAAAACGCCCTGAGAGGACAGTACAAGCTGGCTAGAGTGGTCAGTGTCAATGCTGACAGCAAAGGCATCGTAAGAGATGTGCTTGTGAAGACTTTCCCCAGCTATCCTGTTCACATCAAAAAAGCAAACAGTGAAAGAACCAAGAGGCTCCAAACCAAAATCCCAGCCACAATTCTCCATAGAGATGTCAGACGCCTTGTCATTCTACTTCCCATCGAAGAACAAGCAAAAGAGGGAGGGCTTGAGTGACCTCTCTTGGTTTGAAAAAACCAGGAGCTCAAGTGGGAGGTGTTGAGCTAAAGCTTAGGGAAGCAACAAACTACACTTCCCAGAGTGCACCAGCAGCAGCAAACTGGCTGCTGGGTACTCTATCAATCACTTGACATATTTAAAGCAGCTGTGATTCAGTCATTCAGAGAGAAAAAGACAGAAACACCAAGTTCCCTCAAAGGTTCACCCTAAAGATGCCAATGGTTGGTGAAATGTTTATTACATTTCTTGGTGTTTTGGAGTGCTTAATAGAATATCTAAGTTCATTTGGAATGTTTAGTTAAATGTTTGATTCATTTAAACAAATTAATTTGGTTCATCAAAATGGTTGAATGATTTAATTGTTTATTTCATTACAATATATGGAAAATGTTTAGTTAATTGTGTAATTAAAATACAAACTCTTGTTTCTGTCTGAAGGTTTACAACCTAATGAACTGAAAATACATCAATTTACAAACACAAACGAAAATAAAAGATTGATTCAGAAATTTGAGTTGTCCATTTGTCCTGTGGACTTTTGAACTGGAGGAGAACTTAACAATCATTGTCATCAATAACATCATCATCATCATCAACAACAGCACCATCATCATCACCACACCATCCTAAACAAAACCGCCAACATTCTTCGCATCAACAACAACACCAGGGGGGTATTGCACAAAAGTAGAGTAAAGAAATCCAGGATAACTGAGCAAGCGCGGCTTGACCTAGTCTGGCCGTCCTATCCTGGCTTAATTGGTTGCACGTTTGCCAAACCAGGATGAATAGGCGCGGCTATGTCAAGCCAGATGTAAGTAGTCAGGATAAATGCGTGTTCACGGCATTCTTAAATAGACCTCGCAATCGCTCACAGAATCACCGATCAGAACATGGACAAGAGTCGCGCAACATATTTCACGGCCACAGAACAACAGCTCCTGATGGAGTTTTATGAGGAGGAGAAGGATATTATTAAAAAGGGGCAATACTCAAGCCATAATCAAAGAAAGATAATAAGCCTGGCAGACAATAGCGGACCGGAATAATGCGTTAGTATTCAAAAAGTGTACAATCCTCTGGAGCTGTCATAATTGGGCTACAATTAAGCATGTCCATAAGTTTAACTTTTTCTGCGAATGTTACGTAGGTGTACAGACACAGTAAATATTACAGTAAACCACAACTTTATTAATGCACAGGTAGAGAAGACGCGGAGAGACTGTTTATCCAATCAGAATGCAGAACACAATGCACGTGGCAAATCCGTGAAGTGAACCGTGATATCGCGAGGATTCACTGTACTGAACCATGATATAGCGATGGTTCACTGTAATGCAATAAAACACATATTTATGAAACCTCGACAGCAGTTTGACAAGCAGTCTTCATCAGCATATCAATATAACACTTGGCCAGAATAATAATAATACCACTTATGGCGCTTTTCCACCGCAAATGTAGCACGACTCTACCCGACTATACTCGGTTTGTAGTAAACTCCGGAACCCGTGGGGTGGTTTTCCACCGCAAATTGTACCTCAAAAAGTACTTCCTGGTCGTCGGCGAAAGGGGCGTGACGTAGGCCCTTACGTCTTTTTGTACGCGACGTAAATAACACCAACGCAACCCAATAGTGGACAGAACCCACATTATAATTTTAGCCATGTTGACGAACTAGTCTTTTGTAACTTATCTGACTTTTAAAAAGCTTGTAGACTGTTGGTGTAATGGACTGTATCTGATAGTAATAAGTATTAGCTGCGGCGCTGTTGCTTTAAGTCGCTCTCGTGACTTCGTCACACTTTCTGGCCAATCAATGGCCGGCCGTCTGCCGACGTCACCTTTTAGCTCGACTTAAGATCGCCTGGTACCTAGAGCAAGAAGGTACCAAAAAAGTACCCGCTAGCCAGGTAAAAAAAGTACCAGGTACCATGGAACTGCGGTGGAAACGCAAAAAATGCGAGTAGGGGCGAGGCGAGGCGAGCTGATTTCATGCGGTGGAAAAGCGCCATTACAGTCATATGAAAAAGTTTGGGAACCCCTCTTAATTTTTTTTATTTTTGTTCATAATTAACTGGGATTTCAAAGAAGCAAATTCCTTTTCATAAATGACAAACTTTAGGGAAACAGGAGTATTTCAGCAGTGTCGTTTTGTTTATTAGAATAACAGAAAATATGCAATAGGCATCATAACAAAATTTGACGGTGCATAAATTTGGGCACCCCAACAAAAAAAATGACATCAGTACTTAGTTGAGCCTCCTTTTGCAAAAATAACAGCCTCTAAACGCCTCCTGTAGCCTGTGATGAGTGTCTGGATTCTGGATGGAGGTATTTTTGACCATTCTTCGATACAAAAGCGCTCCAGTTCAGTTAAGTTTGATGGCCGTCGAGCATGGACAGCCTGCTTCAAATCATCCCATAGATTTTCGATGATGTTCAAGTCAGGGGACTGTGACGGCCATTTGAGAACATTGTACATTTCCCTCTGCATGAATGCTTTTGTAGAATTTGAACAGTGTTTAGGGTCATTGTCTTGTTGGAATATCCAACCCCTGCGTAACTTCAACTTTGTGACTGATGCTTGAACATTATCCTGAAGAATCTGTTGATACTGGGTTGAATTCATGCGACCTTCGACTTTAACAAGGGCCCCAGTCCCTGAAGTAGCCACACAGCCCCACAGCATGATGGAACCTCCCCCAAATTTGACAGTAGGTAGCAGGTGTTTTTCTTGGAATGCAGTGTTCTTCTTTCGCCATGCAAAGCGCTTTTTGTTATGACCAAACAACTCAATTTTTGTCTCATCAGTCCAAAGCACTTTCTTCCAATATGAATCTGGCTTGTCTAAATGAGCTTTAGCATACTCCATGCGACTGTACCGGTGGCGTGGGCGCTGAAAGGGCTTCCTTCTCATCACCCGGCCATACAGATGTGCTTTGTGCAAATTGCGCTGAATTGTTGAACGATGTACAGATACACCATCTGCAGCCAGATGTTGTTTTAGGTCTTTGGAGGTGATCTGTGGGTTGTCTGCAACCATTCTCACAATCCGCCGCATATGCCGCTCCTGTACTTTTCTTGGTCTTCCAGACCTGGGTTTAACTGCAACTGTGCCTGTGTCCTTCCATTTCCTGACAACATTTCTTACAGTCGAAATTGACAGTTGAAACCTTTTGGAAAGCTTCTTGTAGCCTTCCCCTAAACCATGAAAACGAACAATCTTTGTTTTCAGATCTGTGGAGAGCTGTTTTGATGATCCCATTCTGTCTCACTTCAGCAGAGAGTCAAAGAGAAGTGCAACTTGTATTTGGGCACCTTAAATACCTTTTCCCATGATTGAACACACCTTTCTATGAGGTTCAAGGCTTAACGAGATAATCCAACCAATTAGATTTTTCAAGTCATCAGTTTTACATGATGTTACATGCATTCAAATCAGCAAAATCATAAGGGTACCCATATTTTTGCACAGCCAGTTTTTCACAATTTATTTAATTTCATACAACTAAAAACTGCTTCGCTAAAAATCTTTGTTTGGAAAACACCCCAGTACTTAGATCTTCCTGGTTAATGAAAGACATACCACTTTTATCTTTTTTTGCGTGAAAGCAGAGTCAATTATAATGCCGGCTGAGAGGGGTTCCCAAACTTTTTCATATGATTGTAAATCAATATTAAAAGACTGTTGTAGATTTAAATGAAATGAGAAATGACAATATACTAAATATGTGTACATGTTGAATGCATTATAATTAAAATGATGCAACATATTTAAAAAGATCATGGGCATGCTGTAAAACACGTGAATTCCTCACAGGATTGACTGTGGAAATGCAGGTGAATCACTAGGATTAATCTTAGCCTGGCTGTTAGCCTGGTCCGGAGCAGGCTAGCTGCGGAGAATAAATCACCATGGTAACTTGGCCAGGCTAAGTTTTATCGGCTTTCATTGCAACCGACTTGAGGCTAAATTCAGCCAGGATAACCAACATAGCCCGGCTTAATCCCTTATCTTAGTTTTGTGCAATACCCCCCAGGATGTTCATCATCAACAGCAGCAGGAGGGCAGGAGGTTAGGAGTGTTACCTTGAGGATGGAGCGATGAAAAAAGAGTGCCAGCAGCTGAATTAGATCATAGTGGACATAGCCCTCTTTCTTCTCGACGCCTATGATGTTGGGTGGGTGGTATGGTTTGGTGCGGTCCAGCTCCATGTTTTGATTGAAAGGGAAAAACCCAAATTGGAAGAAGTATTTTATCACTATAGTAACCTGTGAAAGAGATTGTACATGAATTAATTAATATTCAACAGTTTTACCACAGGACAATAATGGTAACCCTGCCTTTTACAGTCCCTTAATTATCATGCACGAAAACAATGACAGTCAAGTTTCACCTTACTGTGTAAAAAGCTGTGTTTTACCTGGTATTATTGTGGAACGGATATTCCTACTTCATAATAAGGGTAATGATGGACAAAGTAATATTCTTTACAAAGGACATGGTAAGAGCCTGCTAACACCACGGAAACAAACACAGGTTCCTTTTACAGTCCAGTTTTCTTTTACTTACTGGGTAAATTGTCCAAACATTCTGCTGGAATTTGGCAAATAAAGTACCTTTTATTTACCAGGTAAATACCTAGTAATTAAAGGACTGTAAAAGGAAGAGTTACCACAATGACTATGAATATCTAATATTACTTTATATAATGAGCTGTGTGATAGTTTGTGTGCAAAGTGTATAGTAGATCTGTGTACAGAAGTGTATTTACAGGTGGGTGTATTTGAAGTATGTGAAATTATGGTATGTGTGTACAGGTGTGTGCAGTTCAGTTGTTTGAGTATGTGTGTGTGGTTCAGGTGTGTGTGTGCAGGTGTGTCATACCTCAGTGTAGACAATGGCAGTCATCCAAAAGCGTTTGGAGGGGCGTGGCACAGACAGCATGGCCCACAGGAAGATCAGGATGGGCAACACCAGAGTGGCACAGCTGGCAGACACCATGTGGTTCAGGATGATGACCAGGTAGCAGACCATCTCAGATCTGGCCACTAGGATGTTGTATAAGGCATAGCATAGCAGCAACAGGGCAGGCTGGTCACCGAAGAAGCGCTCAGAAGCCTCGAGCTCCTCATCATAGAACATTCTGGAATTAGAAAGAATGTTGGTATGGATATTTAGATGAACTATGCCTTTAACAATAAAGTTGTTAATTGTGAGTATCTCAGTATGCTATTGGATGGCAGACTGACCTATTGCTGAGCAGCTCACTGGCAGTCAGCTCATGGGTAAGAGAGGGGAGTGTATCTAGTTCCTCCCTCTCCTCAGGTGCCATAACAACCTGACGTTTTGTCCTGAGGACCCCCCCTCCCACCTCCGTCCAGCCCTCCTGTATATCCAGGGCCAGGGCCAGGCTGTATGAGGGGGGGATGTCCACCTCGTGTGGACTCTGGCCAAGGGATAGGGCCGAGTCCAGCTGAAGCTCAGTGGAGCCAGAACAGGAGGGACACCAACCACCCTGCTCCCAAGCTGCTCCCTCAGAGATCCCCCCTTGGGATGGAGCAGGCTGGCCTTTCAGAGAGGGGGCATCCACTTCCATCTTCTTCAGAGTGCCTTTTCCCAAGCTCAGTGATGTGGGCTTGGTGGGTTCACTGGGGGAAGGGTTATAAGGTTAAGACACTAATGTTAGATGAGAAGAAAGGAGACAATGAGCACTAACCTGATTGCTCTGCTATCCATGCTCTCCAGGGAGGAAGTAGTGGAGAAGGTAGAGGAGCAAGGGAGGTCAATTCCTGCCATCTTTCGAAGCAAGGGTCGTGGTCGCTGGCTGGTCCTCTCAACCCCCTTCCTGCCAGACTTCGTAAGGAACTCCTCCCTATTATAGGACCACCCATGCTTAGTATTATTAATTAATTTATCATAACTGGTCAAGTATTTGCAATTACTAAGCCCCTACCAAACCTGGATCCTAGATCTGTTAGCAACTATAGGCCAATTTAAAATCTACCATTTCTCGAAACATTTACAACAAAAGTTGTGGTACAACAGCTCACTGAACACATTTAATCAAATGAGTTACAAGAACCTCGCCTGTCTGGATTTGGTCCATGAAACATTACATTTACATTTATTCATTTAGCAGACGCTTTGTCCAAAGCGACTTAAAAGAGAGAGCTTTACAAAAGAGCATCGGTCACTGAACATAGCAACGTGATAGACCCCAAACATAGCTGTCTTATAGATTACGAAAAATACATTGTGAAAAACCAGGGAAGGTTACACAAGGGAAGAGCTACAATGGAGCAAAACGTATTTAGTCAGCAACCAATTAGGCAAGTTCTCCCACTTAAAAATATGAGAGAGGCCTATAATTTTATCATAGGTACACTTCTACTATGTGAGACAAAATGAGAAAGTTATGGTGGAAAATAAGTATTTGCTCAATAACAAAAGTTGATCTCAATACTTTGTTTTATACTCTTTGTTGGCAATGACAGGTCAAACATTTTCTGTAAGTCGCAACACGTTTTTTTGCAGATCTCCTCTAGAGCAGGAGTTTTCTGGGGCTGTCCGTGGGCAACATGGATTTTCAACTCCCTCCAAAGATTTTCTATGTGGTTGAGATCTGGAGACTGGCTAGGCCACTCAAGGACCTTGAAATGCTTCTTACAAAGTCACTCCTTCGTTGCCCAGACGGTGTGTTTGGGATCATTGTCATGCTGAAAGACCCAGCCTTGTTTCATCTTCAATGCCCTTGCTAATAGAAGGAGTTTTTTACTCAAAATCTCATGATACCTGGCCCCATTCATTCTTTCCTTTACATGGATCAGTCGTCCCGATCCCTTTTCAGAAAAACAGCTCCAAAGCATGATGTTTCCAGCGCCATGTTTCACAGTAGGTATGTTGTTCTTTGGATGCAACTCAGCATTCTTTCACCTCTAAACACGATGAGTTTTCAGATGGCTCAGCGGGTTTAGACGTTAGCCTCATGAGTGGAAGATTGTGAGTTCATACCCTCGCTGTGTCTATGTAGTGTTGTGTTTTTGGGCAAGGCACTTCACCCTATTTGTCTCAAGGAGAATGTCCCTGTACTTACTGCAAGTCGCTTTGGATAAAAGCATCTGCTAAATGAGTATTTATTTTATAATTTTATCTAAGTTTTTACAAAAGGTTCTATTTTGGTTTCATTTGACCTTATGACATTCTCCCAATTCTCTTCTAGATCATCCAAATTCTCCATCCATCCATAATCTTCCACTTATCCGGGGTCGGGTCGCGGGGGGAAGCAGTCTGAGCATGGAAGCCCAGACTTCCCTCACCGCACACACCTCCTCCAGCTCCTCCGGGGGGATCCCGAGGCGTTCCCAGGCCAGCCGAGAGACATAGTCCTTCCAGCGTGTCCTAGGTCTTCCCCGGGGCCGCCTCCCGGTGGGACATGCCTGGAACACCTCCTGAGGGAGGCGTCCAGGAGGCATCCGAAACAGATGCCCGAGCCACCTCAACTGGCTCCTCTCGACGTGGAGGAGTAGCGGTTCTACTCCGAGCTCCTCCCGTGTGACCGAGCTCCTCACCCTATCTCTAAGGGAGCGCCCGGCCACCCTGCGGAGGAAACTCATTTCGACCGCTTGAATCCGCAATCTTGTCCTTTCGGTCATGACCCATAAGTGAGAGTAGGAATGTAGATTGACTGGTAAATCGAGAGCTTTGCCTTGCGGCTCAGCTCCTTCTTCACCATGACGGTCCGGTACAGAGACTGCATCACTGCAGACGCTGCACCGATCCGCCTGTCAATCTCACGTTCCGTCCTTCCGTCACTCGTGAACAACACCCCGAGATACTTGAACTCCTCCACTTGAGGCAAAGGCTCCCCACCCACCCAGAGGGGGCAAGCCACCTTTTTCCGGTCGAGTACCATGGCCTCGGATTTGTAGGTGCTGATCCTCATCCCAGCTGCTTCATACTCGGCAGCAAACCGCTCCAGAGCATGCTGGAGGCCCTGGCTTGAGGAAGCAAACAGGACAACATCATCCGCAAACAGCAGAGATGAGATCCCGTGCTCCCCAAACCGGAAACCCTCCGCCCCTGGGCCTAGAAATTCTGTCCATATAAACAATGAACAGAACCGGTGACAAAGGGCAACCCTGGCGGAGTCCAGCATGCACCCGGAACAAGTCTGACTTATTGCCGGCAATGCGAACACAGCTCCTACTTTGGTCGTACAGGGAACAGACGGCCCCTAACAAAGGGCCCCTGACCCTGTACTCCCGGAGTACCCCCCACAGGACACCAGAAGGGACACAGTCGAATGCCTTCTCCAGATCCACAAAACACATGTGGACTTGTTGGGAAACTCCCATGAACCCTCGAGCACCCGGTAGAGGGTGTAGAGCTGGTTCAGTGTTCCGCGGCCAGGACGAAAACCACACTGCTCCTCCTGAATCCGAGGTTTGACTATCGGCCGGATTCTCCTCTCCAGTACCCTGGCGTAGACCTTACCGGGGAGGCTGAGGAGTGTGATTCCTCTGTAATTGGAACACATCCTCCAGTCCCCCCTTCTTAAATAGGGGAACCACCACCCCGGTCTGCCAATCCATAGGCACTGTTCCATACCGCCACGCGATTTACATTTACATTTACATTTATTCATTTAGCAGACGCTTTTATCCAAAGCGACTTACAAGAGAGAGCTTTTACAAAGAGCATCAGTCATTGAGCAAAGCAACGTGATAGACCCCGAACACAGTCGGATTTTTAGATCGTGAATCATACATCATGAGAACCAATAAGTGCCAAAGGAAGAACTATAAAAGCATAACACAGCGATTATGAATATAGAGCAAGAGATACAACACATAATACATTAGATCAGGTGAAATGACATGCTATTGTTAAGTGCCATTAAATTCTCTAAATAGGTGAGTTTTAAGCCTTCTTTTGAAGGTTGGAAGGCAGTCCGTGCTTCTGATGGAGGTCGGGAGTTGATTCCACCATTGGGGAGCCAGGCAGTGGAAGAGTTTGTGTTGCGCTCTGGCGCTCTTGAGGGGGGGTACCACTAGACGGTTGTCAGCAGATGACCGTAGGTGGCGGGTGGGGGTATAGGGCTGGAGGAGAGAGTTGATATAGGTCGGGGCAGTCCCGTTTACCGCCCGGAAGGTCAGTACCAGGGTTTTGAATCTGATGCGGGCCATGACGGGAAGCCAGTGGAGGGCGATGAGGAGCGGGGTGACGTGACAGCGTCTGGGTAGGTTGAAAACCAGACGAGCGGCTGCATTCTGTATCCTCTGAAGGGGACGGGTTGCATTTGCAGGAAGGCCGGCTAGTAGCGAGTTGCAGTAATCCAGCTTTGAGAGGACTAGGGCTTGGACTAGCAGTTGGGTGGAATGTTGAGAGAGGTATTTTCTGATTTTCCTGATGTTGTAGAGGGTGAATCTACATGACCGAGAGACTGCAGCAATGTGAGCTGTGAGGGAGAGCTCGTCATCCAAGATGACCCCCAGGTTCCTGGCGGAGGGTGAAGGGGTCACTGTTGCAGATCCAATAGTGATGGAGAGATCGTGGGTGATTGAGGGTTTGGCAGGGATGATGAGGAGTTCCGTTTTGGCGAGGTTCAGCTGGAGGTGATGTCGGGTCATCCAGGCTGAGATGTCAGAGAGGCAGGCCTCGATTCTGGTCGATATCCCTTGATCAGTTGGGGGAAAGGATAGATATAGCTGCGTGTCGTCAGCGTAGCAGTGATAGGAGAATCCATGGGAGGCGATGATTGGCCCGAGTGAGGTGGTGTAAAGAGAGAATAGGAGCGGGCCAAGGACGGAACCCTGTGGGACCCCAGTGGAGAGCAGGCGGATACCAGATGTTTTCCCTCCCCAGGAGACTTGATAGGACCTTCCTGTCAGGTATGATGAGATCCATTTAAGCGCAGTGCCAGTGTTGCTGCAGAGGCGTGTCAACCAGGACAGTCCCACAACATACAGAGACTTTAGGTACTCAGGATGGATCTCGTCCACCCCCGGAGCCTTACCACCAAGGAGCCCATCGACTACCTCAGTGACTTCAGCCCGGAGTCCCCAGTCTCTGCTTCCTCCTCGGAAGACGTGACGGCAGGATTGAGGAGATCCTCAAAGTATTCCTTCCACCGTCCGACAACATCCCCAGTCGAGGTCAACAGCTCCCCACCCGCACCGTAAACAGTGTTGGTGAAGCACTGCTTCCCCCTCCTGAGGCGCCAAACGGTTTGCCAGAATTTCCTTGGGGCCGACCGATAGTCCTTCTCCATGGCCTCCCCGAACTCCTCCCAGACCCGAGTTTTTGCCTCTGTGACTATCCGAGCCGCAGCACGCTTAGCCTGCCGGTACCGGTCAACTGTTTCGGGAGTCCCACAAGACAGAACGGCTCGATAGGACTCCTTCTTCAGTTTGACGGCATCCCTTACGTCCGGTGTCCACCACCGGGTTCTGGGATTGCCGCCGCGACCAGCACCAGAGACCTTGCGACCACAAATCCGGACTGCCGCATTGACAATGGAGGTTGAGAACATGATCCATTCAGACTCAATGTCCCCAGTCTCCCCCGGGATCTGTGAGAAGCTCTCCCGGAGGTGTGAGTTGAAGACCCCTCTGACAGAGGGGTCCGCCAGGCGTTCCCAGCAGACCTTCACGATACGTTTGGGCCTGCCAAGTCTGTCTAACTTCCCCCCCCCGCCAGCGGATCTGACTCACAACCAGGTGGTGATCGGTTGACAGCTCCGCCCCTCTCTTCACCCAAGTGTCCAAGACACACGGCCGCAGGTCAGAAGACACGACAACAAAGTCAATCATTGACCTCTGGCCTAGAGTGTCCTGGTGCCATGTGCACCGATGGACACTCTTGTGCTTGAACATGGTGTTAGTTATGGACAAACCGTGACTAGCACAGAAGTCTAATAACAGAGTCCCCAGTCGGCGCACTGTTAAGTACGCCTCCCAGAGACTCCAAGAAGGCCGGGTACTCTGCACTGCTGTTCGGCCCGTAGGCCGCCACAACAGTGAGACCCTGTCCCCGGCTTTTAGGCGCAGGGACGCGACCCTCTCGTTCACCGGTGTAAACTCCAACACGTGGCGACTGAGCTGTGGAGCTATAAGCAAACCCACGCCAGCCCGCCGCATCTCCCCGCGGGGAACGCCAGAGAAATGAAGAGTCCAGCCTCTCTCAAGGATAATGGTTCCAGAGCCCAAGCTGTGCGTGGAGGCGAGGCCGACTATATCTAGCCGGTAACGCTCGACCTCCCACACAAGCTCGGGCTCCTTCCATGTCCCCAGCGCTAGAGACTGTGTGTGCGGCCCTGGCCGTCCGGGCGCCTGCCCCTGACCACCGCCCAAATCACAGAGCACCGGCCCCTTACGGTCCTTCCTGCGGGTGGTGGGCCTGCAGGAAGGTGGTCACACGTCGCCTTTTCGGGCTGGGCCCATGGGACCCGGCCACCAGGCGCTCGCTAGCTTTTTTGTAGGTGACCAAATACTTATTTTTCACCATAATTTGCTAACAAATTATTTAGCCGCTCTTGAGGGGTGGGACCACTAGACGGTTGTCAGAGGAGGACCATAGGTGGTAGGCAGGGGTGTAAGGCCGGAGGAGAGAGTTTATAAAAAAATTGGGGCAGTCCCGTGCACTGCTCGGAAGGTGTGCAAGGGTACAAGTACAAGTACAAGTACAAGGGTCTTGAACCTGATACGGGCCATGATGGGAAGCCAGTGAAGGGCGATGAGGAGCAGGGTGACATGACAGCGTCTGGGTAGATTGAAATTTGTTCATGTGCTATGGTTACTTTTTGTTTAGTTTGATAGCTCTCCGATGGAAGGGGACAGGTAAGACGCTCATGGATATATATTTCCATCACGCAACTTACTCTGTTATTAAATAAAAATTTATTTGTATAGCCCTTTTTACAAACCAATGTCACAAACTGCTTCCATATGCCCAAAGAACTGCCCCTCAACCAACCTAGAACCTCAAGCAAGACAAGAAAAAACTCCCAGAAAAACTTGCAAGGGAGAAAAAAATTAAGAAACCTTTGGAGGAGCAATTCAGTGAGTGATCCCCTCCTCCAGAGATGGTAGAGGGGTGAAGGAAGACTTTGCCGGGAATCAAATTGGCAACCTTCTGATCACTAGCTCGATGCCTTAAATACTCCCTTTTTGCCAAACTCCCTAGTTAATGCCAAATCTTGATTTGTAGCACAGGCCTCTGGTCTGTTACCTGGACAGGCTGACAGGTGACATCACAGAGTCTTGGCTCTCTTGCTGATAGGCTGACCTCTGCCCCTCTGAGCCTGGGGAGTTGAAATCCTTGGGGTGTTTCTCCAGGCCTGACTCTACAGATGCACCACAACCCAACTGCTGCTGGTAATACAGATGGATGCTCTCCCTGGAGGGGAGGTTACCCTTGGAACACAGAAACAATGTCACATATAAAACCGTAGACCTCTTAGTGTTAAGGTATTCCACAACAGATTATTAACCCTAACCCTAAATTGTAACAGTTGATGTTTTTGTGTTATAGTTGAGTTACCCCCAAACCTTAACACATAACAATGGCCCTGGCCAGTTGGTTACCTTCTTGACCTCATGTGTTAGCATGCAGCGCTCAAGCCGCAGCACAGTAGAGATGGAGATGTGCTCTTGACACAGTGAGTTCAGCCAGACAGTCAAGCTGTCCAACAGGGCCTGGACCAGGACCCAGGAGAATTTCAGCATGTTGGAGATCCGCTTCAGAATGTTGTCTAGAACCAGCAGGAGAATGAGGCTGACAACCGAGACTGACCAAAGGAAGTGGAGAAGATGAAATACTACTTACCTGGACCATCTGTCTTTCCCTCTTTTTCCTCCGCGTCTTCATCCTCCAATTCTACTGCGGCATGACCTGTCACACACCAGAAAAAGTGACTAGCTGTCTAGCTATGAAGACCCTGGGGCCTATACACCTCCCAGACCTACCTTCTTCTGTATCCTCCCTTTCTTCCTCCTCCTTTCTTGTCTCCTCCTTTCTCAACTTCCATCCTTCAGTATATCTCTGCCAGAAGCGTTGTTTCTCCTGGCTACGTTCCTTCATGGCTGTTTTGGAGTCTGTGATCCATGCATGGTACACAAACTACAACACATACAGCCTTTCAGCACAGGTAACAAGACACTGATCAGGTTAACTAGATAACATTCACGTAAACAAAATAAGAACAAAAATATAAATGTAATCAAGAGAATAGTCAGATTAAGTAGATCCCAACCAGGTTACCAAGATGTTAACAAGGTTAAAATAAGAAAACCTTTATTGGTCCCCCAGGGGGGGAAATTGAAGTTCACAACAGCAGCAGGGTAAAGTACAGCACACAGAGTTGCAGAGTTGTTTAAATAACAATAAAGGGGACACGATATGGTACATTATAAAGAAATTATTGAATAAAAAGTATGAGGTTAAGGGAAATGGTTTCTGTCTCGAATGTGAAGTGAGAGACATATAGACAAGTTATTGCACATAAAGAACATTACAGAGTATTGCAGGTTGACATCAGTCAGATTAACTTGCTGCTCGTAGGTGAATGACATACTAACCACGATAACAAGAAACTAACCGGGGGGGGTATTCCAAAAAAACTATGTTCATTGAAAATCCTGAGTTGGGCTGCCATGCTTGTTTGTGCCGAAAGCAGATACGATTTGGGGTTGTTTTGACTATTCAAATTCCACGTCTGATGGTCTTCACATCGGTCAATCATGTCGGGCAGCCTTAGGGGGCTTTTCATTAATTTCCTATATACCAGGGTAGTGCCCAATCCAATCAGCAGAAGCCTGTAATCATGGTTCAGAATAGAAAGTTATCTTCAACGTCCTCCATGGAAAGCACCACCAGGCACACAACACGCCAGCTCTCCCACGCGTCCCTCGTGTAGCCATCTGCAAACTTCCCATCAGGACAGTTGGGTTCCCCTGAACCCAAGCTTCTCTTCGAGTAGATGGTGTCAATTGCATTGAGAGACCAGCTAATCAATTTCATGTTTCTTGCTTCGAAGAGAGATGCGGAGATTCTCTCTAGTACAGACAAGACAGGACAGACATACGATACAGCAAGCAGGGAAGGTCAGGGGAGGGAGAGAAAGATACAATTTGAATTTTACTGTACATGGCCTCATCCATCTTTCCATCAATGCAGTGAAGTCATCCTGTCCCCTTAGCAGAGAAATACCCCCAAAGCATAACGTTTCCACCTCCATTTTTTACTGTGGGACGGTGTTCTTGGAGTCATAGTTAGTATTTTTCTTCCTCCAAATACGGCGAGTTGAGTTGATGCCAAAGAGCTCGATTTTAGTTTCATCTGACCACAGCACTTTCTCCCAAGACTCCTCTGAATCGTTCAGGTGTTTATTTGCAAACTTAAGACGGGCCTGTACATGTGCCTTCTTGAGCAGGGGGACCTTGCGGGCAGGATTTTAATCTATTGCGGCGTAGTGTGTTACCTATAGTTTTCTTGGTGACTGTCGTCCCAGCTGCTTTGACATAATTGACAAGCCCCTCCCGTGTAGTTCTTGGCTCATTCCTCACCTTCCTGAAGATCAGGGATACCCCACAAGGTGTAACCTTGACCTTACCAGAACAAGGTTGATTGATGGTCATTTTGTATTTCTACCATTTTCAAATAATTACTGTGGTCTCCTTCTCACCCAACTTCTTGCCTATTGTCTTGTAGCCCAATCCAGCCTTGTGCAGGTCTACAATCTTGTCCCTGATGTCTTTAGATAGCTCTTTGGTCTTGCCCATGGCAAAGAGATTGGAGTCTGGTTGATTGCATTGGCAGGTGTCTTTTATACATTTAACTGATTGACACAGGTGTTTTTGCTGCAGTCTTTTTCAGTGTGTCATACCCCCTGTTTACACGTACACACAGGGGCAGTTCTAGAAAATTGTACATTGGGGGGGGAAAAGGGGTGGCAAGAGGTCTTGGCAGGGGGTCATGGGACAACAGTACGTGGGCAGCTGGGACCCCGTAGATCCGCCCCTGCGTACACAGGTATTTTTAAAAACGAAGACCTTATCCTTCGTTTGTACCTATGAATTCGCCTCTGAAAACGAATCTTTCTAAAAACTCCGGCTAAGCGGAGATTCTGGAAAACTACGGATTTGCATTTGCGTGTAAACAGAGAAAACAGAGTTTTAGGCAGCTGATGCCCCGAAATGAGGATTCTGATTGGCTTTGCAGAGCGCCTAGACCAGACCGCCCAGGCTTGGCATAGTTATGATGGTGCTCTGTGGCGTATTTATCCGGGTTGATGTAAACAAAAACTTTGGGGAAAATGGAGGGAGGGAAATATTTGTTTCTCAACATACCCGGCTACGTGTGAACATAGGGTAAGCAGTAGGAGTAGTTAACAAGTCTGTGGGGGCCACAGACTTTTTGGCTCAAAACACCTACCAGAGTTTTTGACGCATATACACAAAAGTTATATCAAAACTTGCGGCTCGGCCCCAACATGTGTTCTATGATTTTTCTAAGACTTTTGGCGAACAATTCTGCCAAAAATTGCCCAAAAAATGAATGGGTGTCAATGGAGAGAATGTTTGAGAACTACAGTGGGTGATGTCATCACTAGAGTGGAGAGGAGACAGAAAAATCAGTGAAAAAATAAAACATATTTGACTACCATGGCCTCAAATGCACCCCTACAGACACAATTTATACATATAAACGTAGGAAAATGTGTCCTCTAGCTCACACTTGCTTTACTTTATCTGTCAGATTTATTGTTTTAGCTTGACATGCGAATATTCGGCCGCAGCACCCATGAACAGCCTCATACACTCCCATGTTAAGAGTGGTGGGAAAGTAACTAATAAGAAAGAAAACGAACACTTTTTAGAATTGCTCCCAAGAGCACATTTCTTCACTTGTCAACACAAAATGTTGTGCCTATGTAGACGTTCAGGAAGGGCTCAGCCTGCTTCACGTTAACCTGGTTTTATGATTGGAAAAACGGTTTGGCCAGAAATCCTTCCTGTTCAAAGGGTGCTGTAAGCCTTTTCTCTCTGTCTGTTCAACTGACATGACTGCAACTTATTATTTTGTTACTTAGCAACGTGCTTGAAAGAGGAGAGGGGAAGACGGTGGCCATTTTATGAACAGTAATTCATTTCACATTTAATAACTTTAATTGGAGGATATATACCGGAGGAATCAAATTGGCTCTTTTTGTTTCGGGTGTATTTATAAACTGTACTCCAACTCAACTTTTCCTCTCTGGCTCTCAGTCTCTAAGGTAAGCAAACATATTTTTCAACTCTTTCGCTAGCATGCTATCAAAAATGTAGGTTTTTGACTTCTTTAACATTTGGGCTCATAGGTATTCGTGTGCTTATCAGTCAGGATTTACAACTGACATTCCAACTAGCTGTAAAGATATGCTGTTTGCTAACATTAGCGACCAATGCTGAAATTAGCGCTTAAGCTAATTGCTAGTGCATCAGCATATGTTTCGCTAGCATGCTATCAAAGATGTGGGTTTTTGACTTCTTTAACATTTGGGCTTATATGTATTCATGTGCTTATCAGTAAGGACGGTGGTGGAGGGTTGTGGGGAGGGTAGTGGGGGGGTTATTTGTGTGCATTTTGACCGTTTAGGGTCGTTTTTGGAGGGGGGGGGGGGGCGATCGGCGTTCGCGGGGGGCGGGGGGGCTCGTGCGGGGGGGTTTGAGGGCAGGGTTCATGTGGTGGGGTCCGTAGGAATCTAACAAGATATTGGGGAGGTGTGTGGGAGGTCGGGTTGATGAGATATGAGCCTATTTGGGGGAGAGGTTTGAGAATCGCAATTGATTTACTTGCACTTTCAAGCGGAGATTGTGACGTTGTGGGGGGCTCGGAGGGGCGATTTCGGAGGGGTTTGAGGCCAGAGTTAATGTGGTGGGGTCCAGACGAATCGAACCAGGTATTGGGGAGGTGTGTGGGTGGTCGGGATCAGCAGTTATGAAGTTGCCGCTCCATAGAGAAACAGTGGGGATTAAATACAGGTCTTTTTGGAATTGCTATTTAAATTGTTGGGGGGGCTTGCTGTAAAACATTCATAATCGTCTGGATACGGGTTGACCTTGCAAACTATTGGCTAGTGTTGTATGGGGAGTCCTGTAGTCCTGTAGTTTATAGATGATTGAACCTGTGTGTCTGCTACTAAGTGATTCATTGCACTGAATGAGTTGATTGACAGTTCATCATTAAGTCATTCATGTACAGACTGCCTGTGTGTATGCACATATATGTATCTATCTATAGATATATATATATATATATATATATATGTGTGTATGTGTGTGTGTGTGTGTGTGTATGTGCGTGTGTGTATGTGTATGTGCGTGTGTGTTTTTCTCAATTAATGTTGGATAAAAAGCACTGTTTTTGTTAGTGTGATATCAGAACTGTGTGACCTAGTGCTTTTTGTGAATTTTGATGTTAGCTTATTGCTGAATCCTGATTTGTTACATGTTTGATTGCATGTGGATTGATTTGACATTTAACACTGAAACAGCTGTATAACTTTATAATGTTATCTGATATTTATAATGCGGTATCATTTTGATAAAAGGTGTATTTCTAATACCAAAGTCATAGCCATTGATGGCCTAATTCTGGCATTGGATGTATTTGGGTCATTTAGCATTTATAATTATTATCAAATTAGAACCAAACTATTACTATGCTACTGAACTGTAATGTAAAGTGCTACCTGACACAGAGTGACCAATTGTTTACTGCTTGCTTACTACTTAAACTTAAACTGTGGCAGTGTGCTCAAGTGGAGCTGTCTTTAATCCTGCTGAAATTAGTGTTTACGCTACTACTAGTGCATCAGCATATGAACACCTGTTGAAAGGTTGATCTGTCACATACCTAAGCAATGGTAGAAGTCATAGTCAGAAAATGACTCAACAGTGTCATTGATGTATGGGGGAGAGTCCCGGGCCAGAGTCACGCACACTAAGAATTTCTTTAGGAATTATTTTCTAGTTTACATTTACATTTATTCATTTAGCAGACGCTTTTATCCAAAATTGACTTACAGTAAGTACAGGTACATTCTCCCTGAGGCAAGTAGGGTGAAGTGCCTTGCCCAAGGAAACAATGTCACATAGCCACAGCCGGGGCTCGATGTCACAACCGTCCGATCATGAGCCACCGCCTTAACCCGCTGAGCCATCTGACCAGGGGCCCGTTCTTCGTACTTCGCTTAATACATCCAAGATCAAATGACACATCCAAGATTATTTCATCCTGCTAATCATGATCCGGCTAACTGGGTTCTTCGAACACACCTGTTGTGTATGATTAGTATCTGAGATAATAGCGTGTTCATGTGTTGGCTTAAAAGGGGATATGTATCGATAGTAGACACATTGATCAGCAACTTTTCTCCCAATCAGAACAAGAGCTTTTAATGGAAGGTTATGCCGAACTTAAATTGTCGACAGGAACACCCCAAAGTCTGCAAATGCCAGGAGAGTGGGCTGGCAAAAAGTAGCAGACAAATTAAAGTAAAAGTGAAATATAAGAATATTCTACGAAATGGTAGCCTTTAATTCATACTGTCTTTATTTTAAAAAGCCACTTATTTTTCTTCCTTTTTAAAAACCACTGTTAAATTATCAGTTTGTCTATTTATAACAGCCACAAAGAAAAAGACTGAAAAAAACGGTATCTCTCAACAATTACACTTTATCCCGCAATACCCGATTAATTTGAAAAGCTCTGCGAATTATTCTCCCACCTTCCGCAAGAGGTTGCTCGCTTATGGCTGCGACAGACTACCCTATCTCCTCTGTTTATGAAGCCTCAATCTAATCTTGTTTACATGAAGTAAACCTGCTCCCGAGCAGGTTTGAGTTTACGGACCCGTTGCTATGACAACAAGTCTAGGATGAGCTTCGAAGAACCAAACGATCCAAGATCATGCCAAATCTTCAACACTCAAATCCGGCTAACTGAGTTAGCGACGTACGAAGAATGGGCCCCAGGTAATTTATTTGATCCTGCAACTGTTTGCCACTGCCAGGGTTGCAACAAAATAATAAATAAATAAACCGCAAAAGTTTAGCATTATGGAATGCACTGCTATTTTTGTACCAGCTTCCTCTCTATTTGGCAGCTTTTTACCTGTATTATATGTCTGTATCCTGATATGTTGAATTACATTCAAATGAAGTTGATATAATATGGTTGTGTTGTCCTGTTGTCGCAGAGGCCTAAATTGTTGGTTTCATGTTTCCTTTCTCTGTGAAAATGTTTAATGTACTGGATGTTTGAACACACCTGGAAGGCAGACTTCTTTGGCTGCTCTTCCTCCTTCTTCTCCTCTTCTTCCTCCTCCTCCTCACTGTCTGACTCAAACAAGTAGTAGTTCCCACTCCTGACCACTAGAAGAACAGAACACACCTTTACAGCCAGTGGGATCTAATGACAATACTATCCCTGCCATCTGATGTTCTCTAAACGGCAGAACTTAAAGTACGATTACAGTTCAACATGACCAAATCTGTATCAATCCCATGATGTTTATGTGTTGGAATTGTGAGCTTGTGATGTTCAGGTAATTTAGAGTTGGGGGGACCCACTGGAGGCATGGTCCACCCAGGGCCTCCACCACTCCTTTCTTCTCCCTCCTTTTTTCACTCTTTCCGTTTGACCTGAGGAAAATGGGAGATCATGCTGCTAAAGAGACTTTCCACTGTTAGATAGATAAAAGCCCCCCATGACTGGCTCTCACCTTGCTCCTGCTGCAGTTTAGGGGGGTCCTGGTGGGTCTCAGTGCTCCCCTGAACCAGATTCAGCAGTCTCTCCTTGCCTCTCTTGAACCTCTTCTGACGACTCTTAATCCGGTCCATCCTGAAAGCACCAAAAGGCAGGTGCGTGTGGTACCACATGAAGAGTGTGTTTTCCATATGTGTGTGAACTGTATGAACTGTATGTGTATGTTCTCACTGTCTCTTCAGTAGATCCATAGACTTCTTCTCAACCTCCAGTCTGGCTCTGACAGCCTTCACTATGGTGGCATGGAACAATTCCGCTCCTCTGAACACAAATGTGCATGCCATGCACACAATACAATGGTCAGAATACTATGATTTGGTAAATACAAGAAACAGCACCCTAAACTGTGGAATAACATAAGCTTTTAAAAGATTTAAATACTGTTCTACATATTTGTTTACAGAAATGTAAACACTCCGCACACACTCTACACACACACCTTGAGGCAAGGATCTGAGCAGAGCGGATGTCCGCCACCACATGCAGGAAGTAGTAGCTCATGAAAACACGTCGCTGTAGCAACAGGAAAGCAAAGCAGATACTGTCCCAGATGATGCCCGCCTCGTCGCTAGGCAACTCACACTGCTTATTGGCCTGCTGCTCCGCTGTAGGGTCAAAAACCACTATCATTATTACCCAGTATAACGACACACAACACACAGATACAGAGTTAAAGATGCAGAGCAGAGCAGATCATGTTTGGCTGAAGTGTACTTAGTGAGAGAATATGTTCATACATATTCATACGGTATGTCTGAATAGACTGCATTTCATTAATCCTAGTATTTAGCTAAAAGTTAGTGTCAGCTCAAAGAGATAGTAGCTTGAAAAGCAAGGACCCTGCTTGGAATCTATTTTTAGAGTTGTTACCAGTGCGTAAAATCATGGCGATGGAATGTTGTTGCTTAAATAGCGAGAGAAAAAACGTTTTGGGGCGTCAAGGCCAATCACCCCTTCTGATACAGTCATATGAAAAAGTTTGGGAACCCCTCTCAGCCGGCATTATAATTGACTCTGCTTTCACGCAAAAAAAGATAAAAGTGGTATGTCTTTCATTAACCAGGAAGATCTAAGTACTGGGGTGTTTTCCAAACAAAGATTTTTAGCGAAGCAGTTTTTAGTTGTATGAAATTAAATAAATTGTGAAAAACTGGCTGTGCAAAAATATGGGTACCCTTATGATTTTGCTGATTTGAATGCATGTAACATCATGTACAACTGATGACTTGAAAAATCTAATTGGTTGGATTATCTCGTTAAGCCTTGAACCTCATAGAAAGGTGTGTTCAATCATGGGAAAAGGTATTTAAGTTGCCCAAATACAAGTTGCACTTCTCTTTGACTCTCTGCTGAAGTGAGACAGAATGGGATCATCAAAACAGCTCTCCACAGATCTGAAAACAAAGATTGTTCGTTTTCATGGTTTAGGGGAAGGCTACAAGAAGCTTTCCAAAAGGTTTAAACTGTCAATTTCGACTGTAAGAAATGTTGTCAGGAAATGGAAGGACACAGGCACAGTTGCAGTTAAACCCAGGTCTGGAAGACCAAGAAAAGTACAGGAGGATTGTGAGAATGGTTGCAGACAACCCACAGATCACCTCCAAAGACCTAAAACAACATCTGGCTGCAGATGGTGTATCTGTACATCGTTCAACAATTCAGCGCAATTTGCACAAAGCACATCTGTATGGCCGGGTGATGAGAAGGAAGCCCTTTCTGCGCCCACGCCACAGGTACAGTCGCATGGAGTATGCTAAAGCTCATTTAGACAAGCCAGATTCATATTGGAAGAAAGTGCTTTGGACTGATGAGACAAAAATTGAGTTGTTTGGTCATAACAAAAAGCGCATTGCATGGCGAAAGAAGAACACGGCATTCCAAGAAAAACACCTGCTACCTACTGTCAAATTTGGGGGAGGTTCCATCATGCTGTGGGGCTGTGTGGCTACTTCAGGGACTGGGGCCCTTGTTAAAGTCGAAGGTCGCATGAATTCAACCCAGTATCAACAGATTCTTCAGGATAATGTTCAAGCATCAGTCACAAAGTTGAAGTTACGCAGGGGTTGGATATTCCAACAAGACAATGACCCTAAACACTGTTCAAATTCTACAAAAGCATTCATGCAGAGGGAAATGTACAATGTTCTCAAATGGCCATCACAGTCCCCTGACTTGAACATCATAGAAAATCTATGGGATGATTTGGAGCGGGCTGTCCATGCTCGACGGCCATCAAACTTAACTGAACTGGAGCGCTTTTGTATCGAAGAATGGTCAAAAATACCTCCATCCAGAATCCAGACACTCATCACAGGCTACAGGAGGCGTTTAGAGGCTGTTATTTTTGCAAAAGGAGGCTCAACTAAGTACTGATGTCATTTTTTTTGTTGGGGTAGCCAAATTTATGCACCGTCAAATTTTGTTATGATGCCTATTGCATATTTTCTGTTATTCTAATAAACAAAACGACACTGCTGAAATACTCCTGTTTCCCTAAAGTTTGTCATTTATGAAAAGGAATTTGCTTCTTTGAAATCCCAGTTAATTATGAACAAAAATCCAAAAAATTAAGAGGGGTTCCCAAACTTTTTCATATGACTGTAGGTATCAACCTGTTTGTATCCTAAACCATCAAGAGCATATTCACAGCTGGCATGTGCCTCTTCAATATCCCTGTTCACTACACCACTCGTAGACGTAGATATTTCAAGTATACAGGTATACAGTCCACCTCTAACCTCACCTACCCATCCAGATCTCCTCCATCTGCCCCCTAACTTTATATAGGGCTCTGGAACTCCCAGTCTTCTGTAAAAAGGCAGACTCCATCCTGCTAGCTGAACGCTAACTGGACATGCTCCTCAGCGTCCTCCCAGATGATGGAACTTCACTGATAATCCTTGAGGACTTCAACATCTACCTCGAATGAACTCAGGCTGTCGACTTCCTGTCCCTGTTTTTCTTCAGCCCACAGGCCAGGAAAACAGCTCAACCTCATTCTAACGCATAACTATATCGCAGACTGTAACCCCACTACACATTTACAACATTACAACATTACAACATTCTCCATTGTAACATCCTCCCTCCCTCCCAATGACAAGTTCAGGTCCCACCTTACAGACCTTGCCACCAACACTGCTTCTCTGGACACTGTTTGTCCCAGCCAACTAGATCTGCTCAATCTTCTCCCACCTGTCCGTGGCTCACGGATGTTATTCGGGAAGAGCGTTCTACCCTTCAGGCAGCTGAGAGATGTCGCAAGTGCAAAGATGGTCTGCACCTTGACAAGTATCAGTCCCTCCTTAAATCCTTCTCTGCTCACATAACTGAGCCTAAAACCCACTTCTTCCTGAATAGTTAACCCTTTAGGCGCCAGAATATTTTTCAAGAAAATGTACAATTTTGAAATCAAGATTTCAAAAGGCTGTAACTTGAAAGTAGTTTGATATAAAGGTATACTGTCTATGAAACAATTGTTTAGTATGACTCAAAGTTTGTGATGGGGGGAAATTCTTCATCTAATTTGCATTTGATGATGTCAATGGCGTTGGCGGCTATATTGGAAGATGTTCAATTTTGATGTCAATGTTTCAAAAGGCTATAACTTGAAAGTAGTTTGTAGCAGAGTCTCCACAACCATTCCCTTGTCAGTGAGACACACTGACGAAACCAGGGTTATGGATTTCCAAACCAGTGCTGAAAGGTCAGGCAGGCCTTTGAATAACTGGTTCACAAGTCTGAACAGAGGATTTATCCCAAAACAGACATTTAATGGTTTACAAACATCTCACAAAGACAATACTGCTTATTGGACACTAAAAGGATTGGAACTGTGTGAATTTCTCTTTAAATGTGTTTTAATGTAATCCCTCGGTTTTGTTACAATAGATCTCAAGTGAGCATCAGTTCAAGTGTGGCAAACACAGCCAAAGTTCATTAATCAAGACATATGTCATTTAAGAGTGTGCTTGTGGAAGCTTGTTCTGTGATGTACTCAGGTTGTGTGGACACAGCCCTCATCCTGCAGATGATAAGCCACTCTGGTTTATTTCCACTCCAAGTCATTCTCTCTACCTGTGTGAAGTTGGCCCCCCGTCTTGTTCAAAATAAAAAAATAGCACTGCTGTTTGTTTGTGCTAGGTTTGTGCTGGTTTGTGCCGTAAAAATTATCGTTTGTGCAGTTAAGGGTTTTGAGTTATTCAAAATTAAATGTTCTGGCCAGTGACGTCACTCAGCCCCCCGTCAACGTCCAAATCGAGTCAAAGTGATCTATATGGTTTGTGCTAGGTTTGTGCTGGTTTGTGCTGTTAAAATAAATTGGTTTGCACTTATGGTTTTACAGATATTCCCGTTTTATTTTTCACACGTGACGTCACTCAGCCCCCCCTCAACCTTCAAATCGAGTGAAAATGGTCTGTATCGTTAGTGCTAGGTTTGTGCTGGTTTGTGCTGTTAAAATAAATTGTTTTGCAATTATGGTTTTAGAGATATTAAAGATTTATTTTTCACGCGTGGCGTCACTCAGCCCCCCGTCAACCTTCAAATCGAGTCAAACTGGTCTCTATCGTTTGTGCTAGGTTTGTGCTGGTTTGTGCTGTTAAAATAAACATTTGTGCTACTATAGTTTTCAAGTTATTCTTAAAACTTTATTTTGCCCACTTGTTATGTAACCAGCCCCCCGTCAAAGTGCAAATCGCTTCAAAACGGTCTATATGGTTTGTGCTAGGTTTGTGCTGGTTTGTGCTGTTAAAATAAATTGGTTTGCAATTATGGTTTGAGAGATATTAAAGATTAATTTTTCACACGTGACATCACTCAGCCCCCCGTCAAGCTTCAAATCGAGTCAAACTGGTCTCTATCGTTTGTGCTAGGTTTGTGCTGGTTTGTGCTGTTAAAATAAACATTTGTGCTACTATAGTTTTCAAGTTATTCTTAAAACTTTATTTTGCCCACTTGTTATGTAACCAGCCCCCCGTCAAAGTGCAAATCGCTTCAAAACGGTCTATATGGTTTGTGCTAGGTTTGTGCTGGTTTGTGCTGTTAAAATAAATTGGTTTGCAATTATGGTTTGAGAGATATTAAAGATTTATTTTTCACACGTGACATCACTCAGCCCCCCGTCAAGCTTCAAATCGAGTGAAAATGGTCTCTATCGTTTGTGCTAGGTTTGTGCTGGTTTGTGCTGTTAAAATAAACATTTGTGCTACTATAGTTTTTAAGTTATTTTTAAAACTTTATGTTGCCCACTTGTTATGTATTTCTTACTCCACCTGCAGTGCTTTTCAGTTAGGGGCTTTAATCATATCCAACATGACCCTGGGCTGGGCATGAAAACCAAAGGTTTGAATGTATGTGATAAGAGAAGTAAAGAGGCAATTTTTCATGTTGACAACACAACTGTGTGTGCCATTTATTAATGAACCAACAAAGTGCAAAAATAGCAAGAAATAATATATGAAAATATAAATGTACAACTCTTTTGTGTAGAACACAACATGAGGTTGCACGTTTGGTTTTTCCTGTGCTGTGGAAACCCCCTTAGACAGGTCATCATACCGCTCCCATGCTGAGAAAGTGAGAAAGTCAACCCACAGTGCTGCTCCTGTGGAGTAACTATGGTTGACCTCACCATTGCATATGGACTCCGGCATGGGTCAAATCATGTCAATCCTGCCAAAACCATTGTAGCAAAACAATTTATTTTAACAGCACAAACCAGCACAAACCTAGCACAAACCATATAAACAATTTTGAAGCGATTTGGACGTTGACGGTTACATAACAAGTGGGCAAAATAAAGTTTTAAGAATAACTTGAAAACTATAGTAGCACAAATGTTTATTTTAACAGCACAAACCAGCACAAACCTAGCACAAACGATAGAGACCAGTTTGACTCGATTTGAAGGTTGACGGGGGGCTGAGTGACGTCACATATTAAAAATAAAACTGTAATATCTCTAAAACCATAATCGCAAAACAATTTATTTTAACAGCACAAACCAGCACAAACCTAGCACTAACGATACAGACCATTTTCACTCGATTTGAAGGTTGACTGGGGGCTGAGTGACGTCACGTGTGAAAAATAAAACGGGAATATCTGTAAAACCATAAGTGCAAACCAATTTATTTTAACAGCACAAACCAGCACAAACCTAGCACAAACCATATAGATCATTTTGACTCGATTTGGACGTTGACGGGGGGCTGAGTGACGTCACTGGCCAGAACATTTAATTTTGAATTACTCAAAACCCTTAACTGCACAAACGATATTTTTTACGGCACAAACCAGCACAAACCAAGCACAAACAAACAGCAGTGCTATTTTTTTATTTTGAACAAGACGGGGGGCCAACTTCACACAGGTATTCTCTCTGCATGGGACCATCTTCAGATAAGGAATGACCAAACCCCCTTAGTATAAAAGCCCCAAACCTAGAATCAAACCCCCTCTTTCGTCTGGGTCATTCTGAGGATAGCTTCCTCTGATGATCTGTTATATTGAGCAACCTCTGGATTTACCTGAACCCTCTCAACTGAACCAAGGACCATCACGGAAGTTAAGGAAAACTTCCTTTGATTTCTTGGACACCACACTACCTTTCTTCAACAGACAGTAAACTGCTATTAAGCTAATTTCTTACGCGTAGGCCTTGGCATAAGTGTGGTGAACTGTAACTGATTTAAGTTAGTCTTCCTGTCGTTAGCATAACTGTCCCTTTTCTACCTAGGCCAATAACCCCCCTTTTCCTTGTCTCCCCCTTGTCTGTTTCCCATTTGCTTTAAATAAACCCTTTTTGTATACAATTCTCGGTCATCGGATATGCACTAATTCTAAGGAACGACATGACTTTAAGTTAAAGAGACTGATCAAAAGGCTATTATTTGTTAGTTACACATAAGGTTTTCCTCTGTTCCTTCCCAAAATAGAGGTGGTGCCCTGTTTTATTCGATACTTCAAAAAGAGATGCAGTACCCTTTTCTACCAGTTAGCTTCCCCGCTACAAGTTTGAGATAAGGGAATACTGTCAACAGTCAATGTGAAATATCTTTTGTATTAAACAAAATCTGGGATATAAATAAATTCACCGATCCAACTTGTATAATCAATGTGCGCATTGACCACACTGATGCTAAGAAACAGGAAACAGGTATGTTTTAATCTGTGGTTTTCCCATATTTACAGTGTTATGTGCCCCCCAGCCACCTAAAACGTGTCCCCTGCTTGGCGTTCGCAGAATGCTTCCACCCCAGCCATGCTGAGGTGAAACATCCACTATACATTGTGCTGATTGTCGATTATGGCGCTCGGACTTGCCATCACTACTACTACTAACGTTTATGCTGCTGTAACCCACGTCTCAACAGCAGACAGTTAATTGAGTGGGACCGCCTCCGCTGCCTGTTCATTTGCCCAGCCACCAGTGGCGCTATGTTTCTGTTCTCTAACATTTCCTGTTCTCAACTCGCTGCTCCGGCTTGGACTGTGCGGAACGAAACAAAACTCCAAACTAAACAAGATTAGTCCGAACGAAACGAAACTCGAAACGAAACAAAACTACTCAGAACTAAACAAAAACTATTCACTGGTGAGTGAACCGAAGCTATATCAGATTGAACTGCTCAATCTAGTTTAATTACTTACTTCCGCATTCACCGCGGCAAACTTTTCTATTGAATTGACATGCTAATGAGTCTCATTCAATTCATGCATTGGTCTCGACTACAGGCTTCGTAGCTTAAGATAATTATGAAGAATATGTATTGTTGCGCAACTATGAATTTTATTTATACTTTGATCATTACATTTATAATATGATATTAAATTAGCTAATTTATTTTGTGAAGAAATGTTAACTCTTGTTAATTTAGAATTACTAGTAATGAATTGTGAAGAATTTCAAACCTATATTGATAGTGTTTGTCTTGGCCTGTGATTCCTAGGTCAGGTTTTTTTCCTACCCTGATTCTCTCTACATGAGATGGCAAGCCTATTGACCCTTTGCACCTACGTCACATGATCACGTGGGTGTGCCATGCTGGACGGCAAGAGTGAGTGAACGAAGCATTGCAGAGCACAAAACTTACGAAACTGCAAGTTTAGTCTCTTGTGACTTAAAACGATCACAATTATTTTTGTCAGCAATCATGACTTCTTCTAGGGCATGTTCAGTTCGGTTGTCAGTGGAAGTAAATCATCTTTTAGGCGTTCACAGAGCGCGATATTTGAGAAAAGTCAACATCGATAGCTTAAAAACTGACCCGTACCTTCTCCCTCCGTCCATATTAACCGATTTAATCAAATCGCCAACTTTACCCGAATTCACCCCCACGATATGTACCAACTCCCAGTTTAACTCCCAGGCATGAATAAAACATTTTATTTAATAATAAACTGCTGATGTACAATACAATACTTTTTTGGAATCACACTCTCAGCCTCCCCGGTAAGGTCTACGCCAGGGTACTGGAGAGGAGAATCCGGCCGATAGTCGAACCTCGGATTCAGGAGGAGCAGTGTGGTTTTTGTCCTGGCCGCGGAACACTGGACCAGCTCTATACCCTCTACCGGGTGCTCGAGGGTTCATGGGAGTTTGCCCAACCAGTCCACATGTCTTTTGTGGATCTGGAGAAGGCATTTGACTGTGTCCCTCGTGGTTTCCTGTGGGGGGAAGTACTTCGGGAGTACGTGGTCCGGGGCCCTTTGTTAGGTACCGTCCGTTCCCTGTACAACCAAAGTAGGAGCTGTGTTCGCATTGCCGGCAATAAGTCAGACCTGTTCCGGGTGCATGCTGGACTGGACATGGTTGCCCTTTGTCACCGGTTCTGTTCATTGTTTATATGGACAGAATTTCTAGGCGCGCCCAGGGGGCGGAGGGTTTCCGGTTCGGGGAGCACGGGATCTCATCTCTGCTGTTTGCGGATTATGTTGTCCTGTTTGCTTCCTCGAGCCGGTGCCTCCAGGATGCTCTGGAGCGGTTTGATGCCGAGTGTGAAGCGGCTGGGATGAGGATCAGCACCTCCAAATCCGAGGCCATGGTACTCGACCGGAAAAAGGTGGCTTGCCCCCTCTGGGTGGCTGGGGAGCCTTTGCCTCAAGTGGAGGAGTTCAAGTATCTCGGGGTCTTGTTCACGAGTGACGGAAGGACGGAACGTGAGATTGACAGGCGGATCGGTGCAGCGTCTGCAGTGATGCAGTCTCTGTACCGGACCGTCGTGGTGAAGAAGGAGCTGAGCCGCAAGGTCAATCTACATCCCTACTCTCACCTATGGTCATGAGTCATGGTCATGACTGCTGGACCAAATGTTAGTTTCCTCCAGGACCTTGACTCTTATTGAGGGTCTTGTTGCTCTTTTTGCCCAGTTCTAACCCAATTTAGAATTTTTGTACTCGCAGTGAGGTATATTATTATTATTCCTTGCTTTCAGACAAGTAAACTGTTGCACGTTTCAACTGAATGCTCCTGTGACTCTTCCCTTTGGCACTTGTTTGCTTTCACACGGTGTATGTTTCTTAATCTCACAACCCGCAATGTTTGGGGACTATCACGTTGTTATGATCAGTGACCGATGCTCTTTTTAAACCTCTCTCTTGGAAGTCGCTTTGGATAAAAGTGCCTGCTGAATGAATACATGTAATGTAAATGTTATGTAATTTCCATGCTGTGCAGTTAAACCATCCTTTTGAGCAAAGGACCTGGGAGCTCTTCCCGAAAATCATCACTATCATTGCCCCCATCATTAGCATCATCATGATTATCATCATCACTGTCATTATTACTACCGTATTATAATTAGGATCATAAACTTATCACCATCATTACAATCATAAAAAACATTGTCTCCTTACGTTTGGAATATCCTTTGATGGTGCAGGCCAGGCTGAAGAGCTGTATCAGCCAACAGTGATTAACAACTAATGCTTTGATGTAACCACAGGCAAGAACCTGAAGAAAGTACACGCCAGTTAGACACAACCACAGAGTTTGTGTGTAGGGGTTTTGACTTGTCCCTTGTCACTTACTGACAAGATGTTCTTCATGGTGATGACAAACACATTGTAGGCGATAAGGAAGTCCCAGTAGTGAAGGATGCTGTTGATAGGCTTGAGCAGAAGCTCTCCTCCGAACAACAGCAGGTAGAAGCAGGCCACCAAGTAGCCCATGCAGAAGATACTGATCCTGGTGGTGCCAGTGATGAAGATGATGGTGAGAACGAACCAGAACAGGTAGCTGAAGATGATGACCTTCAGCATGTCCAGATAAGACCTGGGAGAGGAGGGAGACACAAAATACTTCCTCTGTGGTGTCATGTCCTCATAAACCTTTAGTTCAGAAAGTCAGGGGCATGGATAACCTGCAGTGTGTGAATTACAGGGGTGAAGCTAACCTGCAATGTCTAAAGTTAGGGGCGGAGCTAACTTGCAGTGTCGAAAGTCAGGGGTAGGGTTAATCTGCAATGTATAAAGTCAGGGGCATGGATAACCTGCAGTGTTCAAGGTCAGGGGTGAGGCTAACCTGCAGTGTATAAAGTCAGGGGCAGGGTTGTGCTGGCTGAATGAGGCAGTATCCAGATCATTGCAAATCTCTACATTGTCTCCTGCCAGTAGACGAACGACCACCTGGTTCTCTTCCTCAAACACCTCCCTTTGCAGAGACACACTCAGAAGGAGCATGAAGTCATCTGAATAAAGGACAAGAAGAGAGGAGGATGAGAGGACAAGGAGAGGAAGTAAAGAACAGGACAAGGGATGGTTTAGGTCTAATGTAGAACTAAAAGTGTGATAGTATTGTAGCAGTACTTACAGAGCAGGAAAAGGGGATTGGGTCTTGTGTGGTAGTCAGGAATGTAGAGCCACTTGATGACATTGGAGTCCATGCTGGATGATGGAAACCTCCAAGGGTAGTCTATGTAAATACAGCCCTCTGGTCAAGGTTTGTGTTTCTGTGTAGATGTGTGTGTGTTTATGAGTGTGTATACATAGAGTATGCAAACGTGTGTAATAGTGGTCTGTGCGCCCGTGTGTGCACCTTTGCATGCTGCAGGGGGGACACCTATGCAGAGCAGGTACTGTAGAATTAGCAAGCAGGACAGAAAACAACAGTAGCGAGGCCAGGCCTGGGCAATTGACTTCCTGTGGCGACGGGAGATGATGGCGATCAGGCCAAAGGCATGGAGCATGGCATAGAAATCCATCCTCTGGCCAATCACATTCACCGCCAGCAAGAAACATGTCTGTAGATAAGACAGACAGGATAGAGGAGAGAATTAGAGAGACAGGAGGCCCTATCTTGCACCAGGCGTAATTGACATTGTACACGGACGCATGCATCATTCCTACTGTGCACCTGATGCAAAGCAAATTTTTCTGCGCAAACGTTCCCTGGTGCTATTTTGCAGTTTCAAGAAAACAATTCTGCCACTGACCAGGAAAAGGGTGGTTTCAAGTAAATGGCACATTATTCAAATTATTTTAAGGGTTTAGGCTTGGCCATAATGTAGCTTGTGCACAACGCGCATGCTCTTTGCTTCTCTCTACAGCAGTTCCCATTCTTGCAAACATAATTACAAGGAAAAATATGACCAAATGAGGGAAATACTTATTATCCCTTTATCCAAAGCAATTTACTAGAGAGAGCTTTGCAAAAGCGCATCGGTCACTGAAACGTTATAGACCCCTATCATAGCGGGTTTCTAGATTATGAAACATACATCGCAAGAACCAATACGTGCCAAGGGAAGAGCTATAAGACCAGATGAGTCTCCGACGGACAGTAGTCTACCTGTAGGACGCAAACAATAAAGCAACAACCCTAACGAGTTTCCGCTCTGGGATTAACAAAGTAATTCTGATTCTGAAAAACAACAGCTGCAATTCAATTCTCGGAACACGGTTGGTGTTGGGCAGGGGTGTAAGGCCGGAGAAGGGAGTTGATATAATTAGGGGCAGTCCCGTTCACTGCTGTGGTGACAAGATTATGATGTTCTGTGGTTGCATTGACAGATTGTGATGTTTTGAAACTGCATTAGCAAATTGTGGGGGACAGATACATTTTTGTGAAAGGTTCCCACCAAAAGTTAACACCAACCGGACGAGCTAGGTGACTTGCTGATTCTATCAATGCAAATGATGCACTCACAGACGTGGGGTCTGCAAGGCAACATTCCTTTGGAGGTCCTGACCATCTGGCAGATGTTGCTGTTTGACACAACGCCCTTTAGAAATGTAGATCACCCCTGGTCAACACAAACACACGGATTTCTCCACCAAAAGGTATAGGTGGTTGGCCACAGCCCCATTCCCTGGCTTTGGCCTTCCCCTTCCTCACCCCCCCCCCAGACCAGGACAATGGAGTAGGGGGTGTTTACAGCTGTTTGATGTTCACAAGATATATACCGAGACCTTTTAGGAAAACAGGGCCTTTTGTTCTCAAGAGATGATCGTTCTCTTTGAGGCTGAGGTCCAGGGCCCTGTTTGTGTGTCTGTAAATGTATGTCTTGTCTGTTCCATGTTCCATGTGTTCTTAATTGCAAATACTCATGTTTCTTGTGAAAGGTTCAATAAATGTGTATCTAACAAACAACTAAACTTTGTAGCCGTGCAGCGTATTCCATCAGAAAAAGTTCCTCCACAGTTGGGGGCTCGAGTCCGGGGATCCACGGCGTTTGCAACAGCTGCCGACGTCGGGTCATTTTAGAATCTGAGGTAAGCGAGGATATTTTGGATTGGAGACGCTGCAGGGTCACAGAATAAGGATAACGCTTTTTAAAGGTTATTACCAAATATTAGTGATTGAATTTAACCACGTCTAGCCCAGGTGCAGACGTCCTATTGATGCGACGGGTGCACAATACATGCCTATTGAGCGGGGGCGCCAATAGATTGAATCCATGCGTGGGTTCAGGATTGTTTACCGGTTAATATTCCTAATGAGCGTGGGCGCTATTAGAGGATCTGAGCGTACGCATTCTGCAAGGTTGCGGAAAAAGTTTCAGCGTGGCAGTGAAACTGAAATAACTCGAGTGTAAATATGACCAGCGCTGAGTCTACTTTTCTATGTACAAATTCTTTAAGAGCCATTTGCTCTGATGAGTGATGATGCTCTTTTGTGAAGCTCTGCTGATTGAATAATGTAAATGTTGCTTTTGTCAGGAGGGGGGTTGTGATCCTTCCTACCAACCAAACAATACAGCATGATGGTAAGCGAGTGGAGGGCGATGAGGAGCGGGGTGACATGGCAGCGTCTGGGCAGATTGAAAACCAGGCGGACTGCTGCATTTTGGATCCTCTGAAGGGGGTGGATTGCAGTTGCTGGAAGGCCTATATTTATGCATTATATCCACGCCTGTTTAACCGAAGATCATTTGGGTGGGTTTCTCCCATCCCCGTACAGTCTTTCTTTTACGGCTCTATCGAGGACGTCATTCTCCCCGGCTGCGAAGCAACGTTAAAAAGGGGAATTGGAAAGGGATCTCGACGTATAACACTTTGTGCTTGACAATTTCAGATTGTGTTAATAGGGCCCAGGATGTTGGAGAGACTTGCAGAAAGAGAGACAGATGGGAAGAGAGACTTGAAGGAGAGACAGGATGTAGGAGAGACGTTTAAGAGTAGAGACAGGAGGGAGAAGAAACTTATAGGAGAGACAGGATAGAGGAGAGACTTAAAGGAGAGACAGGAGAGAGGAGAACCTGGCGGAATGGATATCATACCTCAACACCAAACTTGTAGAAGAAGTAGTTCACAAAGTACTTGGCACAGTTCATAATGCCATCGTCGAGGTGTTGCCGTGTGATGTCGTGGAAGATGGTTCTGGTGGTGGGTGGAGTCAGCTTGTGTTGGAGGCGGTGTAGCATCTGGTGTCTGTACACCGTGACCTCAAACACCAGCAGGGCCAGCATCACCAAGTTGTTCTGTGCATCAGGATGAGGAGAAACAGAAGGGAAGCATGACTCTGGCTGTGCTTGCACATTTGTGAGGGTTTGAGAGAAGATATCTGACAGAGGTGGAGTGTACATGTGCGCGAGCCTCACTTTGAGGTTATCCAGCAGAGGTGTGGCCTTGCGAAGCCCCACCCAATGGGCGGGGTCTATAGGACCCTTGTAGAGAAGTGAGGCAGAGAGCTCGTCCCTCTGAACGTTGCTATAGTTTCCAGGCTAGAGGCAGACCACAGCCAGGTTAGTTAAACCTCAATGACTGCCACACACACATACACATTCAAGTACACTTATACGCACACAAGAACACACATGCCAGCACACACACACACCATGGAGCAGTTCCTGGAGTAGGTGTGAGGCTGGATAGAGCTCAGCTGGTACAGCATCTTGCAAATGATGATAATGCAGGTCCACACCGTGCACACTCTGGAAGCCAGTGGACGGAACTGACCAAAGGGCAAAGAGAAGGCCCAGCTCACCACAAACACACTGTTGAATAAGGACACCTGGACACAAACACACACACAGTCAGAAAAGTGACTTGTACACATACATTTGTATCATCCAGTGTCCTGTTACCACCTCTCCCTCCCATGCCACATCATCACACTTCCCACTCCTCACCTCTTTGACTGACACCCAGATGATGTAAGCAGAAACAATCTTGATGATGTGCAGTTCCAGGAGCCACCACATGAGGAGTTGCAGCCATTGGACGTACTGCAGGAACTGGAGCAGGAGCACACTCAGACGGTCTCCCACAAGCCGCCATTTACTTCTCAGGTCTGGAGAGACAGAGAGGTACTGAGGTCCACTGAGGTGTTCTGGTCTAGGGGGCCAGATAGGTACTGAGGTTGATTGAGGTGTTCTGCTCTAGGGGGACAGAGAGGTACTGAGATCCACTGACGTGTTCTGTTCTAGGGACAAAGAGGTACTGAGGTTCACAGAGGTGTTCTGGTATAGGTGGACAGTGATGCACTGAGGTGTTCTGGTGTAGGGGGACAGTGAGGTACTGAGGTCCACTGAGGTGTTCTGGTCTAGGGAGCCAGATAGGTACTGAGGTTGATTGAGGTGTTCTGCTCTAGGGGGACAGAGAGGTATTGAGATCCACTGAGGTGTTCTGTTCTAGGGACAAAGAGGTACTGAGGTCCACAGAGGTGTTCTGGTATAGGTGGACAGTGATGCACTGAGGTGTTCTGGTCTAGGGGAACAGTGAGGTACTGAGGTCCACTGAGGTGTTCTGGTCTGCGGGGTCAGTGAGGTATTTTTTCCACAACGATGCTGTACTTGTCAAAGGAGCCCATCAAAACTGCCAGTTAGCGGCAAATGCTCATGCAGTAACCAGTCCATTCCATCACCTGGAACAGCTCAAAATTGCATTTATATATATATATAGGCCTATGTATTTTCCAAAATGCAAACCACTCCAAACACTGTCACATGCAACACTGCACACAAGTGTACTTCAGGCAAAACCCAGTTCTCACAAAAGTAGAGACACACAGAGACAAAGAATTCTGCCTTTACAGTCAGAAATCCCTGTTTGACTGATGACCAGATCCACCGATAGTGGTTAGTGTAATGTCGCCATGGCAGAAACAGATGCACAGACAACCCTTAAGTAATATTATCTCCATGTGACCTACCGTTGTTGTCCCCTGGTGGAGTCTCCTGATCCACACTGCAGGGGGTTATTTCTGGCTGGCTGGACACATGCACAGGTACTATATCACTTTTCTTTTTAATCCATTCTTTGCTCTCCTCCTTCTCCATGTGTTCTTCATTCTTCTCATTATTTTGCTCCCCCTTCTGCTCCTCTTCTGTATGTGGTAGGTGGAGTGGGAGGGGGGGCTTGGCTAGAGAGATGTCAGCCAGACTACCATCTAGATGGACCAGCCTGTACACACACACACACACAAACAGATTTAGGGATATAACCCTCAAGCATACACACAGTGCTAAAGCTGTATGGGTCAGTCCTAGTCCCTACCGTGTGATAGTGCTGCTCTGCTTGTCCGACACAGTCTTGATGTCGGTCAGAGACAAGAAGTGATGGTGGAAGTAGTGGAGATGCAGGACACACACCAGCAGGAAGGAGGCAGGAACAAATATCCTAGTAAAGAGAGCCGGAACCGAAAACGTCTCCAGACCCAGGTCCTCCAGCCTGATCACATACACACACACACAGACACACATACAGTACAGTACAAAATGAATCAGAAGTGCATAGCTCTAAAGCATGTCAAAGGTCAGAGGTCAGATTGGAGGAACAGGATCAGTCACATCGTAAACCTCATCTCAGCTACTAGGCATGGTGAAAACGAATATAGGGTGAAACCAAAACAATTAAATTACAGCAACTAAGGCAGAACACAGATTGGGGGAACAAAAAATAATATTACTGTATATTCTCAATAACCTACAGAGCAACAATAGAACAGTGTGTCAGCACTCATGAAGGATGTCTCCCCCCCCCCCCCCCCCCGCCCCCCGTACCTGTCTTTGCTCATGCCAGTCAGGTGAGCCCAGGCCTGCAGGGAGGAAGGGAACTGGAAAGTGTACACCAGGATGAGCACCAGCATGGTGTACACCACTACCGACATCCAGAAGTACTTCAGCATATGCCGCCACCATTCATAGTGCACCTGAGCACACAGTCAGTAGAAAATACACAAGCATTAAATTAAACTACAGATTAAACAGAACAGAGATATTTACGTGTGAGTCACAGTGTTTGGAAGTGATTGTGTGTGAGAGTGTGTTTGACCATGTTACCTGATAGAGTGCCACACAGAAGAGGAACAGCATCATGTAGATGATCTTGTACATGACGATACGTCCCTCGAAGCTGACAAAGAAAAACATGCCTCCACATACGTAGATCCAGTATTTGATAAACATCCTGATCACTGTGCCTCCTAGCAACGCCATCACCTCTCTCTGTCCCCCAGACTGCTCCTCCTCCTCTACACACATCAGACATTTCAGGTCAGTGGCTACTGTGGATGACAGACAAGCAGATGGCAAAATAGACAGAGAACAGTCTCACCCTTCCTGTGGGCTTCTATCTTGACATCAGAAAGCCCTTCCTCCTTCTGGCTCTCTTTCCTCTCTGTCAGGGACTGTCTCAAGAGTAGCCAGAAACTCAGGAGACACAAGATCTACATGCACACACATACAGAAAAAAACATTGAATTTGAAGCTGCAGAAGTTGACTGCAGATACTTTTTGGTACCTTGCTGTGTACGTGTAGTGCTGTGTATTGTGCTGCGTACAGTGCTGTGCAAGACGCTGTGTATGGTCCTATGTAGTGTGGTGTGTAGGATTATGTGTATAATTCTGTGTACTGTGCGGTGTACAATGCTGTGTAGGGTGCTATGTACAGGGCTGTGTATTTTGCTGTGTACTTTGTTGTGTATAGTGTTGTTCACAGTGCTGTGTACGGTGCTGTGTATGGGCGATTCTTCAACTAAGGCACTTTTGGCCTTGTGAACTTGAGGGGGAAAAAAGTGTTCAAATGAAAATAGTCCCAGTCTAATAGGTTAGTATAACTAATCTAGTTTGATGATCCATAAGAGAACGCACTAATATTACAAGATACATTTTGTTTACAAGAGAGTGTTTCTTTACAGATTTCCCAACCCGGCCTGCACAAATGTAATTTCCATCACATATAAATATTTAACATTTATTTTAAAATAGTAAGATATACATCATTTCTCATTAATGTAAGAGCACTTTCACATATGGTTTTACCAACTATGCAAAAGTTTTAAATGAGTGATAAGAATAAGTATGGGGTGGTGGAAATTACTGGGTGTTGTGGAAATTACAATGAATGGACCATATAGAAAAACAATACATTTATTTTAATGTTATTTAGGCCACACCAGTATGGAGTGAGACCTGGTGATGCGAGGCTCCAAAATGTACGTGTACTTGCACTGGAAGTTCTCTGCAAAATCAATATGCAGAATGAGCTCGTCCTCTCTCAAGTTTTCCTTTTAAGCCACGGAGAACTGCATACCGATGCCTGATACACATGCTTTCCAAGTTTTTGCTTTACATCTGTAGAGAAGTCTTCAAGTAAAGTATGCGTTGTGCCCTCTACTTTCTCCTTAGCAGTGAGATGAACTTTTGAATTTCTCTTTAGTGCCATCTTTTTTTCTCTCTCTCCTTAGCTTTTGCCCTCCATGCATGCCAAAATGTCTGGGCCCCAGGGTCAAAGGCTGAGGTTTGCAATTATTTGTCCACACAGTTGGGACATTCTCTATACATACACTCCTTGGTGTACGGTGAACAGCACAGAGACGACCAAATCTTCAATTTTGCTGCTGTTGATTACTTTGTGCTGCAACAGTTTGTCTGCCATTAACTGCAGATTGGCATGCGTCTTGCATGTGTCTCTGTCATTAACAGTATGCTTTATAACCCAGAAAGGACGTTTTTTGCAGAACTCACTGTAAGAAATGTTTATGTCAGGGTACTCCTTCTTAAATTTGTCATGTAGTATCTCCATGGGTTAATTAAGAAACTTCTTCTGTTTGTTTTTTTTTTACCTGTTGTGGCTCTACTGTTCTTATCTCTTTCTAAATATTGCTTGATTTTCTCTACTGTATCTGTGCTGATGCAATTATTTTGCTTCTTCCTTGTCTAAGTGCTGCTGATCTCTTTTCATTATTTCTCTTTCTTTTGGCTGAGAAGCCAAATTCTGTTTTAGCCACTGTGAGTAAGCGATACTTTTTAAGGATCTTTCCTTCCATTATCTTCAAAATAATAATTTATTTTCTCTCTGAGGACAGATTTTGATACCTGTCTCTCAACTCGGCAAGGACAACATTGTGAAAAACCAACATTTTTCTCAGTGTGTGTGGTGATGATGCCAACATTTGGGGAGTCAGCCTGCCTCACTTTTTTCAACAATCGATCATACCGTTTGCGGTACTTCTCTGCCTTTTGCAGAGCCTTCTCAAGCTTAGCATTGCTTTCATACAATGCTGCATACACTTTTGATCGGTTTCTTAGGACCTTTTTCCTGTGTCTTTGTTTTTGTGTGAAAGGTTGGGATGATAGTGAGGGTGGTGTGGGAGGTGGAGGGACAGGTTCCTGTTGAACAGAATCTGGAGAGTTTGGTGGGGTTGTGGTAGCAAGGTAGGCCTGTAGGTACAGGTACAAGAGCTTTGTTCATCTTCTCCCGATAATTTTGTTTGTCTCCTTCTTTTGCGTGGTTCTCTCTTTGGTAATTCTGCAATTGGCTTTACAACTCCCCTATCTTTTTTTCTCTGGTATCTCTCCCTGTCTCTTTTCAGTCGCTCTTCATATTTGACAGGGTCCTCTTTTATTCTGTCCCTATAGGCCTGAGACCTTTCCTTTGTAGACTTCCGTGGCATCCTAAAAACAGATGAAAATGCATTCCAATAAATACAGAATTAATACTTAATATGTAATAAAAACATTAACGTTGCATATTTGTATAATTAAATTGCACATATGTAGGCTTACGATCTTTAAATTGCACCTGTAAGCATAAAGGTAATTTCCACCACACCTTTGTAATTTCCACCCGAGAAGGCAATGTGTTGGAAATTACAGTGGTGGAAATTACAATCCGACAGGATTTTGTGAGAAAATCTAAGATAGCCTCACATATTAGCTATAAATTGGTATCTAGGATTTCATGCATGTAAAATACATCTATGCACATAAAAAAATCAACTTATTTACAAACTCAATTGATGTCACAACATGTTTGGAAATTACATACAATTTAAAAAAAAATCATTTCAAGCGATATTTACCTTAGGTTTTCTTCAAAAGTTGAAAAATGTCCTCCATATCAGACATGTGCTGTGATGTCACTGTTCATCTCCATAGAAAGTATTCAAACAATCTTTCATACATACTTTTTTAAAGGGACATTACAGTGTTGTGGTGGAATTTACGGCAATACTGTGGGACAACTACATTTGGTAAAAAAAATCACATCAATATTTGTATGACCTTGGATACTCCATTTATGTTTTGATTATTTTACTGATACTCTATTCAGTCACATTTGAAAAAAGTTGAAAAATCATTATTTTACACTTTATTCTCATTGTTGAAGATCAGAAGTCTGGCTGTGGGATAGGCACAAAACAGCAATATTTGCATATACAACGATGTTGCAAAAGGTTAAAAAGTAATCGTAGACTACCAGTAAAGATTTCCTACAACACTTGTTATCTTGTAAAGATAACTGTGGAAGTGTGAAATGTCAATTATTTTCATTTTTTTTATAAAATATGATCAAAGGACATGAAAGTGCCCGTAGTTGAAGAATTGCCCGTATAGTGTTGAGTGCAGTGCTGTGTAGAGTGTAGTGTACCTTGGAGGCCAGCTCTCTGAAGGGCACCTCCCTCTTCAGGAAGAGCCCAGGGATGGGCTGCATCAGCTCAAAGCTCCAGATGTACTGTAGCAGCAGAAGCAGCGTCCCATATATGACCATGAAGGGAGACGACAGCATGGCGTAACGTCGCCGGTCCCTCACCATCCACAGCACACATGACCATAGCAGCAGCACAAAGGTCAGCCAGCTCACATAAGTTATGCTCCACGCCTGGGGACATATTAGAAAGGTGTAAAGATGGACCCAGGGATGGAGGGATGTATGGAGATATGGGTGTATGGTTAAATGACACATAGGAGGATGGATAACCAGGTGCTTGTATGGGTTGACATCTAGGATCTCACCATCATAGCAATGAGGGCACAGATGTAACTTTGCTTCATGATGAACCTGAAGGCTGTCACAGCCAGGCTCACATGCAGCACTTCCGTCTCTGAAACCGGCCTGTACCCATGGCCTTTCACCACCTCGTATATGTTGCCAATCCCCTGCCTTTCCCCATGGCCTGCCTCGCACTGGGACTCTGAGTAAAGGTCCAATGAAGAGGTGTTGTGGTTGGGTGGGGTGGGACAGGGGGTCGGTGGGCAGGGGGGGTAGTCTAGAGGACAGCCAAAGGTTTTCCCAGTCAGGACCTAGAAAAGAGAAAACATAGAGGGAAGAGCAGGGAGATAGAGGAAGGCACTAGTAAAGAACATCCTTGTCAAACTGAGAAGAGGAGATAAGAGTAGCTGAGAGTTATAGGACACGTGTACGTTTCTTTCATCCATGGGGTAGCTCCTCCATTGCTCTCTCCTCTTCTCTGCTGAGGGCATGATGTCCCTGGGGTTGTCTTTGTTGATGTCACAACCTGGCTCTTCCCTCTCAAACTGTCTATCCCCTGACATCTGGAAAAATCAAATATATGTACGTACTTAGTGTATTAGTGTATGTGTGCACGTGGATGAGTGAGTGGTGTGGCTATGTGTAACTGTGTGTGAATGTGTGTGTGAAGTGAGTGGGAGTGTGAGGTGCGTATGTGTGTAAGTGAGTGGGTGTATGTGAGTGAGGATATGAGTGAGTGAGTGAGTGAGTGTATGGATGTGTGTCTGGATGTGTGTGTGAGAGGGTGTCTGGATGTGTGTGTGATTGTCTCACCAGTGAATCATGCAGAGGGTCATGCATCCAGAGCCGTATAAGGGTGGCCAGTGTGTAGTAGAGAACCAGTACCAACAGAGGGTTGGTGTAGTGGTGCCAGGCCAGGCCTGGCCTCAGCCTCAGAGCCCAGGGGGCGGTGCAGTCTGTCTGCACAAGTGCCACCACCCCAAACACACTGTCAGACATGGAGAAAACATTATAGGGTTTAAGATATTCTAGAATGCATTCCAGAACACAGACAACTGCCATCAAAGCAGCTCTGATGTTGCTCAAACTAATACCCAAACAATAATATCAACCTTGCTTCTCCTTTCTAATTTAAGAAATTAGAAAATTGTAACTTGGACGCACACACACATATACACACACACACACACACACACACACAGTGTTACCTAGCGTAAGGGTCTCCAGGGGGTATGAGCTCCTGTACAGCTTGCAGCTGGTAGATGTAGAGCACTAGCAGGTGCCCTGCACTGAAGATGGCCATGAGTACACACAAACAGCTGAACACCAGGGGGTCGAAGGTCAGACACAGCGACCACCAAGTACACAAACCCAAGAATACCAGGAAGTAGACGGCAGAGGTCAGGGATGGCAGCATGATCCCTAGAGGATGGGTTGAGGATAGGAAGTCAGAGAATATGGAGAGAGAGACAGAGGTAGAGAGACAGGGGGAGACAGAGACAGACATAAATGATTGAGACAGGGAAAGAGACGGAGAGAAAAGATGGAGAGACAGTGAAACAAAAAGACAGAGAGAATGGAAAACAGAAAAAGAGAAGAAGAACAAGAGAGGGTAGGGAAAAGGCAGGTGGATGGATGGCTGGTGCTCAGCTGTAGAGATCTGTTTACTGTTTTTCTTAATGAGTAGAGACCATAACACAGACAAAGAAGAGTCTCTTAGTGACAACCTGCCAAGTTAGGCTTATATTAATAGGTGCCTTGTAAAAGAGCCGTCATATGATATTGATATAATAACATTGATACTACAGCAGTAGATAAAAAAAAGTATGTGTCATACCTGTGAGGCCCAGTAATATGGTTACCACTACTTTCCCTGCAGTGGTAATCAGATTGCCAATGATTTCCCTTAGTTTGGACGCAATGGATGCTATCTGACGAAGGATCATCCTCTTTGTGCTTTCCTCCTCCTCTTCTTCCTCCTCCTCCTCCTCTGACATCCCTCCATCTTCCTCCAGCTCAGAGTCATCTTCAAACAACAACTCATCCTCCAACTCGTCTTTTCCCTCCTCCTCTTCTTCCTCTTCCACATTTTCCTGGGGAAAAAGCAGGAGGGGTAGGCAGAAATATATATATGTATATATGAAGTTTCAGTCCGTTAAAGCCCTCAGTTTGGATGAGTCTGACCACAGGTGGGAAACTGACAATCCTGTGTTTTCTTAACAATTTGGCAGGAATTGAACCTAGGCCCCTGTGTTTTGCTTTAATGGCATGTGTTCTACCAGGTGAGCCACTATAGTACCTCGGAGTAGACATGTTTTCTCTAAATAATGTCAGGGAGTGATAAAACCTTAATTGTGTCTTTTTTCACCAGTAAATAATGTACACACAGGATACCAGGTTTATCTGTTTCATACCGAACAGGAAGTATATAAGTGAGATTAGTGTCCCCTTTCCTAACTTCCCATTTATTCTGTCCACTAGAGAGTGCTTTCAGGGTAGCAGGTTCTGAGTGGATTATATGGACATTTGTAATTATAAAGAGTGAGCTAAGTAGGTTAGGAACTGCAGAGTGAGTGTGTTGGACAAGGCAGATGGACAAGTGCTGTAGAGATGGTAGTGGGAGGGGGACATCAAACACAGCCACCAGACTGGAAGACCCCACAAGGGTTATAGACACCCGACTGGACGTGTGCAAAGCAGTGTAAAGAGTGGCAGTCTAACCACCTGAATGCTTGTATGTAAAAAGTAGTAGCAGTAGTTTTTATTTATACTCAATTTTTCAGTATAAATTAACATAATAATTGACTATAGTAAATAATGGACATAAGGCAATACATTGAAAACAAACAAAAAAGAACAGCTTGCATATGATTGAAGTGTACAGTTGCAATAAAAATTATTAAATTGTATTGCACATTAGGTTTATTGGTAAAATATACAATTTCTCAGCTGTTTGCAATAAACAAATTACATAAGAATTGTTTAGGCAGTTTAATGAAACTATTATTACAAGGGTTTTATCAAAATTCAACAAAAAATGCTACTTTTAATGACTGAATTTAATGCAGTCTCAAAATTATTCAACCCCTTCATGACAAGCATCTTCAGTACTTAGAGCACCCTTTTACTGTTATGATCTGCTGCAAACGTGATGCATAGCCAGACACCAGCTTCTGACAGCGTTCCTGAGGAATCTTGAACCCATTCCTCATGGCCAATGGCCTCCAGTTCAGTAATATTCTTGGGTGTGTGTTTTGCAACTGCCTTCTTCAAATCCCACCAGAGATTTTCGATGGAGTTCAAGTCATGTGTCTGTGATGGCCACTCTAGAATCTTCAATTTTCTTCTGAAACCAAGCCTTGGTGGACTTTGAGATATGCTTGGGATCATTGTCCTTTTGGAAGGTCCGGTGACGCCCAAGCTTCAGCTTCATCACAGACGGCATGACATGATACTTGACTGAATCCATCGTGCCCTCCACACGCTGCAGGTTTCCAGTGCCAGAAGCAGAAAAGCAGCCCCAGAGCATCACTGAGCCACTGCCATGCTTCATTGTAAGCAGGGTTTTCTTTTCAGCGTACACTTCATTCTTCTTCCTCCAGTTATACCAGATCCATAGGCCTGAAAAGTTCCAGTTTTGTCTAATCACTCCACAAAACAGAATTCCAAAGCTTTGGTGGCTTATTTATATGGTTTTCAGCATACTGGAGCTGACTTTTCTTGTGCTTTTCGGTCAGTAGTGGTGTGCGTCTTGGAGTCCGGGCATGGAACCCTTCAGTTTTTAGTGTGCACCTTACTGTGCAAATTGAAACGTCAGTGCCTGCTGCCACCAAGTCTTGCTGCAGGTGTTTATCAGTCACTCGAGGGTTTTTGACCACTTGCCTCCTCAGGAATCTGGTGGCAGCTTTTGATAGCTTCCTCTTTCTACCACGTCCAGGTAGTGTAGCCACTGTTCCTTCAACTTTAAACTTGCAAACTATGCTTCCAACTGTATCTCTAGGGACATTCAGTGTTTTTGCTATCTTTTTGTATGCTTTTCCTTGTTTATGCAAGGCATAATTTTGGACAATTCTCAATGAAGTCACTTTCTTCATTAAAGTCATAAAAAATAGCATTTTGTGTTGAATTTTAATAAAACCCTTGTTTTATTAGTTTCATTTAACTACTTAAACAATTCTTGTGTGATTTATTTATTGCAAACAGCTGATAAATTGTATATTTTGCCAATAAACCTAATGTGCAAGGGGGGGGTTGAATAATTTTGATTTTGTCTGATGTTGTTGCTGTATTAAGCAATAACACTCAATGGCCATAATTATCCACATCGGTTACAACTCTGAAACTAGATTCCAAGCTGGGCCTTAGCAAACCAAGCTGCTATCTCCTTGAGCTGACACTAACTTTGAGCTAAACAGGATGAATTAAATGCAATCAATTCCATATAGAATTCCCTCACAAAATACAGTTGCTGTAAAAAAGGCAGACTACTGCATTTGCATCCGAGGCTTCCCTTCATGCCCTTGCACTGACAGAAACTTGGAGACGCTCAGAAGGTCTACTACTTTCCCCACATATTAAAAACACATCCACCCCACTCTCTTTTACTGCCACTCTTAGTTCTCTCTCTCTTTCTCCCCTATCACCCTCCAGGCCGCTAACTGACTTTGTGGAAGAGCAGGACATGCTCCTCAGCGTCCTCCAGGATGATGGAACTCCGCAGATAATGCTTGGGGACTTCAATATTCACCTGAAAGGAACACAGGCTGTCGACTTCCTTTTCCTTCTATCTTCCTTCGGTCTAATGGTACTGGACACACCAGCGACCCACAGGGCAAGAAAAATAAGCTCAACCTCATCCTACACATTTCTGACCACTTCCTTATTCAATTCTCTGTCTGTCTCCCTCCAATTCCTCCTGCCTCCCCTCCCCTTGTAACCTCCCTCTGCTTTAAAACAGGACATAGTTAGACCTCTACTCAAAAAAACCTCTCTTGGCCCAGCCATCCTCCAGAACTGCATATCAGTAGCACTGTCATTTTCACTCCCAGAACATTACATTACATTTACATTTATTCATTTAGCAGACGCTTTTATCCAAAGCGACTTACAAGAGAGAGCTTTTACAAAGAGCATCAGTCATTGAGCAAAGCAACGTGATAGACCCCGAACACAGTCGGATTTTTAGATCGTGAATCATACATCATGAGAACCAATAAGTGCCAAAGGAAGAACTATAAATGCATAACACAGCGATTATGAATATAGAGCAAGAGATACAACACATAATGCATTAGATCAGGTGAAATGACATGCTATTGTTAAGTGCCATTAAATTCTCTAAATAGGTGAGTTTTAAGCCTTCTTTTGAAGGTTGGAAGGCAGTCCGTGCTTCTGATGGAGGTCGGGAGTTGATTCCACCATTGGGGAGCCAGGCAGTGGAAGAGTTTGTGTTGCGCTCTGGCGCTCTTGAGGGGGGGTACCACTAGACGGTTGTCAGCAGATGACCGTAGGTGGCGGGTGGGGGTATAGGGCTGGAGGAGAGAGTTGATATAGGTCGGGGCAGTCCCGTTTACCGCCCGGAAGGTCAGTACCAGGGTTTTGAATCTGATGCGGGCCATGACGGGAAGCCAGTGGAGGGCGATGAGGAGCGGGGTGACGTGACAGCGTCTGGGTAGGTTGAAAACCAGACGAGCGGCTGCATTATGTATCCTCTGAAGGGGACGGGTTGCATTTGCAGGAAGGCCGGCTAGTAGCGAGTTGCAGTAATCCAGTTTTGAGAGGACTAGGGCTTGGACTAGCAGTTGGGTGGAATGTTGAGAGAGGTATTTTCTGATTTTCCTGATGTTGTAGAGGGTGAATCTACATGACCGAGAGACTGCAGCAATGTGAGCTGTGAGGGAGAGCTCGTCATCCAAGATGACCCCCAGGTTCCTGGCGGAGGGTGAAGGGGTCACTGTTGCAGATCCAATAGTGATGGAGAGATCGTGGGTGATTGAGGGTTTGGCAGGGATGATGAGGAGTTCCGTTTTGGCGAGGTTCAGCTGGAGGTGATGTCGGGTCATCCAGGCTGAGATGTCAGAGAGGCAGGCCTCGATTCTGGTCGATATCCCTTGATCAGTTGGGGGAAAGGATAGATATAGCTGCGTGTCGTCAGCGTAGCAGTGATAGGATAATCCATGGGAGGCGATGATTGGCCCGAGTGAGGTGGTGTAAAGAGAGAATAGGAGCGGGCCAAGGACGGAACCCTGTGGGACCCCAGTGGAGAGCAGGCGGGTACCAGATGTTTTCCCTCCCCAGGAGACTTGATAGGACCTTCCTGTTAGGTATGATGAGATCCATTTAAGCGCAGTGCCAGTGATGCCCATCTCTTCGAGTGTGGCGAGCAGGATCTTGTGGTTGACTGTGTCGAATGCTGCGGAGAGGTCTAGCAGAATGACAACAGAAGACCTTGAGGCTGCTCTGGCAGACTGGAGGGCCGTGGTAACCGACAGGAGGGCAGTCTCAGTGGAGTGGCTGGTCTTGAAGCCCGACTGGTTGGGGTCCAGAAGGTTGTTCTGGGAAAGAAAGCTTGACAGTTGGTTAGCTACGGCACGCTCAATTGTTTTAGAAAAGAAGGGAAGCAGTGAGACTGGTCTGTAGTTCTGGAGGACGGCTGGGTTAAGAGAGGGTTTTTTGAGTAGGGGTTTGACTATGGCCTGTTTGTATGCTGAGGGAAAAGTGCCAGAGGTGAGTGAGGAGTTGAGGACATGGAGAAGGAATGGAGAAATAGAAGGAGAAATAGTTTGGAAAAGAGGGGAGGGGATTGGGTCAAGGGGGCAAGAGGTGGGGCGGTGGGAGAGAATGAGGTCAGACATGCTTGTTTCAGATAAGGGGGAGAAGGAGGAGAGGCAAGTAGAGGGTTCAGGCAGGGTGTGGGAGCGGTTAGAAAAAGAGGGTTCCGGGAATTGATTGCTGATGTCTGCAATTTTATCCCCAAAGAAGCGAGAGAAGTCGACTGCTGTCAAGGTAGTAGGAGGAGGGGGGGGAGGAGGGTTGAGGAGTGAGGAAAAGGTAGAGAACAGTTTGTGTGGGTTAGGAGCGTTGTTCACCTGTTTCAGGAAGTAGTCGGTTTTAGCCTCTGTTACTTTCTGGGAAAAGTTCTTGAGGAGGGAGTGGTACTTGTCGAGGTCTTGAGTATCCTCGGACTTGTGCCACAACCTCTCTGCAGCTCGGAGGGAGGAGCGGTCTTTCCGAACGGCCTCTGATAGCCACGGGCAGGGGGGAGAAGGCCGGGCAGGTCTAGTTGCCGTGGGGCAGAGGGTGTCAAGGGATGTAGTTAGAGTTGATAGCAGAGCATCAGTGGCTACGTCCGTTGGATGGGCGGTGAACTCATCGATGGGACCCAGGGATGGTGTTACCACAGAGGAGAAACGAGAAGGACATAGGCTGCGAAGGTTGCGGCGGAAGGTCACAAGTGGCGGTGCCGTGGGAGGGGTAGGAGGGAGTGAGACAGAGAGTTGGATGAGGAAATGATCTGAGATGTGTAGAGGGGTTACCGATGTTAAGTCCGCGATGCAGTCTCGAGTCAGGATGAGGTCAAGCTGTTTTCCTGCCCTGTGGGTTGCTGGAGTGTCCAGTAGCACCAGACCAAACGAGGTCAGAAGGGACAAGAAGTCAGCAGCCTGTGATCCTTCGAGGTGGATGTTGAAGTCACCGAGGATTACGAGTGGGGTGAACAACCTACTTGACCCTAACCAATGAGGCTTCAAGACCGGCCACTCCACAGAAACATCCCTCCTGTCAGTCACCACTGCCCTACAATCTGTCAGAGCAGTTTCAAGGTCATCTGTTGTCTTTCTGCTGGACCTCTCTGCAGCATTTGATACGGTCAACCATCAGATCCTACTCACCAGACTCTCCGAGATGGGCAGCACTGGCACTGGACTTCAATGGATCTCATCTTACCTGACAGGAAGATCCTACCAGGTCTCCTGGGGAGGAAAAATATAATGTCCTCACCAGCTCTCCACTGGTGTCCCACAGGGATCTGTACTTGGACCTCTCCTATTCTCACTGTTCACCACCTCACTTGGATCAATCATCACCTCCCATGGCTCCTCATACCACTGCTATGCTGACGACACGCAGCTGTACCTGTCATTCCTCCCGACCGATCGGGGGATCTTTGCTAGGATCAAGGCCTGTCTCACAGACATCTCCGCCTGGGTGACCAAGCACCACCTCCAGCTAAACCTTGCCAAAACTGAAATTCTTATCATCCTGGCCAAACCCACTATCTACCACAATCTCTCAATTACCCTGGGATGTGCAACGGTGACCCTTTCATCCTCTGCCAGAAACCTGGGAGTCATCTTCCTTTCAGCCCACATTCCTACAGTCTCCCTGTCATGTAGATTCACCTTCTACAACAACCGAAAGATCAGAAGATACTTGTCTGAACACTCCACCCAACCTCTAGTCCAGGCACTTGTCCTCTCAAAGCTGGAATACTGCAATTCACTGCTCACCGGTCTCCCAGCATGCGCAACCCGCCCCCTCCAGAGGATTCAGAATGCAACAGCCCATCTGGTTTTCCCATAGGCTCCCATTTAACCCTGCTCCTCATCGCACTTCACTAGCTTCCCATCGTGGCCTGTATTAGATTCAAGACCCTGGTCCTGACCTTCTGAGCGGTGAACGGGACTGCACCTGACTACATCAAGTTTCTCCTCCAGCCTCTGTCACCTAAGGTCTTCTTCTGACATCTGTATAGATCCCGCCCCTCAAGAGCACCAGGTCCCAAAGCTTTCCCCTGTCTGACCCGTCGATGGTGGAATCAACTCCAGTACCATAATGTCTTTTATTGAGGGGCTTGTTGCTCTTTTTGCCCATTTCCAACCCAATTCGGAATTTTTGTCCTCGCAGTGAGGTATATCATTATTATTGCATGTTTATTATTATTGCACGTTTGAGATGCATGCAATGTAATTGTAACATGTTTAACTGAATGCTCTTATGGCTTGTGGGGAAAAGCATGCTAAAAGCTAACATAGATTACAAGGTTTATTGCTTATGATATAAATTGCATTACCATGTTTATTGCCTATATACGTATATTTTGCACTACAATGATTATTCCTTATGGTACATATTGCATTATGATATAAAGGAATTTTAACTTTGCAAAGCAGAACTGTTAGTGTGGTGGGCTGTTCTCTCCCCATCTTTTGTGTAACAGGAATCTGGCGAAGCGCAGCTGTGTGAAGGACAGAGAAGTTTCGAGTTCTGCACTAATCACACAATGTTCGAGAAAACGGATGTTATCTGCAAACACCACTCCCTTATATGAAATTGTGTGTAATAAATATGCTGGGTCAGGGACAGACAGCCAGTTGAACCAACCTCAACTCTATTGCGTTTAGGGACACATTTATTATTATTATTATTTATTATTATTATTATTTAGGCCCAGAGTGGGAGCTCGCAGGCGAGCGCCTGGTGGCTGGGTCGTTTCCCATGGGACCCGGTCGGGCCCAGCCCGAAAAGGTGACGTGGGACCACCTTCCCGTCAGCCCACCACCCGCAGGAAAGACCGTAAGGGGCCGGTGCTGTGTGCTTTGGGCGGTGGTAAAGGGCAGGAGCCCGGACGACCAGGGCCGCACATGCAGCCTCTAGGGCTGGGGACATGGAATGATGCCACACTGGCGGGGAAGGAGCCCGAGCTTGTGCGGGAGGTCGAGCGTTACCGGCTAGATATAGCCGGCCTCGCCTCCACACACAGCTTGGGCTCTGGAACCATTATCCTTGAGAGAAGCTGGACTCTCCATTTCTCTGGCGTTCCCCGCGGGGAGAGGCGGCGAGCTGGTGTAGAGAGGGTCGCGTCCCTGCGCCTAAAAGCCGGGGACAGGTCTCTCACTGTTGTGGCAGGGCCAAACAGCAGTGCAGAATACCCGGCCTTCTTGGAGTCTCTGGGAGGCGTACTTAACAGTGCACCAACTCGCCCACGTAGGAAATGACAGTGACACCTGGAGAAGGGTGATTGGGAAGAACTATTTTGTTGTCGTGTCTTCTGACCTGCGGACGTGTGTCTTGGATACTCGGGTGAAGAGAGGGGCGGAGCTGTCAACCGATCACCACCTGGTTGTGAGTCAGTTCCGCTGGCGGGGGAGGAAGTTGGACAGACTTGGCAGGCCCAAGCGTATCGTGAGGGTCTGCTGGGAACGTCTGGCGGACCCCTCTGTCAGCGGGATCTTCAACTCACACCTCCAGGAGAGCTTCTCACAGATCCCGGGGGAGGCTGGGGACATTGAGTCTGAATGGACCATGTTCTCGACCTCCATTGTCAATGCGGCAGTCCAGAGTTGTGGTCGCAAGGTCTCAAGCGTGCCGCAACTCGGGTAGTCACAGAGGCAAAAACTCGGGTCTGGGAGGAGTTCGGGGAGGCCATAGAGGAGGACTATCGGTCGGCCCCAAGGAAATTCTGGCAAACCGTTCTGCGCCTCAGGAGGGGGAAGCAGTGCTTCACCAACACTGTTTACGGTGTGGGTGGGGAGCTGTTGACCTTGACTGGGGATGTCATTGGACGGTGGAAGGAATACTTTGAGGATCTCCTCAATCCTGCCGTCACGTCTTCCGAAGAGGAAGCAGAGACTGGGGACTCTGGGATGGACCCGCCTATCACCCAGGCTGAAGTCACTGAGGTAGTCGATGTGCTCCTTGGTGGTAAGGCTTCGGGGCTGGACGAGATCCGCCCTGAGTACCTAAAGTCTCTGGATGTTGTAGGAATGTCCTGGTTGACACGCCTCTGCAGCATCGCGTGGCGGTCTGGAACAGTGCCTATGTCTCCAGACTGGGACAGACCTATGGCAGACTGGGGTTTCCCTATTTAAGAAGGGGGACCGGAGGATGTGTTCCAATTACAGAGGAATCACACTCCTCCGTCTACGCCAGGGTACTGGAGAGGAGAATCTGGCCGATAGTCGAACCTCGGATTCAGGAGGAGCAGTGTGGTTTTTGTCCTGGCTGCGGAACACTGGACCAGCTCTACATGCTCACCACCTCCAAATCCGAGGCCATGGTACTTGACCGGAAAAAGGTGGTTTGCCCCCTCTGGGTGGGTGGGGAGCCTTTGCCTCAAGTGGAGGAGTTCAAGTATTTCGGGGTCTTGTTCACGAGTGACAGAAGGATGGAATGTGAGATTGATGGGCGGATCGGTGAAGCGTCTGCAGTGATGCAGTCTCTGTACCGGACTGTCGTGATGAAGAAGGAGCTGAGCCGCAAGGCAAAGCTCTCGATTTACCGGTCAATCTACATTCCTACTCTCACCTATGGTCATGAGCTTTGGGTAATGGGAAAGGACAAGATCACGGATACAAGCGGTCGAAAGTAATGCAAAGTTTCCTCCGCAGGGTGGCCGGGCGCTCCCTTAGAGATAGGGTGAGGAGCTTGGTCACACGGGAGGAGCTCTAAGTAGAACCGCTGCTCCTCCACGTCGAGAGGAGCCAGCTGAGGTGGCTCGGGCATCTGTTTCGGATGCCTCCTGGACGCTTCCCTCGGGAGGTGTTCCAGGCATGTCCCACCGGGAGGTGACCCCGGGGAAGACCTAGGACACGCTGGAGAGACTATGTCTCTCGGTTGTTCTAGGAACGCCTTAGGATCCCCCAGGAGGAGCTGGAGGAGGTGTGTGGTGAGGGAAGTCTGGGCCTCCCTGCTCAGACTGCTGCCCCCGCAACCCGGCTCCGGATAAGCGGAAGAAAATGGATGGATGTATGTCGTGGAAATGTTTGACCAATGTTTGTACAATTAACATTTCTTGAACAGGAGGTCTCCTGCATTCTTTAAGAGCCATTTGCTCTGATGAGTGACGATGCTCTTTTGTGAAGCTCTGCTGATTGAATAATGTAAATGTTGCTTTTGTCAGGATGGGGGTTGTGATCCTTCCTACCAACCAGACAATACAGCATTTTGGGCAGATACCTCCTGAAGCATTTACATTGGAGATGTGAAGTCTGGAGATAATGTGGATTCAACTTACTCTATTGTCTTTGGAGATTTAACCAATCAGAGAACAGACATGGGACAGACTGCATGTCTGTGATAGACCAATGACTTCTGAGACTATAAAATGGTCTGTTGAAAGTATGTTTGGGGGTTCAGGGCGATCAGCTGCGTAGTGCTGGTGGTCCCTGGACCTCTCCAAGGTTTTGGAGATGTAGACCAAGGTTCCATGCTAGAATGCTAGCTGGAACCGTATGGTATTGTCTTTGTGTAACTTTCATGTGTTTGTGCATTGTGTGTGAACATGTGTGTAACGTTGCTTCAATATTCCTCATACGTTTTCCTACTTGTAATAAACATTAAGTTAAGTTACTTCACCCAACTTTAGTCGAGCGGATTGATTCACAGAAAACTCCCACCACAATGTATTATTATTATTTCATATTATTATTATTATTTTTATTTATTTATATTTTGCGCCCCTCCTAACTTTGCGGACCCCCCCCCCCCCCCCCCCCCCCCACACACATGTTTACCCACACACATACGCATACTGGTATATATCCATACACCAACTTGGATACAGTCACACACAGAGCAGCAGCACCACCTAACTGGGACCAGATGTGTTCAGGGCTTTGGAATGCATCAGCATGGTTGTTAATGGAAGCAAACAGACGATTAGAAAAACTGCTCTGACTGACTGCTGCTCTGACTGACTATTGTTTTGACTGACTGTTGCTCTGATGGACTGACTGGTGGTTGCATTTTTTGTTTTGTTGTATAATGCTTGATTTTAGATTTGGTTTATTGTACAGTACTGTTTCATTTTGGTTGATTCCTGAACATGCTTCAGAATGAATTCTGATTTTGCTGACTAACTTGTGTGTGTAATGCTATATGATGCATATTTTTTATTTGGCGTATCCTATTTAACTTTGGTTGTTTTTAAATGTGCTCGAGTTTCAATTCTGACTTTACTGCTGCTGCTCTGACCAACAGCTGCTCTGAATGAAAGCTAGTTTCAAGTCTGGCTGCCTGGTTCAAGACAAAAGGAGTTGATTTGGCAGCCTCCTCTCAAACAGCTCTCCACCCAAGCGGACAGGACGAATATTTCAGTTTGGTGTGGCGTTACACCGTTGTTTGAACAGGGCTTTAGTTTACAAGAGGGAGGGAAGGAAAGATAGGTAGAGGGCGGGGAGATGATGGAGAGAGGGACAGGGAGTTTGTATGTATTAACACAGAGCTGAACTAGGACCAGGTGAGATGTGTATTTGTCCCCCTGTAGCCAACACCAGAAATAAATTACTTCTCACAGACAAGGATAAAAGATGAGGATGTCAGGGATCAGTAGAGGCGAACAGAGGACATAAGACAGAAGGCGACTGGAGAGGAGATGAGGTCCATGTTTGAGAATACATTTTCTGTACTTCTGATATGTTGCCACGTATTTTCGTCCAAGTATGTTTTGTAGTGGGGAGAGGGACAGAGGGACGGTTAGGAATGGAGGAAGAGAGGGAGAAAGAGAGTAGTAAGACAAGAGGAGTGGTGGAGGGTAGTGAAAGCAGGAAGAAGGGAATAGGGACCTGTGTGTGAGACAGGTTCTGTGGTCTACCCCTGATACAGATGACAACGGTGTGTCTCACCTGGGAATCCCGTTCATTGTTGTTGTTTAGTGAGGTGTCCATGCCCTGAGACTTGTCCTCCAGACGTAGGCAGAGTAGCCAGGTAACCAGTCCAGCAACTAGCATCCCAATGTCTGGTATGAATACTCGAATACCGTTTCCTGCATCCGCTCCCTGCACACTGGGACCATACACATACGCAAACACACACACACACAGAAATGAATCTTTGGGGCCCTATTTACACGATCTGAAATACAAGACGGGATCAATTACTATTGCGCCCTGTAAGGAAATGACCAAGAAGGCTGACGAGAACTGAGTAGGTTGCAAAATATTTATGGGTTTATTATTTACATTCAAACGAGTTGTTGAAGTAAATAAAACTGAGTTTGTAAAGATAAAACGATATATGATAAACCAACCAATGTATCATATGCTCACAGGTCTTCCTGCCAGGTTGGGTTTCCCTCCTTTCTTCTCCTTTCTCATAGCCCCTTTTATAAGACTGGGCTGCCACAATACTTATAGGGAGGGGACACAATACATCCTCCCACTCTAGCAAGGCAAAACCATAACTACCTATACAGAACCCCTTATTCAACCTCACATTATAAGTAAAACGTCTGACAAGCAGACAAGCATCTGCTAAATGAATAAATATAAATGTTTAGACACCATGTTGTTGTTATAAAAAATATGGAGTTGTAACATTTAACAGCACAAGTAATTGGAGTAATTGGAGCAAACACCCCTACAATCCAGACAGGGATGGGAGCTTCCCACTCTGGAACTCCACTTAAGCATCCTGTTTCCAGCCGGAAACCCTTCACTGCGACATGGCAGCCATGCTGCCCTCATGATGATAAAACAAATTCTGAACCTAAACTAAAAAATATGCTCAACCAAAGGCAATAAAGTTAATATGAGAACTAAGGAAGAAAAGCCATGTGACGTGTGTTCTTTATGTGAAGACAGCCGAGGATGTTGCTGAATGTTAACATGCACATAGGAAGGAAATAAGAAAGGATTTTTAAGTCCCTGTGTGAGCTGCTCTTAGTTCTCCATCAAGCTCAGCGCAAAGTGAAAATGGGTTGATCTGAAGTGGCTAAATTAGTAATAGGTGTGGTTCGGGCATAACATGCGATACACCAACCAGAAGCCCTTGTTCGATGGCTGGTAGAAAGTGTTTTGTCCATCTCTTCATAAACGGAGTGACTAAGTTCAGTTGAGTTCTGTTTTTATCAATCTGCAGATTGGGAGAGAAAACCTGACCTCTGACAATAAATGAAAACACAAGACTTAGGTCTCCATAATTTCTCTCCCTGCTCTGAGAGCTGGAGGACCATCTTTTATAGGGCACAAGAATGTAAACATAGATAGGGACAGTCAGAAGTAATGACGTTACAACAGTCTCAGAGAAAGATTCACAGCTCCAAACTTATGACCACTCTCTGACTAGAGATCATAGTTGGAGATATCTTTCTCCTGACCCCAAACCTTTATTAACCCTGACACATAAGCACTATCTACTTCTTATTAATACAGTTGCAATCAATTAATCAATTGCAAAATTATTCAAACCCCATTGCACATTAGGTTTATTGGCAAAATATAAAATGTCTCAGCTTTCTGTGTGCAATAAACAAAGTATATAATAATTGTTTAAGTAGTTTAATGGAACTAATGGGCGCAGCGAGTTCAGGCATGACAATCTGACAGCCCTCGTCATCATTACTCAGTCTTATATAATTACATATCATAATTTATCATACAAACCAGTATACATTACCATTTATACACCTCAGTATACATCACCACTCATTTATGCACCTCAGTGTATATCATCATTCATTCACATACTTAAGTATACATCATCACTCATTGATACACCTCAGAACACGTCATCACTCTCTGACACATGCACTAGCAGCACAAGCACTCAGGTAGCGCAAGCAATCAACCATGAACACACCTGACTCGGCTAGTGCAAGATCATTGGGCCTCGTCCGGTAAGACAGCCTTAAAGGCTGCACGGATATGAACACTCATCCCGACTGTCTAATGATCAGTACTGTTGCCTCCCACCACCATCCCCTTTCTCCACCTATTGTTCGTCTGATTGTATGTATGTATGTTCTGTCTCAGGGGGATTTTATATATCTATTGCTCCATGCCTCATGTCATATGTATGCACATATGTGTCGCTCGAGGCGGTAAGGAGCGCTTCCCCTTTAGAAATTCCACTCCGCCAAAGTCAAATGTATTACATATCATGGTTATCAATAAATGTTCTATTATCAATCAATCACGTGAGTGTCTTGACTGAACTGTAATAATACAGGGGTTTTATCCAAATTCAACACAAAATGCTACTTTTAATGGCTTTAATGAATTTACTGCAGTCTCAAAATTATTCAACCCCTCATTGCAGTTTACAATAAAGCTGTGTCACTGATTGTCTGGCTTGCTAAGGCACTAACTTTGAACTATAGGCTATTTATACTGACCTCTACACAATAGCCACAAAACTGCACACCACAACATTTTTACTGTATGAAGTTAAACTATGATACAACCTCTTTTGAGGAGGGAGCTATACATCAGTCTTAAGGTGCATTTGCACCAAGTGAAAACAAAGCAGCCTGAAATAACGTATATCTGGGCAAGACAAGAAAGCAAGTGTCACTATTCAAAACAATTTCAGGTAGGGAGTAGATAATATCAATGACCATTTATAAACAACACTGGGCATCAGAAATGCAAAATGATGTAAATGATGTTCCAAAGTTAGAAATATAACCCTCATATAAAAAAAAAATTCATTTAGCAGATGCTTTCATCCAAAGCAACTAACAGCAAGTACAGGGACAATCCCCTTGAGGCAAATAGGGTGAAGTGCCTTGCCCAAGGACACAACATCACATAGTCACAGCTGGGAATCGAACTCCCAACAACATCATGAGGCCAATGCCTTAACCCACTGAGCCACCTGACTCTTTATCATTTACATACAACAATGTAACCAGTCAATTATGGTTGTTCATGGCCAAAATCCCAGTTATTTCCCAACATTTTTAGGTAGGTGTTTTCTGTAGACTTACATCTACTCACTGTCATCTGCCTATTTTACTTAGTAATTAACATAAATAAATAGGTCTGCCTGTCTTTCTGATTCCAAGTACAACATGTCCTTAGCAACTTCCTGTTCTAGACGAACTGGTTTAAAGGTTGGTTAACAGGCCTCTCCACCCACTCCTATTAAACCACGTCTCCACTAGGAATACATAAATATGGTCGTTAAAACTTTCATGAGGCCCTGGCAGAGGGGAAGAGAGGAGTGAGGAGGAAAAAAGGGAAGAGAACATTGGAGAGAAGGGAGGGTGGCAAAGAAGAGGAGTTTCTTACGAGATCAGGGAGCCAGGACTGCTGAGCAGTCAAGGGTTAACAGTCAAGGGTTAGACTGGCTTGCGTATCAACTGTACGTATTAACCAACTGTATCCATAAACAAAGTTCATCCAGCAGAAAACAGAGTTTGTTTACACTTTGGAACAACACCAACAGTCCCACTCAAATCTGGCGCCTGTTTGTCCCTATCACCTCCGTGGCTCATCAAGCAGGCCAGCAAGGCAGAGAACTATGGACATCAACTACAAAAAAGCCTTCTCACTGTGCCTTGAAAGCTAGGGATCTGTTGAACTGGAACGTGTTACCCATAAATACTATACTTTGGTGTGTTCTATATCTGTCTGTCACCAACAATCAAGTCTGTTCAAGTTCTACTGTGCACACTTTGCAGAGGGATTACTGTAAATTTGTCACTTGTTAGTGTAAGAGTATGTGTGCGAAGATTCTGTCACAGGGAAGATTAGCTTTCCATTACAACTAATTAAACATTCCACAAAGGCATGTCAGCACATGCTATATGACAGAAACATACTTTCTAACACATCCTTCCAGGACCCATGATGCTCTGCTCCCCTGACTGAAAGCGACAGCCATCTGATGTCTGGCTGGTTGATATAATCCAATCCTTCCAGCGGTATTGAGCTACAGCTGTGTAATGTTGTGTCATAACACTGACTCTGTATGAATTAGAATAGCTGTCTGACTCAGTACAGCAGTCTGACTCCATACAGATGTTTGTGAAATTGACTGAGTTGTCAGATTTATTTAGGAGATTAAGAAATTTAAATAAATTACCTTACATTATTTATTTTAAACTTTCCATTTAGGATATTTGTATACGGTCCCCTTAGTTAAATCAAATAGATTAAAATGTAGGTGGTTCCATGCTTAAAATGGTTCCATGCCTAATCCCCAGTTTGACTCTTTTTGGTGGATCTGTAAACAACTGTAAAGCCCTCTGTTACGTTGCAAAATTGCTATATATACTGTATATTACATTTGATTTACCTACAGCAGTTTCACTGATGTGGTTGAACAGCTTCACTCCGTACTCAGTATTGTAGTATGACATGAAATGAAATGTCAAATAGCTGTTGTCATGGATTGTTTTTATCCAAAACTAAAACAGAGGAAATGCCAATGAAACTGACAAACATAGTAGAGTTTTTAACTAAGCAGAAGGGTGGAGGGGTCTCAGAGGAGAGTGACAAATTTGAGGAAAGAGCATAGGATGAAAGTATGGATGAAGGTGTATGTGTGTGTGTGTGTGTGTGAGAGAGAGAGAAAGTGTATGAGTGTCAGTGTGTGTGTGAGTGTGTGTGTGTCAGTGTGAGGCCACTCCAAGTCTGGATCTGTTTATCTAGGCTGTTTCCTGTCTAATGGTTGCCTTCGGCTCATTCATTTAGCTCTGTGTTTGCTCTGACTCATCCAGATGCCAATGGAAGAACATTTCACAAAATCACATTTCAGCACATTGGGAAGACACTTTGCTATATTTAAGCTATGAATACATACACACAAACACACACTCAAAGACTTACAATCAGAGTATTGCAAAAAGTATTTTCTTCTACATGTTCTCTAATCTGAGAGAGCTGCTGGACCCAGGAGTCTTGTCTCTAACCCAGAACATGAGCACCTGAGACAACTGGTCTCTGGATGACAAAAACCAGTAACCAACCTGACTACTTTGAGCTTGACTGAAAGACTCAAGACTGGCGACACCAGGGCACAACAATTTCAGTTTCCCGCTAGCTTGCGTAGCTATCTCAGGAATGTAACGTTGGCATAGCAACGGACGCGTTCTTGCATCTGAATGGTATTGTGACGTCATAGGACACTTTTACTTTTACATTTACATTACAGGAGGAGTCAGATGGCTAAATGGTTAAGGCGTTGGCCTCGTGATCGGAAGGTTGTGAGATCGAGCCCTGCCTGTGGCTATGTGACGTTGTGTCCTTGGGCAAGACACTTCACCCTACTTGCCTCAGGGAAAATATCCCTGTACTTACTGAAAGTCGCTTTGGATAAAGCGATTTACAAGAGAGAGCTTTTACAAAAAGCATTGGTCACTGAGCATAGCAACATGATAGACCCCGAACACAGTGGGCTTTTAGACCAACTAAAACTATGATTATGATGATGGTGGTAACGAGAATTATGGTGATTCATGATCATGGTGAGAATGGTGATAATGATAATGGTGCTGATTATGGCATTAATGATTGTTGATCATGCTGGCCATCCCTCCAGTTCCATCCCTGAGTTTGTTCCTCACACTGCTCTTAGTTTAGCCAGAGCCCATCTACAGGGAGGATTTTGAACCACATTTGGTTGCAGTTCCACCAGAATTCCACTGCGGATGATCGTGGGTGAGTGCACAATCTGAATCAGTTTTAATCGCCATGCAAGATTCTCAAACACTGAATTTACTGTGGCAGGAAGGAGCGAACATGGAACATATATCAGAGTAAAATGAAGTGGGATAAAAAATGTATATAAAATACAATAAAAAGTACAATAAAAAGAGGGGAATAGCTGTACAGATGGGGGGGCATATAACTTACGAGTATAGGGAACGAGTATAGGGAAGTACGAGTATAGGGAAGAATGGATATATATAGTACGGGGGGGGGGGGGGGTACATACACAGTAGTGCAAAATCACAGTGATAAATTTAAAGGTGTCATGTGCTAAAGTGGCTTGTACAGGGAGAATGGGAGTCAGTGGAACAAGACAGCTAAATACGTCTCTTGCTTGACAAAAATAGTTGAAATTAGTGCCAGACAGGAGGCTCTGTAAATAAAATTGTGTCTGTAGGAAGTGGGAACACTGCTCCAAAAACCTTCCAAGCCAATCAAATGTAGCAATTTCTGTATCCCCTATCATTGGACATTTTCGTCTGTTTATCACACAAAGAGAACTACCAGTCTGGGTTATCCCCATTGACAAACATTAACCTCCTTGAATATGGGTATGTTTAAAACTATTGGATCTGCCTAGAGCCACTTTGGATCTGCCATAACCAATCGCTAGTGTTCGACTTAGCCAATTCCTTCACCACTAATCAAAAACTACGAACCCCGTGGGGAGGAGGCCATGTACAACATCATAGCTCACCAACAAAAGTTTGTGCTTAACTTTTGAATAATCTGCGACATTGTCAAAACGGACTGAAGTTTAGGTAACATCTTTCTCCACTGCTATTACTGAACTACAACTTTAACTAGCCTATGACATCAATGTGATCATTCTCAGCCACTCTATGCGCTGGTTGGGCCAACAAAAATGTCTGCTGAAAAAACCTGGATATTCCAGCTCCACACTTACAGTACAGCAGCAACATGAAAATTTAGTGGAAGTAGAGCTTGACTACCAGTACAGTGATATGGAGGACTAAACCTGCCGTAATAAAAATACATTATGAATACATAAATAAATGTATCAATGACTGCAGCTATACATCCAAATAAATGTATGAAAACATATTAATTATGTATTTATTTATGTGGCCATTTATTTCTGTATTCTGCGTCCAGACTGCAAGGGCCATAGACAACATAAACAGACAGTGTTCTGTAATGATCATCACTATGGATTGAATGTTATAACGGTCATTATTTTGCTTAGTAAACATTCACTTTATGAATGGATTAGCCAAGTTGTCTCTGCTCTTTAATGGTTCCTTGACACTGTGCATAATACCATCCAATTTCATACTGTACCATGTAATGGAAATGTATAACCTATGTACGTACAATTCTTGAGCAAGGTTAGAATTATGAGATCCTATAAAATTGTAAGCTCCTATGTTCTTTTAAAAGCTACCTGCTAATAGAATAATGCCTCTCTGACATCTCAGCCTGGATGACCAGACATCACCTCCAGCTGAACCTTACCAAAACAGAACTCCTCATCATCCCTGCCAAACCCTCAATCACCCACGATCTCTCTATCATTACGGGATCTGCAACAGTGACCCCTTCATCCTCTGCCAGGAACCTGGGGGTTCCATGGACGACGAGCTCTCCCTCACAGCTCACATTGCCGCAGTCTCTCGGTCATGTAGATTCACCCTCTACAACGTCAGGAAAATCAGAAAGAACCTCTCTCAACATTCCACCCAACTGCTAGTCCAAGCCCTTGTCCTCACAAAGATGGATTACTGCAACTCGCTACTAGCTGGCCTTCCTGCAAATGCAATCCGTCCCCTTCAGAGGATACAGAATGCAGGCGCTCATCTGGTTTTCAACCTACCCAGACGCTGTCATGTCACCCCACTACTCATCGCCCTCCACTGGCTTCCCGTCATGGCCCTGGTGCTGACCTTCCGGGCTGTAAACGGGACTGCCCCGACCTATATCAACTCTCTCCTCCAGCCCTATACCCCCACCCGTCACCTACGGTCATCTGCTGACAACCGTCTAGTGATACTGTGGAGGAAATGAGATTTCCTGTGTACGTGTATTAATCACTACTGAACACACCTTCTATGAAGACTGTTGTAACGTCATTACCGCCTGACTGTCACTATCTATGTTTAAATTCTTGTGCCCTATAAAACAATGTCCTCTCGCCTTCGCCCAGGAGAGAGCCATGATTGAGACCTAAGCTTTGTACTGTCTTCATTTTGTTGCCAGAGGTCTGGTCATTTCTCTCCCAATCTGCAGGTTGTTAAATACTTATTTAATCCAGAACTCAACTGAACTGTCACTCCGTTTATGAAGAGGCGGACGAAACACTTTCTTCAACAATTGGCGTTGTCGGCGGTAGGATTGCGGCACTGGATCCAGGAGGGACCTACGGCAGCACCAGTGTACAGCAGAACCCGTGGCGCGCAAAACTAAAAGGTATGGGGATCCTTTTTCTAAAACCCCTTTCACAGACTACTTTATTCTTGGTGTGCCTGCTGTCCCTCTGTGATACTGGTAACGTAAATCCTTTAAATAACTTTTATTGTGACGTTCAGTTGACAGTCTGGTCTAAGCAAACTAGAGTCTCCTAGGCCTCAACAGGAGGGCACTTAAATTAGACATTGGTTTAGTGAAGTTGGGGGTCATTAGATGACTCATTATCTTTACTTTGTCTTGGTCAGGAGTCTGGGACACTGATAGCGTACAAGAACCCTGGTCGCCAAGTATTTGAAAGAGATGTAATATTGTGTTGGACACGACCCATATTCTTGCTCCGAGAGGACCAGTTAACAAAGATTATGGTTATACTTAATACAGACAGGGGTGAACCAATTAGGTGTGCGTGTGTGTAAATGATAATGTGTTAGTTACAGCTAAATACCTTAGTTACAACTATAGTCTGCTAGGCCTCAACAGGAGGACAGTAATATTAGACATTGGTTTTTGTGGTCATTAGATGGCTTGCATTCTTTACTTTGTCTTGGTCAGGGGTCTACGGATACTGATAGCGTACAAGAACTTTGGTCGATGCTGATTTGAAGGGATGTAATATTGTGTCAGACACGACCCATACTCTCGATCTGAGGAAAAGGATCGTTGACGGAGAGTGTGGTTATACTTCTTACAGACAAGGGGTGAACCAATTAGGCGTGTGTAAATGATAATGTGTTGTTACATCTGAAAACCTCAGTTGAGCAGAGATCTTTAGTGAGATTTCTTTTTGTTTTTCGTTTTTACCTATAAATGTAAGTTTTATTACGTTTTGGTGTTGGGTTGTTTTTTCATTTAGACCAAGCACAGTAGGTGTGCGGTCACAATGTACTCAGGTCAAAGGCTTTATGCGGGAGACCAACTTTTAAGGGTAAAGTGGGTTTGAAACAAGTGAGGGATACTTTGACAATGTCAAGGGACAGTTAGGAGGTTATTAGGTGTGTTATGTGGCACTGAACAATCAGCGAGGGACACAATCAAATACTAAGGGAAAGACAGACTGGCAGTTTATTGATGAACTCGTCTCTTTTAAGTACGAATTGTGGTCCTTTTTGTTACCTTTTAGGTAACAGAGTTGTGTTAATTATTGTATGCGCGTTCCCAAGGAGTGAGTCGTTGTATCATAATCGTCCCATAATCAAGCGCCTGGAAAGTGAGAATAGGCCATATTTGTAGTCCACTACCACACGATATTGTAGTTCTATTGTTCACCATCACATCCTCGTGTAGATGTGTGATTCTTCAATATTACTATGTGCTTGGTCTAGAGTGCTATGTGGGTTTGTGACTATTGTAAAGTGCCGTATGATCCTTGCTACAGAAGGCTAAAGTTCTAAGAGTTGGCCACATGCCGTTTTGAGTTGTTACAGATACATTTTAATTCAGTATGGGTAATCGAGGTTCCATCACAGGAGCAATAAAGACATTGTTACTTGAGAATAGTCCAGCCCCATTTATGTTTGATTTATATGGAATTGGAGCAGTTTCAAGCATTGAGAAATGGCATGAGTGGACTAAATATGGCACGATGCATTGTTTCCCACTGGAGTGAACGGTTGATGAAAAAAAATACTGGAGAGTTTAAATGCGGTCTTGACAGAAAAGGAAATAAGTCGTACTCGCAAACAATATGTAATCTGTGTCGCGCAAAACTAAAAGGTACAACATGTAATCTGTCCTGTTTTATGCTCTGGGCAACTGAAGCTACGAGACGTCGTGCCAGCTATCTTGTGAAGATACGGTGTGAGCAAGCTAAAATTGATTCTGATAGAGAAGCTAAGAATGATCAAGAGTGTCCTGAGAGACAGAGAGGTTCTGTCCAGAACTCTTGGTTAAAACGTGATCAAACTGAACAAAGTTACAGAGAGAGAGAACTCTTTCTTTGTTTGAACATGTTAACATGGCATTGCTTGTACAGACTGCCAGTGCCAAAACTAAGAGTTTAGAAGAGCTCTTAGAAGTCAAAAGTTGTGAAACCGGCAGAGAGTAGTAATATTTCTGTAGATAAACAAGACAGACTACCAAAGATTTGTAGCCTGTTTTACTGTTGATGAATATGATGTTGTTACTATGGCTGTGGCTATGCAGGAGAGCCATAGACAGATAAAAGGAACTGTTAAGGAAATAATCTGGTCAGGTGCAGCCAGCACAGAAACCACCAGAGAAACTAGTGACCCCAGTCGATAGTTATCCACTACCACAAGGACCTTATGATGCACTTAAATGCTCATCGATAGCAGTGATACCAACAACAAGTTGGCATGCTAGACTGGAGCAAAGCGTATGACTGCAAACAGAAGATTAGGAGCCTACAGATTGTTTGGAAAGGCTTACTAGGATGTTTAACAAACACTCTTAGCTTCCCCTTTAGCACTTCGTCATGTGTTTATGAGTGCTGCTCCTGAGCTCCAGGCAGAAGTTAAGAAACAAGTTCTGCGCTGGGAGAGCAAACCTGTTGACGTAATTATGGAGTATGTAAAACAGGGGTGCTCAATGCGTCGATCGCGATGACCGGTCGATCGCGAAGGTACTACTGGTAGATCGCATGGCATTAAAACGTAAACGCCCCCTCTTTTTAACAGATTTATTGAAATATATATAAAATCAAGTTTAACAAGACTTACAAACAGCAAGATCAAATCTTATATGGATAGAGAAAATGCAAACGTAGACGTCAGCCAATTATCCTCACTATGACGTTTGTCACTTGACTGACAGTCGGTTCGACTAATCTGACCTCTGCGCATGTGCTCATATTGGCGAGTTATCTTCCAATTTACGACTTTTAAACTTAAGAGTATAAAAATGTGTGGGGAAGCTGGACCAAATAAATAGACAAAACTTACCATTTCCATACGGAATGGGAGTTTGAATTTTTTTCACTATGTCATTTTCAAAGTGCGTTTGCCTCATCTGCCAGACTGCAGTCGCTATACCGAAAAAGGGAATTGTGGAGCGGCATTTTCGGACTGTACATAAAATCGACACTAACTTCCATCCGAAAAGTGAGTTGAGAAGGAGAAAGGTTAAGGAACTAAAATCCCAGTTGTCAGGACAGCAGTCAAGACTTTGCTTTATTCGAGCCAATCGCTACATTCATGTGCTAGTACCCTTTTCGGGAAGATGCTGACGTTGTTTCACTCGCATAAAAAATTATCTGGAGTGGAAGATGAGATTCTGACACTACAAGCCAACGTTGAGCTGAAGGCCAGAGCTCATGGACAATTCTGGAGCTTACTCACAGAGGAGAAGTACTCCAACATAAGGAAATGTGCAACATCCTTGACTCCATTATTTGGCTTCACTTATTTATGCGTGTGAGGCTTGGCATCTAACGTCACGTAGGTTTACCTGTTGTTACAACCCTAGGTTAGAGTGAGCACCACCCACTGTATTTATGGGTGGTTAGCGCCTGTCAATGGGGGGTGGGTTATAATTTATTTCATTCATTTGGTGCCACTGGCAGTCCTCCTTGATCCCTGTGTTGTTTTTTTTGTAAATAAACTTTATTGATTTGTAAGCTGATTTCCTTATTTTGTGTTGGGGTGTAACAAGCAATATGGGTTCACACAATTATGCAAGGTATACTAACATATATGGTTCTTATAAATAATTGTCAATATATTTCTGAATAATTATATGTTGCGCAATTTTACAGTAGGTAGATCACTTTGACTCGGTCATTTTGTAAGTAGCTCGCATGCTGAAAAAGTGTGTGCACCCCTGATGTAAAACATAATTTCACCCTAATGCAGACAAATGCAGGAAAGAAGGTTGAGAAACTAATGGCTCAGCAAATACGGGCGTTGGAACAACAGGACCAAGGAACCAGGGGGAGGGGCCGAGGCAGAGGTAGAGGTAGGGGGAAAACCAAAGTGGAGGGGGAAAGAGGAGGAGGTTGACCGGGATACTTGTTTTACTGTAAGAAGAAAGGTCACTGGGCGCAGGATTGCCCTCAGGCAGAAGGACAGAACAGTAATAACCCACAACCTTCGAACTACCCCCAGCTGACATATGGGAACCCACCCCCCACAAACTACCTGTATCGCCCTGAGCATGATGCTTGGGGCCCCTCTAACCAACAGTATCGGCCCGAGCACAATAGGTCTCCACAGTCTGAGAACCATCGCCCAGAACAGAGACAGCTGACCTGGCATGATGCTGGGCCAACTGAGCAGCATCAAGGTCAGAGCCAACCACAAAGATAGGGAGGCTTAGGACTCGAAACATCATGTATGCCGGTAGTAACTATGTCTAGTGATAAGGAACCTATGATAACAGTAAGAGTGGAAGGCAGAGACCTTACTTTCCTGATAGACACAGGAGCAACTAGATCTGTTATTGCAACACAAAATTATCCAAACTTCCCTAAATCCAGACACACAGGGAATGCAGTAGGAGTAGCAGGGATTCCTGTTGAAACAGTGGTCAGCAAACCATTAAGAATTGATATTGGCCCATTGAGCGATGAGCACGTGTTCCTTTTGACTACTGGGTGTGAAGTAAATCTGTTGGGTAGAGATTTACTGTGCAAACTGAATTGTGACATTAAATGCACCACTGATGGAGTATTCTTATCTATTCCTCAAGAGAAGGAGCACTTGGCCTATCACATCCTGTATTCCCATACAGATCCAGAGGTGGACTGCAATGAGTTGTCAGATTTTTCCAGCACAGATGCAGCCTTGCTAGAGGCTGTGCCCAAGCAGTTGTGGTCCAAACATGCAAACGACAGAGGACGCATTAAGAATGCCCTTCCAGTTGTAGTCACTATAGATCACAGAAAACCTAGTGGATTTCTCCCTGAACTCCAGGTAGAAGTTGATCAAGATTTGCATTGGGAGAACTAAATTGTTGATATGATTATGGATCATGTCTAATGTAATCGTACTTTGAAGCAGGGATAGAAGTTAAGAAATTGATGACATTGCTAAATGAATGTTGTTCAGAAAGAAAATAGTGTGCATTGCACTCAACCTGTCCTGTTTTCTTCAGAACGAGGAGCTTTGCTGTGGCCTGCTCAAAGCCACTCAGACAGTACACAGCCACAATCAGAATAATAACAGATCAAGAACAGGGGAGACAGAGAGCTTCCCTTTTTGAAGTCAAACAGAGCTACTAGGTTAGGTTGTCATCAATGAGATTGTGTTAGTAGTTGATGGGGTTTCTGTGGACACAAGTTAGCTCTTATTAGTGGGTTGATGGAGCTTTGAAGGATAAACATATATTTCTTTCAAGTATGGGGTGTCAAGTAAACCTGTTTGGAAAGGTTGTTGTACAAATGAACTGTGACTAGTGAAATGCACTTCTGACTGTTCTTATCTATTCCTCAGGAGAAGGAACACTGGCCTAGAAATCCCATACAAATGGGATGCGGAGATTTTAGCAGATGTAGCCTTGCTTAAAGCTGGCCTGAGCTGCTCTGGTCCACACATGCTAACCATAGTGGGTGCATTGAGAATGCTACTCCAGTGGTCATCATTGACTGTAGTACAACTCTTGACAAGCAAACCTCAGCATGCTAGTAGTAGAGCAGTGGGGAAAGGTACTTTCCCAGTTATTGATGCTTTGTTGAAACAAGGAGTCATTGTTAAGATCCTTTAAGACAAATACATACTTTGTTTATTAGGGTTTCTGAGCAGGTAACGCCTACGTCGTACATTTCTGCTGTGCCTAAACCTGTCACGATACTTAGCGAGTAACCCTGTTACTTTCTTGCACTGTGAATGACTATTTGTTGTGCTTTCTTCTCTGTTGCCATTGCAGAGAAGAGCCAGTATCTGTTTGCGTTCACGTTTCGCCAGATCCAGTATACGTGTGGTTGTACCACAGGGGTACACCGAATCACCTACGTTGTTTAGTCAAGCCTTACAAGAGGACATCAAGGATGTCACCTTACCAGCTGGCTCTACTTTGGTGCAGTATATTGATGACCTATTGATATGTTCTAAGGATCTTGCCTTCTGCCAACAGGACACTATTGTAGTGCCACAAGCACTGACTGAGAAGGGCCACAAGGCCTCAAATGCAAAACTCCAGTTAATGTCTGAGGAGGTCAAGTATCTGTGCCATACACTAAAAGGTACAGAGCGTCTTCTGACTCCTGATAGGTTGGAGGCCATCCGATTGATACCGAAGCCTAGAACGCCAAAACAACTGAAGTATTTTCTAGGTTCAGCCGGGTATTATCGTCAGTGGATCCTTGATTATGCTGTGTTAGCTCGACCTCTGTACTGCCACGAGGCCAAAGGGTTTGCCCAGGGCGTAGTGACCCAGCAACATGGTAATCTTAGGAGGCCTTATGTGAGTTTTTCTTTAGACAATGTGGCAGCAGGTTTCCCCCCCGTGTTTACGAGAAGTCTGTTCTGCGGCAACGTGTGTGAAAGCAACTGCAGATATAGTGTTGGGGTCACCCATGGCTGTGATGGTTCCGCACACAGTAAGTGTTCGTCTGTTACGCACCTATACATCAACCAGTAGAGCTACCAAGTATGAACTGGTTTGTTGACTCAAAGTAACAGTATGATCCATGGGTGCTCCCTGGTGAATCCAGAACCATAGTTGTCCACCACTGATGTTGGCAAACCGCAAGACTGTGAGATGGTTGTTGATGAAGTGCTAGCAGCCAGACCTGTTTGTTTGACAAACCTATTGACAATGCTGAATTTGTGTTGTACATAGATGGATCTTCGTCCTGAACATGGGATGACTACTTAGACGGTGGATATGCGGTCTGTATCGATATTGAGACTTTCTAATCTGGTAAACTGTCTACACAATGTGCTGTAGAGCAGGCAAAGTTGTTTGCTTTGACAAGGGCATGTCGTTTTTAGAAGGCAAGGCCGTAAATATCTACACCGACTCAAGGTATAGATTTTGAGTACTCAGGATTTTTGGTGCCATATGGCAAGAAAGAGTTTTCATTAACTCCTCAGATGGAGCAAGAAAGAATGAAAGATAATTGATCATTTGCTGTATGCAATAATACTACCGGGAAAACTAGCTATTGTGAAGTGTGGGGCTCATGCTAACAATACAGGTGGTGTTTCGGGAGGAAATGCTGAATCTGATTTAGAGCAGCAAAGGCTGCAGTCAAAATGTGTCTCATGTGAGCTAGGTCTTAATTTATATCTGTGTCCCAAACAGTCGGAAACACACATTCCCTCTCTTGGGGCAGACCTTCATGCCGCTGCTGATAACTCTGAGAGGGATGGTTGGTTATCCATTGGCTGTGTGAAAGATCCAACTTCAGCAGTGTGGAGCCACGCCAATGGCCGCATGCTGGGGCCACATGCATTGGTCCCTTGGTTGGCTCGCATGGCACATGGCTGTGCCCATACGAGCAAGGGGGTATGGTCTCAATAGTAAATACTGATTTGTTTGCACCTAATCTTTCCACCAAGGCTGAGCAACATTGTGCTCAGGGTCATACTTGAAATGTCCCAGTAAGGGACCTAAGACAAGAGACATAGCCCACCCGCCACCAAGTGGTCCTTTTATGCATTTGCAAATTGATTTCATTCAGATGAACAAGTGTTGTAATTTTGAGTACGTATTTGTAATTGTTGACATGTTCTCGAAATGGGTGGAAGCCCGCCCATGTCAGAAAGTTGATGCTACCGCGGAAGCCAAGATTCTCATGAGAGATGTGATCTGTAGATATGGGATCCCCACAAGACTGTCCAGTGATAGAGGTTCCCATTTCACAGGTGAAATTGTTCAAAAACGTTTTAAAGCACTCCAGATCAACCAGCAGTTTCACTGCCCCTACCACCTGCGGGGGCAGTGGAGAGGCAGAATGGAACTTTGAAAAACAAACTAGCCAAGATATGTGAGGAGACGGGCCTAATATGGCCTGATGCGCTCCCACTAGCCCTCATGGCCATGAGGTCCACTCCCCAGAGGAGGAATAGCTTTCTCCACACGAGATAGTGTTAGGGAGGCCAATGAGATTGTCTCTCCCCTGCTATCAATGAAACAGATGAATATCCACCAGACGGATGATACAATGTTAAACTTTTGTTATGCCCTAGCTAGAGCAGCTAGGGCTGTGCATTCACAGGTGAAAGCTTCCCTGCCTGAACCTGTTGGGGAGCCAAGTGATTTCTGTCAACAGGGAGACTACGTGTATGTGACATGCACAAACGGAGGACTTCCCTCTCACCGAGATGGACCAGCCATACCTGGTCCTCTTGGTGACTCACACGGTAGGGAAGGTGGGGGTTCGTCCCACGAACGGAGGGCCGAACGGAGAGCCAGGAGCCAAAAGAGGAGCAGGGGCACCTTCAGATGGTGCCTGCTCCAAATTGCCTTTTGTCTCATCCCCACTGGGGTACTCCTCCCTCCAAGGGTGAGAGTGCACCAAAGGGGGGTGGAGACCCATTCGCAGTGGCTGAACCGGGAGCAGTTTCCAGTCCAGCGGACCGATTTGAGCCAGAACCAGACCTCCATACAGCACTCCAATCCAGGGGCGTGGAGAAGGAGGTCCCAAAGAGCCCCCAATGAAGAGGTGCTGAAGACGTCGAAAGGTGAGTCACATGTGGAGGAAGCCAGAGAGGGGCTGCTGATGCTACCATGCCTCTCTCCCCCATGTGTGATTCATGAAGCAGACGACAGCACCCAGACGGGGAACCAGAGAGAGGCGCATGGAGAAGGGGAGACACTTTCTGTCTTCCTCCAGCCTCCACATGAAGCAGAGAACAGCACCCAGAACGGAGACGAGAGGATACCGAGGCGGAGGCCTCGTGGTTTCAAGGAAACCGAGGCCGTTGCCTGAGCTGCGACGAGAGATCAGATCTACACATAAACTGACGCACACACCCGACAAACACTTACTGATACCAGACGCACAAGTCCACAGACCTCGCAGACACAAGCCACTACCAGAGTCACTATTGCAGCTCCCATTAATACTGATCTGAACATTGTGAAAAGAAGCACACATGAAGAACAACATGAAGAACAACACCTTCCTGAGGAAGGGGAAAATGTGATTTTGATGTTTGCCTAATTTTTATGTTTCTCAGCATGAAAAGAGACAGACTTTGCAGGGTTGGGGGTCCCAAGCATTCTAGAGATTATCCAGGACTTGCTGTCCCTCCATCAATGGCTGATAGGTGAAAGGCCAAGAAGTGGCCTTGAGTAGGGTTGGATGCAAAGAATGTGACTAACCGTTTTTATTGGACGAGTCAGTCATCTCTTGAATATGTCCCATCTGGATGGTTATATGTATGAAACAGTGGTACAGTGAGAGCGTTGAAAAGAATATAAGTAATGATACTGTTTCTAGGTATGCACACACTCTACTGGATGATCTGTAAATTCAGCTGTATGAGTTCAGTGTTACTTGTTCTGCATATCATTCCGGTAGGTAACGTAAATTCCTGATGTTGCTGACAATGCAGTTCCTGTACTGTCTTTACAACAGTATACTACAGAACATGTAGTATGTTATTGATTAAATATTTTCAATATTTAGGGGAAGGTGAAGAACCATGCAAGAGGTGTGCTCATGCCAACAGCCTGTTGCAGCCTTGTAAGTACAAGGGCATCACCATTTTTAGTTAATCATGCAGCTAACTATGGCACTAAGAACTGGTGGCCATGGAGCCCTCAAGCGCTTAATATGTCCTGCCAGCCAACTGGTCAGGAACATGTTACTGTGGGTTTATTGTAGGGAGCCCTCAGACCTGTAGATGGGTCGCCCCTGCACCCTTGCCCAAACATTAGTGGTGCAGCCACAAGAGAAGTAGCATTAATGCAGATGCTAAGAAGCTGGGATCTGCATATCTTGGAGTCTATAGTACACAATGATGTTATGTTTATATGGAAGTCTCCCTGTGTATGGTGTTATCTCTGCCTTTAACTATATTAGGAGCTCAGCAGTAGAGTTGGAGTCCATTGGTAATGAGACAGCCAACACGTTAACTGCGGTTGCTTCTGAGATGAAGGCCATGAGGTAGGTAGTGCTACAGAACCGTATGGCACTGGATTATCTGCTGTCAGGGAGTTACATGTGCTGTAGGTCATGACTGTTGTACTTTCATCCCAGATGAATCTGCTAATATTACAGATATGGCTGCTCACATTAAATAGATAATTTTAGCTTTGGAAGAACCTGAAGCTTGGAATTTTGCTGATTGACTGGGGGCGGGTTTCTTTTGAATTACCAGTCAACAGGGAATCACTGAATTGGGCATTTTAAGAAGTGTTCTGCTGATTGTGGTTTTGTGCTTGGAAATTGTCTACTGCGTGTTGTGTAGAGTGCAGTGCAGTAGGCTCTCGGAAGGCTACCAGTAAGATTGTGGTAGCCCAAATAAAGCACAGACAGAAGCAAGCAATATTGATGATTATTGTATTGCCCTGAGAATGATTGACATGCCTGATATATGATGTCAAGTACCAAGTGACTACTTTGCCAATGTACGTAATAAAGATGGCGATATGCTTCCTTCTATTTTCCAACTGAAATACAATGCTGTATGTAAATCTGAGGATAGAAATCTGTCTGAAATAATCTGAAATGTACGAATGGTGTTTTGATCTACACTGTTGTTTTGAGTTTACGTGAACATGACTTTTAGTTATGTCCGGTAGAGAGATATGCTCATGTTTGTCATTGATAAACTGTCCTTATGTTTGCTCATGATGTGAATGGCTATTAGATAGTTCTCTGTAAGGTACGACTAGGAAATGCCTATGACACTAGAATGGAACAATGGTTCCAATATCCCCAAAGTGTATAATGCCATGCAACTTTGAACAAGGAAAATAAAAGGAGCGTCAAGGCCATTTCTGGGAGCCCTATCAAGAGAGCTAAACAAAAGCAATTCACTTCATTGACCTGACATTTTTAATAGAAAATGGTTCCTTTGTAATGTGATATATGATCCTATAATAAGGTATGCTGTACTGAGTAGTAACAGATTGTGTATTGTTGGATTGTTAAATTTTACTCTTATGTAACTTGTGAAATATAAGGTACTAGAGCAGGCCCCAGATAATGAGTGATGAATACTTGTTTTGTTGACGTTAAAACGTCAAAAGGGGGGAACTGTGGAGGAAATGAGATTTCCTGTGTACGTGTATTAATCACTACTGAACACACCTTCTATGAAGACTGTTGTAACGTCATTACCGCCTGACTGTCACTATCTATGTTTACATTCTTGTGCCCTATAAAACAATGTCCTCTCGCCTTCGCCCAGGAGAGAGCCATGATTGAGACCTAAGCTTTGTACTGTCTTCATTTTGTTGCCAGAGGTCTGGTCATTTCTCTCCCAATCTGCAGGTTGTTAAATACTTATTTAATCCAGAACTCAATTGAACTGTCACTCTGTTTATGAAGAGACGGACGAAACACTCTCTTCAACAATACTCACTATTTTTTTCACAAGAGCCACATTGGCAGAGCAAAATCAAGGGAAGAGCCACTTTTACGACACACCAAGTCCCCTTTTGCTAATGTTCATTTTTACATACACTGTAAACCCGAATGTTCAAATTAATTAAATAGATTGAGTACTGTACACTAAACATTTATTTAACGTTCTACTAACTTAATTATGTCAAGTTTGTGTAACATGTTTTTCTTTTTGAATAATTTATACTAATGATGTTTGATTAAATTGAACTATTTATTTATTAAGCAAGCATAACTTTAAAAAAAAACTAAAACTTTTTAGAATTAAGTAGGCCTATATATAAGAAGGGTGCAGTCTTCTTATTTTTATTATTTCAAATAGGTGGAATTTAATAATAGGCTTGGCACATGGTACTATAAAATGTCAAAGTGCTTCACCAAATAAGTAAAATCGGTCATAACAAATTAATTGCAACCATAATAAAACAACACCAACAACAATTTGATCGAGGCAAATGGTCTGAAATGCATTTTTTGGAGGTGCACGTCAGGCTACGGCCGACGTGACGCGGGAACATAAAGCAGGCTTTGAGGGGGAGGGGGAACACACAGAAGAAAAATGTTAGCGCAAGCAGCAAGAAGTATTGAAAAGAGGTAACACGGAGGATAGCTGGAAGTTGGACCTAACAGTCAGCCTTATTGGATTTACAGTAAGTTTTGAATGTTTTATATTGTTTATATATCAACAGTTGTATTTTGAGAGCGTGTCGAAAAAAATAGCAGAAATGGCCGGTCCATGTTTTTTGATGTGCTTTTGCCACGCTTCCAGAAGGTAACGTTGAGCTAGCAGGCCTAATTCAGATAAGTATTTGCTGTTGTAATGAGGCAGTTTAAAATGTTGATTACTTGTCCTAGAGAAGGTGGCAGGGCCGGTTCTTGGCATAGGGGGTATAGACAGTAGACTAGAGCATAAAATGAAGTGTTTCAATCTTTATGAAATTTATTGAACCCCCATGTGTCGGCGCAACCAACCCCCACGTGCCCGCAGCATGCCCTGCACGAGGTACCTGCGTGCATTGAGATGTTATTTTTAAAGCCGCTGTCTTGCTAGAAACGCAATTTTAAACGATTGAATTAATTAATCGTTGAATTAATTAGTTATTTATTGCTGTCTTATACTGTTGAGCTCTCCAAACTCATTCTTTTTTAGCTTTTGTCACAGACGCTTTTATTTACATTTACATTTATTCACTTATAGCAGACTATTTTATCCAAAGCGACTTATGGCGCTTTTCCACCGCATGGTATCAGCTCGACTCGACTCGCATTTTTTGCGTTTTCACCGCAATTTCATGGTACCTGGTACCTGATAGCGGGTACTTTTTTTGTACCACCTCGCTCTAGGGACCAAGCGAGCTGAGTCAAGCTAAAAGGTGACGTCGGCAGACGGCCAGCCACTGATTGGCCAGAGAGTGTGACGAAGTCACGAGAGCGACATAAAGCAACAGCCAATATCTTCTAGTTGAAGAAGTCCAGAAGACTGAGATGAACCTGCCCCTCATTAGGAAGCTGATGGAGAACACATTTCCTCTGCGCCGACAGACCATAGTGATGTCCTGCCTACCAGTGAACAAGCTCATGGATCTCTGGCCTGCTCTCAGAATAGAGTCTGAGGTAAAATGGATGAGCTCTCTCTTTAAAGTTAAAATGCCTTCAATACCTTAACTCTAGCAGTTATTTGTTGCTTTATATATGTGTAAGATTCTTCAAATTGCACTGTTTAATTGTTGTTGCAATATATTTCAATGTAGTCGTATGCAGAGTTCCAGCGGATTACGAATCTAAACCTGCCCAACACATTTTATGCTGAGTTTGACCGCCATCTTCCTCGACTGATGACCTTATTCAGACAGAAGGCCTCAAAAACTGGGAAGACAGCAGATGCCCTGGCTGAAATCTTAAAAGTCCATGATGAACAGGTAAATAGTTAATTACACATTTCAATTGTTGAACCAGTGGAACATTGGACAGGTTCAGTCATTCAAATAGTGGTTTGAATTTAGCAATTAGTTGTGATTGTTATTTGTCTGATTGCATTAAAGATGTGAACAGGTTATTTGTGGACATGGGTTCTGATTTGACTGTTAAAAATCTGATTTGGTCAGTAAACTCTTCACTATATACAGTTCTGTTTTTATCTGGAAATAGGAAATGCATGACATCCACACCAACCACACTACCGTTCTCCACGCCCTTCCTGTGTATCTGCGCGAGGATGTCTCTGGAGTTTTCAGAACCTGTACAGTGAGTCTCCTTAAGGAACTAACAGATACTACAGTATTTTGTTAGCCTGTACTTGTACCTGTGTAATGACAATAAAGTTGAATCTAATTATGTAAACAGTTCATCAAAATACTAACTTTTGTTTAATCCACCCATACAGTTTCCATATGGTCTTTTTTTATTTCTCCTCACTACAAAGGAAGTGAATTGGAGTAGTGTTCAAAGTGAAAAAGTCCTGTATATGTCCTCTATTTTAAATTCAGTCTCTCACACCACTTTGATTCTCGGGTAAATTGGCTGATTAGTGTGCAGAACATTGATCTTCTTTTTTTGACCTCTTACAGTGAGACCCAAGTCTCCCTTGTAAAGGAGGTTTTGGATCTCAACAGGATTTTGTTTTAAAAAATTGCGTTGTCTGTTTTATCCCATGGGTTAGATTGTGATTACTATCTCTTTTTCATTCATTCAGGGGGGGGGGCGGCGCGACAAAGACGAAATTTTTTTACTCGTTTGCAGACATTTAACCAAGAGCATCCGGTATTTTTTCCAAATAAAACACTGTTATTAATTATCGATTAAGCGCGTTGCTATGCTCAATGACTGATGCTCTTTGTAAAAGCTCTCTCTTGTAAATCTCTTTGGATAAAAGCATCTGCTAAATGAATGAATGTAAATGTAATGTAAATGTTGAGGCATGAGGCATCCGAAACAGATGCCGGAGCCTATCTCTAAGGGAGTGCCCGGCCACCCAGCGGAGGAAACTCATTTCGACCGCTTGTATTCGCGATCTTGTCCTTTCGGTTATTACCCAAAGCGTAACGTATGCGTATCCCCATAGGTGAAAGTAGGAATGTAGATTGAGTGGTAAATCGAGAGCTTTGCCTTGCAGTAGGGTGGACAATAGAACGCGTCTTTTCTGGCCAAGCTAACCAACTGTCAAGTTACTCTAGAGCGCAGGTAGCAAACACATCGAATCGAACGTCTCTGATGTCGTCATTAGCCTGAATGTGGCTAAGATCAAAGCCTTAAAGGAATGTCACCGGAATTTTCAGGTCCACGTCCTTTTCATAGCTCAATAACTAGCGATTTCTTGCAATCAAAATATGAAAACAAATATGACAGTTAGCATGTAGACAATTACACCTTAATGCTATCAAATGTTGGTTGCGATCAACATTGATAACCCTTTTGCAGCTTTGGCTACCTTTCATAGAGGGTCAGCACAACCGGGAGACATATCTTAAAAATAAAAATAAATATTCATTTAGCAGACGCTTTTATCCAAAGCGATTTACAGTAAATACAGGGACATTCTCCCTGAGGCAAGTAGGGTGAAGTACCTTGCCCAAGGACACAACATCACATAGCTACAGCCGGGAATCAAACTCACAACCTTCCGATCATGAGGCCAACGCCTTAACCTGCTTAGCCGTCTGACTCCTAAACGAAAGGTTAGGTTGTTTTTCTTCAAAATAAGGTATGTTTGATCAATACAAATGTAAAACATTTTGAAAAAAATCTAGTTGAAGTCATGTTGATGAAAATCCCATAGGAATGCATTGAAATCTGAAAGTTTTATGGTGTCAAAAGTTTCCCCTTGTTTCCAAATTTTTTGGCTGGTGCAATTCATACTTTGGAGCAACTTAATACGGTATATTGACCTTACCTCTCCAAGCCAAGCTGTCTCAGGGATTTCTCCCATGCCGAACCTGAAAAAACAACACGGTTCCATTAGCTTGTTCATCCCAGCATCTTCCAGTTCTTCGCCACACAAACACAATAGATTATTTTGGTCCAGCATCTTACATTCCTCTCTTTTTAATTGCAGGAGTATGGTCATCAGTTGACTGCCATGCCCAAATGAAGCCAATACAAGTACTGCATTAAACTGCAAATTATGTAATTGACTTTGTTCAAATTACATTTGTCTAATGTTAAATAACTTGTAATAATATAATGCAAAAAATAAACTTTCAAGTATGAATTATGACAAAAGTTGATAACACAAAAGTGTTTTAAATACTCTTTAAGCATACAAAAATACATTTAATGTGATCTATTTTTTACACGCATTTTCAACAACAACAAAATTATATGACTCAGGTTGACAGTAAGCGTTATCAAAGCGTATATCAAACAAAAACCTGAAAATATATGAATTTAGCAAACGAAACCATTTAATCACATATTTGAATGTTGGTCAATGCAGTACTAACAAGTTGAACCTCACTTTCGACTCCTCAGCATTGCCTTATCTATTTTTTGTGAAATGTACAAAGCGTCCAGAGCACAAAGCCACATACACTGCATGCAGATGTACTTTGTTTTTCGTGTGCAGGCAGCATCGTTGCACCTGATGCATCATAAAACAAAATTACACTCAAAATGGAACAAATCTTCATGAATGTAGTCTTCTTTTCCCATAAAGTGCAAGTTACATTATTCATTCTTTATCTACCGCTTATTAGCAGTGCCGCTTACTCCCATTAGGGATCACGGGTGTCTTGGAGCCTATCCCAGTCACTTTCGGGCATTAGGCGGGGTACACCCTGGACTGGGGTCAGCTAGTCACAGGGCTATCATACATACAGTTTCAGTCAACATAGAGACAACTCATTCATTCACTAGGGGCAAAAAAACAAAACAAATATATATATATATATATATATAATTCTTACGTGACATTATAAATACATGAATTTATGCCCAAAACTTGACTGGCTTGTGGTAATAAAATGAACTGTAGTTGACATATAGTTATCAATGCATAATGTCCAATTCAGTGGACAGATGATAAAATGTATTTTACTACTAAAATAAATGCATTATTTTAAATATTTTACAATAATATAACTTTTTAGTAGTTCATTGATGTTATAATATTTGGTTTACCAATGAGAGCCTTCTTGTATAGAAGGATTGGCAAGATATTCTTGAGCCAGCACTCAATTTTGGCACTCTGGCGGCCATCTTGGATCGCAAAACTTGAACCGCGAAGTGGCGAGGAATTACTTTAAATGTAAACTCAGAGAAAGAGATTGCAGTAGTGAGTTCTAAAATTACAGGATGATAAAACACACATTGTCGGTTTCAAATCCAGTGTGTGTAATTATGTGTATTATTACAGGTTATATGTATTTATAGAGTTGGGCTATGCATCCTGGGGAAGATTATGCTAATCAAGGCTGACTGAACACAACTCAAACACACACATTGTAGCTGGGTCCAGTTTCAAAACACGACCATCCCGATAGGCAAGAGCTGCTTTAAGAAGAATTTAAAATGAATTGGAAAGAACTGATTTACAATCAGTTGGCCCCTAAAGACCTGACCAAAACCCAACCAAAGCCACTAAGGAATTGACTCTAAATGGAAATGTAATGGATTTACAAACATCTCACAATGACAATTCTGCTTTTGGACACTAAAAAGGACTTTTGGAATTTGTAAAATGTATTATCTCTAAATTAATTAATGAATACTCTAAATGCTGTGTTTAATGTGGTGAAGCCCCTTCCCACAGTATAAAACCTACAGCAGACAATCTATACTAGCAACTAAGGAAGATCAGCTCTACCCTTCAACGAACAAAGAAACTGTGACTGACTAGATTCTTACTAATGTACGTTGATTTTAGGAAGCGAATAACTCCTCCTCTTGTTAGCATAGCTTAGCTTCACATCTATTATCCATCCAGGCCTAGCTTAACACTCTCTCCTTCCCTCCCTGCGTTCCTGTCAGATATCCGGTACAAACCACTGTATTGTTATCCAATGAATCAATACAAATTCTGGTATTTGTTCATCATCATTACATTTGCTTGAAATAAATCTCTGTTTATAAATATCTTCCGTTACCTGATCTGTACTACTTCCAAGATATCACAACCTAAAGATAAGACTGATTATTCAAAGATCTAAATACTATACTGGACTTAACCTCTCTAACACTGCTGGGTCCACCTATTGTAAATCACAGCATCGCTATGATTGGCTCCGCTTTAACAACCTCGGCCTGATTGGCTGTCTTTTCTTTTAGACACTCATTCATCTCAGCCCCATCATGATCAAATGTTGTGGTTTATTGCCTTTGGTGTGTGTGTGTCCATGTAGCTTTACCCATGACCAACTTTCACCCTTGACCACCTTTGACCAGTGTCTGTAACCTTCCAGAACATTATTTTGCACACCACACACCAGATCAGAACAATCTCAACAAGGAACTAGAACACCATGACATTTTAAAACAGCTAAAACGTATGGAAATGGAGGATTGGAGTAGAACCAAAATTTACAGGATAATAAAACACACATTGTCGGTTTCAAATCCAGTGTGTGTATTTCTGTGTATTATTACAGGTTATATGTATTTATAGAGTTGGGCTATGCATCCTGGGGAAGATGATGCTAATCAGATTATTGACTTGATAACAAAGTAACAAAGTATTCCTTTCAAATAGCCGTTGCCCAAGCTGGAGCAGGTTAATGGCTCACAATCCAATATGTGTGGACAGCACACGTGGAGATCCAGTATTAGAATTCCAACAAAAATAGGATTTATTATACATTAATGCCAACAAAAAGATTTCCTGTGGCAGGAAAACTATGAACTATAAGAATAGTTTATTTTAATTTGCAGAACTTTGCATTTGTTTGCAAAGCTGTTCCACTAACCCGTCTAACAAGCATTCACTTTCCAAAAGGTGCCAAAACATTCCTCTAACTCAGTGATACTCACTATATACACAAGAGCCACATTGGCAGAGCAAAATCAAGGGAAGAGCCACTTTTTTACGACACACCAAGTCCCCTTTTGCAAATGTTCATTTCTACATATAAATTCCATATCCCCAAAAAAAAGAAACAACACAGCCAATACATTTTCAATTAAGACCATATTTATCTTAATACTGGGATGAGCGGAAACTGGCATGCATGTCCTTGACTTTCTTCATGTTGTATTTGTAGTTTGTTGTTGCAATCACAGTGCAATTCAAGATGAGCATGGGTCAGTCGGTTTCTCTGTTTCCTCTTGATAGTGTTCACGGTTGAAAATCTTGATTCACAGGTGTATTTGCTCATGAAGAAAGACATCACTTTCTGTGCAAGTTGGTTCAAACTGAGAAAGTCTGCTTCAGAGACCAAACTCCAGAGGTGGCCAACACCTGCTCTGAGTTCATCTTGAAGAATGGTTTTTGTTTGCAGCTCTATTATTTCACTCTCCAGAGTGGCACGATTACCAGGGCAGAGCTGTGTGATATTTGGAGTGAGGGAGGATACATCCACATGGAAGGGGTTTTCAATAAATTGAAAATATCAACTTTAATCCTTTTATTTGTTTGAGGATCGCGTCCTTGTTGTCAAAGTCTGTGAACAGTATTTCTGCTGAAGCCAAAAAGCAGTCTTTTACTATTTCTGAGTCTGAGAATGGTGTTTTGGCCCGCGCCAAAATCCAAGCCATCTCAAAAGATGCCAATTTTACTCTTTCTTATTTCACTGCCAGGCGGATAACTTTCATTGAAATTTGGATGCGCAGTTTTGAAATGGTGCTCCAAGTTGCTTCGTTTGAAACAGGCGCAGGTTTGTTTGCATATTAAGCAGTGGCACAGATGATTCATCCCATGAAGAATAAATAAGAATTTGTCTGTCCTGCTCGCCCCCTCTCCATCGTCTTCATGCTGATTTTCGTTTGGTGTTAGTGCTAGTTTTTGCCCTTTTTTAATTAAAAAACGACCCATTGTGCCCGCATCTCATGCTGGCTTGCTCCATCCTCTGTCCGTCGTCAATCCCCGCTTGGTGCGTAACGGCGCGCGGGTTTGCAGGCCGGCCGTATTTACGCGAGACCGCAGAAAATTACTTAATTTATAGTTATTACTTATTAAGTATTATGCAGATGTTTGCGTTTGTGTTCACTAAATGTTTATGTAGCTTATTTGAAAAAAAATATTGGCTGTGTTACCATATTATGTTATAACTTAGCTAGTATGCCAGTGCGAGCCACCAATTAAAGCTTGACGAGCCGCATGTGCCTCGCGAGCCGCGCAATGAGTATCATAACTGAATAGGCACCTCCCGTAGCTGACACAGAATCCACCGAAAACAAACAGCATACATTAAAATCCTGATTAGTACATTCACAAACCATAGCTTACAATTTTCCTCAGACCTAAACAATCTAAAGTTAATTGTGGCTTCAACAACGCAATAGGAACACTAGAAAATTTGCTGCCAGAAGGTTTGACAGGTTCTGGAGTGCAAGTTTAGGATTAGTTGAAAAAGACAATCTCACAGTTAAAGTTAGGCTCCATTCGTCCGTTGGCCAGCAAGCTGGAGATGGTGACCTGGTAGATGATCTGCATGAGCAAGAAGCTCAGACTGGTGACAATTAAGGACTTCAGCAGACTCCCTGTACGACCTGGAGAGATGACACACAGAGAGATTCAGGCATCCACAACAGACAAGTAGAGGTGATAAACCATGTTTCTGATTTGTAGAACATATTTATCATGTATGCGCAGCAGAATATTTCAAGGCACAGCAGAGAGAAATACACGATGCAATACAACAGTATGAATGAGTAGCAATTCTAAGTGGTGTGTTTATATGTATGCATTTGTGTCTGCATTTGTGTGCGCCTGTGAATGTAGGACAGAAAGCCCTCAAACATGATCCTCAGCTTTCTTTCTACACTGTCTGAACTTTCACCTTTCAACTTAGGGTTCAGTCATTGACAGAGCTGGCTGCTTTAGTCACGAACAAAACATCTGACTGCAGAGACTGGAGATACGTGCAGAGTGGTCATGCTTAGGTAAGGAAAGGTAGAACAGAATAACAAAACGAGAGGACAAGGAGAACAGAATGAGAAAAGTGAAATTAGAGTAGTAACCCCATAAGAGAGCCACAGCTGCTATCACCAGGGTCCTGACAGCTGCTGTTGTAACACTTTTTTGTTTAAAACCTTTATGGGAGTCCAGAAAAAGCCAAGGTCCAGACAGAATAAAAACAAGACTGCAAAAACTCTGCTATGGCTAACACTGACTGACATCAGTGTTATGCTAAAGATGATGCCGGGGATAGTCAGCTTCAGGATCACAAACGAACTGTTGTCTATCAGAAAAACAACCATCCAGTATCTAATCATATTTCATGATGTGACAAAGCCCCTGAACCCACGCAGCCCTCCAAACCACAAGCTGACAAGGAATCTGTTTCAGGATCAAAGCAGCTTCAGCCATGAGACTGGGAACTCTGCCTCAGACTACAGGCAGACAGACATACAAAAAAACTAGCCAGCAAGCAGGCAAGCAGGCAGACCCAAAAGGCAGCAGGCAGAAAGAGAGGCGGCGAGATAGGGGGGTCGGCAGACAGAAAAGCAGGGGGTTAGACAGGTTGACAGGCAAGCGAGCAGGCAGGGAAGCAGATAGAGGACCTGGTGAAGGAGCAGTCAGGCTAGGGTGAGGTTTAGAGGTGGGGAAAAGCTCAGGGAGAAGCAGGGAGATCATCAGGGCTAGCTGACACATGGTCAGGGTTATTGTGTTGCAGTGGATTGTGGGAGACACATGAACAGGAAGTGGCAGCCCCTTAAGGATACTGAGTCATTGACTTCCTGATGAAAACAGACGAAGATCAGACCCACAAACTGAGAACCAGGGGCCCCTAGCAACAACCCTTCTGTCACAGTGACAACCTCCCTATTGACTTGTTTCCTGAGGAAAGCATTGTGTCTCCTATAGGCTTCAAAGGTCCATGGTGTGTGTGAGAGAAAAAGAGAGAGGAGGGAGGGAGGGGACTGAGAAAAGGGCATAGAGAAAGGGGTGAAGGAAAGTCAGAAAGGGGCAGAGAAAAGGAGGGACAGAGAAGGACAATGAAAAGAGAAAAGAAAATCAAAGACAGTTGTTTGACATGAACTGTCAATGACATCTATGTGGTTCTTTGTCCTAGTGGGGAGGAAGACATTCATCATATGCCCCAAGGCATAGAGTTGCCTCCCCTACAAACACACACACGAATATGCCTTCCCGCATACAATCTACCCTACACACACACCTCACCTCACGCATGTTGGGGCAAGTGTATGTAAGTGTGTGAAGCCAGAGCTGGAGAAGCCTGTGAGGTAGCAGTAGGCAGTAATACTGTGATGAGACAGCAGCGTGTAATACTGTGAGGCCTATGACACTAGAGGGAACCTGGAGCCTAGAGGAGGGGTGGGTAAATCATTTCCCCAGAGAGCCACATGGCGGGCCGAACCAATAGGCTGAATTTACCTGAATCGGTCATGTGCTTGTATCTATTAGTATGTTTAGTTGTTAATACTAATAATAATAATATCTCATTTAGCAGATGCTTTTATCCAAAGTGACTTACATTTTTAAGTACAGGGACAATCCCCCTGAGCCAAGTAGGGTGAAATGCCTTGCCCAAGGACACAGATAGACACAGCTAAATGGTAATCCTTCAACACAGCGACCTGTTCACCGCAAACCAAGCACACAGCTTGCCTTTTACTTCAGTAAACATGTACTCAGATTTAATTTCTTCTTAAAAACCACATTCTGTATCAACCTTATCCATTTTGGGGCCTGAAACTTCCTCCCCTTCAATAACTTTCCTCAGCCACTATACACTCAGAATGGGGAGTAGGTTATGTACTGAGGTTTGAAATCCCCCTTGCCCGGTTCTTACCCTGCATGGTGGTTCTGCTGGGTTCTGAAAAGAGTGGGATGAGCAGGAGGTAGATGAAATAAACCAACGACAGCCCACTATACCGGAATAGACATGCTGCAAAACACAAACACATTTCAGAATATACATATCACACAAAGCACACAAGAACATCTTCCAACTCAGAGCAAACATACAGCACAAAACATACACTTCCTGGGACATGTTGTTGAATAATAAACTGCAGTGCTGTAGTTAATTATAAAGAAGCTGTGACACTCAGCAGTGAGGGTTCTGATTATAGAGTCTAACTGCAAATCTACTAAAATAAACCATGCAGTCTATAGTAATTGGCATTCTATGATTGCATACATTCAATCCATCCGCAAACCTAGTCCTCCTAGTACCTCCTAGTTCACCGAGTATGTACTAACCCTCTAGTCCATCTAATGCAATGGTGTCAAACTTGTGCCACTCAAGAGGGTGCAGGTTTTCGTGTCAACCAAGCCCTACACCAGCGGATTTCACTAGAGAAACTTGTTAGTGAAACCAGCTGGTGTAGTGCCTGGTTGACATGAAAACTTGCACCCTCTTCCCTCGATGGCACAAGTTTGACACCACTGACCTAATGTGGTCAAACCCTTTCCACCTACTAAACCAACCTGGTTCACTTAGTGTATACTACATACATTCCCCCGAGGCAAATAGGGTGAAGCGCCTTGCCCAAACATCATGTTGGCACAGCCAGGGTTCAAAATGGGAACCTTCTGATTACCACCATTATTACCATTCGACTTCCTAACAGCCACCAGACTCCATACCAGGCCAGTTCAATATGTCTGTATTCGTACAGAGATGTTAAGAAAATAATTTGGGCATGGTGCGGGGTCACCGATGTTGTTGGTGCTCCTGGTGGGGTTTTTGTACTTTTAAATTCAATCTCGTAATAAAACATACGGTAACTTCTAGCTAGCTAGGTAGCCCCGTCGGCGACGGTAGCTACACAACTGATTCCCGAGTGTCCGATGGCATACTTAATACACAATATACAAAAAAATACAAAAAAGTTACGTGAGCAGTGGATAAGATCATGCCGCATCTAGTTAGCATATTGGATTTCCCAAACTAATGTGTACAGTAGATAATATGTGCCTAATATGTGTAAAAGTTGTATCTTGATAGATATGGCGTGATCCAAATCTGCACACTGTGCCTTGAGTTTAGACAACTGCAACTGTCTGACACACCCCCAGGCTTGGTGCACTATGGGAAGGCAAGCGATGGCAAGCAATTTCTGTTGCTGCAGTGGACATCCTCTCTAGTCCATCGAATGTGTACTAACTCACCCTAGTTCACCTAGTGTATACTAACTCTCATCATTCATACAAATCCTGTGCTCCTTTCAGCCTGGCTATTCAGACTGCTGCAGCACAGTCCAGAATCTCAGACAGGCCACAACTACAGAGCTAGGAGTAGGGGGCTGGAGGCTTTGGACACACAAAAGGTCCTTTCAGATGTAGTGTGTGTGTGTGTGTGTGGGGGGGGGGGGGGGGGGGGGGGGGGGGGGGGGAGGGATCAGAGCCATATATCGGGCTCTGGTTGGAGGTTTCAGTAACAGTCTCAGATACAAACAGGTTCAGATAAAACTGTATGAATAGTCTGATTATGATGACAGGGTACAGAAGACAGAGTAAGTGGAGTCAGGGGATTAACAGTTTAATATTTTTTTTTTATCTACATTCACTTTATTAAGTATTTTCTTCTCCCCCTCCTCGCTCCCTCCTTCTGTGCCCTTCACACTGCTTATTAATGTATTTCTCTCTCCACTCGGTCTAGTTTATAATGTAATGTCTAATATAACTTCTTGTTTTAAAGGCAGAGACTAGAAAACACAGAGAAACAGATACACGATTGATTTGAGTATTTTGAAGGTGAAGCAGATGATCAATTTGAAATTAATAGAAGTAATCTGTAACCACCCCACTCTCAGGATATGTGCTGTGTATCTGCATCTGTAGCTGTTGTTCTGTGTAATGAGAATAGTATGTGTTGTGACAGAACACCATTCCCAAAATTAAGGATTAAGATTTCACATCATTATATACAATTCACATTCAACAGACAAATGTATTCAGCAGAGAGTAACAAATGAACACATTGTTTGAGTTATATTATTTTAATTTCACGTATTTTCAGCGAGACCCATTTGTTATTTAATCCATCAAAATGAGCCTTTTGCCAAGCGCAGAAACACATACGTAAGTAACAAAAAATTGTATCTTGTCAAACTGACTATTCCGAATTGGAGATTGATTTGTATGCACATTATTAACAGACATCTCACATCAACTTCAGATGTGATCATAATTTACTTTATGAATACTACATAAAACTGCTTTCCAGATTTGAGCACTTGGCTATTTTAGGACTAAATATAATTAGATGTTTTGATATGTTAACATACTTGCAGCGAGACAAACTGGAAGCAGCAGTCTGAAGATGAGCCCGCACACCAGTTCGGAGGCCATCGCTGCTTATCCAAAACACCCACACTTCTAGTTATCTCCTCGTTGTTGTCATGTCCTGTCGAAATTCTGGGTGAGAGAGCATAGTCCCGTTCTAGTCTGTTGTGTACTCTCTTGGTTAAGATTGTTAGCTCCAAAACAGCCCGAGAAGTTTCCTTGCTGCGCTCTGTCCCACTTCAGCAGGAGACCACACTCGACACCTCCAACATCTGGAGCGCAGAGGTCGTCAGGGGCTTATGAGAGGCTACAAACACAAGCCACTGCACAGACGGTTGAATTCAAGTTTTCATATTCACCCCAAAACGTCATAGAACTGGATCATGTTGAAACAGTCACTATTTGAAACATCCAAACTTTTCTTCTTGAGTTTTCATTCTCGTTTGTGCCTTTAGAACAACACAAGGCTTGCGCATACTCTTCCCGCTGCACAGCTGTAACTTGTAAGGACCTAACTCTCCTTCTCAATGGAGGGCGGAGTTAGACACCGACTGAACATCTAGACCCGCCCAGCAGGGCCCCGCAGGCGTGGCAGCCGCATTCCAAGTAGCCTCCGGGTCAGGTAACTCAAATCTCCGCAGATTTCACGTCACCTCTAAACTTAGGCTTCCCTGTTTTCGAGTCAGTATTGGTTTTGAAATACACATGCATATAAAACAGCAAGTCAACGTGGTTAGGTCGGTAAAAAGTTGGCAATGCGGTTCTGAAATAATTCACTAAGATTAAATGTTCTGCACACAAATAAAAAAAAGAAGAAATAAGGAATTATCAGAGTGACCTTTGGATTTTCATAAGATTGCACAACAGTTGAGAATACTAAAACCGTTACGTGAATACACCCCCCTGGTGAAGGTCCCCAGACAACAGGTGGACCACACTGTCATCTAGAGGCCGGAGAGCAGCAGAGCAGACTCAGGCGTCTTCCCCAACTACAGACCTTTTACCAACTTTGGATAAAAGCATCTGCTAAATGAATAATTATTATAGATTCAGGGGCCATAATTTACACGATTTAAAGTATCTAATTATACATTTTTACATATTTTGGGCTTCCAGTTCATAAAACCCACAACATTTGGAAGGACTCAAATTACTTTGAATACTGATTTAGAAGAAATCATCCTAAATTTTGCGGGGCATGAATGTTTTATACTGAGCATCACACACTAATCATCTACTAAACTCAAAGCGCCTGCACAGGTTCCCCTATGTGTCGTTTAATTGCTTAATTTGGTTCAATTGCCTCAGTCAGTTCAATATGGGGAAGACTGCAGACTTGACAACTGGCCAGAAGTTAATAATTAAATACCCTCCATAGCATAGCAATGGAAAGTCTAGAGGAAGGGGAAAATGTGGCAGGAGAAGATACATGAGTATAAGTGATGACCATGGGCTTCTGCAGATTATCAAATAGAGAGGATTCGAGAATCTGGCAGAGATCCAGAAAGAGTGGAATGAGGCACAGCTTCAAACACTGAGTTCCTTGGGTCAAGCCACTTCTCAGCCTGAGCCAATGTAGGAAGCTGCTTGAGGTCAAGTTTGAATTATCCGCAGTCAGTCATTGGGGTTGTATGGGGTATAAGGTATTATCAAGAGGAAAACAGGGGCGTCAGATAGCTCAACGGTTAAGGCGTTGGCCTCATGATCGGAAAGTTGTGAGATCGAGCCCCGGCTGTGGCTATATGACGTTGTGTCCTTGGGCAGGCACTTCACCCTACTTGCCTCAGGGAGAATGTCCCTGTACTTACCGTAGGTCGCTTTGGATAAAAGTGTCTGCTAAATGAATACATCCATCCATCCATTATCTTCCGCTTATCCGGGGCCGGGTCGCGGGGGCAGCAGTCTGAGCAGGGAAGCCCAGACTTCCCTCACCGCACACACCTCCTCCAGCTCCTCCGGGGGGATCCCGAGGCGTTCCCAGGCCAGCCGAGAGACATAGTCCCTCCAGCGTGTCCTAGGTCTTCCCCGGGGCCGCCTCCCGGTGGGACATGCCTGGAACACCTCCCGGGGGAGGCGTCCAGGAGGCATCCTAAACAGATGCCCGAGCCACCTCAACTGGCTCCTCTCGACGTGGAGGAGTAGCGGTTCTACTCAGAGCTCCTCCCGTGTGACCGAGCTCCTCACCCTATCTCTAAGGGAGCGCCCAGCCACCCTGCGGAGGAAACTCATTTCGACCGCTTGTATCCGCGATCTTGTCCTTTCGGTCATGACCCAAAGCTCATGACCATAGGTGAGAGTAGGAATGTAGATTGACCGGTAAATCGAGAGTTTTGCCTTGCGGCTCAGCTCCTTCTTCACCACGACAGTCCGGTACAGAGACTGCATCACTGCAGACGCTGCACCGATCCGCCTGTCAATCTCACGTTCCGTCCTTCCGTCACTCGTGAACAAGACCCCGAGATACTTGAACTCCTCCACTTGAGGCAAAGGCTCCCCACCCACCCAGAGGGGGCAAGCCACCTTTTTCCGGTCGAGTACCATGGCCTCGGATTTGTAGGTGCTGATCCTCATCCCAGCTGCTTCATACTCGGCAGCAAACCGCTCCAGAGCATGCTGGAGGCCCCGGCTCGAGGAAGCAAACAGGACAACATCATCCGCAAACAGCAGAGATGAGATCCCGTGCTCCCCAAACCGGAAACCCTCCGCCCCCTGGGCGCGCCTAGAAATTCTGTCCATATAAACAATGAACAGAACCGGTGACAAAGGGCAACCCTGGCGGAGTCCAGCATGCACCCGGAACAGGTCTGACCTATTGCCGGCAATGCGAACACAGCTCCTACTTCGGTTGTACAGGGAACGGACGGCCCCTAACAAAGGGCCCCGGACCCTGTACTCCCGAAGTACCCCCCACAGGACACCACGAGGGACACAGTCGAATGCCTTCTCCAGATCCACAAAACACATGTAGACTGGTTGGGCAAACTCCCATGAACCCTCGAGCACCCGGTAGAGGGTGTAGAGCTGGTCCAGTGTTCCGCGGCCAGGACGAAAACCACACTGCTCCTCCTGGATCCGAGGTTCGACTATTGGCCGGATTCTCCTCTCCAGTACCCTGGCGTAGACCTTACCGGGGAGGCTGAGGAGTGTGATTCCTCTGTAATTGGAACACATCCTCCGGTCCCCCTTCTTAAATAGGGGAACCACCACCCCGGTCTGCCAATCCATAGGCACTGTTCCAGACCGCCACGCGATGCTGCAGAGGCGTGTCAACCAGGACAGTCCCACAACATCCAGAGACTTCAGGTACTCAGGACGGATCTCGTCCACCCCCGGAGCCCTGCCACCAAGGAGCCCATCGACTACCTCAGTGACTTCAGCCCGGGTGATAGGCGGGTCCGCCCCGAAGTCCCCAGTCTCTGCTTCCTCCTCGGAAGACGTGACGGCAGGATTGAGGAGATCCTCAAAGTATTCCTTCCACCGTCCGACAACATCCCCAGTCGACGTCAACAGCTCCCCACCCGCACCGTAAACAGTGTTGGTGAAGCACTGCTTCCGCCTCCTGAGGCGCCGAACGGTTTGCCAGAATTTCCTTGGGGCCGACCTATAGTCCTTCTCCATGGCCTCCCCGAACTCCTCCCAGACCCGAGTTTTTGCCTCTGTGACTACCCGAGCCGCGGCACGCTTGGCCTGCCGGTACCGGTCAACTGTTTCGGGAGTCCCACAAGCCAGAACGGCTCGATAGGACTCCTTCTTCAGTTTGACGGCATCCCTTACTTCCGGTGTCCACCACCGGGTTCTGGGATTGCCGCCGCGACCAGCACCAGAGACCTTGCGACCGCAACTCCGGACTGTCGCATTGACAATGGAGGTCGAGAACATGGTCCATTCAGACTCGATGTCCCCAGCCTCCCCCGGGATCTGTGAGAAGCTCTCCCGGAGGTGTGTGAGTTGAAGATCCCTCTGACAGACGGGTCTGCCAGACGTTCCCAGCAGACCCTCACGATACGTTTGGGCCTGCCAAGTCTGTCTAACTCCCCCCCCCCGCCAGCGGATCTGACTCACAACCAGGTGGTGATCGGTTGACAGCTCCGCCCCTCTCTTCACCCGAGTGTCCAAGACACACGGCCGCAGGTCAGAAGACACGACAACAAAGTCGATCATCGACCTTCGGCCTAGAGTGTCCTGGTGCCACGTGCACTGATGGATACTCTTGTGCTTGAACATGGTGTTAGTTATGGACATACCGTGACTAGCACAGAAGTCCAAAAACAGAACACCACTCGGGTTCCGATCAGGGGGGCCGTTCATCCCAATCACCCTTCTCCAGGTGTCACTGTCATTTCCCACGTGGGCGTTGAAGTCCCCCAGTAGAACAACGGAGTCCCCAGTCGGCGCACTGTTCAGTACGCCTCCCAAAGACTCCAAGAAGGCCGGGTACTCTGCACTGCTGTTCGGCCCGTAGGCCGCCACAACAGTGAGAGACCTGTCCCCGGCTTTTAGGCGCAGGGACGCAACCCTCTCGTTCACCGGAGTAAACTCCAACACGTGGCGACTGAGCTGTGGGGCTATAAGCAAACCCACGCCAGCCCGCCGCCTCTCCCCACGGGGAACGCCAGAGAAATGAAGAGTCCAGCCTCTCTCAAGGATAATGGTTCCAGAGCCCAAGCTGTGCGTGGAGGCGAGGTCGACTATATCTAGCCGGTAACGCTCGACCTCCCGCACAAGCTCGGGCTCCTTCCCCGCCAGCGTGGTGACATTCCATGTCCCCAGCGCTAGAGACTGTGTGCACGGCTCTGGCCGTCCGGGCGCCTGCCCCTGACCACCGCCCAAATCACACAGCACCGGCCCCTTACGGTCCTTCCTGCGGGTGGTGGGCCTACGGGAAGGTGGTCCCACGTCGCCTTTTCGGGCTGGGCCCGGCCGGGTCTCATGGGAAAAGACCCGGCCACCAGGCGCTCGCCTGGCGACGTAACTGACTTCGTTTTATTTGTCATCATATGGGTTTTTTGAACCGCTCTTAGTCTGGCTAGTCACCTAGGACCTGTTTGCCTTGGGAGACCCTACCAGGGGCATAAAGCCCCCGACAACATAGCTCCTAGGATCATCCAAGCACTCAAACCCCTCCACCACGTTAAGGTGGCGATTCACGGAGAGGAATGAATGAATACATGTGAATGTAAAATGAGGGGCACCAGACCCAAAAACAAAGCACAGCTGACAGCAAGCATTAAGGCAATCTGGGTTTCCAAAACTCCCACTCAATGCCATGGCGCATCAAGGCTGAGATTAAGGCAAAGTACCCAACCAAGTATTAAACATTGTGTGAAGGTCTAGACCAGGGGTCTCCAATCCTGGTCCTGACGGTTTTAGATGTTTCCCTGCTCCAGCACACCTCCACAGAACTTGATAACGACCCTTCATTAGAATCAGGTGTGCTGGAGCAAGGAAACATCTAAAACCTTCAGGACAGCGGCCCTCGAGGACCAGGATTGGAGACCCCTGGTCTAGACTCTAGTTCGTTCGTCAGCAGCAGCCCCAACCCGGTTCATGCTGTATCCCTTTAAGTGTGTCTTTTGCCCCCTATTTAGGTGATCTGGCGCATGTGTGTACCCAATTGGGATGGGCTACAAAGGGACAGCGATCCAGTGTAGCGGGGCCTCCCTTACTCCCTCTTTAGATATCTTTATTAAATAGACGTTCCAAAACTTAAAAAAAAATCAATCAAATCAAGGGGCGTTGGAGCGGTTCTATTCCACGTTGAAATCCTTGTTACGCACCTACTGTGTGGAACTGGATCGTGATCTGTTTTGAAGGATTATTTACATGACTGACCCCCCGGTTAATTTACTTGAATATAACAAGGATTTTGACGTAGGCTGTTCTTCTCATGTGAGTTGGCCAGAAAGAACTTGTCTAAGGATGAAAGGTTGAAAAGGTTGTTTGATCGTGGTGCAGCAGAACGAGTCTTTAGTCTGGGTGATCAAGTATTGGCGTTATTGCAGTTACGGGGATCGCCTTTTAAAGCACGTTTCGCTGGTCCTTATACCGTTGTTCGGCAGGTCACAGAGCTAGATATTTTGGTGGAAACGCTGGATCGAAGAAAAAAAAAATCCCAGTTGTGTCATGTCAACATGTTGAAACCTGTCTATACTCGGCCATTTAAGTCTAAGTCTCCTGGTGGTGAAGTGGCGGCTGCGCTGACTGTAGACGGGGTACGTTGGACGCCTCCGCAGGTGGCAGCTGTGGAGGACGAGGAGGCTCCCGATGACTCAGTGTTGATGCCTAGACTTATAAATTCTGAGATGTTGAAAAGTCTGAATGCTCTGTTGACTCACATGTCTTGTGAGCAAGTGAGAAATTAGAGTCTGTTATTTTGTCTTTTTCCTCTCTGTTCTCTGATACACCCACCTTTACTGACTGGATACAACATGACATCGAACTGGTTGGTGAGATTAAACCCATTAGACAGCATTTCTATCGTGTCTCACCTGCAAAAAAAAAGTTTATGGATGGTGAGGTTCAGTACCTCCTGGATAATGGGTTAGCTAACTAGCCAACCTCTAGCTGGGCGTCCCCGTGCTTACTGGGAAAGTCAGATGGCTCAACGGTTAAGGCGTTGGCCTCGTGAACGGAAGGTTGTGAGATCGAGCCCCCCCTGTGGCTCTATGACATTGTGTCCTTGGGCAAGGCACTTCACCCTACTTGCCTCAGGGAGAATATCCCTGTACTTACTGTAAGTCGCTTTGGATAAAAGCGTCTGCTAAATGAATAAATGTAAATGTAAATGTACTGGTTGGGAAACCAGACGTACTTCTCGGTTTTGTACTGACTATCATAAGTTAAACATGGTAACTAAGCCTGACTCCTTCCATCTCCCCAAAATAGACAACTGTATCGACTTTGTTGGTTCTGCTCGTTTAGTCAACAAAATAGACCTCCTGAAGGGGTACTATAAAGTACCTCTAACACCAGCTGCTCAGGAAGTATCAGCCTTTGTGACTCCATCTGGCCTGTTTTCATATACTGATGAGTTTTGAACTTAGGAATGCACCATCTACCTTCCAAAGGCTCATGAATCAGGTAATTTCAGGTCTTGACGGATGTGCTGTTTATTTAGATGATTGTGTAGTGACAGGTGACACATTGGAGGAACATTTACGCAGGCTTCAGGCTCTTTTTGTCCGTTTGGTGGAGGCCAAGTTAACAGTCAATTTAGCAAAATGTGAGTTTGCGCAAGCAACAGTTGTTCATCTGAGGAAGGTTGTGGAGCAGGTGAGGCCTGTGCGGGCAAAAGTATTAGCCATCAATGCTTTTCTGCCTCCTACAATTAAGAGAGTTACGGCTTTTTTGGGGGCATGGTGGGGTATTACAGGGGGTTTTATTCAAATTTTTCTTCTGTTGTGTTTCCCCTTACTGACCTGGGGCCCGTTCTTCGTACGTCGCTAACTCAGCTTTAGTTTCCGTTTTTTTTTTTTCGGGGGGCGGGGGGAAGTGAGGACATTTAAACCTGGAGCCTAACATAGATAATGTCTATGGGGCCTCATGTACAAAGACTTGCGTGGATTTCCTACTGAAACTTGGCGTACGCCAAAACCCAGAAACTGTCGTACGCACAAATAAATTCAGATGTATCAAAGTGTGCGTAGGCATGGATCCAAGCACGTTTCTTTTGTACATCACAATCAACTTGGAATTGAGTGCACATGCAGAGGTGCCTGACTCCTCCCTGTCCACGCCTCCATTTAAATATTCAAATCAATATAAATAGGCCCTGGACCTGAGATTTCCACCCTCTGGAGGACAAATAAAGGTTTATCTAATTTCCCTCTTGGTCCGATCAGATAAATCAAAATGAGTAGAGGGAAGAAATTAGTCAATCGGGCTTTATAGAAAGCTTTGCAGCTCTAATTTCAATAAAATAAACATTTGAATGCGCACCTGCCCAAATGTGCATTTCGCTGGTTAAAAGACAATTAAACAAATAAACTATTTACGCACCCATAGCCACCCATCGCACACCGCGCCAGCCTCCAGCCTGTTTCCAACCATGCTGTTAGTCAGAATGAATGAGAGCCAGGCCACCTTGCCACGATTTTAGTTAACTGCATTTGCGCATCACATATGATTTGAACATTAATGGAATTAAAATGTTTTCTATTAACATAAACAAATTCATCCTGTGATGGCGCTTTTATAGCAATGTGTGTGCAGTCAATATCTTCGATAACCTTAGGGAAATCGGCTATCGCTGCTAATTGCGTACTCCAGTAACACTGGCCTTGGTAACCGAAATCGGCTTATGAGCCAGTTATTGTTTGCAAGTAAATCCTCGCGTTCCCTAAAAACTCGTTCACGTCGGATTGCACCATTTGCAAGGTCCTCAAACAACGCGAACGCTGCCATTGTTAATACAATTTTCTTCATCACATTGCGCATGCTTTTATATTCACCTATATGATTACAAACGTGATGACGCCAAAGGAACAATAGCTGTAGAACGGTACGTACGACAGCTATGAAGCTGGCGTGGGGCACCATACATTTCCACGGTCATTTCACGTTTGATACATCTGAAGGTGAGCGTGGGAAAGGACGTACGCCACGTTTTTGTGGGTACGCAACCTTTGTACATGAGGCCCCTGGATTTCACCGACACAGACCAGTGCGTCCACATCTGTTCCGAGTTGCCATTTGCTTATTTTTATCCACAGAAAGTAAATGCATGATTTCTTGTCAATATAATTGCCGTAAAATAATAACGTTATAGAAGTAATTAATTATTTACCGAATAATTACAGAATGTTACAAGTCTACTTGGGTAGTTGTTATGAAGCTAAATTCGATAACGTCAAAGTTTACTTTCACCGATGGCGGTTAGCATCAACAAATTATCAGGGATTATTAAATGTATAGTGCATAACGTAAAGTAACTGTTCGCATTTGTTTGTATGTAACGTTATAATACATTTTTGTAAACTCTCTTTGCATTAGCTGGGTATCGTCACAAATTAGATTAGATTCAACTTTAATGTCATTACACAGGTTCAAGTACAGGGTAACGAAATACAGTTAGCATCCAACCAGAAGTGCAAAACAGTTATTACAACAGAATATAATTGAATAACAGAATAATTTTATTTTTCTACCTATATTGTATATACTACAGTATATAAACTAAACAAATATGAATAGCTTTTGCATCATCAGTACTTTTATTTTTGGATACTGAGGAAGGAATTTCACATTTAGAAGAGCCCTCTGACCTCCAGATGTAAATGTTGATTCCTGTCTGTCTCCTAAATCCTGTAGATAAACATTTGCATAACACCAGTTAATCAAAGGACGTCTAGTCCCAGTTTGATCACTATGTTAAAATTTGTGCCCCCACACTGCAGATCACAATCTTCTAAGAGTGGTTTGACCACTAAAGGTGTGCCCCCACCCCCTGCAGACCACACTCTTCAAAGGTTGGGCCTTCAACCTTCATCCTGCCCAAGAGCAGCTAGTATGTATTCTTAAAGGAAAGATATATAAGACAGACATATGTGCTTCTCATCTTGAAGCTCTACCACCCATGTTCCTATATCATAATTAATAATATTATGCTTGTTATGATTTTATTTACTTCTCTTCAACAATAATCAGCTCAGATACATACTGTATTGGACACCGACAACCCAGCGGGCGAGCTCATTGTCAGAACAGGATAAAGTTGCCTGACACGCTCTGACTTCTGGGGGCTTGGATTGAACCAAGAAATTGAATCAACCGTGAGTTAACATTTGAACCTATGTAATTGTGAGCCTATTCTGTTTATATGTAATTGACAACTTTTTGCTTTTGTGTGGTTTGCAGATAGGAAATGCGTGCTTTGAAGCTATTGAGCAGCTAGCTATCACAGCTCATCTCTCATCTAAAGCCCTCTTGCGAGGTTAAGTGCCGCCAGTGTTTAGGCTGATGAAAAGGAAGGTGCATAACATTACTAAGGGAAAATTGTACATTTGTTTGGGGTCCATCTGAGTTTTTCTTTGGTTTCAGGTCAGAAACCAGCGATTTCATTTCCCTATTTACATTACATTTACATTTATTCATTTAGCAGACGCTTTTATCCAAAGCGACTTACAAGAGAGAGCTTTTACAAAGAGCATCAGTCATTGAGCAAAGCAACGTGATAGACCCCGAACACAGTCGGATTTTTAGATCGTGAATCATACATCATGAGAACCAATAAGTGCCAAAGGAAGAACTATAAATGCATAACACAGCGATTATGAATATAGAGCAAGAGATACAACACATAATACATTAGATCAGGTGAAATGACATGCTATTGTTAAGTGCCATTAAATTCTCTAAATAGGTGAGATTTAAGCCTTCTTTTGAAGGTTGGAAGGCAGTCCGTGCTTCTGATGGAGGTCGGGAGTTGATTCCACCATTGGGGAGCCAGGCAGTGGAAGAGTTTGTGTTGCGCTCTGGCGCTCTTGAGGGGGGGTACCACTAGACGGTTGTCAGCAGATGACCGTAGGTGGCGGGTGGGGGTATAGGGCTGGAGGAGAGAGTTGATATAGGTCGGGGCAGTCCCGTTTACCGCCCGGAAGGTCAGTACCAGGGTTTTGAATCTGATGCGGGCCATGACGGGAAGCCCGGGCCATGACGGGACTATTTATTTAATTTTAACAATGTCTAGATGGACATATTAAAGGAGGGCACTGATGAGATCTTTTCTTTTTGGAGCCTGTGTTATGTACAGTCAGGTCCATAAATATTTGGACATTGACACAATTGTCATCATTTTGGCTCTCTATACCACCACAATAGATTGGAAATGAAACAATCAAGATCTGCTTTAAGTGCAGACTTTCATCTTTAATTTCAGGGTATTTACATCCAAATCAGGTGAACGGTATAGGAATTACAACACATTTTATATGTGCCCCCCCCTTTTTAAGGGACCCAAAAAATTGTAAAGAAAACCTACAGACCTGACTGTATATTACAACTGACCATTTTGCTTATCTATATATATTTTCAGGAAAAATCTGGCTGAGGTCTCAGTCAGACTTGCCTCCCACCCAGGACACCCTCTGCTTCAGCTGCTCCCCTCGCGGTCCACCAGGACGAAAACCTCTCGCCATTAGAACAGCTTCTACCCTTCGGCCATTGCACTCTTCAATAGGGCCAAGGACTCGGTATGATTTTGCCACAAACTCCCACAGCCCCATCCAGCATCCCACTGCACAAGCCACTTTTGCACTCAAAACCCCTTTTGACACTAATAACTTACTGCTGTGTTTGCACCACTGTTTAGCAATTCTGTATACAGTACAGTACCCCCCTGACATTTTTACACCATATTTGTATTGTATTGTATTATGTTCTTATCATGTTACATATATGTTCTATGTTGCTCTTCTCTGCTAATGTAAATTCTGTGTTTGTTTAACTTGCATAGCCATTAAAACAAATTCTGATTCTGATTATGAGTGGGTTGATTTTAAGAACTGTTCTCTGCCAAAGTGAACCTGCCTGAAATCCTGGACATGGGGGAAGAGAACCAGGCTAAGGTAGTATGGAAGGGTGTAGTATGGAAAAACATAATTGGCATAGATATAGAGCCTAACATGAAAAACAGCAGTGCAATAAGGTTCAATGACAATTTATTATTATAATGAAAAGGCAGTGAAGTATTGTTAAGTACACAATAAAATGTATAGGCCTATGACATCTTACGAAATGTAAGCATATGAACAACAGTAATAACTTGCACTGAGCTACCTAACCTAATAAGCTACCTGATAACCTCCATTATTTTCAGTTATCAGCATTTTGACCTTCTCTTTTCAAGATCCTCAGCTTTGCAGTAGGCTACAAATAACACTATTGAGCCCCGAGTCATATCACCCACCGTTTGTTTTTCATTATGGCTAAGTTGTAGAATTACGCAGTGCAGTGTATATTAGTCTCGCTTCTCGCAATTATTTTATTTTCGCGCTTTTATTTTGAAATGTATTGCGCGTCACTCTTTGCCTGCGCTTTTATTTTGAAATGTATTGCGCATGTATTGCGCGTGTATTGCGCGTCACTCCTTGCCTGACGGCGGTGCGCTGCCTCACGGTGGTGCCTGCAACGCTCCTGCCTCACGATGGTGGACTGCAGCCAGGTACTCTTGTTACAAAGGGACAGCGATCCAGTGTGGCGGGGCCTCCCTTAACTTCCTTTTTAGTTTGATAGAGATCTTTATTCAATAAACGTTCTAAAACGTATCCCGTCTGCGTGTGGATTCCGTATTTATGTTGCATAACCTTTGAGCCAGGGTTTGTGACAATTTACATTGTTTAAAAAGTACCACATTTTGATTGGTTTGTTGTGATCCTTATTTCTTTTTTTTTGTGGAAAAAGAAGAAGTAAATGGTGATTTCTTCACAGTATTCACATTTTTGGAATTCCTATTTTCACAGGTCTTTTGAGCTGAAGCCCCAAATATGTACAAATAAAGAAAGAAATACTTTCAATGATTTAAATTGTGGGCCCTGAATCTATAATGTATGAAAGTTTAACTTTTTTAATTGAATTATGGAAATGATTAAACTTTTCCATTATATAATACTTTTTTGGGAAGGGTCTTTAGATGAGAAAGACATGGAGTGTTAGGGGCAGGAGAGAGAGGACAGGAGAAAGCGGAGGAGACGGGCAAGAAAGAGAGAGGCACAGACGATAGAGAGTGAAAGGAAGAGAGAGAGAGAGAGAGGAAGAGAGAGAAGGAAAGAAGAAGATGAGAGGGACAGGAGAGAGAGGAGAGAAAGAGGAGGAAGGACTGCAGAGGCAGAGATATTTTATTTTGTCAGAATAATCATTTATTTGATTATTTTGATTGAACAAAATAGAGAACAAACAAAAATTTTACAACGACAACATTATAACAAACCACAGAGTAGTAAGTATAAAAATATCTCAATGAAACTTAACAAAATATTTAACTTCATAGAGTTATAACGTCATCATTAAATAAATAATAATCAGGCAACTGGCAATAACAACAGAAATGCAGCTCTTCAGCCCTCCAATTAGTCCTGGTGGCTAGTTACATAACTGGTTAGTTATCCTGGGTGTTGGTTAAATAAATAACTTGTTAGATGTCCATACCAGGAAGCCTGGGTAGGGGGAGCTATGTCTTTGAGGGGTTATTGTCAGGTGTTAACGATACACAACATGGTCATGGTCATCTTGCTCGTGCTGCAGCTGCTGGATGATGTTAGTGGTCATCTCTAAAGATCCTGCCGCCACCATCCTACTAGAAATAAGGTTGACAGGACCACCTGAAGGACATACACACAGAAGGGAGAGCAAATCACCCTTTAGATTAGATGAACCTTTATTTGTCCTCCAGGGGGTGGAAATTGCATTTTAGAGCTCCCAGCAAAGGGTCACTGGCAGGGGTGGACTGGCCATCTGGCATACTGGGCATCGTCCCGGTGGGCTGTTGACCCAATGGGCCGGGGCCGCCGTGGATCAGTTGGTACCGGGCCGCGGGCCGCCGAAGAAATATGATAATTACTAACAATCTTTTATTTCGAAAAATAACGGGATGCTCTCGGTTAAATGTCGGTCACTTGGGCGTCAAAAATGTAACCCACAAGTTCGAAAAACGAGTAAAAAACTGACGTCTTTGGGCAACGCTGGCAAGCTCGCATCGGACTACAGTGGACTCACGACGTACCCCCCTTCCCAGAAAATGCCAGGGCTGAATTTTGGTCCCAGTCCACCCCTGGTCACTGGCCTCTTCCCCCCTCCCTCGAACACACACACAGTCATGACATAAGCCTCTATTTTTTATTCAGTGAAAGAAAAAAATGGGAGATTAAAAAAGATAAGTGAAAGGAAAGTGAAAGGAAAGTGGACCAGTAGTGGGAGACAAAGAGGAGGTTGTTCCAGTCTGGTGGACACATGGCTGTGGTGCATATGCAATAGGCCTAGGAAAACAACCACACACTTGTCTATTCAGTGAAACTGTGATTGGGCAGGGGAATGATGCGCCTTCCCCAAATCACTCATATTACTAATAATTCACTATGATGTGACCTGTAAGGGTAGTAAGTTACGACCAGGTGGAGCAGAACCTTTGTGACTAAGATAGTGAGCTGAGAGGTGTCCTTGTGTTGTCCTACATCTGTTGGTCATATGTTATGTGAGTGTTTTTGGAGTTCCTTAAAAACCCTTCACCTCTGAAGTAATCTCCACCTCTCACCTTCTCCTCTCTTGTTTCTGGGCATCCCCTTTTCATCCCTCATTTTTACTTTAGGCCTCTTTCCCCCCTCATTTCCTCTTCCTCATCACCTGTGAGCAAAAGCTGACAGCAGTCTGCTCATGTTTCCTGAGAAGATGTTTAGCGATGCTGCATCTCTCTGCTCCAAACTCTGTCAGGATCAGTGCCCTGGACAGGTCTGTCAATCACAAACATCACTGTCAGCCCAAAAACAATATTATCATCAGATTTTTGAGTACAACAAATTAATGTACTTCTGATATAGATAGAATATAACATATTTTATCTGTACTATATACGATACTACGATAATTCTACTAAAACAATGCCTGACCGGAGATGCAATTTATCAGGGGTGAAAACAGATTAGATTAAACTTTATTGTCATAAAATGGTACTATATGCAGATATGCAAAATGAAACAGATCTTATGGCTTTGCTTTTCTTTGCTATGACAGTAACCTAGCAAATGTACACAAATTAAACCATCAAGGGCTAAGAGGGTGTCTAGATAAATGCATGGTGGGTTAAGCAGTTTTTAGGGTAGTATTGCTGTGCTCCCAGAGTATTTTGTAAAGCCTCCAAAACTACCCCTAGATGTAGTTATGTTTTAGGATCAATGGAAGTTTCAGTTGGGATATCAAGTTAATGCGAGTGCATGGGTGTGTGTATTGTTTTTGTATTCATTTTAACATAATCTATCAAAATAAGGTTATTTTGATGAAGGTTGCCTAAAGTATATCCTTCTCAGTTTGTCAGGGAGTCAGGTGGCTAAGTGGTTAAGGAGTCAGGCTTGTAATCAATCATAAGTTCCCAGTCGTTGGCTATGCCAACATGATGTTGTGTCCTTGGGCAAGGCACTTTACCCTACTTGCCTGTACTTGCTGTAAATTGCTCTGGATAAGAGTGTTTGCTAAATTTTAAATGTCATGTGTCATGAGTTATTAGATGAGTAATCTGATTAAATCTAATTTATATTCATTAAAAAGTCAACTCTGTCCCAATTCATATAATCCATTCATTTACAGGCTCTTTAGATGTGTCCAAAATCTGTTGAATATTCTCTGGATAATATATTTTCTAATTTACACAAATTAATCTGACCTGTCAAAGCCAACGTCTCTCTAATAATACCAGGAATCTGTGTATGTATATGTGTGCGTACAGATTAGAACACATTACCTACACTACAATTAGCTCAAGAACCAGGCGCATGTGTCCTCTAATGTTGTCACAAGACCAACATTTCAGTAGTCATTAATAGCCATGAAATTTCACAGCTCTTTTTTTTTTTACATTCTTTGTATTTGTTTTTCAGGTTTAGTGATAACAAACAAACAGACAAAGATACACGTAGGGCAAGCATGGGCGATACTAGAATATAAGTACAACAGGGTTCAAGAATAATACTTTTTTTTAAATGACAGAAAAATGTACAATTAGAGTGGGTTACATTCCTCACAATGGTCAGACAATTTTTTCCAGGCCTCGATATAGCGGTCAAAGTGTAGCCTTAGGGAAAAGGTCAGTCTCTCCATACAGTTTATTTCGTTGACAATAGCGACCCATTCTTCTTTAGAGGGTGTCTCTTCCCTTAGCCACTTCCGGGTGATGGCTTTCTTACATGCAACAAGAAGGATTTTGTAGAGGTATTTATCATGGGTCATAAGGTTGTCCGGCAGTTTGCCCAGGTATAGTATAACAAAGGAGTTATCAACTTTAATTCCAAAAATTGAACTTATTTCTTTTGAAAATCTCATCCCAAAATGGATGGATAACAGAGCAGTCCCAAAATATATGAAAATGATCAGCCATGGGTTTACCGCACCGCCTCCAACATCCGCTCGGGCCCTGAGATCCCTGCTGCATGTATCTAATTTTCGGGGTCACAAAGAAACGTATTGTATTCTTCCAGGAAAATTCACACCAAGATCTTGAGTTTGTAGTTTTAACCTGGTTTTCACAAATATCACTCCATTCTTCTTCAGTTATCTCCAGGCCCGATTCCTTCTCCAATTTTTGTCTGACATGGTCAGTGGACTGGTCTTTAGAATTCTGTAGTTCCTTATATATCTGAGAGATCAAATGTTTGCTACCTTTGGCCTTGTATGCCTCAGTAAATATATTTATCAATTTAGAGTCACTTTCCGCTAGATGTTTAATTTCTCTATTAAAATAGTCCGTGACCTGGAGATACCCGAAGAAGTCACCTTTTTCAAGGCCAAATACATTTGAGAGACGATTAAATGACTCCAGAATACAACCATTGGTTATAGAACAATAAGCAGTTACACCTTTGTGGACCCACTGTTTAAATTGCTTATCGAGGCTAGATGGTAGAAAGCTAGAGTCATAAGCCACCCATTTCAATATTCTTTGTTCAAAGTTTTTTGCAAGTCTTGAACCACACCCTAAGAGATTGTGCGATCCACTTATTAAGTTTACACAGGTAGGTGCCTCGGTTTTGATAGTCACCCAATATAGACTGTGCTGGTGATTCAAAAAGCTTAAATTCTAAGTCCTTCCATTTAGCTGAATACTTTGGGTTGCACCAGCAGACAAGTGGTCTTAGTTGAGCGGCAGTGTAATAATCCTCTAGGCAAGGGAGGGCAAAACCGCCCTTGTCTTTTGGAAGTTGTAGGGTTTTACATTTAATCCGGGGTCTTTTGCTAATCCACACAAACCTTGAAATCATTCTATTCCAGTCATTAAAGGCAGTAGGGGGGATAGCAACAGGAAGAGACTGGAATAGGTACAAAAGCCTGGGGAGCACAACCATTTTAACAGTTTCAAGTCTATTAGACATATCCAGAGGTAGTACAGTCCATCTATTAAGGTCTGCTTTAATTGACTTAAAAACAGAGCTATAGTTGCTTTCATAGACTTTAGAGATGTCCCTTGGGATCCACACACCCAAATATTTAATAGCCGTAGCGTTCCATTTAAGGTCGTATTTACGTTGCATCTCACCATTTGGATTGAAGTTGTAACAAAGTATTTGGGATTTATTCGTATTCAGTTCATATCCTGAGTAAGTGCCAAACAATTCAAAAAGAGACATTAATTTGGGAATACTTTTCTCTGGGGCACTCATAGTCATCAGAACATCATCCGTGAATAAGGTTGTTTTGTATTCAGTACCCCCTATACAAATCCCCTTTATTTCTGGGTCTTCCCTCATAGCTTGAGCCAAGGGCTCTTTAAGTGGGCAACCCTGGCGGCACCCTCTCTCTAATTTGATGGGGTGGGACAGGTGCCCATTAATTCTTATTCTGGCTGTAGGGGACGAGTATAAAGATTTAATACATTGAATTGATATTTTGTTGAAGCCAAATCGCTCTAACACCTGGTAAAGATAACCCCACCCAACTGAATCGAACGCCTTCTCTGCGTCCAGGCTGATCAATGTTGCACTGATGTTTTCCTTAATCACATAGTCAACCACATGCAGGGTGCGTCGAATATTGTCCTGTGTTTGTCTTTCACTGACAAACCCTGATCTGAGTCTATCATTTCAGAGACATTATGTTCGACCCTTTTAGCCATAACTGATGCAAATAGCTTATAATCAGTATTTAAAATAGATATAGGCCTATATGAACTACATTCCCCTTTGTCTTTGCCCTCTTTATGAATTATTGTTATTACTGCCTCGCTCCATGATTTGGGTGTCTGTCCCTCTTTGAGAGTGTAGTTGAAACATTTAAGGAGCAGTGGTGCCAACTCGGGTTTAAAGGCTTTAAACCACTCACTGATGAAGCCATCGGACCCAGGCGCTTTATTAGCTTTCAGTTGTGAAATCACTTTGTCTAGCTCAGCAATGGTTATGTCTGAGGTCAAAATATTATTTTGCTGGACACCTATAGAGGGAAGATCGAGAGTTCTATCTTCAAAGTATCTGCCGTTCCAGGCTGGCTATATAAGTCCTTGTAATAATTCTCAAAATATTTTTGTATATCCTCTAGCTCAGTGATACTCACTATTTTTTTCACAAGAGCCACATTGGCCGAGCAAAATCAAGGGAAGAGCCTTGTTCAGACACACCCCCTTTTGCAAATGTTAATTTCTACATATAAATTCCATATCCCGCAAAAAAGAAACAACACAGCCAATACATTTTCAATTAAGACCATTTTTTATCTTAATACTGGGATGAGCGGAAACTAGCATGCATGTCCTTGACTTTCTTCATGTATTTGTAATTTGATGTTGCAATCACAGTGAGGCATTCAAGATGAGCATGAGTCAGTTGGTTTCTGTGTTTCCTCTTGATAGTGTTCACGGTTGAAAATGTTGACTCACAGGTGTATTTGCTCATGAAGAAAGACATCACTTTTTGTGCAAGTGGTTTCAAACTGGGAAAGTCTGCTTCAAAGACCAAACTCCAGAAGTGGCCAACACCTGCTCCAGGGGCGTTGTTAGCCCTGTTTTAGGGGGGGCCCCCTAAAATGTTCTTCAGCCCCCCTAAATAATTATCAGGATTATTATCGGGCCGCCGAAGAAATACGCTAATTAATAACAATATTTTATTTCGAAATATTTCCGGATGCTCTCGGTTAAATGTCACTTGAGCGTCAAAAATGTAACCCACAATTAAGTTCGAAAAACTAGTAAAAAAACGGACGTCTTTGGGAATCGCTGGCTGGCTGGCTCGCACCCCCTCTATTAACTATTACTATTTCTGAGAGTCTGAGAACGGTGTTTTGGCCCGTGCCAAAATCCAAGCCATCTCAAAAGAGTGGAGGTTGTCATGTGGATAAGATTTTGCTGTTCACAAAGTGAAGCGGCGCGACAAAGACGACAGTTTTTTACTCGTTTGCAGACATTTAACCAAGAGCATCCGGTATTTTTTCCAAATAAAACACTGTTATTAATTATCGATTAAGCGCCAGCGCCCCTCCAGCCAATGGCGCTCTAGGCGACCGCCTATGTCGCCTATGCCTAGAGCCGGCCCTGCATTGTGCCCACAGCTCAAGCTGGCTTGCTCCATCCTCTGTCCGTCGTCAATCCCCGCTTGGTGCGTAATGGCGCGCGGGTTTGGCCGCCGTATTCACGCAAGACCGCAGAAAAAGATTATTATTATTATTATTTTTATTTTTTGGGCTGTGTTACCATATTGTTATAAGTTAGTATGCCAGTGCGAGCCACCAATTAAAGCTTGACGAGCCGCATGTGGCTCGCGAGCCGCGCAATGAGTATCACTGCTCTAGCTTGTAACACATTGTGTTATTTCTCGTATTCCTTATTTTATCAATGGTCCTCTCGGTTTGTTGTTTACGTAGTCTCCAAGAGAGAAGCTTCATAGCCTTGGGACCAGTTTCATAGTATTTTTGTCTGCTAAATCTCATTTTTACCTCATTTTGTTCATTGTAGATCTTGTGTATTTCCTGTTTGACACATTTTATTTGCATCAATACTTGTGGGTTTTTGTGGGCAGAATGTTTAATTTCTAATTCTTTCATTTTAGTCTGTAGTTCTAGTAGATGTTTTTGTTTACTCTTTTTCCTATAAGCAGAGAAGGCTATACGTTTTCCTCTTATTACCGCATTCCAAGCATCCCACAAAACATTTGGTGAAACTGTTCCATTGTCATTGAATAGCAGATACTCTTTCAAGTCTTTCCTAATAAATTCCTTACATACTTTTTCGTTCGTTAAACTTGGGTTGAGGCGCCATAGTGAATCCTTTCTTTTATTATCCAGGTGAAGTGTGAGATACACCCCTTAGTGGTCTGAAACATCTCGAATACCTATTTTACAGGCACTTATCCTGTGTCTATCCACAGTGTACATAAATAAATAATCTAACCTAGAATATTCTTTGTGGCAAGATGAGTAATAGGTAAATTGTTTTTCTGAGGAGTGTAAGTCTCTCCATACATCTATCATACCAGATCCCTTTAGAAGTTTTCGCATAATTAATTATTAATTTATTAGGAAGTAAAATGGACACACCCCTATTTTGCCCTGATTTATGCGAGGAGTCAAATGTATTCATAAACCCCATCTTTTTTAGTTTTTCGTGCTCTGCATCAGAGAGGTGTGTCTCCTGCGAAAAAATTACCTGTAAACTTTCCCTTTTCATTTTCGCTATAACTTTGCTTCTTTTCACAGGATTATGTAACCCATTCACATTAAGTGATATTACCTTGTAATCCTGGTACATTGACATGGATTAGATCTCTTTCTGATGGCCCATTGTAAACTAGAACCTATTGCCCTTGAACAAGAACATGTATGGTAACAAAAACAACTATGTGAGCTGAACAGAGTACAGTAAGTACAAAACAAGCGGACTTCCAAGGTAGGAGTACATGTCGTGTGCTCCTTAAATTTGAGGGGAAAGCCTAGCTCACCTCTCCGTGAATCGCCACCTTAACGTGGTGGAGGGGTTTGAGTGCTTGGATGATCCTAGGAGCTATGTTTTCGGGGGCATTATGCCCCTGGTAGGGTCTCCCAAGGCAAACAGGTCCTAGGTGACTAGCCAGACTAAGAGCGGTAAAAAAAAAACCTTTGATGACAAAACCAACTAAATCTGTTACGTCGCCCGGATCGGCGAAACCGGGGCCCCACTCTGGAGCCAGGCCCAGAGTGGGAGCTCGCAGGCGAGCGCCTGGTGGCCGGGTCTTTTCCCATGGGACCCGGCCGGGCCCAGCCCGAAAAGGCGACGTGGGACCACCTTCCCGCAGGCCCACCACCCGCAGGAAGGACCGTAAGGGGCCGGTGCTGTGTGATTTGGGCGGTGGTCAGGGGCAGGCACCCGGACGACCAGGGCCGCGCACACAGTCTCTAGCGCTGGGGACATGGAATGTCACCACACTGGCGGGGAAGGAGCCCGAGCTTGTGCGGGAGGTCGAGCGTTACCGGCTAGATATAGTCGGTCTCCTCTCCACGCACAGCTTGGGCTCTGGAACCATTATCCTTGAGAGAGGCTGGACTCTTCATTTCTCTGGCGTTCCCCGTGGGGAGAGGCGGCGGGCTGGCGTGGGTTTGCTTATAGCCCCACAGCTCGGTCACCACGTGTTGGAGTTTACTCCGGTGAACGAGAGGGTCACGTCCCTGCGCCTAAAAGCCGGGGACAGGTCTCTCACTGTTGTGGCGGCCTAGGGCCGAACAGCAGTGCAGAGTACCCGGCCTTCTTGGAGTCTCTGGGAGGCGTACTGAACAGTGCGCCGACTGGGGACGCCGTCGTTCTACCGGGGGACTTCAACGCCCACGTGGGAAATGACAGTGACACCTGGAGAAGGGTGATTGGGAAGAACGGCCCCACTGATCAGAACCCGAGTGGTGTTCTGTTTTTGGACTTCTGTGCTAGTCACGGTTTGTCCATAACTAACACCATGTTCAAGCACAAGAGTGTCCATCAGTGCACGTGGCACCAGGACACTCTAGGCCGAAGGTCGATGATCGACTTTGTTGTTGTGTCTTCTGACCTGCGGCCGTGTGTCTTGGACACTCGGGTGAAGAGAGGGGCGGAGCTGTCAACCGATCACCACCTGGTTGTGAGTCAGATCCGCTGGCGGGGGGGGAAGTTAGACAGACTTGGCAGGCCCAAACGTATCGTGAGGGTCTGCTGGGAACGCCTGGCACACCTCACACTCACACCTCCGGGAGAGCTTCTCACAGATCCCGGGGGAGGCTGGGGACATCGAGTCTGAATGGACCATGTTCTCGACCTCCATTGTCAAAGCGGCAGTCCGGAGTTCTGGTCGCAAGGTCTTTGGTGCTGGTCGCGGCGGCAATCCCAGAACCCGGTGGTGGACACCGGAAGTAAGGGATGCCGTCAAACTGAAGAAGGAGTCCTTTCGAGCCGTTCTGGCTTGTGGGACTCCCGAAACAGTTGACCGGTACCGGCAGGCCAAGCGTGCCGCGGCTCGGGTAGTCACAAAGGCAAAAACTCGGGTCTGGGAGGAGTTCGGGGAGGCCATGGAGAAGGACTATCGGTCGGCCCCAAGGAAATTCTGGCAAACCGTTCGGCGCCTCAGGAGGGGGAAGCAGTGCTTCACCAACACTTTTTACGGTGCGGGTGGGGAGCTGTTGACGTCGACTGGGGATGTTGTCGGACGGTGGAAGGAATACTTTGAGGATCTCCTCAATCCTGCCGTCACGTCTTCCGAGGAGGAAGCAGAGACTGGGGACTTCGGGGCGGACCCGCCTATCACCCGGGCTGAAGTCACTGAGGTAGTCGAAGGGCTCCTTGGTGGCAGGGCTCCGGGGGTGGACGAGATCCGTCCTGAGTACCTGAAGTCTCTGGATGTTGTGGGACTGTCCTGGTTGACACGCCTCTGCAGCATCGCGTAGCGGTCTGGAACAGTGCCTATGGATTGGCAGACCGGGGTGGTGGTTCCCCTATTTAAGAAGGGGGACCGGAGGATGTGTTCCAATTACGGAGGAATCACACTCCTCAGCCTCCCCGGTAAGGTCTACGCCAGGGTACTGGAGAGGAGAATCCGGCCGATAGTCGAACCTCGGATTCAGGAGGAGCAGTGTGGTTTTCGTCCTGGCCGCGGAACACTGGACCAGCTCTACACCCTCTACCGGGTGCTCGAGGGTTCATGGGAGTTTGCCCAACCAGTCTACATGTGTTTTGTGGATCTGGAGAAGGCATTCGACTGTGTCCCTCGTGGTGTCCTGTGGGGGGTACTTCGGGAGTACGGGGTCCGGGGCCCTTTGTTAGGGGCCGTCCGTTCCCTGTACAACCGAAGTAGGAGCTGTGTTCGCATTGCCGGCAATAAGTTTCCGGTTCGGGGAGCACGGGATCTCATCTCTGCTGTTTGCGGATGATGTTGTCCTGTTTGCTTCCTCGAGCCGGGGCCTCCAGCATGCTCTGGAGCGGTTTGATGCCGAGTGTGAAGCGGCTGGGATGAGGATCAGCACCTCCAAATCCGAGGCCATGGTACTCGACCGGAAAAAGGTGGCTGGCCCCCTCTGGGTGGGTGGGGAGCCTTTGCCTCAAATGGAGGAGTTCAAATATCTCGGGGTCTTGTTCACGAGTGACGGAAGGACGGAACGTGAGATTGACAGGCGGATCGGTGCAGCGTCTGCAGTGATGCAGTCTCTGTACCGGACTGTCGTGGTGAAGAAGGAGCTGAGCCGCAAGGCCAAGTTCTCAATTTACTGGTCAATCTACGTTCCTACTCTCACCTATTGTCATGAGCTTTGGGTAATGACCGAAAGGACAAGATCGTGGATAAAAGCGGTCGAAATGAGTTTCCTCCGCAGGGTGGCCGGGCGCTCCCTTAGAGATAGGGTGAGGAGCTCGGTCACACGGGAGGAGCTCGGAGTAGAACCGCTACTCCTCCACGTCGAGAGGAGCCAGTTGAGGTGGCTCGGGCATCTGTTTAGAATGCCTCCTGGACGCCTCCCCCGGGAGGTGTTCCAGGCATGTCCCACCGGGAGGCGGCCCCGGGGAAGACCTAGGACACGCTGGAGGGACTATATCTCTCGGCTGGCCTGGGAACGCCTCGGGATCCCCCCGGAGGAGCTGGAGGAGGTGTGTGCGGTGAGGGAAGTTTGGGCTTCCCTGCTCAGACTGCTGCTTCTCTTCCTCATTACTTCAGTCGGGTAGTCATTGTAAAAATAGACTTGTGTGTCCTTATAGAAGACTTATTTATTTTTCCACGCAGTAGAGATAACCTGGTCTTTGGTTCTATTCTCTAGAAAGTTTAACACAAACGATCTCGGCGGTGTGTCCCGGGGAAGTCGCGGACCCAAAGCTCTTTGGCAGCGCTGAATTTTCAGATCAATCTCCCCCAGGGCCAGCTCAGATCTCAAAAAGTTAGCTGCAAATTCCATTGGTTTATTTTCTTCCTCACCTTCAGGTATGCCATAAATACAGATGTTGTTCCGCCGAGACCATAGCTCCAAATCGGCCACCTTTATGTGCATGGATTCCTGCGCTTGCTTAATTTGGAGGAGCTCGTCTTCGAGCCCCGTGTTGATCTCCTCTATATCAGCTACGCGCTGCTCTGCCTCATCCACCCGTGTTATTGTAGTTTTCAAATCTTCCCTGATGTTTCCCAGTGTCTGGTTGATCTCCTCTCTGAACTCAGCCAAATCGTTCTTAAGGTCCTCTCTTAGCTTATGGCAATGTGCACTAAGCTCCTTTTTAACATCCGCACGCATCGCCCGGACCTCTGTGTGGATATTGGCCAGCAAGCTAGCTTCGGTAGTATCAGGCCTGTGCGGAAACTTTGGGGTTCTTTCGGTTTCCTTAAAAAATACTGTGGTTTCCCTTAAAAAAACTGTGGGTGAGGAGGTTAAAGCGAGTGGACACTACAGAGAAGATACAAAGACCATGTCATGTAGGCTACTGATCAAATGTCATTGGAAGAAATAGCAAAAGCAAAACAAGCTTCTGGTAAAGGATGACGGATATGTAGGCTATGAAATATTTTATCATCGCAAGTCTAACGCTAACTTGAGTGAATACTGAGCTGAGCGCGCTATCCATTTCACCTGTCAAAAGATCACGTCTGTGCCATCCAAGCTGAGCAACAGAAAACAATCATAGCCTTTTAAGTTAGATAGTAGAAAAATAGACCTTTTACCATAGCCTAAAAGTTTGTAGCCTATGTCAAAGAGCAACAGCTAGACTATAGGCTACTAAAATAACTAAGCTTTAGGCTAACGTAACATATAACTTTAGTAACGTACATTATCATTGAACTGTGTCTGAATTTACACAATGTCCATTTTTGAATCGACTTACCTGTTGATATGTTGATTGGTCAGCCCAAGGTGGATTTCACTTCCAAACATTTACCTTATACTGTTATATTCTTATAAGTTGTTAGCAGCCTGATAGAAAGCAGACTGAGGTCATTAAGACAGCACACCTGCTCCGAGGAGAGTTACTCTTTAACTACTCTGCACACACACGCGCACACGCGAACACACACGCCCACACACACCCACACACACCCACACACACACCCACAGTCTCTGTTATATCTATCCTGCTTCTCCCTCGCTCCCCCTCCGTCTCTCTGTCTGTGTTCACGGAAGAGAGGAGATGAATGGGTAGAGCAGAGGAGGGGGGGGGGGCAGGGGATGGAGATGGGGTGAGGCAGACTGATGGAGGGAGATCTGTCACCCTGCCGGCAGGTCAAGCCAGGGTGCGTGTGTGTGTGTTTATTCATGTGTGTGTGTGTATGCTTGGAGGTGGGTTTTCTTTCTCTTTTTTTGGACTGTTTGTGTGTGTTGATCTGTAGTTGTGTTTCTTACACACGGTCTGAAAAGTTAGCTGTCATTGATCATTTAGTTGGCTCATCTCCCACTAACACAGCCTCCTTGACTGTGGCCTCCCATTCAGAACTGTGTGTGTGTGTGTGTATCACACTTCCTCAGAACTGTGTGTGTGTCCTGGATGATTATGTTTGTGCACAGTGGGACAGTGTGTGTGTAGGTTTGCACATTACACTGTGGAACTTGGCAAGAGGATCTCTTTACAGACACAAAAGCTCTTGAGCCAAATAACAAATGGCCCCTGGCCCCTACAAAACACACACACACACACACACAAAGCTAGTCCTAATGGTGTGTTATCAGCACAGAGGCAGTGTGAGTGATGACTACACACTCCACTGCCTCTGAATCAACCAGGTGACAGCCCACACACACACACACACACTCACACACACACAC